>JAUFSD010000011.1:0-1200000 GCA_033030425.1 Verpa conica | reverse complement strand
TGCCAGACCACTCTAATACTGGTCAACATTTCTTTTTGTTCTGTGAGGATACAGTCATTCACCCCCTCATGGCGAATACCCTCCGTGTGGCGAACAGGGTCTATACCTCCAACCCTAATATTTTGTTCTGTCATTCATTACCTATTTAGACCACTGTTCGCCACACGAGGGTATTCTCCATGAAGGTGAACGACTGTAGATAGAAATGATAGATCAATGGGTCATGTGACAGGGATTACGTCATGTGACGATCTCATGCTGATAAGGTTCATTCTTACTGAGCACAGCCTTCGTGCATGGGCTATGCAATCTATGCAGGCATCACTAAGATAGAAAACAGACTCTCTGCGGGAAGAGATTCGCTTCCTTATATTTTAGGTGATGAATATTTGGCATGGGTACGCAGGCACTTTTTCTTTGCTGTGGTAGCCCAACAAATTAGCCGCCTTGGGGAAAGGTCTGCCAACAAGGCTACCCCTCGTCTTAGGGCGGTTCCAAAGCTTGTAGAACAACCCCCGCTTCAGGGCCCAGATAACTCCCCACCAACTCCCAGAGCCCTACAAGGCGCAGATAAGTTACAGCCTCCGGAAAGATTAGTAGAAATATGGGGTTCGGGATTCGCAAGTTTATTGGTCTTTCATGCTCTCAGCGAAGATCGTGGCAGTGGGGATTGGCCATAGCACCCCTGCTCACTATTTCTTTTTTCCACAACAATCTTTCCGGAGGCTGTAGGTGTGTTAAAAGGGGCCGTTTGAAGGGATTTCCCGACACGTTTCATAATGTGAATCGATTACCCCCCGATTTCTTCGGGCCCCCTATAACAGTTGGTCTCATGAAGACATTCAGCTTTTCGCTATCGCATACAACACCACCAGTCAGTCCCCTTACCTGGAAAACGGACTCAAAACAACAAAGCCAACCTCAGTTCTTCAACGTTTGTACACCCGCTACTTTGTCGACGGATATCTCCTAAAAACGAGAGAAAACGACTTGGGTTACGGGTGCTGCAAAGATAATATCCATCTTTGTTTGTTCATCGATTATACACAGCAGCAGCAGTAGTCCCTTTGATTCAGCAACTGGGGTTTGTAACTTAGTCTATGGTGTTACCTATTACGATCACAAAGTTGACCCTTCACGAATATAGAACCTGCTTTGGGCCATCCTATTCATACGAACGCTAGCTACTACACACCCGAATACCAGTCCACACACTCGGGCGCTAGTCCGCACGTTCAAGATACACTTCCGCAGACCGATACTAAAGGGTACACGACTTGTCAGTCCCGGCAGGGTAATAGTTCAAGTGGGTAGGTACAAAAGTCACCGGGAAAAGATCTAGTCCGAAGGCTAATGCAGCTAGACCATACCCAACCTTAGGCCCTAGAACGACTATTCCGGATCGAGAGCGGAATATTCGTCCTACCAAGCAATCTATAAAGAAGTCAAATATCTGACACCAGTATAATTAGACCCTGCACCCCAAGCGATTTACTTCTAGAACACTACCAGTTTTTTTTTTTTTTTTTTTTTTGCAAGTTCAGGGATGGGGTTCTTTGGAAACTGCACAGCCTATGCTGGATCGTCTTTAGATGGCACTGATAACACCTCCGCATTTTTTCCAGAACCAAGGGGACGTGGGACAGTTGGCCTGATCTGGAGTTGTGTCGTCACCTTTGGTATCTGCGTTTGGACAACAGTACATCCAAATGTCCTTCTCCGAAACTCACCGGACAAGGACCGGAGAACCTACAAGATTATTTTGATGGTAGTTGCTGCTTTCATACCGGAGGTCATCATGCTCTGTTCCTTCGCCGAATGGCGCAAAGCAAGGAAAATTCATCTGAAATGGTGCGAGCACTTTGGGATTATGCCGGGGAGTAGCGAGGATCGGATGGGTATAGAGGGTGGATTTTTCGTATTGATGGGGGGAATCACGGTAGGGGGATTCACAGTTGAGGGGAAAAAACATGATTTATACTTCACGTCTACTTTAACGCCTCGGGGGTTTAAGAAATACTTAGGTCTTGGTCGGATCCCTATAGACGCTTTCGATAAGAGAGACATCATCGATAAAGGAAAAGCAAACAACCTTACAAAACTGCTAGTCTTCATTCAGGCAAGCTGGTTTATTGTTCAGTGTATTGCGCGGAAATCTGCCTGCTTACCAGTTACGTTGATCGAGATCCATGTGGCAATACAAGTTATATGCGCGGTAGTCTCCTATGCATTCTGGTGGCGTAAGCCCTTGGACGTCAATGAGCCTATACAGATTAAGATACAAGGATACAAGCCAGCGACTAAACCCTCTGACGAGAGCTCTCTATTCCGAAGATATCACATTGTCACCGAACGAACCCGGCCAGGCTTCTTACGCATCACCGCGAAGGCTTTCTACGATCTATTGATATATGGCAGCACCAGCGGCAGAGGTCATAAGAACATGTTTTTTGTCGGAATTCTAATCACCTTCAACGGTGCCTGTCACCTGGTCGCCTGGTCAAACTATTTCCCCTCCCGCACAGAACACCTACTGTGGCAAATATCCTCCGTATCAATCTGCGTTGGTTCTGTGGTCTACGCTCTCATTGTCGTCACCTACGGTTACGAGAGTCGCTTCGTTTGTGCAATGTGGGAAATGCGCTTCTATGACGGAGGGAGTCTTATGAAATACATATGGAACAGGTTGAAGGAAGAGAGAGAGGCAATCTGCTCAGGGAATGGACTGAGATCAGATGGCTACGAGGGTGTAGAGACAGCATTACCAGTTCGGGAACATCGCTCTGCTAAATATGCGCCAACCCCAAACTCCCCACTCTCGTATTTAATGCATCGGTGCATATTTGATTTGTCCTGGCTTTTGGCGGGCCTTTATTGCCTCTGTATCTTATTTTTGACAGTAGAGTCCTTTATAAGTATGCGTGATCTTCCTAAGGGGTCATATATGACTCCCCAATGGATTGATTATTGGCCACACTAGTATGTAGGGTTTAGTGTCTCATGGCCCTTTTTTGGTGTCCTAAGGGCATCACACCTAAGATGCCCACTTCATTCCACCGGAGCGCCACCTAGTCCGTCAAGATCGGAAGGAGCCCCAAGCTGCGCTAGGAAGTGCCGTGCCAGTTGTGGTGTTGCATGTCAAGGAAGGAGTTGGATGGGAGTCAAAATATAGAAAGTGTTGGCCAATGCAGGGGATATCATGAATAAGGATGCCGTGGGGAAGGTCGGGAGTACAGATGGGGTCTAGGGATGTAAATAAATAAATTTTCTGGAGTATAGTAGAGGATTTTGGCTACTTAATAAGGAATACATATGCTTGGCTATGCGTCTGCCTGCATATGGGTTTTATATACATCTTTTTACGTTACACATGATATTTTATTTTAAAATTACGTACGTGAGTGAGTGTATATACAGAATGATCTCCCTATAAGGATATGAAGTTGGAGCAATGCCATATACTTATAGGACGAATACTCCTATAGATAAGGCCCACTATGTACAAAATAATGCCTGTCGGGGACGGGAATGCGTACCCTTATACGGTGAATATCCTTATAACCCGATCCCTTATAGGGTGATTTCAATGTAGTACCTTTTTTTCTCTCAATGATTATAGATAGTACCTTAGCCTGTGGTTGTATGTAACTTGCAATGAGCTAGAAAAAAAAAGTTTTCTCAAGCATGGTTTGTAATCATATACTTAGGAGTCTTTACCAGAGATCTCAGTACCACTATGGTTATTAAGTAGATCTTAGCAGTAGTAGTTTGCCAAGGCTATCCCCTATTGGTTATTTCCAGCAATGATGGTCACACTGTAACTATATCACCTGATACCACAGGAGAGGCCAGTCTAATCAGACGCTAGTCGTCCTTCCTTTAATGGTACTATATTCTAGGCCAAGCTAGGCGTAATAGCTGTACCGGATCACCTGGGATATATTCTCTGTAGATTCTAAGGTATCTATTTAACGGAGCTGCAAAGATGAATAGAACTACTCCCGGAATTCATCCCTCCGAGCTATCAGCATATAGGGTTAGGTTTAGTTGAGCTACTTGCTTAGTCATTAAATGAGGATCCCGTGTAGCCGCAACTACCACGTACAGCACCGCCATTCTCTTATGATAATAGTGTTAATTATCCCTAGCATATTATAGTTAAGGGTGCGCTAGTGATAAATTATTTGAGAGCAATACCGAGTCATCTTTTTATAAAACACCCTGTTTGAACATCCTCGTCTTATAATCTTTGCGAAGCCAATGCATACTCGATCCCAGGCCGGAACCTAATATCGTAAGCACTATACCTCCTTTACATCTCAGCCCTATTCAAAATTCGCTCCTCGGGGTTGTAGAACGTAACATAAATAAATGTAGGATTATCGGCAGACAAACCGGCAACAACCGTTATAGCACTAGTGTAGTATTGCTTAAAGACTATATGACCGCCAGAGAAATAGGAAAGGTTGATCTTTTACTATTATAACTTATCCTCATCCAGGAATGTACCCAATGAAATAATCTGTTATCCTCGACTAGGTGACCTTGTCCCACTTCCTACCCACATAGACAGAGCCTAGTCGGGCGCCGTGTCTGGATCACTAGCTTGGAGGGGATATCCTGATACTGGACGAAAATACTAAATAGAATGCAATGATAATAGTAAATAATAATAGTATAGCGCCGAGGCTAGGCACGCTGATCATCTGGGGGTTTCGAGTTATCTGAGAGAACGTTAGCATGTACTATCTGGGTGTAGGGGGTTAATTATTATGTTAGCGACGCACTACGTTTTCGTGCCCGTGCAAGCTCATCCAGATTTGTTTTATGCCGCCGATAAAATACATACGATGCGAACCAATTTTCTTCGCATCGGCTGGCAACGTGGGGATAAGAATCTGCAAAGCTAGTCATTGCATCCTTTTGGAGATCTTGTGGCAGGTTCCGCCAGGCCTCCTTTATGTCTTTTAGGCCAAGCTCTTTGTATATTTCTTTGACTCCTGGGGAGATCCGGGTAGTACGTTAGCTGTATTCGCCGGGATATTATAAGCACTAGGGCGTTTCGGACTTTCTAATATTGCGAGCCTCTCGCTGTGTGGAATTTTCACAAGGGAGTAAATGTCTGCAGGCTTCTGCTGGTATAGTCGAGCCGGTTTTGGTATTGGTTTTTTGGGTTCTTTAGGTTCAGGGGTTGGCTGGTTCGGACTTGTGGTCTGCCCGGTGGGTAGCTCTTTCGGTCCGGTGGTTGTCTCCTCGGGTTCGGAGATTGGCCCCTCAGGTTTACGGGCTGGCTCTCCATGTTCGGGGACGGGTGTTGCTTCCATTCTGGTGAGATGAGGGGTGGTAAGGAGAGACCAGGGATGGGCAAGGCTAGGTAAGGGATGCGATTAGTAGCTGACATAATCCACTTGGCAAGAGCTTCTCTCCACGTGGCTGCCAACCTCCAGCGGCTCTCCCGCCATCTTTCATACCGGGTTAATAGGATAGCCAATAACGCCCCCACCGTGCAGCTTATCTATACGAGGTGGGGATGGACCGCACGGCTAATATCTGATCTGCTTTACGGGAGGAATGCATGGAGGACCTTCCCGTCCAGCAAACCCTTGCTCGTGGCCAGTACCCCGCTTCTCCCAATAGAAGACCTGCCAATCCGTGGATTAGACCTTGCTAAGACTCGGTTATCGATTCCAGAAGCTGCTGATCTCTCTTATCTACTGTCTGATCTGTCATTTAAGGAAGGAAAGCCAAGTCACGCACAGCGGAACTGCCCGCACAAAGGCAGCTACCAAGGGCTCTGACCGGTCGCGCCCTCACCACTTTCGGACTTTTCGTCACTCAGGCTCGATATTCCCCATTCTGCCTACAACCGGCCTTGTACTACCTACAATCCTATATATTTATGGTCCCCCCCCAGAGCCCTAGACCATGGCCGAGTGGGTTGGCTCGGAACTAGACTTAAGGCCAGATTACAGCCTGGCTTCATCTCATATTCACTCTAAATCACCTAAAATCACCAAACACGTCGAGGGGTACCCAACACCAGGGTAGCTTTAGCTACCAGCAGGTACTCCATAATCTCAACCTAACGGCGTACGAAAGAGAATTTACCCAGGTATGCCTCTTAGTAGCCCATATTGACAAATTAATAGTAACAAAATATAGATACCTTAAATCATCAGTGGTCCACCTTAGCAGCTCGTGTCTGCCAAGAACCCTAGAGGACCAAACTTTAGTTTCACTGTTAGTAACCTCCTTTTCTAATATGCAGCTTTTAGAATTTTCTAATAGATATTTATGGGGATTGCGTAGATCTCGTTGATTGGATTATTCCTTCAGTCAGCAAAAAACGAGTCCTAGCCGGCTACATATACCACGTCCTTGCCGACCCTACCATCACCAAACCCTGTGCACGAATCTACAGCCAGACAACCCTATTACCACCCGGCTCTTCGGCTCAGTATAAACCAAGAAACCCGATCCAGACACGTTTATCCAGGAGGGACTTGGATATAAACTTTATATTGCAGACACCCGATAGTCTGCCAACATAACCCCCTATCTTAACCGACGATCCGGCCCCCAACCACACCGAACCCGACTGGCAACGGATGACCACGACAAGATTATTGCCTAGATTCGCGAATTTGCACCAAGACGCGTCGACAAAGCAACAGGGGATCATTGTCACTACCTCCCCCACCATGGACAGCTCCGGGGTTTACCGAGTGGGGGGAAATAGATGTTACCCCCGCAGCGTTTTCAGGGTTAGGGTTCTGCTGGCGTACAGAACTTTTCTTTTTCTTCTTTTTGTTTATTTCATTAAGTACATGCAACCCGGGGATTCTAGGCGTAGATCTTGGAGTTCGGTGAGCAACATATTACGAAACTCTTGCAACCGTTCAATGCGCAGATCCGGCCTTGAGGACGACCGCGATGACGACTGCCGCCCACCAGTGCGTTTGGTGGTTAAGCGAGGCCGACCCATCAAAAACACGTTTGATTCAGTCAAAGACTCAAGACCCTTTCTTCGGGTGAAAAGCGAGAGTAGCAAATGCGAGACGGCTGGCCGGTGCATCGCAAGGACGACCAAGAAGAGCAGAATCGCGGAAGAAGGAAAAGCTTGGCAGAGCGCCAAGGGGAAGATGACGGGCTGTTGAAGGAACAAGAAGTGAAGCAACTACAACGGCATATTTTTGTAGCGGGAAGAGGCATGAGTAGTTGGCGAAGAGGCCAGGGCGGAAGAGGGGGGGGACGGTGTAACCAGCCTATTAAACCCTACGGAGAGGAGAACGATAATCATTCAAAGGGATACGTATGCCTAGATTCAAATTTGGGAGGACTATTGTAACGATGACTCTGGAGGATCTGGGCTGCTGCCCGCCCTGGGAGACGCGTATTCTGCTTAGGAGAACTACCTGGATTTCATATCAGGGCTCTATACGCTTTGGGGGTGGAAGCACTCTACAAGTCCTCTTTCATCATGATTTTTAGGTGTGCACCACGAAACTGGCTTTATTTTTGTTCATTCTAGTCTATGCGAGGGAACAAATGAGAATCGTCCGGCAGCAAACACGGGGGTGTAACATACTCTGCTTAGTAGTAAGTCACCAGCCGCCAGGTTTTTACGGAAGAGAAGTACTAAAAACTTTGATTTCCCGCCGCGGCTAACCCCCCGGGGATTCAGGACCGATTGATTTCCTACCCTTTAAGCTAATGCTTAGATGTGTTTGCTTCGGGAAGGCCTTTATTTGTTCCCTCGCATAACAGTAGAATATCCAAAAGTGGTTTATTTCGCAATTCGCACCTGAAACATAATGGTGATTTAATAGGCTCTGTAATTTGTGGAAGCTTGTTCAGTGCGCGGGAAACTTCATGATGCAATGAATCGAAATCATTACATTGGGCAAATGTCAAGAGCTTGAAGGAGTTATGTTACTTTATATTCATGAGGAGGAGTGGCTAGGAAGATCATTTTACTGTACCATGTTCTAGATGCATTTCACTAGATTTTGTAAGGTGTGGATTAGGCTTGTACTAGCCTTTGAGATTTTTAGCAGTTAGTGTAAACGAGGAGTACTGGACTTGATGGGAGTATTTTTTCTACTGAAAATTTATACTGTAATTAGTGTCATCTTTCGTTGCTAAATATTTATTTACCTAATTCTTGTCGCTGCGATCATTCTCGATATCTTGATTGTCGTCGTGCCTGACTGCATTCCTTGGCGCCAGGGCAGTATGCTTATGCAGCCAACATATATTAAAGTATATAGCCGTAATACATATAGATGTAGATACCCTAAAATGAAATTGATAAAGACCTATAGGCCCTTTATCACACAAGCAATAATTAAAATATAGCGGCGCCGATGGCTAACCAGCCGCTAAAAAACCATATAAACATCATGGTAGATCACTCGCTAGAAGATCACATGTCAACTACCCAACTAAAGACTCTGCATATTGCCGCTGATCGTAGGTTTCCGATATAAGGGATACTTTTTCACAAACGCTTACCGCTTCTCAAACACGTGCTAACTGACTGGTCTTTATTCCACGCCACATATCTGAAAGTGTGGTTTACAAACATATAATTATGACAACTCCGATTTTTGGTGTAACGACGTTTCTCCGATTCGCACAGTGATCTCAGATCAATAAAAGCCTCAATGCTCTGTAACTTTGTTTTTTCTTTTTCTTTCGACTGACCGGTTTTTTATCGAGATAAAACATCTCACATATCAAGTGGCTGGACCCGAGGGTTCGATTCTAAACCAGACTACCCCACAACAGAATGAGATGGGCTCCTTGAGTATGTGCTTGTATGTAGGCTTAAATCGCTCTGTAAATCTCTACAATTGTTGGGTATCATTTCCCTGGCTGTCACAAATGTAAGCCTTATATGCTGGGATTTATGTTTCCCTTCTAGTCTACACGCAGAGTGGCGCTTATTTTTTAGCGAGCACCATTCCTATAGCGCATTTCCCAGACTCTTATAAAACAGTAGAGCTCATGCTCCCCCAGCGCTCTCTAACCCGTTGCAAAAACTCCAAATGTCAACCTCAACTGTCACACTTGCATTGTCTCTCAATGCATCCCCGCAGACTAATGCCACCCCACACAAAATCAAGCTCTCTGCCCCTCCCGCCCCTACATCCTCTAACTTCAACCTCTGGTTTATAGGCAACCTCTTCTACAATCGGTGGGGTGTCCACTACTTGTCCAAACTTCTCTCCATCGTCCCACCCTCTCAAACCCGACTTCGCAATGAGGGTCTAGTCCCCTTCTATACACATCTCCTAGAAATCACTACTACACTCAAAGCCAGAGCAGACACGCAGGGGGTCACACTGCCCCCGTTTCAGGAACCCCAAGGGGAGTGGGAGAAGGAGGCCACAGTCGACTCTGAGACGCTGCGTTCAGAAATGGCACCGCATGCTGCGAGACCGGTGGGGGATTTGATGGAGTATACGGGCCGGATCATAAGTGCGGAAGAGAATTACCATTGGGGGTCGTTATTAGCAGTATTCACGGTGGAGGCGGAGGGGTTTGTTGATGCGATGGGGATCAAGGATTCGGCGGAAAGCGTGGTATTGGTGCCGTATAATGAGGGGATAGTGAATTGTGTAAAGGTGTTGGATGACGAGGTGTTTAAAATTAGGAGTGAGGCCGGTGAAACAGGGTGGAGAGAAGACGAGGCGAAAGAGTTGGTGACTAAGCATTTGGAACTGTCGAAGGCGTTTTGGGCAGTTGGAATGGAGTAAAGGAGTTGCTTTTTTTGGTGCCCTTTTGGGAGGCCTTATCCAGAAGTGGAATTATGATATTATTGTTAGTGCTATGACTTGTTAAGACATTCAATTGTACCCATTGGTTTTGGTGTATTTAAGTGATTCTCAGATCCACAATTGAAAGGTAATGTGAAATAAAAGATCTATAGTTCGCCATAATGATCACTACAAAGAAAATGGTTCTGAAGCCGCAAACCCAAAGGCTTGCCACGGGATTCTTTTTAGTGTCTATTAATCATAGATCCTCACTCGTTAATAGTAATAGCTCCCCTAACCCTAATGATGTCATTTTAGTGCAACTCACTTATTTCTAAAGCCTTAATTCGTTTAGTGACGGGACACAGCCGGTTACCACAAAAATTGAGGGTTTTCACCCCATCTCTTCAACCATTCAAACAAAAATAGCTCAAGATATTTTGAAGTGTACTACATTTGCTTATGGGATTTCTAAATATAAGAACGAAAAAAGTATGACCAATAATTATCAGGGTCTGGAACATAGAAATAGAGGACTTGGTGAACAGACATAAAACGCTTAAAAGGACATGTTGAGCCTCAATAGGCTAGAAGACATTACTTGGTGGTAAGGCTAGAAAGAAACGAAAGCGAGAAAAAATCACCTCCGGCTATTATATTGGGTGAGGGTAAATTATAGTAAAATGACTTGTGGTATGGAAAATGCGTAACTAAAGTATGCCCTAGAAATTTGAATATAGGAAGGTGGGGAGGGATACTAGAACTAAACCCCGAGGGCAGAAAATACACCAGCCACGGTGATTAGCTCGTCATGGGGCTGGAGGTGGCATCGACCAGTGGGACATAAAGTCATAGGCTTGAATCTATCGGCAGCCTCATTTTCGACGGGTATTAATTTACTCTAAATGAATTAGTATCCTCTATGGTTTTTGCAGCGTGTAGGGAAGTACCTATATGTAATATGATGTACTCTAGACGCTACCGACAGCCCCGTTTTTGACTAGGAATTGTACGACATTATGGTGACTCCCGGAGACTGCAGCTTGCAGTGCGTTCCCATATTTACCGCCTTGTGCGTTGACATCGGCTCCATTTTCGACAAGGAACTGTGAAATCTCGAGATGACCGTTACCTGATGCATCATGCAAGGCATTACTTGATACACCAAAAAGGGAAGTGGCTCGAGTGTTTTCATTTGCTCTATTTTCGATTACGGGTCCCGTAACCCCGCGTTTGGAACCGTATGTAGCTCGAAATACACTCCAGTAAAAGCTGTATTCAATCTTGAGGTTTACATTGACTCCGTTTCCAATCAGGAAGCGTACAATACCAAGATCATTCATAGAGACCGCGGTTTGTAATAAAAACCCATTCATACTGCTTTGAGAATCAAAAGCGGCCCCATTTTCGACTAGGAGCTGTACAATCTTCATATCACCCCCTGCCAATGAAGCGTGCAAGGCATCCCCACATAGACCACCTTGGGCGTTGACATTAGCTCCACATTCAATCAGGAATCGTGAAACCTCAAGGTGGTTGTAGGCTGCGGCTTGTAATGCATTCCCGTGTGTGCCGCCTCGAGCATTGACATCTGCTCCGTTCTCGACTAGGAATCGTAAAATTTCCAGATGACCCCTACTTGCTGCAGAATGCAAGACACTCCCATGATTATTACTTTGAGCGTTGGCATTGGCTCCATTATCGACTAGGAACCGTGAAACCTCAAGGTGACCCCCACTCGATGCAGCATGCAAGGCACTCCCATATTTACCACCTTGAGCATTAACATCGGCTCCACTCTCCACTAGGGCCCGTGTTATCTCAATGGAACCCTGGTTTGATGCGATTTGTAAGGTATTGCAGTCATCACCCTTGATATCGGCCCAATTTTTGACCAGGAACTGTACGATCCCAGGGCAACGGTTGTAGACTACAGATTCCAAGGAATTCTTAGAATTGCTGCCTTCAATATGAAAATTGGCTCCGTTTTCGACTAGGAACTGCACAACCTCAGCGTGGCCATTATTGACTGCAGCTTTTAGGGGATTTCCATGTATACCGCCTTGAGCATTGAGATCAGCCCCATTTTTGACTAGGAAATGTAAAATCTCAATGTGCCCACTACAGGCTGCAGCATGCAAAGCACTCCCACGATCGCCACCCTGAGAATTGATATCCGCTCCACTCTCAACCAGAAACTGCACAATCCCATGGTGACCACGATAAGCTGCAAATTGCAAGGCATTCCCATGACAGTCACTCTGACCATTGATATCAGCCCCAACACCGACCAGGAACTTCACAATATCATGGTAGCCATGGTGGGCTGCGGCTGCCAAGGCATTCCCATACGTGCCATCCTCAAGATTAGCATCGGCCCCGTTTGCAACTAGGAACTCCACTATCTCATAGTGGCCGCCACACACTGCAGCTTTCAAAGCACTCTCATACTTGCCACCCTCAAGATTAACATCGGCCCCGTTTGCAACTAGGAACTCCACTATCTCATAGTGACCTCCACACACTGCAGCTTGCAAAGTACTCCCATATATACCACCCTGAACATTTATATCGGCCCCGTACCCGAGTAGAATTGTCACCTCGTTCTCATAACCAAAGTGCGCTGCGGCTTGTAACGCATCGCGGTAAAAATTAGGGATGTTGGCGTAGAATCCATCAGCAATTGTTCTTGCAATAAGCCGAAACATACGATTTTCATATAGGGTAAATATAGGACTATTGGACGACCTTAGCTTAGCCAGGCCCATACCGCCTCTAAAATCTCTCAATTCATTCCAGTTCTGCCATAGAGACCCAGATTTGTACCACAAAAACTGGTCCATGGTCCTAATATAAAGAGTGTCCGACTCATCGCAGATACGTGCATGGTATATCCAATTATTAATTGCATAGTCCAAGAAAGGGGATTTTGATAGTCTCGAGAGTCCTTGCAGATATCTGGCTACTTGGAAGTCATGGAATTGTAGATATAGCATGCAAGTCGTGGCTAGGTTTGCATGGCCCTGCTGTTTTGAAATCTGGAACTCCGTATAGCTATACTTCGTGTCCATCTCTTTCTTATCGACCAAGAGGAAATCTTTGACTGATTGGTGTATGGGTTGAACTCTTCCGAATTTCACTTCTAAAAGCCCTCCGGATACCATTCGAATGCGGTGTTTTGTTTCATCTAGTTTCTGGACCTTTGGTGATTCTTCTATTTCCTGCAGCGAGGAAAATCTATGTCGACTAACTGCAACAGCATACCGAAAATCGGGTAGCCACAAGGGGCTTTCTGCTAGAAGTGCCCACTCGAACATGGTCTTTGCCTCATCGTGATACTCAACTGGGACCTTGTTAAGTATCTGAGTATAAAGCTCATCAAGTTCCGAAGGGATTGAGTTCAACTTTTCCTCAACTTCTAGCGAAGAAGCTCCATGGACTACTTCCTCTAGCATATTAATAGCAAGTACTACCCAGAGAAATACCCCTTCTGCGCGACTCAGCAGCTCACGCTCTATATATTCCTTGCGGCTTTCTGGGAACATTTTCATCTGTTCTTTTACGTAAACCTCGAGGTCGCTATTATTGAGATGCTGTAGTATTATCTTGTGAAAGATCTTGATTTTCTTATCCTTTTCATGCATATCGATTATCCCTTGTAGTCGGGGTTCGGGGCGGGTGGTGATAAAAAGTTTAAGGTTGCCGCTTGAGGAAGAGATGACATCAGAAAGCTGTGTAAGGTACCTTCGTACTTCAACAATTGAGCTTTTTTCGCATTCATCAAGTGCATCAATGAAAATACAAGTGGACTTGTTGATAGGATCGGTAATTGAAGACAATAAGAGCCTGAAAAGTATTTCCAGTGGCCACTGGATATCTTTTCCAGATCTTGCCTTCTGACTCTTATACTCGTCGAGGATATGAGGCAATAGTGCAGGTATTTGAGTGATAATCTGGTGTAGTAGAGATTTGAGAAAGCCCCTAGACGACTTTGCAAGGTCCCCCCCTCGGCTATTAAAAAAGAAACTTGCCACAGCAGCGCTGGGCTCATCTCCGGACTTTCGGTCGTTGTTCAACCCTTCCAGGATGTGTTTGGTGAATGTTGATTTGCCACTACCTGGTTTTCCAAGAACCCAGAATACTCCCGAACTTTCTCCGCGCCACTTAGCAAAGTTTTCATTACCCCATATCCAAGAGAACGTTGACTCTACAGGGTTTGAAACATCCTCTTGGCGAAGATTCATCTCTGGGAAAGTCAAGCTCTCCAAACATTCTATTAGGTTGTAATGAGAAATCAATTTACAAGATATAAATCTTGGTATTAGGGTCGTACCTTTCTCTTCGGCATCTAGCTCTTTGGCATACACAGCTTCTGCTTTTAAAACTTCTATAATGGTGCGTTAGTAATCCGAACATCCTAGCATGTAATGATGAAAGCGAACTGAAGCTGGTAGATAAAGAAAGTATAAAATGCCAATTGAAGAGTTATCTAGGTACTAGTTGACTTGTAGTATTGGTCTAAAGAAACGATCGATGACTGGCGGGTAAAGGCTCCTGTGTAATAACTGCCGAGGTGTAACCCGGAGTACTAGGAGGGGAGGGTAGGAAAACCCATAGGCCCATTCTTAACTTCTTAGGTTGTGGAGATCCAGGGTGCTGTCGCAAGATGGAAATTCGGTGATCGGTGGTCCGGAGGAACTCTTCAATTAACATTTTAACTATTCTTCAACTACCAACTTCAAAAAAACTGGTGATATTTTATTTTGTATCCGTTCTACAATTAATATGAAATAGAATCCACAGTCACTCACGGGGTAATGGCGAATCCCTCGTAATGGCCAACACGGGCTACTCTCAGTATATTGGGGTCTGAGTCGCCAAGTTGCCGTCTAAGGCTGGTCTCCCCTATTGGTGAAAGACCCCTGTCCGCCATTGCCCAGTATTCGCCATTACCCTGTGAGTGATGGTAGTCTCGGGTCGACAAACCTTCTAGGATATCTTCCACCATTTTCTCGATTTCGCCCTTGACAAGTTTGTAGTTATTGTCATCTTCGGACTCGAACTTATTTATACCGACATGATCGCAGTTTAGCCCCATCTTCGTTTTCCCCGGAATAGTACCCGAGTTCTCATCTACAGCCTTTATATCACGTAAAATTAGATACTTGACTAAGTAATATGGTAGGCGACGAAACTCCAGGATAAAGGTTTACCCACCTGTAATAAGGGTATGCCCCATTTCTTTGTCTTATACATTTCCCAAAAGCTTACTATCTTATGTTCTTGATAGCCTCCAAGGAATTTGTTGTTTAGTTCTCTGAGGAGCTGTGTACCAGGCTCTAAAGACTCGAGCAGCTCTGTACTAGAACCAAGCCAGTATGTACAGTACGATAGTAGTTTCCCAAATTGAGTAAGCCTAGATCCATCGTGAGGAACACCTAGGAATATGGCTCCGGCCATAGAATCTCCTAGACTTTTGTATCGTTGGTCGTTGTTCTTTTCGCCGGCGGTGACTAGAGCCTGTATAACGTTAGAGTTACTACCTATGAAAGAACACGAGGGGGGGGGTTTGTACCTTTTTTATGATTATGCCCCCAAAACTATGCCCAATAAAGATTATTGGACGTTTCTGCAGATCACCCTAGGAGGCATTAGTGTTGATTCAGGAGACCTCTGGTAGAAATATCCAGGATAGAAGGCGGGTAGGGTGGTAGCGCGATCGATGACCATTTACAGGTAATTGACCGTTCAAACCCCCTACTGGCTGACTTCACGACAGTATTTTAAAAATTCATTTTCACATATAGTGTGTACTCAGATTGAGAAAATTGAACAAAAAAAATACTCATCGTGAACTCGCCTATTAGATATTCGATGCCTACAACGTACCTTGCGCTCGAGATTTAGGATGTCGAGAAGCTCCTTTCCACAATTCTCGACCGACTTGACAGCTGCATCGATATCCCACCTAGAATTATGATTGAAAGCCATAATTCGTGCATTTGGGAATGCCTTTGGAAGTAGATCCTTCAACCACACTGTGCCGCTTTCCTCGTGTTTCCAGGCCCAATCCGGATTTGATCCTAAACCATGTACTGCCACGATACTATATATTTGTCAGTGGATGTATGAGGGTATGAGAAGCTGGTAGATAGAGTGATATGGCTTACTCGAAGCGAATCTTCTCGGCATCTTCGCCGAGGGCCTCTCTGGATTTTGGGTGGTGCGTAACGATACCTGTTTTAGGTTTGGGTGTAGATCTTATGAATAGTAAGAGTAGCAGCTGTGCCGGTGAGAGAGCAATGGCAGCTATATTCCCCATAGTATATAGTATTAAACCTAAATGCCATGCTCCCGGTAGCACCCACAGCCCCTCATATACGTGTAGTACTATTCCTACCGTGCCTGTAGAAACTAGGACAAGTCCCCAGGCACGAGGCTGAGAGTCCTTTTTCGTGGCCAGAAAGGAGGAGCCAACGGTTAAAAGTAAATAGTCCCAAAACATCGGAATCGCTTTGAATCTAGTATAGTTGTAAAGTTGTAAAGTTGTTTAGTGGTTGGGGATTTGTCAGAGGATTTAGAGTTGAGAACAAGTCGGCCTTGTAGAACGCGGCACTATTCTCCGCAATACTTAGATAGGTTAGATAAGGTGTTACTGCCAGGAGGTTGGGTATATATATGTGAAACCTACATTAGGGTTAGGATTACCACAATTAAGGCGTGCCACTTTTCGGCCAACTCCGCTTCTACCAAGCTATTGTTTCCAAGCGCGCGCATTGTCGGATAAAAGCTATTTCCGTAAGGGCGCCTTGATCGGCTATAGTGGTAGCACTGCTCTACAGTCTAATTATGATCTCGAAAACCGCCTCGTTGTAAGAAAAACATTGCTGTAAGAAACGTTTTCCGGATCCCCTTGGATTTTTCTACGCCAAGATTACCTTTCCTATAACGGATATCTTTTAAAACCTTATATGAGATCGGCTGGATTCTTGGCGTTTCTTACAGTGAGATGCAACTGTAGTAAGTAGCAAATGTCCAATATTATATATCATATGATTTTAACTCTAATCTATCCTTGCCCCGCAATTAGCCATCCGGTATGAGGCACAGAAGAGGTCGTTATATTATCTCCTCTATTTAGTGAAATAAGGGCTCTACAGTAAGCGCGGACAGAACCTAGTTGATGGTATGGTAGGTCTATCTTTGGCAAATATCCCCAGAGCCCAACACGATCTCATTCTTAGAATTTCTCTTCAACCTAGGAGGGGTACTACTTTTTATATTTTTAACAGGCCCTACGAGCATTAAGGCCCAACCGGACCGTCCGGTGCTATTCCACATCAAATATGTGAGGTGGGTTAGGGTTACTATGTCACGTGCCTACATTCAGATTTGGTGGAACTTCAGAGGGAGTACTGGGGCTGGGGCTCTTAGATCGTGGGTAAAGCCAGGGATAAAAAAGTGCCTGCGCCTTGCTTACTATTCCCTTTTTTTACACATAAAGTATTGGCATTTTCTTACGATAAAATCCACTATCTAGTTCCCTCTCCTGGGATCATCCCCGATAAGGATGACGTAAAGTGTGGGGATCCTCAAAAGTTACCCCGCGCCAAGATAAATGCGTCACTGATCACACAAGCCATTATCTTATCTGATCTCCCATGTATTTCCAACAGGGAAATGATCAATAAAAGTTACAAAACTAAGAGCGCCTGATAAGAGGACTAGCTACATAGAACTGGCATCTCCATAAATCAGATTCTCAAGGTATCAAAGCGAAAATCTTTCATATCTCATTCAACAATTTCTCCAGTATTCTAAGTACTGCCTTTCCCTACTTCTCTAAAGCCGCTGCAAACGCTATTATATCTTCTGCTAGGGTCTCCGGACGCTCCATCGCAGCAAAATGACCACCCTAAATACAATTTTTAGCAATGAGTAGGTAATAACGGGTTACACACACATACCTTCTCATGCCTCTTGAACCACACCATCTTCCCCTTAGTTTCGGCCTCCACCCATTTTCCGGGCGTTGGAATAATCTCAAACGGAAAGAGGGAATACCCCACTGGTTTCTTCCACTCCGTAGCTTCCTTCGGAGGCGACATGATCTATCACAACCTTAGCAACCAGTTAAAAAGAAGAATAAGAAGCAATGTCTAAAGCTACCTGGCGATACGGATAAATAGCCTTCGGGAATGTCTCCGTGAACCACCAAAGAGTTATGAGCTGCAGAATTTTCTCAAGAGGTGGGGACTCGTCTGTCCACTCTAGTAGTTTCTCCCCGACCCATGCAAGGAGCGCGAGGGGGCTACTGGCAAGTACATGACCGATCGTACTAGGTCTCGTCGCATGCTCTAACGCATATGAGTTGCCGGTTGTCTTGAACCCCTTGGCGCGCTGGAGCCCGGCTATGTCTTTCTCGTCCAGGTCTCCGACAGGATATTCCTCGGTCACAATCATATTGACTGTATTGTTAGTTCCCCGGTGTGTCCTGTAAGGAAGGAAAGGGAAATAAGCCACTTACGGTGAATTGCTAATGTACAATGTCTGTATTAGCAATATGAATAAAAACAACGATGATGGAAACTAACCTTTACAGTCTTCGAAATGCATCTGCATTATTGTCGATATGAAACTCCCAATATCGCCTCCTTGAGATATGTATCCTCCGTTCTCTTTACCGAACCCTAGCCCCACCATGAGCGCGTTCATGAGGTACGAAACCTCCATCATACCGAATTCCTGGTCTAGCGGTGCTCCCGACGAGAACGCGTACCCAGGCATACTGGGCACAATAATGTGGAAAGCTGGGGAGGTGGATGCAGCGAGTATTGGGATAATGTCAAGAAACTCCACGAACGAGCCTGGCCATCCGTGAATGAGAATGAGGGGGATCGCATCTGGGTTAGATGAGAACAACCCAATGAAGTGGATGGTGTGTGTCCCGCCGGTGGCATCGTTTACGGGAACTGTGTATTGGGGGTATTTGTTGATTTCGGCTTCATGTTTACGCCTATGTAGGGTTAGGGTTGGGAGTTCTCGTGTATGGTGGGTAAGAGGGGGGAGCTTACCAATCAAAGCTGTTCTCCCAGTATGCTTTTGTTTCCGTCATCCATTTGCTTGTTATTCCGAACTTATCTTGGGTGCCTTCGTACGTTGGCGGTGGGAGCTTGCTTAGACGGAGGAGATTTTTGAAGTCATCAATGTCCGTTTGGGGAATTGAGATCTTGAAGGGTGTTGGGGAAAGAGTTGCGTTCTTGGGAATCGACATTGTAATTGAGTATAGATATTTGGAGGTAGTGTTGTTTGGGTCAAGTTAATTCTAGTGGGGACAGCTTATCAGCTTTTATAAATATTGCGGGGTGGTAGACACCTCCGGATGTGGAATGTCGGCTCGGGAGTTTTTCTCCCCGTGATGTAGGGATCCGATTGGGGTAGGTGATTTACTTGCCGATCCAACGGCCCAATGACTCACAGAGCTATTTGGGGAATCTGTAGAGGATAGTCGCTTGAACCTTGGCGATAGTATAATGACGGTGAATAAGTGAAATATCATGCGTGGGATAGCCGAGGGGAGATGGGAGACGGGGAGACACTACATGCAGCTTGTGCGATTGCGTCTTGTAGTTATGAGCTTTTATCCACCTGTAACCCTCTAGCACTTCCTGACATAGACATAAACCTATCAGACCTTAAACTCTAAAATATTCATACGGCAGGATGTGAGCATCTTATGATCATAACTTTGTTGGTACCTCCCCTGGTATTAACACACCACAAGGAATTGCGGGTTAAATATGGAAGAACAATGGGAAAGACTCATAAGTGCATGTAGCATAAGCATCAATTGAGTAGATCGTATCCAGACCGCAGGACCTAGAGTAGGGTGGGGTAATAATACGTGTAGTGCCAGGGTTAGGGTTCTATCTACGTAAAACATGAGGCTCTTTGTCTAGTCTTACTCTTGCAGGGGGTGACGAGTATACGTAGAGCTCATGCACAAAGTATATACTCTAGGTAATCACGCCTAAATTCTGTTGGAGAGTAGATCTTTGAGTGCTTATTATTTTCCACTCCCTTCTATTACGTACGGGGGCACGTAACTACAAAAGTCCGGAATCTCATTTAGGCGATAATCAACAACCAACAGTGCCAAACCACTTTAGATAAAATAATTAAAACCCCAGATAAAAACCCCATATAAAAACCCCAGATAAAAACCCCAAATAAAAATCCCAAATAAAAACTCAAAACAGAAACCCCAAAATGAAAAATATTTTATGGCAGCCAATAAGGCACCAATAACACTGTGCTGCTATCATGCGCTGCATGTCAAAGTAGGTAAAAGCTTCAGGCATGTCAAGGATTTTAAAGTTTCGCGTAACATTGCGCAAAAGTTCCGATGGAGGTTACGCGAAGCTGTAAAGGAGGCGAAGCCGTAGGGGAAGCAAAGCTGTAGGAGGGGAGGGGTGCGAAACTGTAGGAGGGCGTGGGTGGTGAACTGAGAGGAGCGTGGGTGAGGAAGTGAATTCTCACGATGGGAACTACCTATACATGTGCCTATACATGTACCTATATCTCAACTCCACCATAACAGGAGGAAAATGTATGAACCCTACAGAGAATATCTTTATTATTACCTGAAGAATGCATTCCACATCTTCCTTAGCAAAGCAAAATTATTTTTTTACATTCTTTCTTTTAGAGTAGTCTACCAATACCACCAATACCACCGAACCGCCAATGTCACTTCCGGACTTTTGTAGCTACGTGCCCCCGTAATTACGTAGGTGGCGGTAGTGATTACTATCTCAAAACTGGTCCCTATCCACCTAGCCGATATCTGGGGTGCATGGACGATAGAAAACCTGGGGTTGCCCGGCCGTGCGATAATATATGTGTACGACAAGGCGAGAAACACCAGACATACACATCTCACTACAGCAGATATGCCCCCCCGCCCCCATCCCCCATCCCCCATCCCCCATCCCCCATCCCCATCCCCGCAGTGGGTTGATGACCATCATGTTCTAGACTGCGGATAAATGTAGGTTGGTTCCACGCTCATGAGGTAACCTGAAGAAACATCTAGTCCCCTCCAACTGATCACTGACGTCACTATAGTGCACCGCTTATTGAGCAGATTCTACATTACGCACAAACACCGAAGTCACATCCCACTCTTTGCTAATACCATCTCCGCCGAGAGCAACATTCCGTCTTACCCACCCTACTCCAATACAAATATCGGCACCCCCGAACCGTCGGTAGCCCCTCAGCCAGCGGCATGTATCCACCAAGCACAAAACCAGTCTTTCCAACTAGCCCTCCTTCAAAACATCGGAAGTACTCCACAACAAACTGACCGCTTCTATTACCAGTATCTTGGCTACCACGGCAGGTATCCTTATACCATGGACGGACAATCATACATCTACCAGTAACCCCCTCCCCGGCTAATTCCTGGAAGAGGCTTGTTATTTGATTATGCCGCTATCATCACAGAGCCCGAGAGTAGGTCACTGGTAGCAGAGGATGTTGAAGGTGGGCGGGGGGGTGGGTAAAATAGCCTAGGGGTGAGCCCAGCCGAGACATTATGCGAAACCATACTTCAACATTCAAGGTACTGAAGTCATTCTTGATTGATTTAAACAATGGCAGTCGAGCCCTTGGCAGAACTAGGAGACTTGTCAGAGTTACTTTGATGGAGTAGCACATTGCCGGGAGGGACTCTCAGAAAGAGGGTGCGTTATGGAGTTAATCACAGGACCTCGATTTAACAGCGACTTTACCAAGTCATATAAAAGCTTTGTTATACAAAGTAGCGGGAATCTCTGGCTCAAAAGCTATCAAGGAGCGTTTTTAAAGGAGGATAACATTCGGTCCAGCGTTGGGTGTGTCAAAAGCCATAGGGTAAAGGTGACGGATACGCTGATTTGTGGGCACTTGCCGGACCTGAGAAAATTACCACCTATATCGGTGCTGTTGGTTAGCCGGAACGTTAGAGTATTCAAGGTATTACTCTTACTTGAGCTTAAAAGGCATGAGTTTAGAGTGGATATCCGGAGAAAAGAAGGTAACTATAGCCACTATTATGCATGAGTATCAGCTTGCTGACTGTTAAAGTCACACTCCGTATATCCTTATCATAAAGTTCTATATATTACTATAGCGCAGTCACTATATAAGAATATGAACATAGAGAATACATTTATATAGGAGTACTAATGCCTATAAAACAACCCATGCCCGATTTTAAGCACCTATTACAAGGCGAATGTTCTTATAGCCCGAATCCTTATAGGGTGACTGTGCTGTAGTATGAAACCGGTAGTGTTCGACACATGGAGTTAGAAAACATTACTGGCTATTGCGTAATGGAAGGTACTTGGTTCAGCTATGAGGTATGATAATGCATAAGGCAAAGGGGCTATAATGTCATTTGCGAAGACGGAGTCTTGTATACTATTGCAGTTATCAATCTCCTATAGTCAGCATAAGGGTAGAACTCGCTTGATTAGGGTTCGGGGGCTATAACGCAGCGGATGAGATAAATCAAATATAACACATTAAACGTTGAACTCGTGACACAATTCAAAGGGCGGTGAATATTTTTGGGATATCAGCGTGTAGTATTTTATCTAAGTGCTTCTAGTCAGGGCCTCTGGCACTACGAAATCATATAGTGTAGTCAATAATATTATCCTAGTGAGGCTAGCCCTTATAGGTCATTCTCTATCTCACATTTATTAATGAAAGACACTGTTAATTTCAGTCGTATATATCACATTAATCTTCATAACCTTCAATGATTAGCAATAAGCGAGGTTAACCGGCTGATTGATAGAAAACTAAGGCATTGATTAACACTAGTATCTAGGGCTTTCTTGTACCGTCTCTCATCTGACCTTTACGACTTCACCGGTACCGATACCAAGCTGAAATCCTGCATCTTCTGTTTGAGTGTAGGATTACCGGCTATAGTTACCTTATTTCACCCTAGATTCCTGCTCTTGCTAGTTCTTATTTTACTGATTTATTAGTTATCCCGGAAATCTACAATTTTGTGGGTGAAGATAAATGTATCGCTCTCAGTGGGCCTTGTGAGCTAGCCTTTCTTTCGTATGAATGCCGTTCTTTACTAAAGAGGTCCTGAGTATAAATATTTGTCCCGGCTGAATGACATTATTTACCATGCTGTCGAATTTCGTAGATGTTCTAGACACCGTTGCTGACTTCCGGTGAGACTATAGAGAGCACGAGAATACAATACGGAAATAGTAGAGTTTAACATCTACAGTCAAGAGATCATTTCAAACAAAAGCGACCGGTAACATCTATGAAGGGCAAGTTCCTCATACCCAATATCCATCGATTCACTTAGACAAGTTTGATATGAATAAGCACTGGAAAACCAATAGAGTCCTCCAACTACTTCCATGAGTGTGCTCCTTCTCCGGTAAATAATCCATAAATACAACAGCATCGATTATTCGACCAAATTCTAGGCCGGTTAACCCGAAAATCGAGACCATTTTTAATATCTGAGCCCTACAATAGCACCGATTGGTTCATCGATACAGATTCGGTCCTGTTGCTAAGTATTGGATTAGGAGCTGTATAAAGGAAACGCAATAACCCGGGAAAATATATTGGCTTGGAAACCCTGGTGTATATATTCCTCCAGGGTACGTTTCAAGTGCCGTTTAAATGATGGAATAATAGCGGTATTTCGCCAACTCTCTTGCCCAAACGGTATTGAGACTCTGTTCTCCAGTATAGAGTAGACAGTAAGATTTTCGAGAACCGAATCGTTTAAAAATACGCTATAACATTATTAGAATTCTTCTTGTCAATTTTTTCAAGAGTCATGACATAAATCTTTAGTATTTGATTTACATCTCTACTCACATAAATGGTGCTTAGAGGTATTCTCGGTACATGTATCTTACACATGTTTCCCCCTACTGGCTTTGTATGCACTAGATACGTTTCTAGACATAGCTTCTGAAACGCAGATGGGATCTGACACAGTGGATGAATATATGGGTGATGCGTCAATGTGTCACTGGGCCTTCACAGAATACGCAAGGCAAGGTAAGGTTGTGCGGTCATATGAGATCACTCGGTATCCTTAAAGGTACTAGCGCAGGTCTCATCCGCCCACGATACAACCAGCTGCTACCTAGGGAGCCGCATAACTTGATATATAACTCCACATGGAAAGATATAGAATACAAATGAATATAGAATATATTCAAGATGACTGGTTTCTGTCACGTCATCCTAGGTATTCGTCGCTTATGAGAATGGTCATGTATATCCCACCTGCTGCGCGTGGCACAATACTAAAACTCTGCTATGCGATAAAGGTGTTTATTCAACTTTCATCACCCTATTTGACACGGGGATGAAGTCCGGTGAAGGTTTGAGGGTTTGAGAATATATGCTGCCATGATTAAAAGGTTGTCTAGGCACTTTAATACTCACCGGATGTCACTCGATAGCATCACATTCTATCACTCGATAGCATCATACTCTAGCACTCGTTAATTCACCAGCTAGCACTCGCTAAAATCATTATCTATCACTCGATATGATCACTCGATATCACTCGATTTTGTACGTGCTGGAGATAGTTGCCTTATACGGTATTCTAGGGTACATACCACTAATTGACGACAGGATGTTTGGCTAAACGTCATAATTTTGATAAATTCTTAGTTGACACAAAGCATAGCTTAAGTACCTAGGTCTGACGATTTTGACCACGTTCTGACTATCGAAATGTTATTAGAACTTGTGTTGAGATTTTGGAGGAAACGTAGTAATTTTCTTCCTTCCGAGGGCTGGGGCGCGCTCTGAAGACATTGCGTGTCTTAGAATTCAATATTTTAGTATCGAGTGCTCTACCGAGTGAATAGCCAGGGTTCTGTTGCTTAGAGTCAGTAGCGGAGGTATTTCTTGTACCTATTTGGCCGGGGTATGAAATGATCGGAAGAATTCGGTGTCTCTAGGTTGATTAAAATTCGTAGGTTAACTGGTGCTGATGGCCAGATTTCGTTACTATTATGTGATTAACATAGCTTTATACGGCACTATCGTGTTCACTTGGTGTAATAATACCCCATGCAGTATAGCAAAAGGTTGCTCATGAGTTAAGCACTAGTCTAGCTGAACCGTGGACATAATCTATCAACTAAAATTTGTAGTTTGACCTGTCTTTCCATGCCCGCTTGCTTTATCATATCCGCTAATGGAGTGCAACCAGCCTCCTCCTCTTATTTCGCATTATAATATATGCTTAGTTCCTCTCTGGTTCAAAGCTTGGGCTTCAGGGTGGAAGATTATGCATTTTTCATATCTGGCTATACGCATTTTGATAGGCGCTCGCTGAGCTCTTAGCGGCTATTGCGTTTTGTAGTTTTATCATAGAGGAACTGCTAAGACATGCGCCCGGAATACAATGGAGTTGATAGGTCGACCACTCATTCAGGAATATTCGTCGATGAACCACGTTAAATATTTGGCTAGGATGGTACTCTGTAACACTTAGGCGCGTTGAAGATGCGTTTGCCTGCAAAGTTCAGGATGTAATGGGTAGTGATTGGGGGTACCTGGAGATCCAAGACAAATAGGCATGGTCCTATGCACAAGCTGGTTACACCAACAGAGCCTCAGCTCACACCCGTAGCTCGCTTAGCGAGGCAGGTACCCGCAGAGCCTCACCCCACCTCATATCAGCAACCCGAGGAAGAATTGAGCCTCATCGCGTGGGATGGAGAGTCATCTTTATACCAGTACTAATAATTAGGAACGCAACCACTCTCTCAGGCTAAACTATATCCCTGAGTAAGCCTCAAAAGCCGGTCCCCAAGACTTGTAATCAGGCGGATGAGGATAGGGCCGAGGAATGTATATTATTGTGGGGGAGCATGGCACCCTTATGGCGTAGTTCTTACATAATCCTCACGTAGTAAGGTGTCTTGCTACAACCAAGTCCTACAGATCATTATAGAAGTTTGATCACCGGAGACCACTTTACTGAGTAGCTATATATATGATTATAAACATCTAGAACTTAGAAAGTACTACTCTATCGCAGACTTTTTAATGTCGATTTGGTTGCTCCCTGGTGCCAAACCACTTTTTTCACAGGTACATGATATAGTTTGAAATAGAAATCGAGACATAATACTGGTTTGACACGTATGGAGAACAACATAACTGAAAGAAAAAGGGAAACTAAAAGAGAGAACACCAAAGGAAATATACCTAAACTAATACATGAGACACCGATGGCGTGAAATTAACTGCTTGTGGTTCTCCCCTCCAATATCGCTAGTGTTTCGTCGTTATCAACCAACTCCATGGTACCTGCCTTATCCCCAACTCGCTCACGAATACCCGCCCCAGCCTCTAGCAACGTACTTATTATCTCCTTATACCCTCTAAGAACAGCTATATCTAGCGCAAAAATACCGCACCCGTCCTCTGCATTAATATCCAACCCCTTCCTACTCAGTAGATCTTTTATTATGGGGAGCTCTTTTTTCCGAACAGCTGCATGAAGAGGTGTGTTGCCATTATTGTCTTTTGCTTGGATATCCGCCCCTCGGTCAATCAATTCTTTTACCCCACTTCCCACCCAAATTCTGCTGCCAGGTGTAGCGCTGTTCGTCCTTCCGAGTCCTTTGCGTGGATATTTGCTTTGGAATTAAGTAGGGCTATCGTTATAGGGAGCTGTCCTTGCCGAGTTGCTGTATGAAGTGCTGTGCTACCATTATAATCTTTCGCGTCTACATCCGCCCCTTGTTTAAGCAACTCGTTTATTACCTCTTCCCGCTCGAACTCTACTGCCAAATGTATAGCTGTACGTCCTTTCGAGTCTTTTACGTGTTTGTCTGCCCCTTGACCAAGCAACATCCCAACCACCGTGGAGTTGTTGCGCATAGCGGCCCAGAGAAGTGGTGTAAACCCATCCAGATCCTTTGGGTCAACATCTGCATTTCGTTCCAGCAAAATTTTGACTGCCTCTGGAGAGCCCTTTGACTCTCCATAAGCGGCATAGTGTAGTGCTGTTTGGCCTTTATAATTCGGTGATTTGATCTCGCATCCCATGTCAAGGAGGTACTCTAATATTTTTGGTTTCCGATAGTAGGCGGCGTACATCAATGGCGTATCCCCATCGCTATCCATCGCCTCTTTGTCGGCACCCGCACCCAAAAGAACTTCAACCACCGACTTCTTTCCCCACTTAACAGCCATATGAAGCGTACTTGCCTTATTGCGGTCCGTGAGACCTAGCCGTTGTTGTACCTCCTCTTTTGGTAGCTCTTCGGGGTTCTCGTCGCTTCCGGTGGGTGTTGGGGTAAGGAATGCAGTAACAACATCGCTGTGGCCCATAAACGCTGCCAAGTGAATTGCTGTCCATCCGAATCGGTCTTGAGCCCAAGAGCCATGCTTTGTATCCGCTATAGTATGAACTAGCATGTCATGCCTTGCAATAGCCGCCAAATGGAGAGCAGTCCGTCCATCCATATCTTGCAGGTTGGCATCAACCCCTTCGGTCTCGAGGAGTACTTTGGCAGCTTCCTGGTGACCGCCAGATGCTGCCATGTGCAAAGGTCGTCTGCCGTGCTCGGTCCTGAGCTGAGGGTCCGCACCCTTTTCCAATAGGTATTTCATGACCTTGCTTTGGCCTTCCTGTGCAGCCCAGTGTAATGGTGTTCTCTTATCGGTGTCTCGTGCGTTCAAATCAGCTCCGTGCCCTACCAGTACCTTTACGACTGCTAGGTACCCTCTTCTGGCTGCACTGTGGAGTGGTGTAAACCCATCGTATCCTCTGCTAGCCACAGACGCGCCCTTGGAGAGTAGCTTAACCGCAATAGATTGTTTTGTGGCGTAATGTAGTGGGGTAAGCCCTGCAAAGTCTTGTGAGTTAGGGTTTGAAACTCCATTTTCCAGTAGTTCCAACATCTCCTTCTCATCTGAAACCGAGACATGATTATGCAGCTTGGTCCAGTAGTGGGGTGCCATTCGCTTTGGCTTTGAGAGAATAACCTCTTTCAGGCTTTCTGCCCGAGACTTCCACTCACTAACGCCTTCAACCCGCTTTTGTGTACGGTAGATATTGGCGAGCTCTTTCAGTAAATCTGTATCCGCATGGTCTTTTAACTCTTCTACGATCTTCTTCTTAAGATCGGTTAGTTTTTTTATTTGATTTTGACTAAAGTCAAACAGCGTTAGTTTCCTTAATAGTAGATCTCAGTACGCAGATTCCAAAGAGGTTATACCCTTCAGGTAACTCCGAGTCTGGTGTACGGCACCCTTCCGTCACCTCAATATCAATAGTCAACCGCCGGATAAACTCGGTTAAGGCGCAAGTCGCCTGGTACGTAGCCGCCATCTGCTTGAACCCCTCGCATGCCCCCAATCCACCCACGTATAGTCTTCCAGCTCTCTCCCAGCGTCTGCAGGATTCTTCCTCCCTCCCTTTCTCCCTCACAAACTGGATTACCGCATGCATATCAGGTAGCTTGCCTTCAATAATTAGAGGGGGGAGGATTGTGTACAAGATGTCTTCCACGGTCCCTAATCCCGTTTGAGATATTTTCTTGACTAGCCTCAGCATTTCTGTGCTATTAAGAGTTATTGACTCAAATAAACCGTTGATATCTTGATAGAAGCTGTCTCTAGGTTCCTGTACAGTAGTCATGCCAGGAATTCGATTAGAGAAAGGGGACTGAAAGAAGGCCCATGCAAATGAAGCAAAAATATCCTGAGCATAGAGGATATCTAAAGGTGCGTTTGAAATAACTGCTAACACGGAGTCATTGACCTCTGATCTGCACCCGACGATCCTATGTGTCTCGAACTGTGCCATATCCAGCAAAGGCTCGTTAGCGGATTCAGGTGTGAGCTCGCTGGTGGAGTCAGGTGTAGGCTCGCTGCTGCTTTTCTTAGGGCATCCGTTTGAGGGCTCAACTTCGATATCTAGTGGGTTGGAGTTATATTCGGGTAGTAAATCAATACCCAGTCCGGTAGAGCTGTATGTGGAGCTCTGCAATGCCGCCGGTTCGGTATGCGGTTCGGTAGACCTAGATGTAGATTTCCTTGAGCCCGGAGATTGAGTATCCAGTGAATCGCTAGCTCTCGCAGTAGAAGCAAGATTTTTGACTTCTACCTCCTTTAACAACCCCGTTGCACCTCCAAGCCACCAGCGCATATACCTGAGATGTGATTCATCCATAAGATCAAGTAGTCGTAGGCTCTCATTCTTAGATGTCGCTCTACTCCGGTCCCCTTCAATACCATCCTTGAGCTTGCTAGTCTTGCTCTCCAACTCCTTCCGTGCCACTGAGAAGAGCCACAACGAAAGTACCGCCTCGATCTCTCTAATGTCCGCCCTCCACGCTGATTCTTTATCTCCGCTTTTTAAACTGAATTTAATCTCGCTACCATCATGGTTGTTAATTGACCAAACAAGCAATTTTTCCTCAATATCCTTCTTAATACACATTTCCGCCATAGCCTCAATTGCAGATGCTACAGAAATTGCTCGCTCCATGATAGGTCCATGCCAATTCGCAGTTCGCCCAAGATATATTCGTGCTTCGACCACCTTCATCGCTCTAGCTGTCTGTGTTTGTGGCTCCATTTCGTTCTCTGTCCTCTGGGGGGGCTCAGTGCCAACGCGTAGGAGTTTCGATCTATCAAAGCTCCCTACCGTGGATACGCCCCATTTAAAGCAATCATCTGACCAAAAGCCAGCCATATTTTTATCCTCTGCAGCAATACCTGGGCCTTTTGAGTTAGGTATTTTGCAAAGGGCGTCTGTGTTCTCCGCTATCCGTGTTGCCAGCCAATCGAGCTCATAGCCCTTCATGACTTCTTGAGCATGGGGGCTTTCAGCCAATCCCCGACGAACATAGGCTCTAAGAAGGACCATAGTGATAGTTGCAGAAAGTTGTGCAATCGACGCCGACCAATGCATCGCACGCAGCCCAACAAACTGCAACACAAAGCCAATGATACCCGCTACCGCCCCCAAAAATGTAAGACTCTCAGTAGAAAACCTCTCGGCATCAGTCCGTTTTGCCCGCCTCGAGCTTGTGACTACGTGGCGCTTGTGTCGTGCTACAAGTACGTAGGATTCAAAAATTTGATCACTTACGACCCCAGCCCGCTGTATCCACACCATATGGAGATTTTCTTTGTCGGAGACGTAACTCTTATCGGCGGTGCTACTTTCAGTGATGTAGCAGCAGATCAGCATCCCCAATACAAGGGCCAGTACTCCAATACTGGTTGTAGGAAATGCGTATGGTGCCATATACTCCCCACCTTTTTTCTGCTTGAACCCAGGGTAATAGGTTATGAACCAGTCGTATATGAGGACGGCGAGTTGTAAAGTAATTCCAATTACTGCAGCGGCGTAGAGCTCCCCCCGTCCAGTGCGGCTATGCATGTTCAGTGATATATTCGGAGGGCCATCGTCTATGCTATCACCTAGGGATTCCGTGATAACACTCCCAGAGTTTATAGTAGAACCAACAGATTGTTTGCTACCATCTGGAGAGTGTAAAATGGTTTTATCGAGTTGTGAGGTACTATCTTGGGGGTGCTCGGTAATGCTTGAGCCGTTCTTATCTGTAGCCGGCACCTGGTTCTCTAGGTCACCCCCTTGTGCTGTAGTCTTTCCGGGTATCAAAAGATCCCTAGCTATAGAAAAGTTAGTAATAAGTAATTACACTCCAGGCAGGCACATCTCTACCTTTTGTTATAAGTTGTTGTATCTTTGTTATCTGCTGAAAAAAATCTATGCCTAGACAAATGTTAGACGTGGCTTCAGGACGGATGGGGCTTGAGGAATTTGATGAGTTACTAACCTCTCTTAAATACCGGAGTAGTTTTACGGACTTTTTCCCTTAAAACTTCCTGGGTGACTGCGTCTTTTAATTTCCAAGTCTGGTATTTTTTATCGACTTGAGAAAAGTGTGTAACCTTTGTAAGGTTGATTGTCCGGGGCTGAACTATTTTTGCTTCCAGCCCATCATCTTGATTCATACATATGAACTCCGTGATTTCAGGTGCACCCGTGATCCTCACCACATGTTGACCATTAAACATCTCACAGACCTCACTCGATGTCGACGACACCAACTCCGCCTCAGCAAATGCAAGGTTCTCTTTAGCTCTTCCTATGAGGGCCTTTAGCCACCGCGACCCTCCAATGCGGATTGCGCCAACGATTGTAGTAATGATTCCAATAGGCGCCATTGCGAAGATGATATGGTCAGCCCAACCCATCGATTCTGACATAAACTGCTTTGCGACCTCCTCACCAAAGAGGGCCAACAGCGGGCCAAGATCGGAGATCAGGTTGTTTGAGAACTCATCTCCAGGATCGGAGTCGGGGAAGGGAATCGCGCCCCCAGCCATTGTAGAGTGTAGCTGGACGATCTTCAGATTTATTAGCAACTGGTACTCATGGTAAAATACAAAATTTACTTTTATAAGTTGGAATTACTCGGGAAGGTAAATAACTCTCTAATACGAAAGATGAACCGCTATCGTTTAGACCGATAAGAACCGATAAGAACCGACAGACCTTGTCCTATGTGAAAAATATCAGTATCCGACCGGCATCATAATATCTGTAGGCTAGGTACAATGGTACACCACTTCCAAACCTTTAGTCGCCGGTAATGATATTTATTGCGGTCAAGTAATAGGTACCGTGTAGTTCACTTGAGGTAAGAAGAGGATTGAGTAGCGGATGTCAAAACTAACTCTAGTATATGTTGCTGATATCCCAAGTTTATATCCTAGCTCCAACGTGCGCAGGTCGACGGGGTAGAGACGCGCAGCGGGTTCTCAACAAAACATGCAACATGGCTTGGCTTTGCTTAAGATATTTCAGCCCCAGAGTTTAGTCGGTACCCCTCAACACCAAGGCCAGAATAATCTGTGCGTCGATGTTCTTTGAATGCCAGCAAGGCTTGCTCCATTGGTTAGATTGCCGATTTATCTATCCCTTGAGCAAGTGGCGGTAATGCTGTACAACGGTAAGCCTAGTAATCATAACTTATATAGGACTTCAGGCTAAACAATCGAAATCCAACGTATGAGATAAGACTTTTCTTTAGGCGGCATGCAGTAGGTAAAGTACATGATAATGTATATTGAAGGAGCTCTCCTGCTCGGGCTATATACTAGATAGCGTGCCAACCACACGTCATACATCCGTACTCGACAGGTTGTCGTTAAGACACCCCTAACCCTATAATTGGTGCACAGAGCACCTTTGGGCTATTAACATATACACATATTACTATGATATCACTCGAGATAGTAAGTTCTCTAAGTCAAAAATCTCCTTGCGGTCTATCTATGATACTTGTTGTAGATAAGAAAATGCATCGCTCGCTATAGGTACGGCGGACTGCAGCGACCACTCCGCCATAATTGCGAAAGTGAAAAGCCAAAATTCCCCCCCCACCAAAATTTCCTCCAAAATTAATAAGCTAAGAAATATATTTGAATTACCTTGTGCTCTTGATAAGTAAATACACTTTCTCTTACCTATAGTGCTCTAGAGAACAAGTGGAAGAGGGATGGAAGCGAAGTTTTAGGATAGAGCTAGATCGAGACCCTTATTGGGATATTATGGGTGTAGAGATTTTGTTCACAACCCCTTCCAAAAAAAAAGTTGTTTTAAAAGAATTTGTATGCCTAGCTAGGATATCCCTAATGGTATGTAAAGTCTCTGGGCAGCTGTAAACTCTCTAATTCAAGCCTGAGGTGCTCCAATTGGGCAACAGAGTAAGGACTTTATCCAAAAACCTTGCTTCCACCCCTCTTCCACCTACTTCCTAGGGTGCTATAGCTAAGAGGAAGTTTATTTACTTTTCAAGAGCACAAAGTAATTTAAATATACCTATTGGCTAATTGACTTTGGGGGATATTTTGGTGGGGGGGGGGGTATTCTGGCCTTTCGCTTTCGCAATTATGGCGGAGTGGTCGCTGCAGTCCGCCGTAATAGGTAAGTTCCGGGCTTGCATCGGCTATCGCGCGTCTAGTACTGCACCAGCTGCATGGTACCGTTTTCTACTTCGACCATTCCATTGAATTGGGATATCATTTATAATTCAGCTGGGACGTACCCTCGGTAGCTCCCATGGTAAGCGGAAAAAGCACATTATTGGTGTTCGATCATGAAGTTATTCGCTCTCTAACCATCCACTTAACGATGCAGTCCGGATAGCGGGGGTTCTGCGACATACATCATCTATGCTAGAGATTTGTGGGGTTACATATCCTTCAGATCCTCTCGCCTAGAAAGCAAACCAATATTATTGAGGGTGGCCTAGGCCATTTCCATCGCAATATCTAAGGGTCTATAGTACGGCGGCACGTAGCTACAAAGGTCCAATCTGCAGATTTTGCAGATTTCGCAGATTTAGGGGTGGCAACGCCCAGGGCTAAAACACCCAACTAAAATAAAAGTTTGCTTAAAGATATTCAGAGAGGACTGTTATTAGGTCAATATTAAGCGAAATATTTAAATATTTAATTCTTTTTAAGGAAGGAAGAGGGTAAGTTTTATTTAGTGGGGCTATTTAGGTGGGTTATTTTTATTTATTAGTTTTGCAGTAGTTATGTTATGTATACTGGTTGCCAGTGTGAAGGTTGCAAAAGATCGCTTATTTGGCACTTTGTGGTTGCTAACAGGAGTGCTGCTGGCTTTTCACGGATTGATCAGGGGTGCCAGGGTGAGTCTCGTTGTGACTCATACAAGGAGGAAGACAGGGTAACAAGGTGTCGGGGAAGGAAACAAAGATATTGTACAAAGGCGGGGATTTTGGGTATAAATAGGGAGCGTTGCTTCCTCTCTGTAATAGTTTTTCTCTTTTCTCTTTACGCAACGTCTCTTCAATTAGATTCAAATACAAAGTTCTTCTTTCGCTGCCTCTCCGCTGTCCCATCGCTTCGCGATCGCTGAAACCACTTTTTACTTCACAAACCTTTGGTATTTTGCTTGTAACGGATAGTTACCTTGCCATCGAGTTAGTTGTATCCTGTGGTCACGCTGCCCTCACGCTGTCCCCCTTGAAATGGCTGCACCTTTTCCTCTCATGTTAACTGCAAACTTTTGCTTTAATCTTCACCAGTACAGCTCTGCCTGAGAAAATAACTAAATATTTAAAAATCTCGCTTATTATCAATCTAATAACAGACCTCTCTGAATATTTTTAAGTGAACTTTTATTTTAGTTGAGTGTTTTAGCCCTGGGCGTTGCCACCCCTAAATCTATTTCAAGGAGGCAGCGTGGGGACAGCGTAACCACAGGATACAACTAACTCAATGGCACGGTAACTATCCGTTACAAGCAAAATACCAAGGGTTTGTGGAGTAAGAAGTGGGTTCAGCGATCGCAAGGCGATGTAGCAGCAGAGAGGCAGCGAGGAAAGAAGTTTATATTGGTTCTAACTGAAGAAACGTTGCGTAAAGAAAAAAGAGAAAGAAAACTATTACAGAGAGGGAGCAACGCTCCCTATTTATACAAAAAACCCTGCTTATACAATGCCCTTGTTCTCAACCTCTGACACCGGTTACCCTACTTCCCTCCTTGTATGAGTCACAACCTAGCTCACCCTAGCGTCCCGATCACTCCGTGAAAGTAGCCCCCCCTTTTAGTCGCGAGCTCCTGCGAGGCTTTAAGTCCCAGGGTCCTGGTTTACTGGGGTACTGCTTGTGAAAGACGTCCACTGCTGCTGTTTCCTCATGATAGGAAGCGGGTTCCCAGGACGGTTGATGGTAGCCCGTCCACTTGACGTAATAACTAGGACTTCCCCGAACTACTCTAGAGTCCAAGATTTCCTCTACTTCCCATTCCTGCTCCCCTTGGGTAACTACAGGTGGGGGGGGAAGTTGTATCTGTCCTGGTAGGGGGTCTGAGGCGGAGGGTTCCAGAAGGGAAACGTGGAATACGGGGTGATTTGGCATGGTTTTGGGCAGTTCGATCTCGTAAGCGTAGGGGCTGATAACCCTTTTAACACGGTAGGGGCCTGCTTTCTTCCAATCGAGTTTTCTGGAATTTCTGGTGGTGCGAATATTTTTTAAAGATACAAAAACCATGTCCCCTGGCTGGTATCGAGGGGCGGGTGTCCTGCGCGCGTTTGTGTACTGTTCCTGTTTATCCTGTGCGGTCCTCATCTGTGTTGCTAGCCACTCATGCAACTCCGTCATTTTTGAGGCAAAGTCTTTTGCATCCAGTTCCGGGGCAGTCCGTCCTTGAGGTGTAAGGCTTACTTGAAAGCGAGGATGAAACCCGTAGTTGGCGAAGAAGGGAGTGGCCTTGGTGGTTTCCGATACCTGATTATTGGCGGCGAACTCCGCCATCGGTAGCCACTCACTCCAATCGTCCTGTTGATATGATACGTATGCGCGGAGGTACTGTTCCATAATTGCGTTTACCCTTTCCGTCTGCCCATCTGTTTCTGGGTGATATGCGGTCGACATGCGTGCTTCGATTTTCAGGTGTTGGCACAGCGACTTCCAGAATTTTGCGGTAAACTGGGTGCCTCTATCGGAGGTGACATGCGTAGGGAGGCCGTGAAGTTTCCAAACGTTGTGAAGGTACAGTTTGGCTACTTGTCCTGCGTCGGTTGTAGTATGGCAGGGGATTAGGTGCCGCATCTTGGACAGTCTGTCCACTACCACTAATATGGCGTCGAATCCGTTGCTTTCCGGTAGGCCGGTGACGAAATCCATTGACACTTCTTTCCAGGGTTGTTCTGGGATGGGTAGAGGGCGGAGAACTCCATACTTGCCGTGCGTATTGATTTTGCTCCTTTGGCAGGTGTGGCAGTTTCTTGTGTACCTGTAACGGGGGCACTCCCAGGGGAGTACTGCCGTACCAAAAAAACCAACAACCTTCCTTTCTGACGAGAAGCTTCAGCAGCGAGGCTTAGAACCGCTCGTCAACACGGAAGGTCGACAGTCCCTAGGCAAACAGGAATAAGGATTTAATGGATAGATAACTAAAGACTTTAAAAGGCTCTGCTTCCCAGGGGAAGACAAACGTCTTTAGCAAAGAGTATGAGGGTCTCTGAACAACGGTTGTTCGTTGACTAGCAATAATGATTGTCCTGGGGGAAGGACGGGTTTAAGCTATGATTTTGAAAGCGAGCAGGCTGCCAAGGAGCGGGGGAACAATTCCTCCGCGCTTGGAAATCAACTGAGTCTAGAGCGCCCCTAAGAACTAGCGGGGTCGATAGACTAGCGACTAAAAAGCGTTGGTTACAAAAAACTCTGTAACTATTGCTAAAATGGTCCGATTTCAAATCCGATTGCACCTATGGATTCGCAGCACTGTCCCCCATATACCCTCCGAGTTTGGTTCGGTTGGACGAATTTTCCTGACGGTTTTGGGGTTATTTTTGGGGTCCAAAACTTGTCTTTTTGTTAGGGAATCAGCAACTCAGGGGGGCCCCCTCTGCAAACGGCGGGTGGCACAGTGGGGCGCCTCGGGGGTGTTAGAAAACACAGAGTCCCCTAGGTAGGGTAACCCACTGGTGATTCCTGCCGTTGCTTAGATTCCTTTCCCACGTTCCTAGTCCAACCTGGGGTCGTGGCGGAGAGGTAATCTTGATCCATAAGGACCTTAGGGCGACACACAAGGCATAGCCCCATATGGTTCGATTCGTGATGCCACCAGGTTAATTATCTATTTTGCTGGCGGCCCTAACTACTAAGCGTAGCTTTGCTCTCGTTTCATGGCTCTCGGCCTCCCATAAGATTGGCCATCAGCGAAGCTGTTATTATTCCTCCTAGAGGAACAGGAGCTTAACTCTGTTCATGGAGGTAACTGCTTCAGTCTCATTGCGCTAGTATCTCCCGTAGCTATAAGCTACAGACGCATTACTCTGGTCTCTGTCGCATACCGACGACGGTGAGCTTCGCTCCGTCCTAGGGGCTCGCCAGCTCGCTTAGGGATCGGGCTATCATAGTAATGACTTTCCTTAGTATCTATTGACCGGAATGGGATAGCTAGTCCTATGCCTCAAGGGAGATCCTTAGGTGTCTCTATGTGGAGAGGTACTTGAGACTAGTCATGACGATGGTAAAGTCGTCACAGTACCTTCCGATGTACTCGCGCATTTTTGGCCAGAAGTATTGGCGGCTGACTAATTCAAAGGTTTTTTCTCTGCCTGGGTGCCCTGCTGCTGGTGCGTCGTGATGTTCCTTAAGAATGTGTAGACGAAGGGGATCGTAATCGGGTATATACAGACGATTTCGGTAGTAAAGGAGTCCATTGTTATCTGCGCACTCCGCCAGGGATATCTCTGAGGATTTCTTTTCTCCCCTGGCTAGCATTCCTAAAATCTTTTGCGGAAGTGAATCAGTTTCCAGTGCCTCTTGTATTAATTCCGTTAGGGGAACAGTCATTTCAGCGGGTTCATTTGCCAAAGTACCCGCTAACAAACTTAGCTTAGGATCCAAATTTTCCTTTTTCAACACTGTCTGACTCTGGTGCTGAATTCTATCATCCCCTTCTTCAGGGAGATCTCCTGATCTCCTTGTCAATGCATCCGGTTTTCCTCCTTGTTTCCCTGGTCGGTATGTGATTACAAAATTAAAACGCGAGAGGTATTCGGCCCATCGTGCCTGTCTTCGATTAAGATTTTTGGTGGTCATAAAGTATTCCAAATTCTTATGATCCGATATGACTGCAATGGGAAAGGCGGCCCCTTCCAGCTCTGGTCTCCATTCTTCAAAACTTCTGATGATTGCTAGTAATTCCTTGTCGTAGATTTCGTAGTTACACTCGGCTGGGGAGTGTTTCTTGGAAAAGAATGCCACTGGGTGTAGAATTCCCTGATTGTCCTTTTGGGATAGCACTCCCGCGGAGACGTAATCGGAGGCATCTGTTTCTACCATAATTGGTTTTTCTGGATCGAAGTGCATCAGAACTGGCGCCGAAGTAAAAGCCACTTTTAAGATATCGAATGCTAGTTGATGATCTTTTGTCCAAATAAAAGGGACATGTTCTTTTGTTCCTGGTTCCTTTCTTGATAGAGCAGTGAGGGGAGCGGCGAGTTTGGAAAAATCCCTAATAAAACGTCGGTAAAAATTGGCGAAGCCCAAAAATGCTTGTAAATCTTTAAGATGTTTGGGTCGTGTCCAGTCCATTACTGCTGATACTTTCTTGGTGTCCATGCTGATGCCTTCGGGGGATATCACTAACCCCAAATACGTTGTCTTCTGGCAGTGGAATTCACATTTTTCGGGTTTTAGGAGTACCCCATTGTTTTTCAGAGTCTGTAAGACCTTTTTGACGTGTACCTTGTGTTCTTTGAGTGTATCGCTGTAGATCAAAATGTCGTCCAGATAAGCAGTGCAGAATTGGTCCAGGTATTCCCTTAGGCAGTCATTGACAAAATGTTGAAAAGTAGCGGGGGCGTTGGTGAGTCCAAAAGGCATGACCGTATACTCATAGTGGCCGTACCTGGTCCTAAAGGCTGTCTTCCATTCCTCTCCTAGAGCTATGCGTATTTGATTATAACCCATGCGGAGATCCAGTTTGGTGTACCACTTAGCTTTTGCAAGTCTGTCCAGTGTTTCTCGTATCAGAGGTAGAGGGTACCGATTCTTAACGGTTACTTCGTTCAGCCCTCGGTAGTCGACACAGAGTCGGAGCGACCCATCCGCCTTTTTTACAAAAAGTACTGGAGATCCTGCCGGTGATGCGCTATCTCTGATAAATCCTTTGGCCATATTATCCTCGATGTATTCCTTAAGAACTATGAGTTCTTCTCTGGTCATGCCGTAAAGGGGGCCAAACGGGGGTTCCTTTCCTTCTTTCAAGGGAATTTTGTGATCATAGGGTCGTCTCGGGGGCAGATTTTTGGAGAGTTTTTCGTCGAACATGTCCAAGTATTCGTGATATTCTGCTGGTATTCTTTGCTTCCATTCCTCCTTAGAGGTTTTGTGGTCGACAATTTTATTTATTTCATAGAGCGAGAGTGAAAATACTTGGACGTTTCTTTTCCTGGAAAGTCTGCAAAATGCAGCGGAGCCTATAAGATGAATTTTTGTTTTGTCTGGTGGGGAAATTCCTGGGGATACAACAGGCACGTGGGATGAAGTACAGTTCTTTTGACAGAATTTGGACCCAAACTTAACATAGTTGTGTTTAAAACGAAGGGAAACATCGTGATGTTTGAGCCAAGGAATGCCTAAGACCAGAGGGTACTGTCCTAAAGTTGTTACAAAAAAGGGGGCGTGTTCCCTATGGGACTTGATGGATAGACCGAGATGTGCAAGATGTGTAATTTGACCAGAAGACACTGGTCGTCCGTCGATAACCTCTAACTCCCTTGGGGTTTTAAGAGGTGTTAATTGGAGCTGGTGGTGGCGTGCAAAGGTTTCATCAATAAAAGCGAATCCAGAGGCCCCGGTGTCAATCAATGCATGAGTTTGGATGGTTTTTATATTGTTTGAAAGAGTACAAGAAATAACCAAATGTTCTCCATCCATTTTATCCTCCACACTGATGTCTGACACTGAAAACCCGAAAATAGAAAACGCAGAAATTGTAGAAACCTTAGAAGGTCCTAGAGTAGAGCCACCTGGCTGCTCTAGGACTGTTGAAAACCCTGACTTGAAGACGAAGAAGAAGAAGAAGAAGGAGAAGAAGAAGAAGAAGAAGAAGAACGAAATGGATTGTTATTGGACAAAGAAGATGCAGGCACGCCGGCCTGTTGATGCGATGGCCCACTTGGGGCAGAAAGGGCTGCTCCCCTCATAACCGGAGGTTTTTGGAGCTGTTTGCCTTGAGGGCAGTTAACGTATACGTGATCTGCGGCCGCGCAGTATTGGCAGCGATTGTTATCTCTCCTCCATTGTTTCTCGGCCGGGGAGGTGCGTCTGGAGCCGTTTACAAATACATATCGTTGTTCCAGCGGGGGGCGAGATAGTCCTTGGGGTCGTGTCTGGAAGGCCGAGAGGTCCATTGGGGCAAGGCCTCCAGGAGTGTGTGAGGGATGTGGGACGTAGGGAGCAGGGGCGGTGAACTGGCCTATGTCGTTGCGGTGGGACCCTCCTTTCTTTTCTTGTTGCCTGGCTCTGACCCTTCCATCCAGTGCCATTAGATCTCTTACAAACTCGCTGTACTCCTCTTTGACGGGCGTGACTACTAGGGCGTCTTTCATGGCGTCGGACAGGCGGCTCCTGAGAGCGTCTTTTTTGGCAGTGTCGTCATACTTGAGTTTCCCCATGATGCGCAAGAAGTCGGAGTAGAAGGCGGCGAAGTCGCGTTTTCCTTGAACCAGGGTCCTGAGTTCCTCTTGTGCTGTTCCATGGGGATCGGGGTCACCAAAGGATTCTTGCAGATATTCGTACATTTTGGTCGTGGTGGCGAAGGGGGTAGTGGTGGTTGCGAGAAGAGGTTCAATTTGGTCCATGGCCTTACCCTCTAACCTACTTATGATGTACATAACCTTGGCTTCTTCGCTGGCGAAGCGGTCGGCATTGCCGACCAACTTAACCCTCATCATGGCTAGGAAGTTGGGGAGTTTGGCTCTGTCCCCGTTAAAAGGGGAGGGGTCCGGCATCTTTTCTGACCGGTGTGAGGTTACCGGTGGTGGTATGGGGTCCTTTATTTCTGGGATGGTTTCCTTCTCGGAACGGACTCTGGTCAACTCTTCCTGTGTTTGATTGTACTGAGTCTCTAATGCGGTGTACGCATCTAGAGATTGTTGTAGCTGGGTGCGGGCGGCGGTGAGATTGCTTTCGGAAAGTTGGGAGTTGTGTAGGGCTGCTTCCCTTCCTTCCCTATAGCGGTCTTTTGCCTCGGTTACTTTCTGGATCAGTCCTTGCAGATTTGCGTAAAGAGTAGGGGCATCGCTGAGTTGTTCTTCGAACGCAGCGATGGTGGGAGGAAAAACATAGGTGGGGGTGGTCATGGTGATTGTAGATGTCTAGTGTTTGTGTGTTGTATGGTGTGGTGAACGACGCAACGTAATTTCAAGGGGACAGCGTGGGGACAGCGTAACCACAGGATACAACTAACTCAATGGCACGGTAACTATCCGTTACAAGCAAAATACCAAGGGTTTGTGGAGTAATGTGTGGGTTCAACGATCGCGAGACGATGTGACAGCAGAGAGGCAGCGAAGGAAGAAGTTTGTATTGGTTCTAACTGAAGAAACGTTGCGTAAAGAAAAGAGAAAGAAAATTATTACAGAGAGGGAGCAACGCTCCCTATTTATACAGAAAATCCTGCTCATACAATGCCCTTGTTCTCAACCTCCGACACCTGTTACCCTACTTCCCTCCTTGTATGAGTCACAATCCTGGCTCCCCTAGCGTCCTGATCACTCCGTGAAAATCTACAAAATCTGCGAAATCTGCGGATTGGACCTTTGTAGCTACGTGCCGCCGTAGGATGATTAGCCGAAGCGTGTCACACGGTCGCGTGAATGGACGCGCTTGTTGCGGCTGGATCTAGTTGAGGATAGGCAGACCTAAAGAGCTACTCATTATTCTAGGGGGGTCAACAGAGCATATAATCTATTTTAAGAGTTTCTAATCCTATTTTTCCACGCACAAGTTCTTTCAGGGCACCCAAGTCCTCCGAGAAATCTGGTTGGTTATGCTTTGCGTGGTCCCGAGCCTGACCAAAGATTGTTGAATAACAAAGATAAATTTTAGGAATTTCTGAGTATGCTTTCATAATACTCACTTACTTATTAGTTTCTGGGTTATCTACAGGGTGCTTCCTTATTGCAAAAGAATTATCCAAAAATAGTCGGGGAAACAACTCGGAGAATTATAGACCCTCGTCTTGAGTTGACCTCACTCCCACTCTAATACTTATCTTTATATCAGGGCATACTGCCAAAGGAATCAAATAGCACGAATACCCTTTAGGTAATCCTAATCTTACCTTTCCTATACAAATCTCCGGTTCCTATAGGGCCATACTATTATAGAGCGAATATCTTCATACCTAATACTAAATTCTTATACATTGATCTTCTACTGTGTATAATACATTATCTGTCTTCAGTTTAAATATACTCAGCTCTGCTGTCCTCCAGTCCCCCCCCTTTCCAATTTCGCCCCGATATGACAGATCATTACCGAGATGTGGCATATACTCGATGAAGTAAACCTTTGTTCATTACTATAACTTACAGAACCATCGTTTAAAATAGATACCGCACTTAATGAACTAAACTGATGCAATTTACAAACCAAGTTTTTTCTTAAACCTCTGATGGATCACCTACGAACGGAGGATTATCTGAGCACAAAGAACCAGGCATTTATTATGGAAGAGAAACCGACATAGATGGCCCTCTCTCATGTAATATTTTATGTATTATTGTTACAACAGTATATAAATGTCGCTGTCTACATACACATCTCTGAGAAGTGGCGACAAGGCACCGGCAAATTAAAAAAACAAAAAAAACAAGTGAAATTAACAAAGCTTGCGAAAAACTATTAGACAGCTAGGTTGTAATGAGGACTAATCAAAGTAAGAGTAAGAGTAAGTTAGGTAGGACACGAGAAACCTACCAGTACCAAAGATCACGTATCATGAGTGCCGTCACAAGAACATCACTAGAGCAACCTTAACCCTTTGAAAGATTCCACTCTCCATCTAATCTTCGCGAATTCTACATAATCTGAATCTCTATTTTTATAAAATAGTTATCAAAAGTAGAACTATTGTAAACGCAGAGAATCCCCCTTCCACAGACCAGCGACTTGTAACCCTAACCCTGAAAATCACCCCCACAACCAGCGTTCAAGATTCAATCAGTGCCAAAAAATCAACACCTGTGCTTTAATGATTGAGAATTTATCATGGTAATGTAGTTATGAATCACTACGTTATCACGTACGAAGAAGATATGGATCATATCGGATCACTCGAAGCTTGGCTGGTTCCACATGTGGTAATAACCTGCTGAATTGATTGTCTAAAAGAGATAGAGAGATCTATCGATATATGCTCCAAAAGAGAAAACCCTAAACCCTCATATGGTATGCCTTTTACCTGGATCCTCAAACCTAGCAAATAGGAAAAACACGTGACTCATATATGAAACCGCCTATCAGCTATCCTTATTAGGAAGCATCTACAACACCACACAACCAAGGAAGACTCCTAAACAGGTAATGCGAGAAGGCGTCATAGACACAATTATTCCCGTAAGAATGCATCATTAGAATGACACCTTTCCGAGAGAAAAGCACGTCATAAAATGAATATATATATATAAATAAGGGGGAGAGCTGTACAGCGCACCCCATTCAGTGTATCACTCTCAAGTACTTCATAATCGGCACCACAAAATCACCAGTTCAGTGAATCACTCAAGTACTTCATAATCGGCACCACAAAATCACCAGTAAATAAACATCCAATTCAAATTTTTCTTTCCACCCCCCCCCTTAAAATACATGTCCCACTTAAAATACGGCAGTACCAACCGCATTTGAAAATACACAAGAAAAGAAAAAAAAGAACAACTCCCAGTACCGCACTACCGTATCCTAACCCAGCCACTTTTTTCATAAACGAATGAATGATACAAAAATAGAAATCAAAACAAACAATCTCCGCAGATGGGGGGAGGGGACTGTTCAACTATATACTAACGAATTCCAAAACTCTCTAGACATAGGTTGAGCCGATATCACCATACTTGATGTTAGAGTAGGTGACGGATGCATTCGGGCTATTAGCCTCGACGTCTGCGGGAACACCAGAAGTGGTACTGCAGTTTCCACGCTTGACACCAGGGAGGGTATCCGACTTGGTGAGAGGGTAAGAGCTATCGAGCCAGAGCATGTTTGCCGCATGGTCGTCCCAGATACTCAACGCAAGGACCATTCCATTCTGGAGGGCCGTTCCCATCTTTGTGAGTCCACCTTTAGCCGAGAAATCATTGGTGTCGCCGAAGATTGACTTCTGTGCCGTGCAGAACGCGGTGGTGATGGAGTCGTAGGCGGTCATGCTGGGGACGTTGACCTTGGAGTTTGAGATGACGACGCCATTCTGGACGTATAGGCGGCGGATCTCCGTCAGTGCGCCAGAGGTGGTGTTGTCGGCGGTGATGAATTGGGTGACGACGGTGAATTTGGAGTTGGTGTTGACTTTGAGGCCCTTTCCGAGGTAGGATTGGTCGCCCATGCGGAAGGAGTTGAAGTCACAGCCGTCTTTGTCGCAGATGCCGCCGTATCTGTTGTCGCCGTCTCCGCACTGGGTGCCCGAGCAGCGGGTTTGGCCAGTGGAGGTGCAAGGGTGAGGGGTGTAGGCTGCGGCCATGGAGTTGGCTTCCCAGATGTCCATCTCGTCGCAGCAGGTTCCGTAGGTTCCGGCTCCGGCGTTCACGTCATTGCTGGAGGGGGTCCAGCCTGCGGAGTTGGCCTATGGGGGGGGGGGAGTCAGTAAAAGTGCAATCTTATAAAGAGGAGAAAAGAGACAAAATGATACATACCTCACCGTTGATGAACTTGATGTCATGGGGACATTGAGCATCGCAGTAACCGGTTCCGTATTTGGCACCAGCCTTGTTTCCAGAGTACTTTGCAAGACCACCATCGGCATCCATGGCGGAGAAGTAGACCGCACCATTGAGGCCGCAAGGAAGGTTGGAGACATCGACGTCGAAGGTGAACTCCTGGTTCTTGAGCTTGAACATTTGGTATGCGCTGTCACTGGCCATGAGGTAGACACGGGAGCCGACGTTGGTGTTTGTGCCCTTGGTGACGAACTTGAGAGTGAGAGCATTGCCGGAGGTGGTGATACCGTACACACCAGAGTAGTCGGCACCCTCAAGAGCGCAGCCCGCAGCATAGGCCGCACCAGTGGAGAACTCTCCACTCCATGTGTTTCCAGTGTAACAGTTCGTGTAAGTGCCAGTCTTGTGCAGCCAGCGCCAGTTGGAGTCGAGCACGATGGAGGTGGATGCACTCACACAGCCACCGGTCTTTGTGCATTTCTGCGAAGGGAGCGAGGGATGGGTCTCTGCTTGGTATGTACCAACTTGTTGGCCGACCACAGAGAGGGCCGAAAGAGAGGCGAGAGCAATCGAGCGAAGCATGATGGGCAGATGGACTGAGTGAATGAAGGACTGAAGACTGAGGACGAGACTGTTGAACTGATGCAGATTGAATTTGAGGGGGAGATGGAAGCATTTTATATTCTTCAATCCATACTCTAAACGCTTGAGGAAAAGCAATTAAAGACAATAAACGAGTAGTCTCGAACCATACCAGAATGCTGTAAACCCTATAGAGATTTGTTTAGCAAAAGCGTTGTTAATCCTCAAGCCCTGGGATCACCGTTGACGGTTCTGTTTCCGTCGGCTCGTCGGCCGGCGGAGCCGTATAAACATTGATCGTCGTCACTCTATAAGACGAGAAACCCTGCTCTCATGGTGTTTCCCCTCCATCTATTGCAGACAGTGAAGGGCATGGGGAGTATTCAGAGGAAAATCTTCTCCAACTTTTGAAAGGGAGAAGGATAGCGAACCCGTTTCCCCAATGTTAATATACTCCCTCCTCAGGGCAAGATCAATCTCCCATGTTCCCTGGGCGAGACTGTATTTTCCGAGAATACGTTCAATCTACAATGCAAATCAGGGGAGTGACTTCTTTGCCATGGAATAGTATCATTACCCAACCTCTGCCACATCAGGGCATAGGAACAGCATGTACGCCCACTTCCCCGTCTAAAGATGCAAATATCTACCCTCCGTCTAAGCGTGTGGCAACAGTACTCGATTTCATGAGGTAAACCCTTCTCTGATATCCAAACCTTTACCTTTCAGGACCTAGGATAATAGGAAAATACCGCCTACTTTCATATCCAGCACTGTGGCGTTACAATAGCAGGAGTGAGGTTGAGAACGAGGCTCAACGTGACATCATACCAAGTCTTCCCCACCGGCTACATAAAACAAGCCTCAAGTAGTCCTATTCCAAAGCACTGGTTCTACAGCACAGTTACGCGACCGTGGTATGACACGAGAAAGGAAACGTACCCCCCTGTCTTTTTCTGTCCTCCCTTAGTATTTACCGGCATCTAAGACCCTTTTTTTTTTCTAACTCTTTTCTGCTCACTTGGCCCTGCGGCCCGCAATAAACTCTGATTGCGGGGCATTGAGGGGGGTACTGCCGGCAGCCGGAGAACGTGGAGAAAAATGGGGGTTGGCAATTAGGGGGGGGGGGAGACGGATAATTTGGATGCTTATACGCCTCATTTCCCCCCCCCCCCCCAACCGTACCTCCGCTCTCAGGTGCGGTTTTGATGTTGACAGGGTTATTTTGATATTTCGCTATACATCGATATCTACCGTTGTATATATCTTTTTTTTTTTTTTTTTTTTTTTTAATTCAAGTGATTTTATTGTTCTGGGTACAAAATCTGGTATGCAGTATAAACTATGACCTAAAAATAACCCTTCCCCTTCCTAAAAATAAAACGCGTCCCCTTTTCAAAATTCCAAACTAGTAAAATATACACAAAGGAAAGTTAAGTAAAAATGTATCGCACGTTTACGCTCTTTTCCTTCGAATGACTTAATGTCGAGATGCCGTTATACACGGGCTTGATGAGACTGCTGACTCCTTAGGACTCGGAGTGAGTGATAGAGGTGAGGGAGGACATAGTGGAGGGAGATGGCACTGGTGACGGGAGTGCTTTTTTTGGAAAGTTAACTTTGTTGTGAGCAACGAAGGCTCCTACCAGAAGTGAGAGGGTTTCCGAGCTCCAAATTTCGTTAAGGGAGCTGACGTTAGGAAGAAAAGAATTTCTGGATGTAACGAGACTTGGGCAGTGCAGAAGCACGTGTTCTGTGGTTTCGGGTGAAAGAAGACACCTAGGGCAGATGTCGGTGGTATTGAGATTGACCCATGACTTGTGGGCGTTCAAGTAACTTTTCTCCACGCGCATTTGATGTAGACGGGAGGATTGATATTTGTGGAGAGACATGAAGTAGGGTGTTGTGAACGAGCAGCCATACTTATAGTAATTGGGGGGAGGATAAAGTATTTCCCAATTCTTTAGAAGCTGTTGTTTGATAGCTATCGAGTAGTTTTTATGACTAAGATTGGATCCAAGAAGAGGTTGAATGAGGGAGCCTAGAAACTCGATGGGGAGGTGATTCACCCCTGCCTTTGCGACCGAGTTCCATTTCTTTGGAGGATTAGGAAGACCTTTAAGAAGTTCGGAGTGTGAATAGCTCCGTTCGGATGAGATGGTTGGAAATGTAGAATCGAACCGGGCCGTAACTGGATTGTTAAGGGGGTGGGCCGTTGCGACTCTAATAGCGTGTTTGATTTTTAAATAATAAAGATAAAGAACTAATGGGGGGGCGGAAGCCTCCGCCCATAGGGCGTGTAGATTGGTTGCTCTGAAGCAACCTAGGGCCCACCTGAGAACGGAGTTCCAAAAAACTTCCATTTCTTTTAGGGCTGAGGTGGGAGTGAAGAGGGTGGCTCCGTAGGTGAGCATGGGACGAATGGCAAGGATGGCTAGCCTCCTGCAATTACTTGAGGAGAGTCTTTTCCCGGGTGAGGAGAACCTGTGAAAAATGCCGAAAGAAGCCTGGGCTGACGCCAGTCTTTTTACAAAGTGATCATTTGGGTTGAACGCGGGTGAGAACCAGTAGCCGACCCATCGAATAATCGGTTTGGGGTGAAAGGTGTGGCCATCGATACACACGGGAAGATGTGAGACGGGTGACTTGTCTCTGGGGGTGCGCCAGTGCATCAGTTCAGTTTTAGCCACTGAAAATGACACGTTACGTGGGGCTGCATCGTTTTTGAGACGATAGTAATTTTCTTGAAGCAAAAGAATGTTTTCCTCCACTGTGGGGGAGGCAACCGTAATAGCAAAATCGTCAACGTAGGACAGAGTAATGCCTGGTGAAGGTTCTAGGTGATGAAGAACGCTAACGTAAATAACAAATAATAAAGGAGAAATGGGGGAACCTTGGGGGACCCCAACTTGAACGGGAACTGCTAGCTTGGGGGAGCCTTTGTAAAGAAGGGTAACCCAGCGGTCGGATAAAAAGGAGAGAATCCAGTTAACCATGTAGGAGGGAACAGACTGTGAAGTAAGAATGGAGGCTAGGGTGTGTTTGACCACGTTATCAAAGCCGCCTTTAATATCTAGAAAGAGAGTGGAGACTTTCAGCTTGGCTAGCTGCATGGCTCTGATTTCGTTGTAAAAGACTGTGGTGGCGTCTGAGGTGGATAGGCCTGCGACAGAGCCGCACTGGTGTGGATGAACTAGGCCTGTGGCTTTCGCTATCTTTGCCAATCTGAGTGTGACAACTTTCTCCAAGACTTTTGAGAAGGTTTGGAGAAGCACAATTATTCGATAGGACGAAGTGGCTGAGTAGTCGTCTTTGCCTGGTTTGGCTAGGACTACACCGTTTGCCTTTTTTAAAGAGAGTGGATGGTAACCGCTTTTTAATAGAGGAGTTAAAATTCTGGGAATGATTGTGGGATTAATCCTGTGGATGCCTTTCCATACTGAGTAAGGAATGGAATCGGGTCCTGGTGCCGAAAGATTAGATGTTTTGGAAAGAACGAGTTGAATTTCTTCAGGTGTGATAACGGGAACGTTATAATTTCGTAAGGGAAGGGGGGAGCCAGTGTCAGGTCTCGGAGGAAAGAATGCATTTACTAAATTTTCATTTAGGATTTGAGGGGTGGGGGAATTGGGAATGGAGGGGATCCGGTCCTCGGATCTGGTGGCCATTTTCTTTAGGCGCCACATGTCGGAGGGAGAGGCGTTGGACACAAACGTGTTCCAGTGATCGCGCTTGGCTTTTTTAATAGCGTTAAAGTAGGCATTTTTGGCCGCTTTAAGCTCGAATGGAGGGGAAAGTCCTTTGCGGTAGGACTTATGAACGCTGTGGTAAATCGATCTCAACTGAGACAAATTAGGGTTCCACCAGGGTTTCGACCAAGATGAAACTTTTTTTGTAGGAGTGTGTAAAAGGAGTGTGTTGTGAAGTTGATTAAAGGAGTCGTCAAACCACTTGTCCAGATTGGAGTAGTCTGAGGATAGCTGAAACTGACTTAGCTGGGGGGTGATCAGGTCCCAGTTAACGAGAGACCAGTTGGGAGTGTTGTAGGGAGTGAAGTCGGTGTCAGGGGGGGCCAGCTGGCAAAGAATAACTCTGTGGTCTGAGCCTGAGGGGACTGGTGGGGTAAGCCACTTTGAAACCAATTGAATTGCAGATTGATTTGCCCAAGTAAAGTCGATAACGCTATGCCGTTTTCTTGGGTCTGGGGAGATTCTAGTGAACTTCCCGGGGGTGTTAATGAGTGAGAAGCCGAGTTGGCTTGCTAGTCTAAGGTAAGGAGTGGAAAGATTTAATTCTGTTGTAGAGAATTTTCGCAGGGGGTCCGCGGCGGGGGAATGAATATTAAAGTCTCCGACGACGACGGTGGGAGTGGAAGAGATCGGAAAGGCCAAAGAAGGAGAAACGGATCTAACGGAATCGGACACATGTCTGTTGTAAACGTTGACCAGTGCCAATGACGAAAATGAGTGACTTGAGGTTATAAAATGTAGTGTAATTGAAATAACGTCTCCTTGGTGTGAGGGGGTTTGGGTAACGGAGTTCTTATCCAAAAAGGAAAGATTAACGTAAAAACAGACTGAAACCTTGTCTGTTTGTGACGTGGGTGTGGGTTTAAAGAGAGCAAAATTAGGGGCAATTAACGGGGAACGATTAAATAGCGGGGGTTCTTGCACAGCTACGACCTGTGACGAGTGAACTACTAAATTTGAGAACAGAGAAAGAAACACATTGTTGCTCCCGGCGCAGTTGTGTTGGATGATGTTGAGTGGGAACTTATGTTTAGTGGGCGTACTAAACATTTAATTGGAGTCGTTCATGGCCACTTCCTCGGTGGCTTCAGTAGAGACTTGGGCCTCCTGGGTAGGTCCTTCTCTGAGTTTGTTGATGATTGAAATGCGATGGGGGCATTTCGAAAAATTTTGCAGTGTGGTTTCCTCCGCAGTTAACGCACTTGGAGGGGGTGGCGACGCAGCAATTGGGTTTTGGACGGACGTGACCAGGGCAAGTTGTAACAGCGCACTGGTGTTTTTCCCTAGGGTGTCCTAGGGAGCAGATAGGACAGGTGGGTTCTTTTTGTTTGCACCCTTTGGTCGGGTGGCCAAACTTGTAACAGTTGCGGCAGAGAGTGGCTTTGGAAGCTGACCACATGATGGAGCAGCGGCGGGGACGTGAAAAAAGTCTGATGGTGGAGCCAATGATGGCTGCTTCCTCAGCGGTGACAGTGATAACAACTGTTGAATTTTTTTGGGAGTTGCGGGCAGTGTCGTCGGCGGTGAGAAAGCGGGTGTCGAGAGGAGTAATCCCTGTTGCAAGTTTTACCGCCTCAGGGAAGGTCTTTTTAAGATGGGTGAGATCGGGGAATTCGCCTAGCGGGATGCCTCTGATGGCTACATCGCAGGTGGTGAAGGCTTGTTTAAACAGTTGAAACGGATTTGAGGAGTCGTTGACGGTCTGGTTAAGAATGGCGGTGAGGCCTTCAAAAAAGGGAACGTATGTGGAGGCTGGGACTGTTGGGGGGGCGGTGACGGAGACAGCTCCACGTTGGTTAATAGTGACTGTGAGGGAGGTGACAGGGGCAACTTGTCCTCCTTTAGCGAGGAACTGGCCGAATAGAGCTGGGAGACGCTGGATGAGAGATTCGGAGTCTTTGAGGGGGGAGGGGTCTGTCTGGACGAAAAGAACCTTCGCTGGGCAGTGGGCAGGGTCTTGGGCTTGTCCTCCATGACTTTTGGCTGCTTGGGGCGGGGGTTGGTGGTCTTTTTTGGGGTGGTAGAGGCAGCCGACTTAGCTGCGTCTACATAGGACATCTTTTCAGTGACGGTGACCGGCTTGGGGGAGGATTTGGCGAGGGGGGGACTCTGATAGGCGGGACCGGCGGGGGGGGTCGGTTGTGCTCTTTGGTGGGGGAAGGTGGCAGGGGGGGAAGAAGTCGCGTTTTTAATGCTTTTGACTATTGCTTTGAGTCTCTCGAAGCGGTCGTACACACTGGTGGGGGGATGGTTGGAAGCGTACCGAGTCTTTGTCTGAATGTCATCAACTGCGGCAGTGACTGTGTTGAGTTGGTGGGAGAGTTTGAGTGCGGCATGTTTAGCCTGGGCCGCGACTTTGAAGGTGGAGCACAGGAGGGTGAGGAGCAGTTTTTCCATAGGGGAGGTATTGCCGTCGTTCATGGCTTCGGCAACAGTAGTGGCGATGAGAGAGGAGTCCGGCATGCCTATTGTTGGAATGAGTGACACTCTGTGAAGTTAAGTGTGGCGAATACGGGGTGTGGCAACACCGGAGGAATAGAATCCCGGATGGTCCGGCAGGGTAACCAAGCGGGGGAATAGTATAACCGACGGAAGGAAATTCTATCCGAACATCGGAAGAATTGTATGGGAACGGATTGGCTTTTACTTTGTATTGGGATTACGGAATGTTTTTCTATGTTAGCGGATTTGTAACTATATAAGCAGGCTTCTCCTGCGTCTTTCTTTAGGTATCAATCAAGTTTGTTCTTTAGTTATATCTGTCTCTGATTATACTCTTAGCCTATTGTTTTTTAGGTTATGAGCCCGGGTCGATAAAAGCTTCCACCACGCACAAAACAACAGATTATCAACACCTTTTTTGATCCATACTGTTTGAAAACACTTCGAAACAATGTCCGACAACGAAAGCAACCCCAGTCGTATTCCAACCCTTGCCAAAAAACTCACTGGCAAGGATAATTACCGCAAATGGAGGTTCGAAGCCGAAGTCGCACTCAAATACTACCGAACGATCGATCTCGTCAAAGGCACGGCCAAAGAACCAACCGATCCAGGAGAATATGACTCCACCTCCGAAGCAACCGCGGCGGAACATTCAGCAAAACAAAAAGCCTATAAAAAGGCATACCGGAAGTGGGAAGATAAGACCAATTGGGCAGTATCCTTCATCCTTAACAACATTGACGAAGAAGTCAAAGACGTGATCCCCCAAGATGGGAACCCCGCAGTACTGTGGAAGGCACTGGAGGAACAGTTTGATCTTCAAACAGTCACCACACTCTTCATGACTTTTGCCAACCTCACGAGTCTACAGTACTCACCCGAGACTTCGCTCAAAGATCACCTTACCACCTTTGCCAATATATGGCGAACAGTCGTACAACAGTGTGCAGGAGCCCAGAAGGACGACGCGGACGATTTTGCCTGGCATCTGAAAAACATGACCAAATCTAACATGTCCAAAAAGAATTTCTTGCTACAAACCCTCAGACACGAAAGCCTCGCAAACGTAGTCGAAAATGTCCTCAGCAAAGAATCCATCACTTTTGCGGAAATACACGACAAACTCATGGCCATTGCCCAAAATCGGGAAATTTCAGGCCCAGATGCGGGATCCTTCAACGTCAAGAATGGTCAAAAACCAGCGGGAGGAAAACCAACGAGTAGGGATCCTACTAAAGAATGTGGTTTCTGCAAAAAGAACGGCGACTACTACAAAAATCACACTACGAAGGAGTGCAACAAGAAGAAGAAGGCCAAAAAGGAAGCCAAGCAAAACTCAGCCAATATAAGCGAAATAACAGTAGCTTGCTGGGTCACCACTACGTCATACACCTCCTTTATAGATCAGTGCTTCATCGACACCGAATACCCCGAATTCTCCCCCAAGATAAGCGCACCGGAATATGCCGACGAATGGACAAACATGAACTGGGAAAGACCTGCCGACCCCCTGATGGTTACCGAACAGAATAACCATTGTCTCACAACGAACACTGGGAGACAAGATCAGTGGATCTTTGATACAGGAGCCACCGACCATATGTCAGGAAGAACCTTTGAATCAGTAACAGCACAAACAGGGACGGTCAACGCGGCAGGACATAATATCCCAATCTCCGGAAACAGCACAGCACGAATTGAGGGATCCATAATGCCAATAGTGCTAACCAAAGTACTCCACGTACCCAAACTCGGCAGTACTAACCTTATATCGTGGAGGAGGTTGGCTGAAAAAGGCTTCACCATGGAAGGAAAGGGGAAAGAAATACGAATATTGAAGGACGGAGTAGTCCAAGGAAAGGTAACTTTAGACGAACAAAGCCGTCTGTACACACTAGATCAAGCCAAGGTCACGGCAACGGCACTAACAGTTAACAAATCCTCACTCTGGCACCAACGACTCGGCCATCTTCCATCAGACGGGCTAAGGAAAATAAAAAGGATGATACAAGACCCTCAACATCTACCCGACAAATTCGAAGGGTGTACAGCCTGCCAGCTAGGGAAAGCTACCAAACTACCACGAGTTTCAAGGGGGACAGCGTGAGGGCAGCGTAACCACAGGATACAACTAACTCGATGGCAAGGTAACTATCCGTTACAAGCAAAATACCAAAGGTTTGTGAAGTAGGAAGTGGATTCAGCGATCGCGAAGCGATGAAACAGCGGAGAGGCAGCGAAGAAAGAAGTTTTGTATTGAGTCTAACTGAAGAAACGTTGCGTAAGGAAAAGAGAAAGAAAACTATTACAGAGAGGGAGCAACGCTCCCTATTTATACCCGAAATTCCCAGCTGTACAATGCCTTTGTTTCCTTCCCCGCTACCTGTTACCCTGCCTCCATCCTTGCATGAGTCACAATGAGACTCACCCTAGCGCCCCTAATCGATCCGTGAAAACGAGCCCCTAGCACGTCCAGAGCATCCAGGATACTAGAATTGGTCCACTCAGATCTCAGTGGAAAACAATCGACTCAGGCACCAGGGGGGTATCATTACTTCATGAGCCTAATCGATGACTTTTCACGATTCACAATAGTTGTTCTTCTAAAAAACAAAAGTGACGCGCCAGAAGCCATTAGGAAGTATATTCTAGCGGTGGAAACACAAACAGGTCTAACCGTACAAAGATTTCGAACGGATAATGGGGGAGAGTACGTCAACGCCACCCTCAAAGAAATGTTCAGTCAGAAAGGAATCAAACATGAAACGACTGTTCCCTACTCCCACGAGTCAAATGGAGTAGCAGAAAGATTCAATCGAACGATACAAGATCTGGTTCGAACTGCGGGAGTCAGCTCGGGGTTACCACCAAGCCTGTGGGGGGAAGCAGTGGCAATGCTAACTCATGTGAAAAACCGACTACCACATTCGTCACTCGAAAAACAAACCCCTTTCGAAGCATACTACAAGCGAAAACCAGCGATAGGACATCTTCGCTACTTCGGAGAAACAGCCTACGTTTTTTGCCCACCAGAAACAAGGAAACCAGGGACCAAGTTGTCCCCAAGAGCAGAGGAAGGTAAAATCTGTGGTTTTGGAGAAAGCCAACAAGAGTATAGGGTCTATATGCCTGCCAGAAAACAGATAATTCGGAGCAGAGACGTTCGCTTTGAGAAACCCACGACAAGTAACAGAGAGGTCAAGAATAGTTTCTTTCCAGCACGACCTTTTTCCTCCTCCTCCTCTTCCCTCTCCTCTTCCTCCTCCTCATCCTCCGAGTCGTCATCAGACTCGGAAAAAGAAGTAATCGAATCAAGGCAAGAAGAAATAGTGGATTCTTTTCAGCTTCCTAAGTCACCACCCTCAACACCAGTAAAACCTGTCAACTTCCCGGGAGGTTTTAGGGAAAGACAAGAAACGTCAGACGAATCCTCCGAAAGTGACAAGGGAGAAGAAGAAGGTGAAATAACCATGACCTTTGAAGATGAGGATATGGAAGATATGGGACAAGGACCCTCCACTCCCCCACGATGGCCGCTTGGATCGGAACCACCAAGTGCACCAAGTCACCCGAATGAATGGGTCAAACCAAAAGATGCCGACATTCCCTTAGTCAGAAGAAAAGGACAAAGAGAAGTCAGAAAACCTGACCGGCTCGTGGAAGAACTTCTGACAGTTATTTCCTGCCCTACAACCTTCAAAGAAGCCACCAGCGGCGAAAATAAAGAAAAGTGGAAACAAGCTATGGAAGAAGAATACGAGGCACTAATCCTTAACGAAGTATGGGAAGTAGTTCCAAGACCCCCGCAGCCAAAAAAGGTAGTCAAAAGCAGGTGGGTGTATACCCAGAAATTGGGACCAGACGGAGAGATTACTCGGTACAAGGCACGGTTTGTGGCCAAAGGATTCTCTCAAATATACGGAATCGACTACGAAGAAACTTTTTCCCCGGTGTTTCGGTACGAATCCCTAAGAATGCTATTCGCGATAATGGCATCCCATTCAGCTAAGTGGGACACACGACAAAGCGACGTAAAAAACGCCTTCTTAAATGGAAAATTAAAAGAAGAAGTATATGTCGAACAACCACTAGGGTACGAAGTAAAGGGGGGACAAGTACTAAAACTTCAAAAGACTCTCTACGGACTAAAACAGTCACCTCGAGAATGGCACGCCGTGTTATTTAAAGAACTTGAAGTTTTAGGATTAAAACGAAGTTCCTTCGACCCAAGCGTGTTCATAAATCAAAACAGAACTCTAATTATAGCCGCCTTTGTCGATGACCTAGGAACCTTTTTCTGCGATACGACAGAAGACAAACGAGTGGCCTCACACTTAGCCAAAGTGTTTCGAATGACAGACGGCGGAAAAATAAGCTGGATAGTTGGGATAAAAGTAACGTTTTCCGAACAACAAATAGCTCTGAGTCAGTCAGCCTACATCCAACAAGTTCTCGAAAGGTTTGATATGATGGAATGTCGAACGGTCACCACTCCCTTTGAAAATCATGGACTAGTAGCATCAAAACCAGGAACAGCTACAAGCGCGGAGATAGCACACTATCAAGCAATAGTGGGATCTTTAATGTATGCTGCACTAGGCACTCGGCCAGATATAGCATTCGCGGTAACCTTCCTATCGCAATTCTCGTCTAATCCAGGACCCGAGCATACGACAGCGTTACAAAGAGTACTCCGATATCTACGAGGGACTATCCATCAAGCACTAGTATACCCACGGATAGCTAGCCAAAACATGTCGCTAAAAGGGTTCGCTGATGCAAGCCACGCCTCCGATATGGACTCCCGAAGGTCTTTCTCGGGCAACTGTTTCTTACTCAACAACTGCCTAGTCACGTGGAAAACCGAGAAACAGAAATCAGTAGCTATCTCGTCAACCGAAGCAGAATACATGGCACTATCGGAAGCTGCCAGACAGACGGTATGGCTAAAAAGAGGACTCGATGAACTAGCACTCTGGCCAGAACAAAAACGCGTATACGAACTGTTTGGCGACAACACCGGGTCACTAGCTCTCACCAGGAATCCAGTTTTTCATCGCCGGTCAAAACACATTGAAACACATTTTCATTATATTCGAGAAAGGTATTCAGCGGGGGATTTTTTACTTTCTTATGTACCAACTGCGGACAATGCAGCGGATTTATTTACCAAGGGATTGGGGCGTTTGAAACATGTAACTTTTCTTAAACAACTTAACTGTCTTGAGCAAGGGAGGGTGTTGGAATGAGTGACACTCTGTGAAGTTAAGTGTGGCGAATACGGGGTGTGGCAACACCGGAGGAATAGAATCCCGGATGGTCCGGTAGGGTAACCAAGCGGGGGAATAGTATAACCGACGGAAGGAAATTCTATCCGAACATCGGAAGAATTGTATGGGAACGGATTGGCTTTTACTTTGTATTGGGATTACGGAATGTTTTCTATGTTAGCGGATTTGTAACTATATAAGCAGGCTTCTCCTGCGTCTTTCTTTAGGTATCAATCAAGTTTGTTCTTTAGTTATATCTTTCTCTTAGGATACTCTTAGCCTATTGTTTAAAACCTATCTCGTGGTCTATAAGGCCAGTTTGTAGGTTGTCGAATACATCGGCAAAAGAGGGGTCAGGGCTTGGCATTTTGAAGCCTGGGATTTTGGGTAGGTTTGGTGGGGAAAACTGGTTGCCACGCAAAATTTTGGTGTTGAATTTCAAAAACTGAGAAAATAGAGGGAAGGGAAGATGGTTGTATATATCTTTGTCATGCGGTATACTATATATCTCGTTCCACCATCTCCATAGATGTTCAGCTCTACCCTATAGAAATAATACCCTTTTTTTTTTTTCTCCCCCTCCACCGTTAAGCTCTCCGAGATATACAATTCATAGTATATCCCCCTGTTATTCTTTCTTCCCATGACCTGTAACCTATATGTAATTTCTCATGTAGTATATTCCATACTTCTTCAGCAAGCTTGCGTCTCAGGTAAGAGACCCGGGGTATACTGCCCATATTCTGCTTAGGTGTTGCAACCTATACCCAGCTAGCCCAATTACTAGGTTATCATGTGGGTAAATTAACCTTAGCAGCGATTAATCCTGGGGTATAACAACCACCGAATAGAAAGCCATTTGTGCCTGTAAGCAACCGTTCATTAGGAGGGGGGGAGACGCCCTGCCAAGTTCATGATCTACAGACAAGCCAACTTCTTGGCAAACATAAGCACTATGGTGATAACATCCAAACTTGGGTTATCCTCCCCCCTCCTCGCCTCCGTAGACGGTACATTTCTGTAGATCATATTTATTCATCGTCAAAAGGAACGGTCCGAGGGCCCGATAGGTAGGGCCGGACGGACTGTGAACCCATAGCCGTGCGTCTGGGGGTAAGATTTCTCCAGATTATATAGGAGTCTCTCTCTCCCATAGGGCTTTGCCAAGAACTTCTTCCCCCTCTCAAGCTTTTGTGGCTTAAGGTACTTACCATGGTTTTTTTTTTTTTAATGTGCTAGCTATAGCCGGGTGGCTGCAGTACCCCGCGTGTAACCCTAACCCTTGCCGTTAATCGAACCAATATAATTCATTCACCTGACGATCATACTATTGAGCTGATTTGCCTAAAGTTCCTTTCCGCTCAATAGTGCTCATATAAGAATAATCATCTTTTTTTTTTTTTCTTTTTTTTTTTTCTCCACAATAAATAGTGAATATCAAGCTTTCTCCACATGAGCACTGCAGCGGGAGAGTCGGAGCCCCTACTCCGCGTCTTCTATTCTACGATTTAGATGCGGTGACTATGAACTGATGCATAATCCACACCGGTACCCAATACGGAGATATATCCTGTAAAAAAAGCGTATTCTAAATTCAGGTATTCTCCCCCCTCCCCCTCCCGCACGCGCGCACGTACACACAAACTATGGGACGCATGCACAATATCTACCAACGGTCCGCAAACCGAAATTATATCGACCCTTTTTTTTCTTTCTATGGTTTCCCTTTTTCAAAGGGGGGGGAGTAATACCACCTTACCACCATCTGATGCGTACCAGGGGGGGGGGGGGAAGTGGAGGAGTAGGGGTATACACCTCTTACCACCAGCTGATGCGTACCAGGGGAGGGGGTGACCAGGAAACGTACGTACTTCTGGGGATGACCCTCCGGTACGCTTTTACCCCCGAAGTGAAATTATAGGAAAGTGTTCCGGAAAGAGCACGGGTATGAGGTGGGGTAGGGTAGGGTATAACTGCAGCAGTAGAGAGAGCGAGTGAGAGAGGGATGGATGGATGGATGGAACCCTGTAGTATCTCCTGGGGTGGCTTGCGCGTTGAATAGAATCTTGGAACCTAGCCGAATTCGGATATCCCCCGCATTGGGTCTAGTGCCGACTCCGGGGTGCTGCAGAGTTTAGGCGGCACCCGCCCCGCAATGTCCGGATAGACAGGTCCGACAACAACCTCCTTCCTGCAGTGGCTGCTATAATAGACTGTAAGAATAATAAGTCTACTACGTACCTCTGTAATAAGTAGTGTGTTCTATCAACCGTGACCTGCAGCGTAGTGGTGATATTTGGTCAATTCATAGTAAATGCTCTACTTAATTCGCCTTGTGCTATTATACCATGGTTTATTCTTCGGTCTTGACATCCGCATATTTGTATGTGCTGGCAATTGCGATTTCCTGCAATGAGTCACCGGTTTTTATTTCTCAAAAGCGCTCATTAATAGGGCTCGCGCTCTTCGTTTATATGAACGGGCAGTGCTCATTTAAGCTGGAATAACCTTGAATTTACAACATTATTGGCAATGAAGGGTTCTCTAGCGTAGAAAGTGATAGACAGAATCACTTAAACATTCGGGTTGGATGTTTCAAGCCTTTTATCAAACTATGTCCAGGTCTCTATGCTAGAAGGTAAACTAGGCCTTACAGTCAACAGCAGACAAAAACTACAGAGACGAGGAGTGGTTGGATATTGCACTACGTAGCTAGCTCTATATTTACAGAACCTATAAGCTATCTAGAACGAAGAGACAACAGCCTAATACCCCACATAAATTACTCACGGTTACGAGATGAAGGAGTACACTTTATAATTATCTACGAATAGCATAATTTAACATACAAAAGATCTTTTTGTTATATTCTATTGATAGGGGGGTAGGTTTATGCTTTTGACCTGTTTTATAGCTAGGCATAAGTGCGAGTACCTTAACTCTTGGGGCTCCATGTACTTATTCATTCATAGTAAGGCATATCCCTTGGCATTATGAAACCGCTTACACCTTCCATGTATTACACCACCTACCTATCTCTATCAACCTCCGTCTCCATCTCACGAAGGATCGATCGCATACTTCTAAAGCTAAACCTCCATACGCTTTCTGGGTACAAAATATCCCCCGAACCAAGCATTCCGAACCGCACATCTGGTCATTCAATATGAGAGAAATCACCTGGGTCACATGTACGGCCGGACATTGTGCCGGCAGCATGAGTAGAATATTATAATCTAACCTAATTTAGTACATAATGCGGTAGATTTGTTTTCTTTTTTCTTAATTCCCCTTTTCTAGGATTGATCGAGATTGGATATCAGCACCTACTGAGAAGAGACATTGCAAGGAGTTGCCTGATGCTTCTTCGATCAAGTCCCGTTGGGCTCAGCGGACCGTGAGTGGTGTAGCAGATACCGGGGATGAAATCTGAGACCTGGTCCTTGGAAGGTGGGGGGTTGGTTTGTAGGGTAGTATACTCGACTTATGCCCCCTCTGCCCACCCTTGTTATTATTGCTATAGAAGAACAAGGCTAGGGTCTGGCAGATTGAGAGTTGGTAGAGAGTAGGATATACCACTACCGGAGGAGTCAAAATTCTCCTACACGCAGGGTCTACAATCCCGGGTCAGAGGGTATTGAGTAATCCAAATAAGGGAAATGGAAGCAAAAGAATCAAGGATATTAGGAAACCGAGATTGCGGAGATATTATCATCTAGATTAAGAGTAGGGACCGTCGGAGATTGGGTTTTTATGGGGGGTTGAGAGGGAGTTAGGGGAATGTGTAGCCAGTATCTTACAATCATGTGGTATCACTCGGTTTCTAGAAAGAACGCTTCTCTTGTAAGGGGATGGAGGGGACCATAGTCATATTGTGGGGGGTAGAGAGTACCGAGAAATTATTGTAAGTACCCTAAGCTACTGTAACTACTGTTGTTTTTCTCATAAATCTAGATGTAATAAGTTAGGACTTCAATGACATAGACTCATCATTAACATCAGCCTGTTTCTTGGTGAGTTAGGAGTTGTGTAGATATTTTAACAATGAATAGGCCAATATGGGCAGCTGGGTTAGGATAATTATGGTAGTAGAGATTGATGATGGTAGCCGTAACATGCCGAGCAGGAATTAAACGTATATTACTGGCCTAGACTTCCCTAGTTTTGTCGCCAATCATAAAACGGTACAGCGGTTAAGGTTTCTTACCATAATCTTTCTTTATAAAATAGCATGTGTTTGGTCCCTCAAAACGCTTGTGTGAGAGAAAATCAGATGTATGAGCTAAACTAGGAATGACAAGAAGAGCTGCCAAGAGAATTGCCGAGAGCCGGCAACCCTAACCCACACGGATATCGCGGAAGTACCAGGAAATATCTCTACAACATCTTTCTAGAGCGCATTTATTCATTGCTTAGTTGGGATTAGATAAGCTTATATACGGGGGGAAGTGTGGCCATGGCCTTTCCTTGGAAGCTGTACTTCAGGACCCACTTAAGATTCCTGTCAATCAAAATCTTAAGTATAGTGTTAGGTTATCTCTGCTGGGTTACTGTGTTCTTCACAAGGTTTTTCATTACCTTGCGGCGGTGAATTCTTGTAACGAAACGTTTTATCTCAGTAGGTTATCAATTAGGATGTCGTTGAAGGAGCCAATAGTGTAAACCCTTGGCATGAAACCGTAAAGTGGTCTAACCTTTGGCGCCAAGCCATGTAGATATTCGCTGATTCTAGATATATGTAATAGTAACTAATTCTATAAATTCAATGTCACTTCGTTGACACATCTAATTAGGTCATCGTCAATAGGTGGATTCTCGCTACGCTTTAAGATATCTAGATACATTATAAGCCTTTTCAAAATACTAAATATTCAAATTATGAATAATCACCTTCGGCTTCACTGACGGGGGTCTTTGCAATAGTCGTGGGTTAGTATAGTATCAATAACAGTCTTTTTTAACGGATACAGCCACGGAAACACACAAGCTAACACAACAAAACCCCGATTCAAATGTATATTGGTCGAGGGATGCAGAATGGTATCGTTTTACCGAGGTTATGGTAGCGGGGTAGGATCGACGCCAAGAAACACGAGTGATTCTTGATGTCTTGTAAATAGGCGGGGCTATTACCGGGGTATGTTTCATGTACTTCTTTCAAAACTTCTGGGATGGATCTAGAAGGGTACTTAATATTTCTGCGTTTATAGACTATATAGACCTAAATGAATGCAGAGCAGGCTGCCTGCTCTGAAACCAAGGACCGGATGTCTTAAATATTGTAGTTTGTCCAGTCCTGGACTAAAACTCTTGACGTAGTGGGATTGTAGCGCTTCTTACAGAAGAATATTGAGTGTTATCCCTAACCCTGAAATTTGGGATTACCTAGTTACCTGAGTACCAGGGTTAGGTGTTTTTATGCACCAGACGGAACTGCTTTTTCATCCCGCCCACCTCGAGCATAACAGCTATTGTAATTCTTCAATATGGCCTTATGCCGCGGGCGCTTCCTCAATGTTTCACACTATTAGAATAACATGAGATAAAGACAATGTTGGAAACGGGGCAGTCCGTCCGTCTTGAGCCTAGGGCCGGACACCCTACCACTCATAGTCTGCCCTTTACCAGCCCGGAGTGAAGGGCTGGACAGAACACCGGCCCATACAGCCATAGGGTTATAGGGTTAGGGTTCTCAATACTACAACTCATAGTGTGAACCCCCTATAGTCCGGAGGAATGTTACCCCCGGACGGACTATGCGCCGTAGTCTTTCCAGTCTTCCTCTCCCATAGGAGCCCGGTAGTTTCCCCGGTCGAGCCCCTGAACTGTTGCCAACACTCAATAAAGAAAAGTAAGCATATATCATACTATTCTCTTGCAATTGTTCTACACCCCACCCAGACGGAGCGATGTTTGCACTACATGCCCTAATATAATAGCTTAACCTGCAACAAAAGATAGCTGAAACATTGCCCTACCTGCTTGTTTCCACCGTCATTCATCACAATTCATCAATATTCCTAGGTTGAAACGCCATGCATGCTAAGTCCGGGCGCTCAAGCTTCAACTAGCAGTAGATAGGACGAAGCGAGAGTAGAGCGAGCTGCTGAAAAAAATCTGGGTGCAGAAAGTTCTGTGTCTGCTGCCCTTTTTGACACGCCTAGATTTAGAGGATTACTTGTGGTAGAGTATGAAGTGTAAGTTAGGTATGATGAATAGAGTACGCAAGATTTAACTCTTCGGGAGGTCGCGCTAATGCCATATCAGGTAAAATCTGCAAACATTTAGCCACCCTCTTCAGAATATACCTAGCGATATCTAAGAAGTATTGTATTCTCGCTTTTGTAGAGGTTACTCTAGTGAGGTGGTGTATCCGATAATAGTGTTCCCGGAGAACCAATGGAAGGTCTCGCTAGGCAGTTTTACGACTTCTTTCAAGGGGCCCATGAACATAAGCCTAATTAAGAAAAAGTGCACTACAAAAATAGACTAATCAACACGTATAATTGCTATAGTCCAACTCAAATCTAGACCTTCTTACGGGATATGTATACTGTCAAATACGATTACGGCTTAGACTACAAATTCTATCGATAAAGTAACCCAGATAGGGTCAATAAACTCTACGCTCACAAATTATTACCGTTACCTACAGCTACACCAGGCCAGCCCCTTAAGAATCGCTACCCCGTAACGCAGTGACTTCTGCTACTATAACAGATGAGTGATTTTTCAGCAATTTCCTCCCCGATGACTGCCTCCACTGTAGATAGATTTCTGATTGTTTGGCTCATCGGTTGCTCGTCACGTGAGGCGAGGATTGTTTGGAGTGGCAGAGGAACTAGCAAGGACGGAGATAAACACCATCTAGGATGACTCTCTTTTGAGGTGATCGTTTTATAAGAAAACTACCAACGCCGGGGGGGGGGTCTAATAACTAAGCTAGGAGACAATTTGTAAAATGTGGTAAAATAGAGAGGCGAGAGAGTAGACTAAAGGCTTAGGGGGGCTCTATATATATGCTCCTGGAGGCGAAGCCTCCTACATCATCGACCCAAAAACCTGCTTGTACTCGGCACTATACCTATTTGATTCCCATAATACTACTTATGATAAATTCATTCATTCATTCATTGATACCCATAATACAATATAAAATAAAAAAAAGCTGACGAGTGATATATTATGATCTAGGATACGAAGAATGAATAGTCTCAACTTAGAAACATAAGAAACTATATATTTGAATTATATTCAGTCCGTTCTTGTATGTAAGTTCTCAGAGGATCTCAAAGTAATGGAAAATTCGAAGCTCTACGGGATGATGCGCGTCTCGGTTGATTGATATTGTATAGGAGGCAGCTACTATCAAGGCTGGGCATATATCTATTCGGTGCTAGGTAGAGAATATCAAGTTGAATATAATAACCGACTCCCAAAAAAAAGTGCTGAATTCCCAAATACTTTCTGGTAAAAAAAACAGGCGACAGAACGATTGAGCTCTTATAGCCTGACCACCGCTATACCTTACCCGAAATCTCGGCGCTTTAACCTGGATCATAGCTTGTTGCTTGCTCACCCCCGGAAGGTTTGCCTGGTGCCTGTGTTTCTCTTGGTACGCTCAAAACCTCCATTATTTCTTCGTCCAGCACCCAAGGAACGCTTACTATCAAGGTAAGTGCCACTACTAGAAATAGCTAAGATAATAGACTGAATTCCCTCATTCGACCAGCATACGTGAAGCTAATGTACTTGCGAGATTGTTGCTAGAGTTGTAGGCTGGGAAGTCGGTCCTATTAAGGTCTGAAACAGTATCCAGTATATCTTGTAAATCCAAAGGGAGGTTTACATAGCAGCTAGAACTACTATATACAGAGAGAGCCAGTATCCAGAGCCAAGACTTCCCAATCGCTCCACCACCTCTTTCTTCTCTTTAGGTTAATTTGCCGCCCGGTTTTCCGTGATAGTTTTAATCTGGCAGCCAACAAAGCTTCTGAACAGCCCCTCACACCCGCACTACTTGGGTTCTCACCCGCCAGTTGTATCCCTTAGTTACCGTCCTGGCATACACGGCTCTTCAATATAGGTATAGTTAGGATATACAAATGTTCGTGATGAGACAAGTCTGAGATGACGAAAATATGTCTTAGCAGGGAATCCCGGTAGTGTTGGCCTATGTGCTGGGGGGAGAAAAAAAAACTTATCGAAAAATAGCAACAAAGCAGCTAAATATCCACCCCCCACCCCCCCCCCCAAATAGGTAGATGAGATGGTAGAGAACCAAAAGTGTAACTTTAACTGACTTTTGAGGTAGATTTTTAAACTAAGCTATGGAACTACATTGCGCCATCTGAAACATGTTCCATCATGAGCATTTTCTGCATAGTGACTGTACCACATACACTCCACGTGAGGTGAATTTTTTTTTTGGGGGGGGGGGAGTAAAAAGATGAATATTAGAGAGTAGGAGTTTTAGAACAAGCTGGATTTAAGGTAGTTCTTATACGGTAGTTAGAGTAGAGGTTTTTTGCGATAAGTTATCGCCAAGCACACCGATACCTATTGTATACAGCAATTACGTCACACGAGAGCCACCATTAAAAAAAAAGAGTTTTATTGGATACTTCATTTAGGAAGAGATTCTCCGGATGAGATCCAGATCTCAAAATCTAACCAACCTGGAGGGGGGGAGGGGAGGGGAGGGGAGGGGAAGGCTTCTACCCATCCTCGGCTCGGCTGTGCGCTAGCGCTGGTAAATGGGCAACTACTCGGGGCAGGCCATAAGTACCGGACAATGCAAGTCTTGAGTAAGGGTTCTTTATTGGAGGTAATCACCTTTAGCGAGTAAGTATACATACTGGTTGGTGAGAATAAGACTTGCATTGTCCGGTACTTATGGCCTGCCCCGAGTACCCGTGGGTGCTATACGAGTGATAAAAGGCGCGACTAATGGCGTTGGCGATATGCATGACGCATCCTTTTGAGAAATAAGATGATGGGCCTCCGAGGCTTGATACCCCATACAGGAAATCAATTACGAGAGATATACAACATCTACGAGCTGCAAGGGCTCTTATACTGCATGCCAAGATGTTTTTGTCAAGTGCTAGTGAACCGGAGATGTAGCAATTTGGCGTTACAGTGTGCACAAGAAAAATAATTGTAGAAACGTGGGATCTGAGATCTCGGCTCTTTAACTAGTCGGCGAAGATCATCCCCCCCTCCCCCCTCCCCTGCTTGTAAATCTTAGTTCATGCAATAGTTTTGCCGGTTATTATACCAGGGCAGGGATGGCGAAGATGGGACGCGAGAAACACTGATCGGCGGCGATCGACAGATGGAACACAAAGTCATTAAATTAAAAAAAAAACGTGAAGCCGGCGTCTGGAAGCAGTAAGTAGAGAATTGTAATTATACTTTGTGCGGGAAAAAGGGACGTATATAGTATTTCATACAACGATATATATATATTTTTTTACTCCAGAATTATCGGATAGAAGTAGTGGAATTTAACTTCTGGGCTTGGTGATGTCCAGGTTATTATAGCACCGATGACGATCTAAGGGTCTCTACCGTTCCTCTACCATAAATTGCTCATCGCCCAGCCTTTAGTTTATACCTGGACTCCGGGGGAGGCTTCTCATTGCAGCTACATGCAGGAACGCGGGGGTGGGAGGGGGGAGGGGATTTGTCCGTACATCAATCACAGCTGAGAAAATCATCGCTAACCTGCATGCACCTGCGCTGTCTCATGCCTAGCCTTTGTTTGATTGGCAGAATTGATGATGTGTACTACCACCAAAAGACCCCGTGAGGTACGGACCTTGGCGCTTGGGCCAATAAAGGCTGGGCACGAGGCAACTACCTGCATACCAACAACCGTAGATCACTATAGCGAACTGAAAGTTATAGCGCCTCGACAAATCCAATATACCGAACACCCTGCAATGGGCCGCTGTAAATGAAAAGGTGTTAATCTTAACAACCGTCACCTTCGTACTCAAATCATATGGCCTTGGGAAATCTACCCATGCCCGCCGTCGCAATGTGTTTTTAGGATTACATGAATTGCTGTGTGTATAGGCCTGCCGAGACCCGTGGGTACACCGTATTATTTTAGTAAATTCGACCTGCTATAACAGGGTTAACATGCACTGGAACAGCTGGAGCCATGGAAATTGAGAATGCTAGGACAAGAAAGTTAGCTGTGCGATATAGATGAGACCTGCTATACTCGTCTTCCTGCAAGAAAGTAGGAAAGAGGGTGGTGGTACGCACGGAGTTGTCTCTGAAGTATAGATCCCTCCTAGCGGTCCCGAATAAGGCAAATAAAAGTGACCATGCCTGCTTTTATAGAAGCTCAGAAAGTTTCGCCACTTACATTCCCAGCCGTGCCTGCGCGTACTCACCCCTGTTTTCTGGTTCATTCCCAGGGAGACGGGTACTCGGGGCAGGCTATAAGTGCCGGATATTGCAAATCTTGGACATGGGTGGACATATCGATTGGTGAGAGTAGGACCTGCATTGTCCGGTGCTTATGGTCTACTCTACCATGAGTTCTTTTTGTTGTGACTAATGCGCTCTACCTGCAGCTGCAGTAGGTCGAATTTACTTGGAAATTATGGTAGCTAATTGGTCGCACAGCTCCATACTCTTTAGGCTGTTACTGCAGACGTCCGCGAAAACGGAAAGAAGAGTTCTTCACTCCCAAATAAATGGATGACTAGAGTATGAAAATTAAGTTATCCTTTATCTTAAACCAGGATGTATATAGCTATAGTAGTAAGTGTGGATGAAAGAATAGACGGGGGTTTTCACCATGAATCCATAAACCCTAGCCCTAACGCTAGATTAGGAGGACCCTAAGCGCAAAGGTTAGCGTAGGTAATGCGGTTAGTAGAAAATCTACATGAGTGTTGGTGTGTGATCGTCTATATATATATAGATATGCTTGCGATGTGAGATCGAGATCTCCCTTGGCGGACTTGTTCTTTCCTAGTATATTAGATAGAGTTCAAAAACTTATTAGAAAACAAAAGAGGACAATATCTTAACTAAAATTTCTTAACTTATATAGGGCTCTATTATTATCAGCGGCATACAGTCAATACTTCATTATTCACCGTAGTGTTTTTAGTCAATTCCACACTTCGCTAAACTGCGGAGTCTTCTCAGAGTCTGTGCGCTGAAACTGCATTACCTTAACTTGGGGTATAGTACATCCTCTAGTAAAAATGACCGAGAGACATAGGGTTCGGATTGAGGGCTTCTATTAGCCTTTTGGTCCTGTGGCAAATATAGTATGTAGTTGTAAGGCCCTGCTCACTGCCCTTGTTCGTCGATCTTTTTACCAGAATCTGTAGCTCATCGCCGCTGAAGTTTGGGTGTTATTACCTATAGCTGATTAGCGGTTGGCTGGAAGTAGCAGTAGTCCTTAAAGTTTCCAGCCCCTGCTGTCTCTGGTACTCGGGGCATGCAATAAGTACCCGAAAATCCAAGTTTTATATTCACCAACCGAAGCTACATTTTAATCCATAGAGGCTGCCATATCCAATAAAAACACCCTTGCCCAAGACTTGCATTTTCGGGTACTTATTGCCTGCCCCAAGTAGAAAAGAAGTTTTCCCCGAGAATGTGAATGGCTAATCAATACTTCAAATAGCGTTTCATGCTTCCTGGTATTTTTCACCGGGTGTAACCGCGCAGCTGAGATCGTGTATGCAGGTCTTGAAGATGCAAATCACTCCTATTAACTGGAAGTGCTGCAAGATTCACCTTCCAGTTTTTGTGTTTATCACTTTCCCGACGTGCAGAGTTCGGAAAAAGCTAATTCTGTAACACAACTATTAGGTGATGGCGACCCTTTTCCCGCTGGTGCAGACCATATGGTCACGATGGTCTCTTTGCTTTAAGCGTTTAATTCCTTGCTCTACTTTCAGCTTGATGGTATTTAAGGCGCAATTCCTTCCGCCAGAATAAAAGGCAAAGACAGAGTGTTCCTACACGTACGCGCATAGACACCCATCTTACCCTACAACAATGGCACCAGCGCGTGTTCCAAGAGTTGGCAAATGGCTGCCTGAGGACGAATTACTTCTCCAGAAGTGGCTCGGTGTCTTGATCGAAAATGTCGGAGTCAAATACCAAAAGCCACAGCCATTTCACCCGGTCATTGAAGAATTCAAAAACCTCATCGAGGGTGATGCCGTGATCTATATGCTTTTCAACCAGATGTTTCACCAAATCCCCAACAAGCCACCCTACAACAAAGATCCAACTGGTAAACCACAAGTGCGCAACTACCTCCTCATGCTGCAGTGCTTCAACGAGATTATGACCACAGCGCCCCAGTATCAAAAAGAAACCGGTCTGGTCGGGTTCCCCATCAACGCTATTATTGATTGGCCTATGGGCACCCCGAGCGGCTTTGCCGCGTTCCTCAACGACAAGGTCAATGCACAGGTTGGCAAGATGCTCAACGAGTGGGCAAAGTTTCTTGGCTCCCCCGCATCAAGATACGTACTCAGCAGCGATCCCGAAAACGGGTGGTTCGGCGCAGACGCCATGGCCGAAGACCAGATGAAGAATTTCAACGCCACATTCAAATGCGAGCCTTCAGAAGAGTATCACGGATTCAAATCATGGGATGACTTCTTTACGCGAGAGTTCCGAGAGGGTGTACGGCCGGTCGTCTTGCCTGATGACGACCGTTTCATAGCTAATGCGTGTGAATCGGCACCGTACAATATTCAGCAACAAGTCAATGAACGCGATCTTTTCTGGATAAAGACTCAGCCGTATTCAATCTCACATATGCTTGCGCATGATCCCTATACTCCTCAATTCGTCGGAGGAACGGTCTACCAGGCTTTCCTCAGTGCTCTGTGCTATCACCGCTGGCACAGTCCCGTCAGCGGCACAGTAGTTAGCGCGTACGTAATTCCTGGAACGTATTACTCGGAGGCGAGGATGGCTTTATTTGATGAAGCCGCACCAAACAAGTCCCAGGGATACCTTACGGAGGTGGCTACTCGTGCGCTGGTCTTCATTGAAGCAGACAATCCCGATATCGGGCTGATGTGCTTCATGGCTGTGGGCATGGCGGAAGTTTCGACGTGCGATATCCGAGTGAAGGTTGGCCAGCATCTGAAGAAAGGTGATCCACTAGGAATGTTCCATTACGGGGGCTCGACGCATTGTTTGATCTTCCGCAAAGGTGTGAACGTCATCTTTCAGCTTTCTCAGAAACCGGGCTTGGATTCAACGCCTGTTCCTGTCAACTCGGTTATTGCATTTGTTCCACCCTCCTCCTCTCGGTCGCAAGATACTACGCTTGTTTCACCTTCATCCTCGTGTCGGTCGCAAGATACCCTTGATATACCCTTTGATACTGGCACTGGCTGTCATATTAGTTAGAATTGGCTAGGTTTGGCACTCTGGGGGCGTCATCTATTTATGTTTGTAGGGAGGGGGCGCATCAATAAGACTTTATGGGGGTTTCCCCAATGACATCTCGGGGCGAGGCCACAACCACTTCGGTGATGCCGTAACCACAGCATAGTTGTAAAAGTTTAAGAGATAAATTAATCTCATTGTATATAAGTATTTCTTTTGTGTTTAATGTATTTATTTATCTGGCTACTATTGTCTTTGGGGCCAAGTGTTTTTTTTTTCCTCATCAATTACATGAGGTAACTGGGATCAAGTATGCTATGTATGTGGCTACAGCTTAAGTCCAAGATGATAGTGAATTTCCAAGTACAGCGCCGTCGCAGCTAGCTGGGAGTATGCTGCAGAATATGATGGTAACTTCTGGCTACATGTCCGACTAAGGTGAGACCTCCGCCGCCGGCAGTCATTTTATCTGCTGCTGATGGTTCACAAGAACGCAGAAGCGTGTCTCTAGGACACACCAGCAACCATAGCTCCGTGAAACATACATAATACACCGCTACCAATGTATAGAAAGTGCCCTCGAGTAGTCAAGCAAACTATATACCCTCTATTATACATTCCTAATACGTTCTTACGCAAATCCAATATTGAGGCTCTGCGGGACTAGCCGTCTGGGCATGCAGGGACCATCTTACCCGTGCTACACAACTATGGCCAATAGTAAATAGCAGATCATTTGGCGACTCGGCCATGCCTTTCACACTTACCCCTAAAGAGAACTATGAGATATAGCCTGTGTGGGGTTAGGTTTAGACCGCGGAGTTCTACTATAGCTTTATATCCGGGTTGTAGAAAGACCTAACTCTATATTGTGGCAGTCTTTTCTACATGCGTTTGGTAATACTGGCTCAATGTCTTCGTTCTCAGCTGTATAGCCAATACGCTTAGATTATAGTTTGTGACTACATGCCGATTTTGTACTTGGAAATAAAAATCACATGATTTAAAATACCCTAACCCTTCGTATTGTATCTAATCTAATCCATCTCATCACGTGGCGTTTTGACTTAACATTAGGGAGAAGCCGGAGAAGGACGTAATGGGGGGGGTTTAAGGCAAGTAGAAGCGAATCAGCACAACGGGGGTGGCAAGTCCGAGGAGATCCCTTGCACGGGGAACCAACTGGTGTGGCTGCAATAACTTTCGACATTAACTAATGGCACAGAATACCTTCCACTATCTATAATTAACGCTGGTGATAAGATCCGCGTAAAAAAGTAAACAGTACTAGCTATGAAATCATCTATTATTTTGTATGTTCTTTTTGCCTTCCGAGTGAAATTTATTTTATAATATAATATTTTTTTTGTAAAACCAAATAGTAGGCCACACTCAGCGGTCCTACGCACCATAGAATCACACTATAATAAAGAGGTGAATTATAAACAGAATCAACAGACATCAGTCGTCCTCCTTCTCAGACAAAGGTTACACCAGCCATAGGAAAAGGGACAATTAGTCCTTAACTAGCCAACGCACATTATTTTTCAGCTCATATGTCCTACTACTTTCAGAATTCAAGTGAAGGAGCTTAAAATCTCATATCCTTAGCTACGGGATAGAGTCATTACCCATCACTCGCATCACGTTTGGTCACTCGCGTCATATTGGATCACTCATCTTTGTCAATTCTCGTATTTTTTGTATTATGAGTAATAGATAGATATAACGAGACCAGCGTATTAAGAGGTTTAACGCGTATATATACATGCTGTGGGGTACACGTGAAGACGGGTCTTCCTAAGTAAGAAATCGACTCTCCGTCTATCCTTATAAAAGAGCATTGTTGAAGGTGTTTACATACAACGACGGCGGCTTTGTCAATTTTGATTACTTTCAGCTTTAGAGCACTAGTATCTCTAAAGAGAGGGCTAGTAAATGAATAGATATTCGACTCTCTTATAGAATTATCATTACTCAGACTTTACGCGCTTATGAATGCTACATTGTAGATCTTAAAATAGCAACTGCCGCCATAAAACCTAAACTGTAGTACTCTGCCACAATAAAGCTCTCAAGGATTAAATTATCGTTCTTAATCAATATGACGGTCGGTCAGGGTTAGGGTTATACTGAGTGAGTTGAGTTTTTTATATTTGGAAAGAACAAAAACAAGGAGAATCCAGCAAATAGATCATTATAGTGGGATAAACCCCAAACCAGCAGTTTTTCGGTAGTTCAAGTTATGCATTGGCATCATGCTAATCTTAACGAGTGAGATCATATGATTCGATCTAACAATGACGGAGCCCCCGGCCCTCAAGGTTCCAGGGCTTTCTCAACAACCATCCCCACTTCCCTTAAATCCATATACCTCACAGTGCTCATGGCATCACTAAACCACGAGTCTCTCTAAATCACTGTCCTAGCTACGACTGTGAGCCAACGAGCTTCAGCTATACACCAATCGTCGGCACATTACGCCTCTTGGGATAGCCTATCAATAAGATCCTCAAGAGAGATCGGCTACCAGACACTAGAGAAGATTCCGATACTACAATAGGAAGACCCTGAATATCTCCAAGCATACTGTTTACGGTACATGACAATGATGGGAGTATCTCAAGTGGCTCTGATGCATTGGTATCCGACTGGTGGAGAGGTGCGTCTTAAGTAATATTCCGCTAAACTCACCGTTTCTAATATAGAATAAGCATACGTAAGGGGATTAAGAGAAAGCGTTTACACCGCTGAGATCTAGAACACTACAGTGGAATCGCCCTGTAAGAATATGAAAACTACACGATTCCATATCCTGATAAGGCGGATATGTAATAACGGGTATCCGTATAAGGCGGGTGCCCTTGTGGCCTAAACCGCTATAGGGTAGTTATATCGGGCAAATCTACAATCTGAAGAAGTGAGGTTAGAAAACCTAAGGACGTACACCATCTATGGATTCCGAGATAATCGGGTTATCAGGGTCATCAACCAGAATATGTCCAGGAGATGAGGATCTTTCCAAATGAGTTCCTGGACTCTTACTTTTTTAGGCCTCATCGGGGTTTCATAAGCGCGAGTATGGACAAAACCACTTCTACGTCAACAGCACCTGACGTTCCGCCTACATGTATACCATACAGTACCTTCAGCTACGTTCTAGGAATTCACAGGCTGCGCTTATGGTACTCGGATAAGGGTAGAGCAAATACTTTAATGTCCTATAGAAAGGATGCCGAAAGCAAAAGCGAATCACAAGAGCATATGGCCTACGCTACGCGGTTTGGGCCAATATCAGAGATATAGGGTCTTGGACTGAGGGTTCTTTACGGAGGAAGAAATAGACCTCCATTTAGTAGCTAGCTATGACACATATTCGGGCTAGACTCAAAGACAGTGTGGAGTCCCGCTATGAGGAGGTCTAAGCTATTCGATATTAATATGAGTGGGGTTCACAAGAGAAGGTAGGATAGACCCTGTATAAAATAGATTATTATGGAGTTTCCTCTTATATGTAGTTATGTCTAGCCGATTCTTAGCTTATTCCCGGAGCCTCCTTCTTAACACGAAGAAATCGACCTGCTACGATATTCTGATGCTAGCACCGATTTAATGTCCGTAGAGGCACCAGCAGCCCCCCCCCCCCCCCGCAGAAAAACTCATAATCGCCAAAGGAATATACAATACCATTACTTGATTCTCTGTTTACCATACGTCCTACCGGAACCTACCCTAACAAATTACAAGACGACTACAGACGCACACAAACCTTTCCAACATGTTACACCTACTACCTCCTCTATCATCAGTAACCCACGGTAAATTTAAAATTTATGGTAACTGTGGTAGTAGTAGTAACGTTGTTCCATTTTGCCGATGGCCTTGGGATTATAAGGGCGCTTTGGATAGTGCCACTATTGAGGACATAAGAGAAACGGGAAGGGTGTAATTCCATTACGGTAGATGGAATAAAGAATCAATAGTACCCTTTAGACAGTAACATAGTATTCTTGATTCTAGGCGGAGGGCCCCACAAGGAACAAGTGAGAGGGTGGTCCTGTGGACTATCATGAGATTTGGTTTATTGTGTTGACCTGACGGTGTGAGAGCAGTGTTATGACTAAGGGCAAATCATAAGAAACATGTCTTGGCGGAGCTAGACATAAGGATAAAAGACCTACATACAGACATGTAACATAGATTATTATCCTTCCTAATAAAGAAACTTATCCCCCGCAACGGAGTCGGAGTAATTGGAAGCGGGCGGGGGTTGAGGGGGGGGGGGGATCGTCAGGGAGCGGCTGTAGAGATAGTTGCGATTAAGCGATGGTCTACGGCCATATGCGACCGAGGTGTTTATAATTTTCAATTAATTATTTATTAAAAGGTTCTATAAACTTACTCTGTTTTAATTAACCGAGCGAAGCCAAGCCTAAAGCACTTAAAATACTAGCCTAATTTGCCGATATCAAATAATTCCTCTGCTTCAGCTCATGTTAAAATAGAGATTGTATCGGTTGAGGGTATGCGCTTTTGAAGAACTACGTAGGAGTGAACATACACATAGAGGTAGTTGGAGTATCAGAGGACCGGCCCCCCCCAAGCAAGCGATTGACTCTCGTTCTCTCTATTTTACAATAATTTCTTAGGAGATAGCTTTCGAACGAGATATACCGACTAGCTTAGAAGAGATTAGTTTGAACGGGATAGATGTGATTCTAGAATAGAGCTTATGCATTAAAATCTACTGATTGGCCACGAGGCTGACCTATAACTACATATTTCCACATTAATTTCTCATCCAGGCCTGTAGTACCGCCTAGCGACTAAACCAATAGATCCAAAACAATTATAAAACCAGAGATTATTGCATAAGCTATACTGTCAAAAGTGCCACGACTATCTAATCTGCGGGGGAAATTGATTAATGAAGGCGGAATCTTCCTAGAATGTCAAAGAGATTCAATCCCCCATCCCGATAACAAGAATGCTATAGTTTCCCCACCCTTACTAACGATACTTTCGGGGGATGTTATTCTTCATAAACGCTGTGATAAAAGTCTTATACATCTCCCTACTTCCTACTTCCTCTACGATCTGCTATATTCGTCTATAATTCCACCGCCGTAGTACTCGCACATAGAAACAGAGTTGATGCTATGATGAAAAGTGACTAATCCGTGGTTTTTGATGCATCTAGCATAGTAGAAACACTCTAGATATCTAAACTGAAAAGTAAATAGCGACTCGTGCTACCTGTATTCCGTGAGAATAGGGAGTGAACGGAATTTATGAAAGGGCAGGACCCGAGGAGAATAGTCTAGAAATATCTAACAAAAAGAGTACGAAAAGGCTATACAGAACAATAGGATGTATAATTAGCGTTATTCAGAGTCTCTCCTAGCTCCGCTATTAGTAAGTACTAGAATTTATGTTACTGGGGTTGATGAAACATCAAAAGATCCTGAGGCTTGTCACCTTGGTGACGTGGTTCCATGAGATACGCCACTCCGGGGTAAGAAAGTCGGAGAAGGCTTAAAGAGGATATAGCTGTACCTAACAAAGTACGATTGAATTCTAGTCTATTACCATTCGGTATCGGGGGGGTAGATGTGACGATTCCCTTAAAAACAATATCCCCCCGTACGTGAATAGGATGAACCAACTCGCGCGCTAAAGCATGTTCCATAGCAGGAAACACATGTCAGAAACCTATTCGCAGGGTGCATACCCGATAGCCTTTTTATGCACCTGCTTCGTACAACCTTCACGGGATTGATACTTGAACAGGATAGCGTCAGGAACTTCGAGTAAATGGTGCTCTACATTCGTAACCAATACCGATAATGGTAGGTCTAACCCACTGCCACGAATCCTGACGCCGCAATAGTTGGACTATGGGTTAGGGCTATGACGCTTGGAAAACCGTTGAGAGCCTCAATCCTTGGCATGGTGTCCTCCCCCCCCAAACTGAATTGTCGCCGAACTCCCAAAGGCTCGCTATTTGCCATCGGTCGCAATGAACTCATTGCATGTGTCAGGCACCGAGAACCAGCGGAATCTAAGGTGCGTGACAGCGGGCGATTCGTTGGATAGACTGATGAGACAAGGCGCATCTCATAGCAGGCTTGCAGGTGTAAGGTACCTTTCCCTTCGATAGGGTAAGAGATGACGTAGTAGAATACAGTCGCTAGCAGTCAAGTGCTATGAATGGCTATCACGTGACGAGCAGATGAATAAGCTATTACTAGCCACGTGGCTGACTGGAGAATACAAGTATCTCCAGTCTATTATCTAATTAAATTATTCCTTTTCGTAAAGCTTTTACCGTCTTTGGGATAGGGTACCCTTACAGGGGGCTCTAAATATGAAGCCAAGGTGTACCCCGGGTCTCATCTCCCTGTGGGAATGAGGGGCTTGATGGCTGTCATTACTCTAAATGGCATCACCGGGTACCGTGGCTAAAGGGATGTGCTTTATGCACCGAAGACGCCGATTTAGACCTTCCTGCTTCATAACATGAGACTTTACTGACAGGTCTTAGGATACAACTCTAAACCTTAGAATGATTTTTCCACAAAATTCCCGTGGATTAAGAAATACTGGCTATAAGAATAACTACTCCATAAGTATGCATCCCTATAGTATGAAAAAACAGGGTGAACCTACCACCATAGCACTACAGAATTTAATCGTAAATACCGAATGGAATCAGTAATTGAGGTATATTACTGTGCTAATACCGTATTTCTCCCATGTCGCTAGTGTATTTGTGGGAGCACCGTACTGATCCCACCCCTCTTTTTGGTACTGTAGTTCCGCCTAGACAAGCAAGGTCGGATTTCTATTTATAATAATATTCGTCTTATAAGGACGCCAAACGTATTATTATGAGAGTCTACCATAGCCTACAATCAATATGGCTGGTGCTGGCTAACCTTTCGCGTTCCAAAACACTCAACTCATGAAACCCTAACCCTGGAAAATTACCTTGTTCCATCCCAGCATCCATTCCCATCCCCTCCATCTAAACCCGGGTGACAGGGAGTGCATCTCGATTCTAGGACTAGAAGCGACTTCATGCCCGATAACAGTCTGCACTATTCAAGGACCGTTAGGTCATGGATTGGCTAAGTTCACGGGTTAAAGTAGGTAGCCCGGGATTCTAATATACCGAGATCTGCAGTTTCCAGCCACAACGGTCAACTTACATCTTCAACACTAGGGACAATTCCCCAGTTTTTCTCCCAGTCCCCCGGGTATTGAACGATGATCATCGATTGACATTCTCCCACCAACCCCGCATTTCAACAAGCGACCGTGAAAAAGGCTATTCTCGGTGGAATACATTTTCTTTTTCTCGTATGATGTCAATTACTATACGAAAGTTTCTTGGAAGATGGGGAGGGGAGGGAAGGGGATCTGTTATATATTGCCTAAGCCCCCCTCTCTTTCGAGGAAACATTATCAACTGTTTCTGGAGTCAATTGACATAGTAGCTATGCGTCTTTCTATTCTCCCCCTCCTCTCGCTTGCTACTACTGCCATCTCCGCATCTCTTCGTGGGCCCCTCACGACTGATGGGCGCTGGATTAAAGATGCGCGTGGGGATGTCGTGACAATGGTTGGTACCAACTGGCCCGGCCATCTCGAGCCCATGGTCCCGGAAGGCCTGCAGTATCAGTCTTACAAAGACATCATCCGCAGGATCAAAAGCGTTGGTATGAACGCTGTGAGGTTGACGTTTGCGATTGAGATGGTGGATGAGTTGTTTGAGCGCAACGGGACAGACGTTACGCTGAAGGAGACGTTCATAAACGCGTTAGGAGAGGCCAATGGGACAAAGATACTGAAGGATGTGCTCAAAAAGAACAAGGACTTCACAGAGAGTACAACACGGTTGGAGGTGAGAGTGATTGTGGATTCTTTCATGCAAGTGTTTGGAACTGATTGGTGGGGCAGGTTTATGGAGCAATTGCGAAAGAACTCGCGAAACAGGATATGTATTTGCATCTCGATAACCACGTCTCAAAAGCCCAATGGTGCTGTGGCGCCAGTGATGGGAATTCATGGTTCGGGGATATCCATTTCGATGTTGCGAAATGGGAACGGGGATTAGCATATCTAGCTGGCAAGGTACTGCCTCCACATCTCTTTACCCAATGGGAAAAAAAAAAACTAATTATTATTCCAGGCCGACGAATGGCCCACCCTCATGTCAATCGGAATGCGAAATGAACTCCGAGCATCAACCGTCTCCCCCGTCCCACTACCTTACGACTTTGCCGACTGGTACAAACACATGACCTCCGCCGCATCCGCAATCCACAAATCCAACCCCAACATCCTAATCTTCTTCTCCGGCCTCAACTACTCCGAGACACTAGCCCCACTACCACTCGGCGGGCCACTCCTATCCACCCTCGACCCTGGCAACGACACGCTCATATTCCGTCCTACAGACTTCCCCTGGGGCGATAAAGCCGTGATGGAGCTACACGTGTACACCATGTCCGACCGCATCAACACCGGAAACTGCTTCGAGATGAAAAAGGCACTCTACAAGAACGGCTTCAACGCGCTCGACGAAATGAACCCCGAGGTTGTATACCCAATGCCCGTGGTCATGAGTGAGTTTGGGTTTGCGCAGGATGAGACAACGTGGAGTGGGGTGTATGCACAGTGTCTCAAGTCGTTTTTGCCAGAGAGGAAGTCAGGGTGGATGAATTGGTCTGTGGCAGGGAGCTATTACACAAGAAGTGGAACGCAAGATATGGATGATACCTGGGGTAACAATCTCTTCCCCTCCCCCCCCCCCCTCTCTTTTTTAGAAAGTAGTTATTGGATATGACTAACAAATGTAGGCCTGTTGACGCATGATTGGAGTGAGTGGAGGAGCCAGATAGCAGTTGACCAATATTTGAAGCCGTTCATAGGGGAGACTAAGAATGGTGGGGGGAGACTGTGTGGGTAAATGATAATGTCGGGAGTTGGTCAATGATTGATTTTTTTTTTCCCCACAGAGATTAATAAACAGAACATTAAAAAAAAAACACGACCTTCTTATGATATCACAGTAGTAAACCCTATGAGCAAATAGTGCAGAACACCTTTAAGAAATGTCCCGAGCTAGGAGCATTATAGAATCTGCAATGGTGATCCCCGACCCGACTACCAGCAAGTTCTGACTTAGGTATTGGACTAGTAGCCCCGTGTGTTTATCTACAGTAATCCGGCTAATATCGGACGCATCTTGTTTTTTTTTTTTGCTGTGTGCGAAGGGGAAGGGAAAAAAAAAAAATCGGCATCACAAACTCAAAAAATCTGTCTCTCCGGAGATGGACGGCGACACTGATGGCTACGTACTGTAGCTGGACTTGTGTACCCCCCCAAGACAGCGTCGCGATCTTTTCGGCCGCGCATACAGCAACCGGCTATATTATCGCAGAAACATGGGATTCAAGATCTAGGGTTTTTTATTGGTCTTAAGTTCCCGGCGAATATTCCAGTAGGTAAAGTAAGCACTGGTTATTCTGCGAACCCCGGTTTTCTACGGTACCTTTTACTATCTCTTGGCGGTTGGTGAGACATGCAGGTTCGGCAGTTACTTCGCGATAAAGTAAGGCTTACTGAGGGTAACGCAAGGCCCAGGGGGAGGGAGGGAGGGAGGGGGGTATTCTAAGCCGCACGTCTTACTATGCCCGGGGGTTTATATGCGGTCCGGGTATGATTGATGAACGATGAACTCCGGAATTATCCGCTGTACAAGCAGAAAAAATCCTCATATAAGTTAGGAGGGGGAGCTGTCATCTTCGCACCAGAGACTCAAAACTCATTCTACTCAACCCTTTAAAAAAAAAAAAAACACACACAATACTTCTAAAACACCATGATAAAACCATTCTTCCAGGCCATTCCGCTAGAATTACACCTCATAGTCGCGTCTTTCCTACCAATCTCCTCCCTCAATGCACTAATCCAGACCTCATCCGAGTTCCACTGGCTGCTGAACCCAGTCCTATACAAAACCGTCCCGCCATCCTTCCGGCGACTCCCTCCAAAGCTCGTCCTCCAGATCGGCTCATACCTCAACTTCGCAGACCTCAATGGCCTCGTCTGCACGACGCCCAAGGTCTACAGCCTCCTGAACCCAGTTCTCTACGAGCTTGATTTCGCGCCTTGGGTGCTCCCCTGGGCTGCCGCTAAAAAGGCTTGGCATCTCCTTACCTATGCTCTCTCCAAGGGCGTCGACCCGTCCACGAAAGGACCCTACACATGGGACGCCCTCCACTGGTGCGCCAAACACGGGCACGAAGCATCAATCTCTGCACTACTAGACGCCGGTGTCGATGTGGACAACATGAAGGGCGGCAGCACAGCGCTCCATATCGCAGTCTCCTGCGGGCGACTAGGCGCGGCGAGGGTCCTCCTCGATAGGGGCGCGAACGTCAACGCCAGATGCGAAGACGGGAGCGCGCCGTTACATAATGTGTTTATGAGGGGTCAGATTGAGATTGTAAAGTTGCTGGTGGAGCGCGGAGCAGAGATAGATGCGGAGTTTGGTGACGAGAGAGTAACCCCGCTGATGTTGGCCGCCAGGTGTGGCGAGTGGGATTCGGCGAAGTTGTTGTTGAAGCATGGTGCTGGTGCTGGTGCTGCTGGGCGAACGTGGCCTGAAGGGAGTTTACCGGGGAGGTGGGATTATCCGGTGTATTATGAGAATAGGAAGAGGCCGGGGTTGACGGTGGAGGAACTTGCGGTCACCTTTGGGGTTGATTTGTCGGGGGTGTTGGTTGAGCAGGCTTGCTGACCGCTCGCGCATTGAACTGGGTGTTGAGTAATATTTTTAAAATAATTCGTGTAATATATTAGGTATAGAGGATTACTTGATGTCATCTGGGGTGACCCGTAAACAATATCTTATTTAATTGATTAGTTGCTAAGTTCTTATTACTTCTTAATACACGAGCGATCACTCACCAGGGCAATTAGAATCCCAATGACCACCAGTTCTACCCATTGAATAGAGACAATAAAGTATACCGTGTTGATTTCCGGTTAAGATCATGATAGGGGCGGGTAAAAACACTGCAGCTTACCCCTATTGCAATAACTAAACACTCTGGCGGTAATGATGCATCCGCCAAGCCACGCCAAGACGATTAATCAACATATAACTATTGATACTTAATAGGCAACCGACTGAGATATGTATAACTCATCATTGGATATCTAGTATCATGCATTTTTAATAGTTACTAGATATAAAGAGAATCTACTTGTTTTAACATTATATACCTAGATGAGAACTAGTGCCTGACGACTACTACAGCTACTAGCCCAGTATAGCCAGTGGCTTACTCCGCCACTTTAAAAAAAAGAATATATATCTCCCTCTTGAAATTCACTTCCTCCCTCCTAATCTACCACTCGACATGCCTCACTCGAATCTATCGCTGAGCTCTATCCCGTTAGAGCTCATATTTGTGATAGCTACTTTTCTGGGCGACTCAGACCTCAACTCCCTCATCCAAACATCGTCCAGGTTCTACGTTCTCAACTCCACCCTCACCAGACGCGTACCACCCTCTTTGAACCGGCTACCCACCAAGCTTATACTCAAAATCGTGTCCCATCTAGACTGTCTTGAGCAGTACAAACTCCTCCAGGTGTCTCCTAAGCTCCACAGGCTTCTATTCCCGGCACTCTACTGGCGCGATGTTGGCACTTTCATGGCCCCATGGGCTGTTGGGGCAGTTTGCTCACTGCTTTCCCGCTGCATATCAGTGGGCTTCGATCCACGCGCTACTAACAGCTACGGCTACACCGCGCTACATTTGACTATTAACCAGGGCTGCACAACCTGCATCAGCTCCCTCCTCGATGCTGGAGTCTCTGTAAATGAGCAGATGTCTCTTAATTATACTCCCTTGGGGTATGGATGTGCGCGCGACAATCTTACTTCTATCACATTCCTACTTGATAGGGGCGCAGACCCAAATATGGTAGATTGTGACGGGAGGACGCCGCTGTATATTGCTTCGCAGCGTAAAAACTATAATGTAATAATAACATTGCTTGCCTGGGGCGCAGTGATTGACAAGGAGAATACGCATTCCGGGGAGACTCCACTAATGTCTACGGTACGCACCGGGCACTGGAAGATGGCAAAGTTCCTAGTGAGAGCTGGCGCGGATATGGGGAGGACTTGGGATAAGTCCCGCTACTGTCTTCATCAACGTCGGGTATTAGGGGGCAAGGCTTTGTTTGGGATGACTATTGCGGAGTATGCAGCTGCTCGAGGGGTTAATCTCTTGAGTAAACGGGATCCGGAAATTCACTTGCCCCGTGAAGGCGTGTGGGGACGTCTGCGGGACTCCATTAGCCCTGTCTGGCGTTGGCACGAGGAAGAGTCTAAGCCTGAGTGTAGGAAGGTAGGCGTGTGAGACCGGTGGATAATTCGATATTGTGTTTTAATTTATTAACCCCTCTCTCTAATATATTAATAAAAAGATCTGTTATATTTCTCATATACAAGGGTTAGGATTATAAGTAAATCAGCGGGTACCATGGCGGGGCCAAGAAACATGGGATAGGATTAGGATGGACTTCATACCCGCCAGCGGTACAGATATCAGATCTTCGTTTAACCACCACCATCCGTCTGATCATCCCACAGCTTAACCTTATTCATAGTGACCAAATCCCGCAGCTCCCAGCCCCCAACCTCCAATATCCCTCTTCTCCAAGTCCGCTCCCCACCGATACAGCAACCTCACCAGGTCCTCTCTCCCAGCCTTGACAGCGTGTATTAACGGTATCGCAGAAGACAAACCATCACCATCCGAATTTTCCTCCCGCTTCAGCAACAACTCTACCATTCCCAGATCCCCCATGAAGCATGCGTGGTCCAGCACCCCGTCAACAGAAGCTCCCCGATCGAGCAGTAACTTGACGCAGTTTGTATGCCCCTCTGTTGCTGCCAGCTGCAACGGCGTGATATCCACTTGGTTGCATTCGTACGTGTGTGCGCCGGCGTCGAGGAGAGCAGTGATTATGGCTTCGTCCCCGAGCTTTGCGGCCCAGTGAAGAGCGGTATATGAGGTTTCGTCGTAGGTGGATAGGTCAGCGCCGTGGGAGAGAGTGTAGTTGACTAGTGATAGGGAGCGTTCCGAGGCTGCCCAGACGAGGGTGGTGGAGGGGTCCATGAGTGACCAGAGGACAGGGTTGAGGAGACTGTGCAGCTCGTTGGAACACTGGGCGAGGGAGTTGAGGGAGGTAAGAGGGAGGTAAGATGCGATCATGAGGTGTAACTCGGGGGGGAGGGTCGCGAACTCTGACATGGTTGGTTGAGGTGAAGTGGAGTGCAACCCGGGGGTGACGAGATGACCTGGGTTGTTGTCGATCAATACTTGGCATGTGGGTTAGGGTTCTAGATCAACATGAGAGTTTGGGTTACATTCATAGGAGATAATAGCTGTGCACCTATGATATTCTGGAAGGTTCTAGGTCACATGTAAGCTTAGCATACTCATTGGGATCATCTCACAAACGATTCACCTAGTTCTGAGTTTTGTAGCCCTCTGTAATGTTAACAACCGAGTTTCTATGATAAGCTCAACTCGGAGTCCTTGATATATATCTAACTAATACCATTTTCTATACTACCCCAGCCCAAGGCAGTCCATCCTGCCTTATATCCCCTACAACGGAAGGTATTCATAAAGCTGATACTCATATTCTTGAGGATAAATAAGTATGTTTCAAAGTATTTAATGCGTAATATTAAAAGATACATGACATGGAGGTAAAAATGCTAAGACATTGGCTGACAGTTTATTTTCTAACTAGCCATGTACGTTGCTGTTATAAATTCCTCCCTATACTTATGCCTATTTAGATACTTATGAATAGTCTATTAGTGATGCTGTGAGTAGGTACTATATATCTGGGGTATTCTGTGAGGATATAAGTGTGAGGATATAAGTTGAATTAAAGTCAAAGTAGTAGGGGAGGTGATTTTATTTCCTATAACACCTTAGTCATAGATTATCACCCGGCTTCCTACTCTATAGATTGCTGCGTACGACCGATCCTAAGAGCTTCCAATCTAGGAGCCTAAGGATTCGCACACCCCGAGACACCTCCGGAGACGAGGCAGTACGGCCACCCGGAAAATAGGCTAAAAACCGCAACCCATCAAGAAACCCAACCCCCTTCACCAATTCAGCCACCCTAACGATATTACAACGCAACTGCTTCGGCTTACCGATATAATCATCACTCTAGCGGTCCTCACGAAAAATGATATAAATAATACCAAAAAGAATTATTCCGTCGCCGGGAATTGAACCCGGATCTAGCCGGAGCAGTGCTCATGAGAGCGGCTGATGCTAACCATTACACCACGACGGATTACATGTTAGTAATTGGATTTTTGCAATATTTATCATGTTAATAGCCCCCAATGAAGGCTTATAATATAACATTCTGTCCTCTTTAGATAGGTCGCCGACTCGATAAGTATGTAGTTTGTAGAATTATTCTTGACAATAATCTTCGGTGATCGCGTCGGTAGGCTGTTTTCGCCCAAAACCTTGGCAGGGCCTTGGCGTTGGGTTTTCCCAATCTTAGGGGGTTCTTTCGCAAGTGTTATTTACTTTAGGCTCTGTTCTACCTGTTATTTATTTGGCCGAACATATGATTGACTACAGTAACGCAAGTTAGTACTGTTGCCCTCACGATGGCTCATATGGTATCACTCGGATCTATGGCTGAGGAAGTAATCATTGACAATAGGGTTAGGGTTTTTCTTATTGATTCATTTTCTCTCAGTCTCTTTTTGTTCAGCTAAGGCTTAATGCTTTAGATCTCTTTGGCAAAAGTAACCGTTTCCTGGAAGCCTACTTATTTTAGATTGCATAAAATCGCCATTGTCAGGTATCCGGTAAATAAGGAAAGTACATGTAAGGGCACAAGGGGCCTAAGCGATGGACCCTTGGTTATTTAACACTAATACTGATAGAATGAAAATAAAATACATGTAGCCTATAATATTTGGTAGAGCTAATCATATTAAAGCAGTGTGTGGACTCAGCCGCTCCCCGATTGGTATTTCGGGTTTGGAAGTATTACCTAAACGGCGAGGGATTGTCTTCGTAATGGGATAGGAGTTGACCGCAAATACTGGAGGAGGGAACCAACGCTCCTGTCATTACACAGTATACAAAGTTATAAGCCCTGAACAGTTTTGCGTACTTGTCAGCTCCAAGGGAATAAATAGATGAGTGTGAATAGAACTGTCTCCCGCCAAAATTGGTGGAGGGTGTACTTCGGCGTAAACGCGGGCGAAGATTACTGCTCGGAGGAATGTAACCGGGGTTTACGGCACCGGGAAAGCCGAGACACAGTCACGTGATGAATTATCATGTTGCTATCATAGAAAATCACTCGGGCTCTTGACTGATGCTTACATAAGCCACAATGCCAAATAATTATATATTAGTGGCATTGTGTGAGATTAGGAGAGAATTCCTATTTGCTTAAGATACTCTTCAGTGGTATATGAGCGTCGGTATTGCGCTTTATGGTCCTTGGTTCTAATGTCGGTCGGATGAATATCTCCGTGCGACATATCCTTGCGTGATATATGATGTCAAGATTGTTTTGAAACGTGACAGCTCGGTAATGACGGCAATAGTCTCAGGTACTATAGCTCAAAAACAAATGCTATAAATTGCAATTGGAAGGATATAAAGCTACATTAAAGCTCCCTCTAGCAATTTTTGTATCATCAGTTCCAACAAGTACCGATAACCCCAAAGATCATATCAAACAATAACAAAGATGTCTCATTCATACGGTAGAATTGATGTTCATCACCACTTTCTCCCCCCTGCATACATTCAAGGTACCCTATAATGTTCCACTATTCAAGAAGCAATAGCTAATAATTTCCAATAGCACTCGAAGAATCCGGTGGAGACCCTTCCGGCTGGCCAACGCCCTCCTGGACCCTGGAATCCTCTAAAGAATTCATGAAGGCCCACAAAACCACCAGCACCATCTTCTCCCTCACCGCCCCCGGCGCCTGTATCTTGAAAGACCTCACCGCAGCCGCCAAGCTCGCACGCTCCGTAAACCTACACGCTGCCTCCATCCGCGACGCCGAACCCTCCACCTTCGGCTTCTTCGCCGCCCTGCCATCACTCCTCGACACCGAAAGCGCCTTAGCCGAGATCGCGTACGCCCTCGACGAGCTTAAAGCCGATGGTGTGACACTCTTCACCAGATACGGCGAAGACAACCACTATCTCGGACACCCAGATATTTCCCCGATCTGGGACGAGCTTGACAGGCGTGCGGCGGTAGTATTCGTTCATCCAACCCATGCAGTGGATACGAATCTAGTGTCTCCGAGACTGCCGCAGCCTGTTATAGACTACCCGCACGAGACCACGCGGGCAGCTATAGACTTGTTACTCTCATCGACGATCCAGACGCATAAGAATGTGAAAATCATACTATCTCATGCTGGAGGAACTCTGCCGTACCTGGCTGCTCGCCCCGGGAGCATGTTGCCGTTTCCAAGGGCGGGGATCAATATCACGCAGGAGCAGTATATGGAGGATGCGACGTCTTTCTATTTCGACTTGGCGTTGAGTGCGGGTGATATCACGTTGGGTGTGTTGGAGAAGTTTGCAAAGCCCGGGAGAGTCTTGTGGGGAAGTGACTATCCGTATGCTGGTATGAAAAGTATTGATTACTTCTGTGGGGAGTTTGAGAAGTATAAGTTTAGGAAGGAGGAGACAGGGGCCTCGGTTGAGAGGGGGGCGGCGGAGATACTGTTTCCGAGGTTAGTAAAGCGTAAAGGGAGTGTTTTGTGAGCAAGGGGTGCGGTAGCGGAGCGTTTCTGGAGATTTATTTTGCTGTTACCCTTATGAGGATATAAATATGATTTTTAGCTATGAGAAATATGCGTGATGAAAGAAACCCTAACCCTGGAGTATAGAGTCAGCGATTTCATGAGTTATCTCCCACAATGGAAAATCTGGACATAATCCAAAGGAGTCTTATAGTTATACTTCTAGATTAAATTATCCAAATTCATTGGTCATCCCTTATCCACTGTAGGCTCCTGGAATGGATAAACTTGAACGGTTACTCCCTTTATATTCAAGAAGACAGCGATTGCAAATTTGAAAGCAGAAGACGATAGTATATAAACTGCTGTACTCAGAGCTATCAACAAAATCAGCCTTAAAGTAAAATATCCATTGAAGCTTACACAGATGTCTATGCAGGCGAATCTCAATTCTGGCGAGAAAGACCTCAAGGACTATAGCGGTAATGGTGCAACGCAATCCTGCTCTTGCGTTGGCCTAGGGTTCGACTGCTTCTGCCATTTGCCTGTGCCACCAAATGCAAGCCCGGAACCAGCAATGACCTGGTCAAGGGCATGCTCAACACTTCAGGCAGACTATCCTGAGTATGGGAGTGATTTAACTAGTGAGTGCTCTCATTGTGGGGAGTTGACGATGAGTGGCTTCTGCTGGTGCCTCTCAGGTACGTATGACGGTAATTTAGATGCATCCGGTAAAGTCTCTTTGGTCTCAACTCAGGTGTGGATGGCGGGTGAATACCCGGATGAGGACTGTGAGACTTCCGGGGCCTAGGAAGGCGAAGCTAGGGTTTTTGGGGACACTGTGATGGTTATTCAATCGTGAAATAGCTCTCGAGTTGTTCGGTTGGGGTTCACGGGTAATGGAAGTGTGTGCCGGGGGGGGGGTGGTTTGAGCGGGTGATGTTGAGGTTGTATCTTGATCTAGAATCTGAACCTTTTATGTGGATGTAAGTTATTAATACGTAGGTTCAAAATTTAATCTTCAGAATCCGCTGTGGATGACTTGAGGTGTATGGATGCCTAGAATGAATATATTTGCGGCGGGTTGGCCGAAGTTATCGATACCTTGGAAGGGCCTGATTTGGTGCTGTCACGGTAGGAAGAAGGGCTTCGTATTCTCTTGTCGTTACCGAGCCCTAAGTATAAATACTGGGCTGTGGACTGATTCTTGGTTGCTTGAATACATATCGAAGTAAGGTTTTAGCGGACTGATGGGGCATATGTGATACAGTATGCTCTCTCAATAGGGGTGCTTCCTGTAGTAGTAGTCATTTAGTGCCAGATTATAAATAAGATTATCCCGTCAAGTTACCGTCACCTATATAGAATAGCCCGAGGTCCAGTCTTAAACATGCCGGGTAACTATACACTAGGGGCAATACATCATAATTTCTACCGCACGAACAACCTCAGGAGGTACTGTCATGAGATGCAAGCGTGGATGCTTAGTCAGGGTGGGGGCATATAAGCCCCACGATGATGATCATTCGGTCATCATCTTCTTTCTTTAGTAAAAACTAGTCTCTTAGTGATGACAGTGCTTTGCTGAGTCTTTGTGACCCCAAAGCCTTACAGCTACATTCAACCGAGTGTCCATCCGGGGGAGTTATTTGCTTGTTTCGCCTTTTCTTTTTGCCGACAGAGGTTCTCAAAGAGTTATACGGGCGGACGACCCGAAACCACCGCAGAAACTACCGGCTTTATAGGTCGACTTGATCTGGGACTTATGGGCTAGCTCGGTCGACCTTTTGGGTTATCTGGTTCAGTTCGCTGTCTTTTGGTGGAAGTAGTTGGACGAATCAGATCAGTCCTTTCGGGATTTATATGGTCTAGCTGAGAGGGATTTTCAGCACGCAGCACTGCTCTTCTGGGTATGTACTCTCTTCTAGGTAACATATTTGTGAGGTCCCTTTTGCAGTTAGATAAATATTGATAAATGTACAGTGGAAATCATGATCTACACAGTTGATCTTTTACATAGGTCTGCTGAATTCATGGCCCACACTGGTCCAACACTATCGAACTATCGCACACCGGGCAGCCGCAATAACCTCAGAATTTGTTGGTGTACTTTGTGGTGGTTTGTCGGGAGCAAGGTAGAATAGGCGGAAAAAGTCTACAGCTTCTTGAAAGAAGAAAAGCAGAAAGCGAACCCCGAGAGCGTAAGTCTGACTAGCAGTTATAGTGCCGGCAGGGTTTATATAAATATACTGACTACTTTTTAGCTAGATGGCTCCGAAGACAACCTTGAAACCATGCACTGGCTGTCGTACAGAAAATGGCCATTGATGTGGTTGTACTCTGAAAACTGAAAAGGATAGTTGACATTTCTTGAGAGATAATTCGGACTTTGATATCTATATAGGAGATGTATTATAACCCCTTAGGCGATCCGGTTTACTTCTAGACTTATCTGGCTATACATATCTAACTTCTCACTCCAACAGGGTATGTCGGAATGCTACATGCTCACTCCCGCTAGGAGTCTATCGGCCACATCGGGAAGCATCTCGTCGAGTAGTATAGAGGAACATGGCCAGACTTTCCTGTTACTAGAAAAAACCTAACTAGCACTGCGACCATCATCATCAACTCTCTGAGGTATTACCTGCCGGTGAAGTGGTAATACTAGCCCTCTAGGATACCCTAGAAGCCACTAGCTGGAAGGACAAGGACTACACGGAAAGCTAGGGAAAAAAAACAGAATGCACGCCTGATAACCCACGACACGGCTGTAGGGACACCTGATGGTGGTTTTATAGCGGTAAAGTCGGCGAAGGAGTAAAGGATCATAGAGTTCTAGGTAGAGTAACGAAGGAAAGAATAGCACCGTCACAGCGTGGGTATGGATAGTTCTTACACTACCGACTGGTATTATATCACCCTAACAACTACGAATTTGAACTAGGTGTTCCGAGAGATTCATGGAACACACATACCTATCATACAACACCATACCGTAAAGCATTATTGCGACGTCAAGACCTCCGAAAGAACCCCAATGTTCACACAGCTGTCCTCAAAATGATCCTAATTAGAAGCTTCTATGGATTTTAATATGACTATACTGTCTCAAAGAGTTATGTTCATATGATACTCAGGGATCTACATGCTGGGTGGTGGGAGCCGTGCAGGCTGAATATGATAGTTTTGGTGCGTCTGGTTCCTCAACGGTGATTCATGGGATGGTATTATACAAAGGGGGTCTATGGGGTAAATGATGGTATTAAACAAGTGGATGGTAATGTAAGTACATTCTCGCGAGCTTGGATTTTTATACGCGGTGTTAGCTAATATTCATCAGATAGAAAAAGCTGAGGCTTTACAATTGGCGGTGGAAGCTCGCCGCAAATGAGTTCATTGAGTGGAATAGGTACATGAAGGGAAAGCTAGAACTCGGGGTTGATGAATAGTCTTTGGGTATTTAAATCTGGTGAGATTGTGCTCATAAAAGAGTATTTGTCCCCGGTATCCGTATACCTACTTCATGCGAGATCACTCAGTCACGTGTTTGACATGGGTTATTGTTCGAAGAGCCAAGGGATTCATAAATTGCGGATCTCTGGGCAAAAGTACAACATTTGGGGATCTCCTGAAGACACGCTTGGAGAACCCAAATAGAAGTAGATTATATTTAATACTTAGAAAACCTAGATACAAATCATGTATAGCGGGCTGAAGTAGTAGTGTCATTGAACATATTGGGGGTTAGAAGGGTGTTAGTTGGAATATCAACCCTAACCCATGAATTTCTAACTCGTCACTATGTTTGCTATCGTGCTCACCAATGTGTCTCCTGTTATATATTCACTGAGAGTGAGTGTTATAGAGTCAACCAGACGTGTGTGGCCTGTGTGTCCCGAAAACGTCTGTTTTCCAGGGCAATTTCAAATCGGACCAGTCCGATTTGAAACATCCCCGCATAGATTATCACTCGGCTACTTCTAGATTTACGTACCTTGTTCTCATGAGCAGATGGGGAGACTGGTAAGCCTTACCCAGGCAACAAACCGTGCCCACATAGAGTCGATCTCCGGACGTCTCTGGTCTACAATTGGTAGGGGAAGGTAATCTGCTAAATATGGTAAATCGGAGGAGCGAATAATGAGAAAAAAGATAGAGATTGTGTAGGAGTCCATGGAGGGTACGTAACCCAAAGTTCCACTATTCAAATGCCGGCTAACTGGGCGACCGGAGCGACAAAGCGAGATCTTTATCAGCGCAGAGAGAGAGACATGGAACAACCTCTGGATAATAGGGGTATGCGGCTCTCCCAAGAAGAACCTGTCTACCTATCCAGCGTTTTCTTGCAGATGGAGAAGCTCAAATGGAACTACTCCCATCAGATAGCTTAAGATTATCAAAGATAATACCGGCTATAGAATCCAGCACGTCACAGAACAGTCTAGATTGGTTCAATCAACCAGTAGACAACTCCATCAACTATGGGGATACGAGGATACCGGTTATTTATAATCTAAGGAGATTTTGGTTTAAAATTCATGTTTCTACTGCTTAGAGGAGCACTAAGGATGTTCAAGAGCCCCGGAAAGCCACAATTAGCACCTTTGTGGTTTGTACTAGATAGATCATAGCATGAGTCATTTCTGTAAGTACTCCCTTGGTGTTGGTCCTAGTGATTCCACAGTGTAATCTCATAGTGGCGAGGACCGTAGAATATTGCTAATAACTTCAGATCTCCTCTCAGTCAGCTACCCTTATGGCAATTTACTACGGGCGGTTACCCCCGAGCAGACTGCTTTGGCCTTAAATATCATGACCCACCTTGAGTATTAGCGGGCTTGACACAACTGAGGGTGTTCGTGGGAGAGGCTAGTGGGGATTCAGGCGAGTATGCGGAAGCCGATATTGGGATCACGGGATAAAAGTAACACTTAAGGTATCTTCATAGAGTCTTATTGTAAACGGTATATTTCGATTCTAAGAAGTCTTTTCAGAACGTGTGACGTTAGTGGAACATAGTTTATTAACTACAATAGGCATTCATGGTCAGGAACGGCAGGCTACGATAGGTTATCCGGTTAGATGGGCTCTGTGACTTTAAGGGTCAACCTTAAACAAAAGAGGGAACTTAGGAGCCCTTATGCGAGGTGCTTTTTAGCGTAGGGATCTTGCACCCCATGGAAGGTATCAATGCCACCTATTAACTTGCTACATGTTTGGTAACTAAGCGTATGTGAGTATACCTGTCCGGGTGTAATCCAATGACACATTGCTGGAAAGGACAGCACCCGGTAACGATATAAAATCCAGACAACCCCGTATAGTGTATAGTCATAGTAGCCGTGCCTGGAGATTTTTATTATGGCAACAAAAGAGTAGTGGGAACTGGTACAACAGGGTTGCCCGTTTGTAATCGGGTAAGAGAAGAATGAGAGACATTCCTGAGTATACGGATAAGATGACTTGTAAGTGCCCCTACAATATCTTGAAATTTAATATTTGTTGAACATAATTTATCCTCATCCCTTAGACAAGTTCGGTGATAGAATCGGCGCTCTCATGCTGCTTCTAGTCAACACCGGATATCCGGGTTTGCTAAGTCTTGCCGTAGCTCGGGGCCTGGCTAGAAAAGCCGAATAACGAGCTGCGCAGTCCTTTAGTATACACTGGCGGGGAGCCCCAACCGAGCAGAAAATGGATGACGTTGTGCATACGTTCCAAAGACTGTTCAGGCGAATAGCATATTACCTCGTGTGTAAAGACCTTCCTAGAGAAAAGGAAGAGATCCTCACAAACACAGAGAGGGGTACTGAACTGGAAAGGATACGTAATTGGACAGCTGAAAAGTCCACAAGAGATTAGATATAGATTGTAAATTATTCCACTTAATAGGAGATAATCATAAAATTCACGGTAAAAACAGGAGGGAGGTGTATTTAGATATGTTCCGTATATCAATTACAACTGTCATTAATTCTCTTCCGAATACTCTTAATCCCGTTTCGTGATCGCTGTTGCGTTTTTTAGTCAATTGCTTCGAGGTCAGATGTTAATTAATGGTTTAGTCGTATGAGTTAACAATAGTATTGTCGATTGTATCTATTGTATCATGAGAGGGGAATTTACAATTGTGCGTACATACGTCTTTATGAATAGTTTGATTATACTAAGGTGTTTATTAAAACGTCTGGATGGTTGCAACTGTGAGCAACCCACCAGAATCGCGTGTAAAATAAAGTAGCAACTGAAGTTCAGTGTGAAGTGAAGATGATAATTCTATTAAAACGAGTGGGAAATCTATCCACTATTTATACAATACTTTCTGTTACACAAATAATATGAGTCATTCTCGCCGGAATGCTCTTCCTTGTTCCGTAAACTTCCACAACAATCTAGATAATTCCATTATCTTAATACACGACTAATACATGACAAATGTACAATTTTAACAGCAACAACAGAAATAGCCATATAGGGAAGAAAATTAGCTCAATTGAGAACCATAAAAAAAATCATTTCGCCTTGTCTGGTGGTTTTGGATTTTTGTGTGGTAAGTTTTTGCTGGGGCTGGCGTTGCCATTGTAATCATTCCGACGTTTTAATAAACACCTTAGTAAATCTAGGATTATAAGTATGATATGTGTACTCGTAAATCGCTGACGTTTGTGGAATGGACTGCTATTGCATACCATACAAAAATGTGCCAAGTCTATGATTTTGTATGGTATGCAATATCAGCCCGTTCCAAAAACGTCAGCGCTTTACGAGTAGTTTGTGCATGCGTCAGACTGGGGCTGCAGAATCTCTGTGGTCGTCGGTCCGAGCCTTATGGTTGTGCGGGGAATAGCAAGTTGGTCCAGCCCGGTTGGGAACACCTCCGCATGGGACTTGTCATATCTTAGCGATAGCAAACGAGACTAAGAAATAACATCATCGTATCACTGGTCACAGTAATAGGATTTAGTTCTTGAGTTGAACTTGAACTCTCCTTGTTGTACTTAGACCCCAGAGTGTGTTCGACCAACCCGATGGTTACTTCGATTCCACAGGCAACGTGTTTCCCGTTACACTTAACCACTGGGATTGGGTGCTATAGAGCAGGGAAGACCTTTCAATGGAACCGAGATCGTCGGTTTTCTCGGGGAATAATTACTCAGCCTGATTAAGAATGGGCCTGCGTTAATCTTTACGCGAGTGCTTCTGGCTTTATGTACCTGATTGGCCCGTAAGCCTTATCTGGGTGGCCAGCGCGCGGTGCCTAGGGCAATAATGGCTATTACATACCATATAGAATTATGGACTTGGCGCGGTTTTGTGTGGTATGCAATAGCAGCTGGTTCCAGACACATCGGTTGTTTATGAATACTTCAGTAGGTGTCTCTGATGGGAGTGCTATGCTTGTGAGCAGCCCCGCTTCAACAAATCACGAGTATCTAGGAGCGCGTAGTAGATGTATAAGAATGGCTAGCACTCTCCGCTTAGACTACACAATCTCAACCAGGTGCCTCCATTATCGGACCCCCGGGCGTATCCTTACCAGATATTCTAAGCATCTATCTGTCTTCTAACGACCGAACCTAACGACGCCACAAGATTCGCATAATTACCAAAAATATGCGGTACTCTTTGCTCTCTCTTGCTCTAGTCGCTGTATTGGTGGCAGCTCGGCCAGACACTCGCAATAAGAAACCCGAAGTAATGGTTCTTCCATACCCACTACCTGGCGGGGCAGGTGTCATTATTGGTGTCAAGTAAGCATTACGGTCTAGAATATTAGTCTCTCTATATTTACTCTATATAGCTTTTAGGACTATATACTGCCTCCAAGGTGTATCTTTAATTACGTAGGTCTATATAAAAATTCGGTGAATCTTATGAGATTATCGCCACGGTTCTGGCGGCAACTAGTACTTGTTTTCCTGTCTATGAGGGGTTATCGGAGGTCCTGGACCAACTGAATAAGAATTTTATTTCTCTTATGTGCTTATGACGCCTAGTGACAACTAGGGTTTTCTTTGTTTAGGAGGAGAAATTTTTACGTACTTGATATTTGAAATTATCACTTGCTGCTAGATACTCAGCTGTACCGCCTGGTGTCGGTGTTTTCCTCTAATAAGTAGCCTATGCTAGAGGTTGACTTGGGCCGGCCCATTTAATAATATGGACCAGTCCAGCCCTATGGCCGTCCTACATAATCCCCAATCCTGCTTTCCCTCGTTGATCGTTTCCCCCCCCGCTTTATCCAGGATTTCCATATACCTACAATCCATAGCAGATCCCAACCCGCTGTCAAATCTGCCTGAAAACCATAGGTTTGCAGGCACGGCTGGCTACCTAGGTAGGGCTGACGGGCCAATCAGATACATAAATCTAGGAGCACTCGCGTAAAGATCAACGTAGGGGCCCATTCTCAATCGGGCTGAGCAGTTCATTGCACAAACGTCATCGTTTTACAAATATACATCACCGTGTGTTTTCATCGCATAGGGGCATTCATGATTTCGAAGTGTAGTTCTCTTTGAGGTACGTATACGAATATCATATTCTGCCTAGTGCGCTATGGTGTAGTTATTTTATAGGAAGGAATATGATCTAGGTTTATGATTATTGGCCAATCTGTGCACGAGCCTTACCCGCACCAATGAGGAGGCTGCCTTTTTGCAACTACCGCCAACTTGATTTACATTGTGTACTCGCCTACAAATGAAATCTGTCGATGTTTAATGTTGCAATGCAACCATCGTCCACTGATATTCATAAAAAGCATCGATAGACTTTATTTCTAGACGAGTATAGTATGCTGATCATATAAGCTCCAAGCAACTTACCGGGGTAGGGGTGATTTATAATCATATAGGGTTGTAACCGGCTATAAAAGGACAGCAGCCCCCCACCTATCCACCTTATTCATTACCTAGGATTATTCCTCACTGTCACCAAAGGCTATCTAAACCCGGGCAAACCTCTCGCCTCCCTTGTTAGAGTCCCAAGCATACAACTCGCTAGCCCCAGATGAGACCTTTAGGAGGAATCCACCTTAGCACTATTGCTGTACTTGGCGTTCTCATCACAGCTGTCGTTGGATGTTATGACCCTGATCCTATCGGGGGTGGGTCGCGGCCACCTATTGGTGGCATGGGAGGACCAGTTCGAAGGGGTGAGTCACTCAAGTCGAACTCCGGGAAGAATACAGGATGAAAAGCAAATGCTAAGAGCTCTGTAGGGGCTTTGACGTGGAGTCATGATAATGCCGGAATATATATACATTAACGCGGGTTTGATAATAAAGGTGCCCAGCTCCCTGTGTAATACCCCCGTATCGCAGCATTGGCCACACTTGCTGATTGGTATTTACCTTCATTCGCGCTTAAGTATTATGTGCTGTACTATTTAATGTTTTGGCCCTACACTATCAATATTGATGAAAATGTAGCCGTAATTCATACATTTCAATGGTATCTTACTATTCCAAACTCAAATCTCCAAGATAAATCCTTGCATATAGCGCCATAAGTTCTTTATAGATTTGTTCATACTAGAATACTATCTATATAACCTTTCGTATTGCTGGGATCGCGGTCCCAAGTGAAGAAAGGTCATATTTATCAACAAACCCCCCAGGGGATACCACCTCCGATTATTTTATCTGATTTTAGAGCGATTTATTGGTTCAAAGAGTAAGTCAAGAATTTTCGTAGTGGTCATGTTCTGATAAGGTCCGAATCATGGCCTCTCACTCGGTGTATACCAGTTAACGATTATTGTAAATCCTACTAAATAACCCGAGCCTGTGCCAGGAGCTATTCAAGTGAGACCTCTATAGCAGGCCGAGCACGCCCTGGTATGGGAGATATATTGGGGTAGGGGTACACTCCTCCGGGGGTCAATAGGATATCGGGTATCTGGTTTACCACCGAATAACCCTTATACGACCAACGATATCGTATTTTATTAACATCGAATTAACACTCAACAGCTAAACCCTTACCCATCAAAGAATATTATAACTCAATTTCATACAGGGTGGATCTTAATGTATAAATACGATTCAAAAAGTTTTATTTTAGGGATTTTATGGAACTGCCCAATAGATATATTATCAGGTGTTGACAGTCTTAATTATAATAGTAAAACCGCACCTATGCTATGCTTTTATATAAAAGATAGTTTATCTATTACAATAGCCTCATAGATTAGAGGTATGAAATTGAAGAATGATATGGTTTTAGGCTTGGTGGAAAGTAGCGTTATTAGTTGTTTTTACGGCCGCGGCTGACTGATATCTTGGAGAGGACCAAACCCCGTGTGAAAAAGAGGCAGAAGCTCCGCTTCGATACTTTGGGACCATGAAATACCGGAAGGCTAGGTAGAGATATATGCGTACATCCAGCTCAAATAATTCCACTGTACAACTCAAAAATTGGGGATTAAGGCTGTAGTAGGACACTTGCCTACGTATTGGCCGGGGTCACCTGGCGGGTTGTCGCATATTAGTGGTGAGGGTAGTGTATTAGCCAATCGTGTACCGGACTGCTCTATATGATTGAAGCGTATTATTAAAGAATAAAAAATTTGCTTATTTGTATTGTGTAAGGATACAATCTCTCGACAACTTGGTTGTCAATTATGTAAATATCTATAGCCTTGTTAGAAACGCTTAATTTGCGAGTTGCCCTTTTACAATGTGTCGGAAACATTTGTACAACGTGGGATAGTAGCGCCCGTAATCTGAACCCATAACTATTCTTATTACCATAGCAGATATGCTAGGCCCTAGGAGAGTAAAGTTATTTTAAATGTTGATTATCAGTGTACAGCACGCCTATCTGCCCAGAGGATTCACTACCCTCACAATATCCTGTGCCGGCATATGCCAAGGATCTTGACTTGACGTGACTGAATAGATGACTTGCGCCGCTGTTAGATATCTCCAAACTACAGAGTAGGTATTTTATTTTGTAAGATATTGATAATTTCCCACTGTGTGCCTATGGTATTTGTGGCCGCTTAAACGGTGTGCAGAGGGCATGGTATTTAGTTGGATCCAGTACTGTAAAATTCAGGCATGGCCATCACCTGTATGATGTATGCAACATGCTATATAACTGCGACCTGGAAGAGCCGTGAGTCACCGATAAGCTTAGAGTATATCCGTTTATTCAACGTTTGCCTCCACTATTGATTAAGAATAAAAATCACTCGACGTGTATTTCTAGCTCCAGATATCGGAGGTATGCAGCATATAGCACGGTTGGTCTTAGCCAGTCCTTCAGTAGCCCTAAAGAGGACAGGTAACGAGTAAGTATTGCTCTTATGTTGTAACCGGACTTGTCCGAAGTGCTGTGTCATCAGGTTCAGCGGCGACAGGTTTGTAGAGATTGTATGGGTGCCAGTCAAGAAATCTTTTGCATACGCAAGGGAGGTGCCCCTTTATATGATCCGGCAAAGAAGTCTGCCAAGGGTATCCAATACGCTAGAAGCACCACAGCGGGGTCTTGTCGGCCAACGAAGGGTCCGAGCGGGGAGAGGTTTCTGGTAAGACTTGCTGTAATTAATATATCGGGTTACCGTTTCCATAGCATCGCTAAGATATCCACGAGTGGGTAATGCGACATGTATCGGCGGGTGGGACAACCTAGTCCTGGTTAGGAAATCCCGGGAGTCCTGGTTTATTCGGCAACCCGTATTTAGCTAGTGCTAAACACAACCATTAGCCTGGTGATATACGACTGTATCAGTGAGAGGCTATATCCTCGCCCGTGGGGAAGTCAGTCAGATATACCTGGCAACTTCTATTACTTGTCAAGATTCTGATCGGTCGCCATTCAGACCGCCAGATAGACTTCAATATTACCAGAGAACTGTGCGCAGGTGCTTCGATTGATTAGAGACAATTCCAAAGATGAACGTGCATGGTTGTATTGGTAGTATAGTGGTACGCTGGTTGAGTAAGTGGTGTGATATGTGTCTGTGTGTTGGGGTTAAAGCTAACAAAAACCCTAACCCATGAAGAAATATGTATCAGCCCCCACGCACATCACAAGTGCAACCACCCACTCTGCGTGTGCCATCGATTTTTCTTACACTACATTCATCATTACACCACTGAAACTCTGCCTCTCCCTTTATCCTTTATCAACAATAGCTCTTGGGTTTGTGGAGCATCTCGGACCGTGACAAACTGTCCTATCAGAATGTAGTGACCGTTGAGTCATTTAAACCTAATGCAGATTTACGAAAATGTCAGTGAAAGCCTTTCTCGTGTCACTCTAGGTATTGAAGTAACGTCTCTTTCACCCTAGCTATGATGCAAAGAGACAAGGCCTTATCAATGCTGCTCTTTTTTCCGGACGTAAAGAACGCATCATAGCCAACCCACTTACATTCGTTTGTTATTAGTTATGATGAAGTCAAAGATCATCTTTCTCCGAGCACAAATCTATCGGATTACTTAAGAGATAGAACTGGATATAAACGTGGATACATACTCTTCTCGTTGAAAGATCCTGGTCGATATGTCATACCTAGTCCCAGACCCCTCCTACCCCATCACATAACTAATGGAAGAGCACACATCAGGAAAGAGTCGTACAGCATATACATTTTCTGCCGTATCGATACTGACAAATAATCGCGGCTACCGGCGAGGAACAGGAATAGAGGAATAAGACCTCGGGAAGGACACCAGCTAGGCTGTGTTCCAAACCTCTATAGTGGTATTAGTACAGAAACAAATTCTGAGCATGGGGTGCCTACTTTCGCAGCCATTACAACAAAAATATGTTCTACCACCTCCATCAGCTGCTACAGATGCAACATCGCCACCATCGGAGCGAGCCTGAGTAGCGATATTTGCAAGGCATAGACGAGCCGCCTATTGTGTCTAGGTAACTTGAATGGGTCTTGTCGTGGTAGTTTAAACTACTGTATATCGATGAGTGTGTTATAGACAAGGTTTAACTCGCAATTCTTCTGGTTTTAGGGGCTTGGTGTACTGAAGAGGTTGCTCTAGAAAGTTTGGTTTACGGTTCCTTACGCGAAAATCGACAAGCACCTTAAGAAAAGAGTAGATTATGAATTACTGGGATCTTAGGAGCTTTGGCATGAAACACGTGATATAGTATAAATATAAATATTCCTCCGATACCGCTGCTAGTGGCTAAAAATATCGGGATCGTGTATAGGTTGGTTGTTATTATTTAAGACACCCGGTTCGGTTTTTAACATCGTCCACAAATAGCACAGCTTGCATAGTGGATGCTCAGCGCCCCAAGAGAAAGCGCAAAATATTGAGAAAGGGATCTTGTGCGTGGGTCATCTACCTGGGCTTCTACCTAGTGAGTGTTCTTTGGATCAGGTGAATACCGCTATCTAGGAATCAAGTCCAGTAATTAGACCTGCAAAAAGAATCTACAAACGACACGCGGAAGGAGTCTACCAGCTTTTTATTGGTCTTGAACTACTTTATAGGAAGGCCCAGCCGCTGGGAGTCCCCGCGAAATATAAATAAAATTGGAGATCACACAACAAGGAATAGAAGAAAAGAATATGGTAGATCCCGGAGATCCTAACCCCGCATCACCCCTATTTCTAAGAACATTAGTAGGGGAAGCCCAGAATCCAGCAGGGAAAAACTAACAGTAGCACTTAGCGCATCTGATCGGTTCTGCGTCCGGAACAGAGATCGCACGGCTATTAGGGGCTGACTGGGCCGCCGGCACCGGAAGAATGAAAAGTGAAGCTAGGAAGACGCGGAGGTAGTGCATGTTTCGTTGAGTTACTAAGCTAGGCCCAGGAACTAGCAATCGAGGGGAGTTGTCTCTAGGTAGCATTAGGCCTTGCAGCGAGGGAAATATATAACGGGCATACCAAATGTAATTGTTTATAATGATTCAGGTCTTCCAAATTAGGTTCTTAAGGGCTATAAGGCATGTAGAAGCCGACTGTACGGAGGGTCCCATTATATAACATCTTCGAGACATAAGGCTTCCCCGCACCGACGTGATATAGCTGACAAAGGTACCAGGAATATACAACTACCAGCAGCATGGGGGATAAGCTTCTCATCGGTAAAATATGCCAATAAACGAGTAAAGATAAAGTTCTTTATTATACTTACCACCACCGGGCTCTCTAAATGGTACTTGATTCAGTACTAGTCATGCTGTAGCTATGGGGCTGTTGATCAGAGGATCATAAGTTCGTATAAACGTTGTACGCTACGATACCATAACCCTACCAAGCAATACCATTCAATTGAGCTAATTTTATATTAAATATAGAACTCTAGTGCAGGTACAACTTCCGTGCGGGGAGTATTGGGCTGGTGCCAAGCAATACCATAATAATGTGGCTGAGACTGCACCAATCAGGAAACCAGCCATCAGGCAAGTGGAGCCTTACACTAAAGTTACGTCGCCCAACCAGTAACATGTCTATAGTGCGCCGCAAGCCTGCTAGGGGCTGGAGGCCTACTGTTTCCTTGTATTGCATTGTATACAGCCAAGGACGCCATCTAGCCTATAGGATATGGTACCCAGCAGAAGTGGATTGTAGCAATCTCAAGGATGTGTCAATTATACAACAGCAGAGGTTATTTGTCTGGTTAGTTCGCAAACCCTTTTTTCATTCAAAGTACAGTCAATTTGTGCCATAACTATACATAGTTCGAATGACGAGTGGCTAGGTGGAGCGAAGGGATATATCCGATCGAAGGTACTGAAACTTTAAAACTCTAAAAACTACTCTATGGAGATATGAAGCCATGATCATTTCTAAAATAGGTACTTCAAAGCAACTATAGATAAGGAATATTTGGCTAAAGTAACTAAGACCTAGACTTGGGGTCGGGTATACAGCTCCTCTTTGGTTACCCGACTATACCGGCGGAGCCATTGATATAGCTGTATTGATTTTCCTGGGACAATTACTTCTCCCATAGAATATATTCTATTGACATAATCACAGCAAGTAAACAGCATGAATAAAAAACAGAGTAAATGAAGTAGAATCCTAAACTACAACCAGGATGGTGAACCAATCCCGGAGTGGATTCCCCAAAAATCAAAGGGCGGTTCTCATAGACCGCCGATAGCCGGCAGTACCCAGAACCCCAAGCTTCATTGACCGTACCCCAGAATTATTGATCACCTACTTCCCCAAAAGGTAAGCTACCCTGTAAGCCTATTAGCAAGGCCCTAGTCAAAATAGTCCAAAGCTATGAATCGAAGTATTTACTTGTGGAATTCTTGCACGAGTCCAGTCAAGTCCATCGGTTCCATCTAGTGTGTCAGATCCTCCAGGGCTACTATCAGGCCTTGCCCCCACTCCTAGAACGGTAATCAGATAAACACATAGTACAGTGATATATCGCATATTCTCGGACGGTGGTGCTCCCGGGTGGATCGGTTATACGTCTATTGAAGGCTGGTACGGGTTATGGGATGATTTTTGTAATGATTAAGAGCATCTGGTAATGATTAAGGAAATATAGGGAGGGTTATTCGAGTGCCTTTTATATTCGTTCTGGATGTTTTCATTCACCAATGGTGGGCCAGAGCTTCTCTTCACTTGACCCCTGGAGGAAATGAGAGCGGGCTGTAGAGATATTCCGGGATGAAATAGATATTACTATAATGGTCAGTAGAGTGATATGCTACAGATTAACAGAGTGGGGTGTTCACGTATCTCGTCAGTTACTTGAAACAGGATCTTGCTGGAATCGGGCCAATGGATACAAGTACGTTGAGCTAAATGTCGTTGTTACACACCCGATCTCGTATAATATATCACTTTTTTTTTCGCAATGTGGAGCAACTGGACGACGTAATGCCCGCTAATTCTGCCGTATGAACTCATGTCGGCACCAGAGAACAAGGCTCGGCAGAAAGATTAGGGCTGAGGGATTGCTTATGAAAATAGCATCACCGAATAATAATGAAGATTCTAGGTGAATCAGCAGTATGTAGTAATCCACCACTAATAAGAGATGCTTCAACCCTATTCCACTGCTAGCCCCTGTGCCGAGCCTTACTCTATTTCATCTGTAAATAATTCACCCCTGGACAGAGATAGTGGATTTCGTGAGTTTATACAGTACTCGCAACAGGCATTAAGAACCGGAACATACAGGTCTTATTCCCAGTATATAAACAATTGATATTTATAATTATTTCCTATTTCTTTATACCACAACTACAAAATCAGTGTAAGCAGCCAGGAAATCCTAGATATGTATGTACCTTTCTGACTCAACTCCCGCAATCAACATTCTCTATCTCGTAGAAAGGTGTTTGACGTGGTTAGGAGCTGCTTTTTGTACGTCATCTACCGCCGATAGTGTAAGAGCTTTTGATAATTTACTGCCAGTGCGAGTTGTAACCCTAACCCTGCCACTGATAAAAACTGAGCAGGTGCTCTGCACGTGATCCCGCCTATGCTACCCATACTAGTAGATTGAGCATTCGGGTAACCCATGGTGACGCAAATATATGTATACTTGATTGATTGATTGATTTATTATATATGTTATGCATCTCTAGCTGTTATAGAATAATATACTCCTAGGCCAAAAGGAACTCAGGTCCTTCGGCCTAGGATCTTTCGCCCATCTCGACAGTTATCAATACGTTACTATGGATTCCGCCGAGAAAGTCACAGGATATCAGGAAGGCAGGTACCGGTGACATATGGAAGTTAACGCAGTAACATCAGACAGAATTCAGGGTCTATTGTGTTCGGCTACATTATCCTAGTCAAGTGTAGATAATTTTTACGGCAAAGGTCTAAAATGACACACCCGGCTCGGTTCATGCTGCAGAATGACCCATATTTTTAAAATGACACATCTAAGGTAATAGTAAGAAAAAAAACTGTGAACTGCATCTCTAAACTCCTACATCGGTCCAAACAGTTGTCTTTTGCAGTGTACTTCTACTTGTACTAGGCCCTAAAAGTACCATATCTCAGTACCACTAGAGGTAGTGAAGTTGATACCATGGTGGGATGTTGATGGATAGTATTGTCAGGGGACAAAAATAACCGGCACCCTAAACTGATTAGTACAACGGCCATTAAAACAATGACTCTTAGGTAGGCAATGTATATAGTGAATAGACCCAAGTACCATCTAAAGTACTCTATGAGCACTCTAAGGCTTCTAAAAAAAGTCTTTAGGATTATGGTTCCAATTAAAGAGTGGTGTTATAGTAACACCGTGTAAAAGTTACTTGTACTCATAGATTATGGGTGTCGGTTATTTTTGTCCCCAGACAATAGGATGTCGAGTAGTCAGTGGTCATAGTAGTGGGGTAACCGTGGGTGTGTTATTTTAAAATATGGGTCATTCTGCAACATGAACCAGCCCGGGTGGGTCATTTTAGACGATTGCCGATGATTATAACAATACGAAGATTTCGGAATGTAGTGCTATTTTGATCTTTGTGATTTTTTTATTCCCAGGATAGATGTTGTTGTACGAAGGATACTAGGCGCATATACTGCCTTTAGGATGTAACTTTGTATAGACGGTAGATGAAAATGATAAATGAACTTTTAGGCTAATGCACGGCTAGTGATAGATAAAGTTCTATTTGTCAAGAAAATGGACCCTCTTCCTCTACAACACCGCCAAATTCCTCACTTATCCCCCTTCTCTTACTACTTTCGAGCGTAAGAGTGATGATTGCAGCGGTTATCTTTATTAATAGCCCTAAAGTAATTACAGTGTTCATCAACCTAAAGAGTTCATAAATAGCCCCACGATCACGGCTAATACCCCAACTAGATATCGTAATTTTCTGTCTTGCACTTTCTATTCAATGCTACGAAGACAAAATAGCTCTCTATACGTGGATTGTTCTGTGATATCACTCCTACACCTGTTTAACATAGGAGTGGAGGGTTTCTATTGACATCGAATAGCACCTATATACTATTAGTATAAACATATATAGCCTGTGTACAAATGTTTAGTGTACCAGCACTGCCATTCATTGCTTTTCTTTATTCATACTCCTCTATGGTATCTCCTCGAACTGCGTCTCAGCCGTGCCACCCTAACTTGTCTATTTGCTTGTTCCCCCAATGAGAGTCCCACAAAACTGCTGGGAGGCGACCAGTCATCGACTAAGCCCAGTCCCCAAGTATGTATCTTCCACCCAGCGTCCCTGTGTCTTATCAGCCAAGCCGTACCCGACGTCTGTTGGTGAATATACCATTCACCGTTCCGTCGAATACATGGCCGAAGGTTTGGTGGTTATAGATAAGAGGAGATTATTGGTGAATGAAATTCCATACCCATCTTTCTGATGAGTTCGGGGTGTTGTAGTGTTTAACTGTCCTGTAGAATGCCATTGTTGAGCAGTAAGCGGGGGTAAACACATGTATCCGGATAAATATAGTCGAACTGCCCCTCCCAATTAGAGACAGCTGTATCCCGCTCTGTCCTTGATATAGGTATACCATGCCTATGTAAAGCAAATTGTATTCTAAGCCAAATACCATGCGCTAAAGGTATCCCTAAAGCCTTCCCATGGAAGTGCGCATCTGAACCCTGGAAGGCAAAACTCTCACCCTCCAACCCTTCCAAAAGCTCTTGATTATGTAGGGTGATTTTGCTATGGAACTGTCTATGCAATTGTAGGTGGTAGGAGCCTGGTAGTATCTGTGCTGCTATTATGTGCTGCATGTCAAAGTAAGGGAAAGCTTCAGGTATGCCAAGGATTTGAAGCTTTCGTGTAATGTCAAATGTTTTGTGTTTCGCTAAAGGGCTCATGTAACGTTGCGCAAAACTTCTGATAAAGGTTACGCAAAGCCGTAGGGGAGCCGTGGGTGGGCGAGGGGCGTAGGTAGGTGAGAGGGCGTAGATGGGTGAACTGAGGAGAATGTTAGGTGGGTGAATCCTCATGATGAGAACTGCCTATACCTATATATGTACATGTATATTTCAACTCCATCATAAGAGGAGGAAAATTTTTGAACCTTATAGAGAATATCTTTATTACTATCTGAAGAATGCATTCCACATCTTCCTTAGCAAAGCGAAATTATTTTTTGACATTCTTACTTTTAGAGTACCAAACCGCCAATGTCACTTCCGGACTTTTGTAGCTGCGTGCCCCCGTAGACAACAGCCATTACCGAAAGTTTCTTTGCGGTACCTTGCAATATCTCTGTAAATACCACTATTAAACCCTCCACTCCCAAATCTCATGTTAAGACCCCCGTAAAATATTCCCTATCCCAAAATACCCAAGAATCAACTAGAATCATATCCTCGCTCTATACAAGACGACTCCAACTCTCGGTATGTTCAAGTCCTAGACTTCACGGTACAGAAATTTCAACTTTTTTTCTGAGCACTTGGTGCGCTGGTCTCGGCCTTTATACGGCGGGTATACACGGTGGGATGTGATGGTCCTGGATAATACGGCGCTATCAGCTATATACCGGCGGGATGTATTGACGTAGAATCATCTAGACATGTAAAATCAGCCAACGGACCATCAATCAAGAGGGTACAAAAAGCCTAGTAAGAGTATACATACCGACTATTACGATGTGCCTCCTCATATTTTCAGGTATCATCTGTGTTGGCTATGTGGGAGTTATCTTGTTAATACACCAACTTTTGGAATGTTATGAGTTATAACCTACTGTTTGAAGCCTTCGGGCCTACTGGTCTAGTAGCCGGGGGGTGATGGTCATTAATATGTCTATTCCGTGTTGCCCGGATGGTGTCTATCTCAGTGGACGGGAGCTAAAGGATCTTCCGGGACCACTGTATCAGCACGCTATGAACTCTTGTGTTGGGACCATAGGGAGGTTATGGCGTACTTCGATGAGTTTACTTGCGGGGTCAGGTTGTTTGCGGAAGTGCTTCAAGCTCGGCAATCAATCAACTCATAAGTAGATTGGCGTTTACCATGTATGGTGGAGCGTTGGACTGATACATCGTTGCTGCACGGTTAGGGACATGAATCACATCGGGGGTGACCGGAGCATGTCAGATGCAACTGTGTGAAGCTATGATGGCGGCATCCGTATAAGCTTTAGCATTTACAGGAGCCCCTCTGTCTGTAGCCATATTCACACTACATCCACGAGAACTATATCTTAGTTCTTGGGTATTTACAATTGTACGGATTAGACAGTTATACTGTCTTTGAACGTGTACATGAATATATTTGCGTTGAACTAATAGGGTCTAGGGAATAAGAAGATTAGAATTTTTTTTTTTAATAATATAAGAGCTACGTCTAAGATGGAGACACCCTGGGATAGATGAGCCAAGTTCTATGGGTTATCCTGGTTCCTAGAATGAGTTCTGGGTTGTTTTATATGTAGCGACTTCATCAAACTTATCATTATCAGGGCTTCTATACTACAAAGAAAGCAAAACCAAAGGAATACACATTCCTTTCGAATGATTTGATCGTCTACTTAAACAATCGTCAACCCATACACAGTCTCAAACAGCACCATTTGCCTGCTCATCCCAAGACCGTACCCGTACTCATTGCCGGAATGTCTCTCTTAAATGCGGTAATAGTTATAGCCTTGTGCTCAGACCAAATGTCATCTGTCCATGGGTTTGTTGGTCCGGCTATAAGGTCAACAAGTAGTTGTTGATTTTTTAGTAGCTGTTGTTGTTTCAGCTTGAGTGACTTCAGCAGTAGTGCCACATCGGTGCTACTACATTCTCCCCGCCTGAACAGCTCATCATATGTTCTCCCATCAAGTGCGTTTTCTTCAAATTTATCAAGAGTCCTATATACGAAATAGACATCGTGGACGGACTTTCTCAACAAGCACATGTATTGCTTGATGGATGAGTAGATCTTATCGAGCTCGGTTATGTAGCTCTGAAAGTCTGCTTCAGACTCCAGCGGTGGATTAAATGGGTCCTCTGTTGCCATAGGGGAGCTTGATAGCTGGAGACTACTCGAACGAGTGAAAGACGGAGGTGTCACGGGTTCAGGAGAGTCTTGTCTGGGAGGTGTTGTAGGGTCATCTGTGGTGTCAAATGGATCTGAATCTAAAAATGAATCATTGACAATGTCGTCTGGTTCATCAGCCATATCTGATAATTCCGAATCCATAAATCGCTGCAGAGGGCCCAGGTCAATTGAATCATCCATGATGAGTACAATAGCACTGCTATCAACTGTCGTGCAATAAAAAAAATGAATAAATGAATGATAAGGAAATCGAAGCTAGAATGTTGAGACGTTCGTGATACTTGGTAGGATAGGTAAGCCGAGAGTAAGTGAAGTGAAAGGACTGTGGGTGTGTTATAGAGGAAATACTACCCCAACCTCGTTCTCACCACCTGTACTTATCGCAACCTGACACTAGTCACCTTGTGATCAACCTAATCATGTGGTGAGGCCTAATCCTCATCCATGTAGGGCGAATACTCTATACCTCCTGTCTTCTTTTTTAGCTATAATTTAGAAGTTAAAACGCTGGAAAAGAGCTACGGCTACTGATTATACACCAATCATGCTTTATCGCTCCACCCGTCAAGTAATGATCCCAATAATGGTATAATTCAGCGCTTTGCTGAGACAGCCGATAATTCTCCCTCTCGCGTGTACCAATTTTCACATAATGATACCCTCATCATATCGGTAGATATTATCGAGCTGGTTATGTAGACTTTAATTCAAATCTCATAACCCCAGAATACTGGCCAAAGGAGTCTCTAATTAAACTATCAGTAATTAATCGAGGTTATAACCGTCAGCTAGGAAGGCCTGCCAGCGTCCTGTTTAGAGGATATTTGTACCATCTGATCATATAGTTTTCCGTGGTTTGGGCGCGGCGGACATTGTTCCGGGGGATTAGGCCTAAAATCGTACCACGGGGTTATGAGGCCACGAAATACCCGTTTAACTCTAGTACACTGTTGATGTTACGGAGATGTGTCCTTATTATATCCTCTACAGACGTATCTAGACCTATATGTCCATGTGTGAATGGTGTGGTAAGCACGGGAGTAGTTAATGATCAAATGACACCTACCTCAATGACACCCTTTTAGATCTTATAGCTTCAAACTGTACACCCCGAATCTATTTGATCAGCAGCAGCATCGGGAACCTCTAGGAATCCGACTGTCATTGCGCGAGGAAACTTGTTGATATAGTGTTAACTGTTAAAGTGGTGGTAAGGGGTTCGGGAATGGGAGCCAGCTCGAGTCTCATCCTCCTTCCTTGCATTATTCTCCTGTCATTTGTCATCGGGCGGTTCCTAAAGATGAGTTTAGCCACCGTTTACAGTGATGTGATAGACAGCTTGCAATGTATATATGACCGGATCGAGCGGAATAGAATGCAGCTTCTAGATCCCAGTGATGGAATCTCCCAGCAGACTACACACTAAGATGATAATCATCCGGTCTTCGTGGTTAGATCGATTAGAATGCTGCACGGATCAGTTATTCTCAGGGTAATTTGGTGTACTGGGCTGAATACGAGACTGCAAAAATCCACCACTGTTGGGCACTGAACGATTTTATTCGCCTAGAGAAAAGGTACTTGCGGAATACGTCGAAGTCATTACTTGTGTATGCTCGTATAATAAGGGAATTTCCCCTAATAGACTGCGTGGATTGCTTAGATGACAATAGATGATTCAGATAGGGTTCAAATACGCGGTTTCTGGCGATAGTTTACAGCCACCCATGGTCCCTGGTTTGTGGCTTGGCACTTATGGCAGTAAGCGAGTGATACATCATGACTACAGCGTTCAAAACATAGGGAGGAAGTACCTTCAGAGCCCTACTCATACCCAAAGCTTGAAGGACCTAAACCCCATACACAACTCTCCGCTTTATTGTTCTCTTCCAAATAGCCACATCAACGCCCCTACACTAGCGCATCCCCTATATTCCTCCTTTCACGATAGCTATGCACCCCTATCTTCTAACGGCTTTTATGGAACTAGCTCGGTTGGGGCTGCCCCTAGAAAATAGTACTGGTGGGAAAAGGGTAGCATACATGTTCACGATGCAAGCAGCTGTAGTGGGACCTGGTTACTTCCATCTCCAACCCATCAATCATCACTCTCACCTCTACTTCATCCTTAATCCCCTGAAAATATCCCAGAAGGTCCTACCTCCACTCATTTACACCCATTGACATTCAAGCCCTAATTGTTTTCAGTCTTCATCCTACGAAACACACAATTTACCATGCCAATTCCAACCAGCCGTGCGACCCGTTACCGGAAGTCTCTCTCTTCCCTCCTCACCTGGTCTCGGCATAACTCCATCCATAGCATTGGACCCATCATATTCGAAGATGATGACGCAAAAGTTGCTACGGAACGTTGTCGTGAGATTCAACTCACTTTAGACAAGCTGGAAGGCAGATTGATTGTCAGCAATGATGGGGATCTAACACGAGCCAGTATTGAAAGCTCAAATGAGATATGTGGGTTGATGAGTATGCTTGGTCACACGCCTAACGTCCATAATGATACTATCCTGAAGGAGGATCGGGAGAGCAGCTCCTTTGGTCAACTTCAAAGCGAACAGCATATCTCTGAAGGTATTTTCAATACCCACTTGATAACCTCGCTAGTTGTTGCGGTGGTCAGAGGTATTGTTCTCATGGAGGTGCATGTGTTACAGATCAGTACGGCTACGCGGTTGATGGAGCCACAGACGGAACTCATGGCCCCAAACGTCCGTTTGATCACGATAAGTACATAACCCACCCAGCATTCGGGTTTTCCCCACGCGGAGATAGGGCTTGGGATACGACTAGCAGGATTAGCGACGATAGTCTGTTTGATGATCACGAACGCCAGAACCCAGGGAAGGATTATACCGCCCTAGCCACAAACGCATCCAACACCAGGTATTCCCTTATCAATTGAGAATTAGGTATCACTGCTAACAGAAAGTAGGCACAGTAGCTGCATCCAGAAGAGCCCTTTCCTACGACCAATAGATAGACTTTGGTCACATCCGGAGAGTGTACTACTGAAACATTCATTCCAGAATGAACCTGCTACAATCTTTGACAGCATTACTTGCATTGGTGATAGCTTCTTCGAGCCATCCTATCTTGATCGAGTAGGCAATGCCCGGAAGCCTAGTGCTGCTCATAGCCAGCAATCTGTCAACCACAGCTCCATAGCTCCACTCTTACTAAATAAGGGATCCTCCCCACTAAAAATGGCAGGGATACAACAAAAGTCATCATTTATCAAACGGATGCTAAATGTTGTTGCGAAGCCCTTGAAGGTGATTGGCAATTTCAAGAATACAGCCCTAGTTCCTAAGCTTGGAGATATTTCTTCAGGCGGTCTACAAAGGCCAGGTCCAGAGGAAACTGTTCAACACAGTGATACTGAAGCTAAATTGAAAAAGTCTGGCACTAACATCTTCCGCGGCAATATATTTCGCGCCAATGGCCATTAAAGAGTATCTAGCATGGCAAGTACTTCGCTCTTACTGGGTACGAGATATAACCACCGGTGAGGGGTGGGTCCGGGTGCGTATTACAATAATATGGGATAAATGAGTGTTCAATACTTCATAGACTACGATTGTACGGGTCAGATATTTGCCGTTATCTTTGCTTGCTTGCTACAATGGTTAATAAAATAATTTCAGATGTAAGAGCGTAACCTGCTTCGTACCAAAGCCAGTGATGCAGTATTTTTTAAACATGTGAAACATAACCTACTGATATATATCCGTGGAAAGTGCACCTCAAGGTAGCCGCGGGTATCATATCGCCATAGTACTGTACTAGCTAAAGTTCATGTAATGGATATTAGCATACCCTGCTACGGTGATGGCTACGGGGGCTTATACCATCAAAAGTATAAGGGAAGAAAAGACTAATAAATTCTAAAGGGTCATGAACCTAGGGATCAAAATTAGATAAAGAAAGGTAGATTAGAATGGTATACTAAGCGTCAGATAATGAGAGTATCTATCCCATAATCCGGTGAAGCTGCCCCTTAAATTTTAGAATTTTAGAATTTGTCAGCCTGAGGTTTTTTGCGTATAAAGCCACCGCCACTTTGGGGGGGGGGGCAGCATTTTTCACCGGGTTATGGGATCGTCTACCTTTTACAGAACCCAGTTTTGTTGGACACTAACAGCCACAATCGTTCACGGTTGGGCGGCTAGTGACAGACAGGGGTATGGCTTGGCAGGACTACCGATGAGTATGAGACTATAGGTAGGGTACTTCAGTAGATGTATAAATATAATAATCTATAAAGGGTTTCACCGAGATCCCGATCAGTACCAGGATTCCGACCATCTGAGACATTTTTCGCTCTTTGCAACCATACATACAATAGTAGTGAAAGAATGTATATAAAATAGATATAAAGTGATATCAGGGAGTTCATATAAGTAGTCTTTAGGGGAGTAGGCAGCCCCCCCATGCCCTAGGCGCCAATGAGAGGCTAGTTTAGGGGCCCGATTTTGGAGGTTTTTAGACCATGCTTTTATAAAAGGTGGAACCAGATGATAGGTAATGCCCAAGTAGGTCAATAAAGTGTCAGAAATTACATATATATAGTTAGAGAGTGCACTCTGAGAATGGGGGGGTATGGGTAATACCCCTTCATGTAGTATACCTCCCCAAAGTCCAAAAAATAGCGATTTTTTACCTATTTTAGGGGGGGTATGGCCCAGAGAGTGATATACAATAGCTTTAGTATATGATCTGTAATATATAGAATACATTTCTAGGAGGTATAGTGAGTCTAAAATCTATTTTATGAGGCTATAACAGCATTAGCTCCTGCAGTATAGCATATTGGTCAAAATCCGGGTTTTTTTTGTATGGGTAATAGAATACTAGGTGATAGCAGGCTACTCTTACACCCTAGTGACTCCTAGATAACATATTTATCATTCTATAAGCTATAGATAATACCCCTAATAAGTATAGCTCATTCTATAAGGTGCTTATATATCACCTTCTGGGCTACATCCCCCTAAAATGGGTAAAAAATCGCTATTTTTTGGACTTTGGGGAGGTATACTACATGAAGGGGTATTACCCATACCCCCCCATTCTCAGAGTGCACTCTCTAACTATATATATGTAATTTCTGATACTTTATTGACCTACTTGGGCATTACCTATCATCTGGTTCCACCTTTTATAAAAGCATGGTCTAAAAACCTACAAAACCGGGCCTTTTTTAGGCCCCTAAACTAGCCTCCCATTGGCACCTAGGGCTTATAGACTTCCTAATTAACTAAAAACCACCTAAATTATTTGTCTAATAATTACTATATTTACCTCTGTCTCTCTTAGTTTATATGGGGGGCCCTCAGAGCGAAAAATGTCTCAGATGGTCGGAATCCTGGTACTGATCGGGATCTCGGTGAAACCCTTTATATATTGATGTACTACAATTAGATTAATCAAGAGAAAGGTATAAATAAAATTAAAAGAAATAGACAAGTACAAATGAATTTGTTTAGAGTTATTCTTTGTAATTTGATCCTCTCTTTTTAACTCCTTATCTTCTGTCCACTGGTGAATAGCTTTTTTCTCATTCCTCATAATTTCTTTGTTTTGCTAATCTGCGCTCTGAAATAAAATATTCTAGATGCTCTAACTATGTTTTTTGTATTGACTAAGCTGTATTTGGCTCTGAAAGCCGTCTGTTTAGTTACAAGGGTATTTATATTTAATTAAATATAAATTAAAAGCACTAACTTTGGCATGATAAGCTACATAATGAGGTTCATCTCTCTTTTTTTCCTCGAATATATCTGATACTAGTATATAACTAGGAACTTTTCAATTAACACGCTGTTTAAATCGTGCATTAATATTGCAGCCCTTGACCGCACTGGGTAAAAGGATCATCGTACATCTGGATTTTGTAGGTTGAAAGGTATTTAATGAATAGAGAAACAAAACTGGGGTCTCAAAATTCATTGTGAAAATAAAGCTACACCCCTGATGACCCAGTTCTTATAAACTTATCAATTGTAATTTTAAAATGACGGAGAAAGGATTGAAAAAGATTGAAAGATTTTACAAGAGTCCTAGCAAGCATACATAGTGCATTAAAAACTAGACCCGAGGTATTTCTAGATTCTCCCATTTTTCGCATAACCATGTTTTTAAACTTTAACCACTCGGTTCTCGGCAGTTACACGAGCCGATTACCAAAGCGGGTAATATCTTGAGTAATAGGAGGACGATTAGAGGGAGAAGAAGGTAGACGCGGGTAAGTGGGGGATAGAGAGTGGATAGGAGATGGAAAGATAAGTTCAGGTTATAAACAAATCATGACTATATGTCAAATTCTCCTATACGCAGCTGTCCGGCTGTCTAGGCTTTTGTAGCTGTATTCCGACATACCACAGGAACCACGGCCACGGCTTATTTGGAGACTGGTCGGAAGCCGGAACATCGCCTGTATCGGTATATCTCTCTATCTCTTTTAGAAAATCGATTCAATAACTTTCATCACATTAAGAAGGCCTTAGTGCGCGAGTGATAATCTGTGGCCGATTCTCACCTCATAGAAAATAGGATACCAGTACTCGTATAGATGGGCTTGACTAACGGTGTACCACTCAAGCTGCCCTAAGCAATGATTATCCGAGGGCCGGGGTACGTTGACGGATGTCTATGTTCCGTTAGTTATAATTTAATGTTGTGTATGGTGTCAGCGGCCTGCTTACGAGCATTGTGACTGATATGTTGTTTGTTCTTGGACAGAGTAATTAACTATAGCACCTAGAAGTTAGCACGAGAAGAAAGCCGGTAGGATAAGCGGGCTAGTAGGAGAAATTGTATGCGTGGTGGTGGGAAGTATAATAGTATGGTGAACGAGCAGCGGGGGTGATATTACCCAGCTGTATGGATTAAAAACAGGAATATAACCTTCGTAACGTTTTATACTGGCTCTCTAGGGCAGACTACTACTTAGCCGTTGGCCAGTGTTTTTGGCACAGATCTCGTAGTAAACACAGATCAGTCATGGGTATGCCAGTTTTATACCATTAAGGTATTGATGCCCCACTCAATAACCGGTAGGAGCGTTCTCTTTTATTACTGTCTGCACCAGCCGGGAGTATATTTCTGATTTGCGCGGTTATGCTGAGCTTCAAAAAATCCTTATGGCCTCCCTTCACTACAGCCGCGTCACCGCCAGCGAAGTAACACCCCCATAACCTCAAATCTCGCAATGTGTAGTCACTCGACCATTCAGATAATACCCGTACCTATTTCAGATATGCTATGTATCTTGAGAACCAGGGTCGGAATGCCGGATATCCTTAAGTATAGAATTACCAGTGGCTCTTCTACGCTTTCTCTATTATTATCAACAACTATCAGTGATCTATGAGACCTATAAGAAAAAAACGGAATAGTGTATTCATATCCCCGGAGTAAATCCGGTAGCCTGTCAGATGACAGGACTACTCACAAATACAGACAGTTTCAATTGTTTCCATTTTTCCCAGAATGAATCTCCTATGATTGGTAGCACGACGACCTAGAACGGAACTTGGAAAAACCAGCCATCGAGAGAGCCTGTAGAAAAGAGACAAAACAATAGAACAAAGCACACACCGGAATTCCGCCCCAAAGAGCACCTATCATGGCATTCCCGCGCCGTGTTGGACCCTTCATGCACCACCGCCGAACACACATGTTGCTGGTATTGAGAACCCTACTCGATTTGATTGGGAGTGACATGACCGATCCACTGGCTTGCTCTGTTGATGTAGTCCCTCAAGCCGTAGAAGTCTACTATAGTGGATGTCATTCGTCCAAGGGTAATCTTTTCCACGCTCCGCAGTGCGTACATCGAAGAAAGCTCCTTCAGACACCCAGCTAGGCCCCTACGATTAAAATAAGAGTGCTGTCGAAATACTCCGTAAGTAGACCGTAATCAGTCATAGTGGAGCCATGATAGACCCACCTCATGTCGCCTTATACAGACCACCGAGAGAAGCAATGCTACAGCAGAATGCTAGTTTTTATTCTAGGCTGGTTTATCACTGTTGGCCATGTATCTCGCTTTGTCGAATTATGGTTCAGCGTCTCTCAAAAGTCACTGTAGGAATGGGGTGACGGGGATATGGGCGACCCTATAGAAAAACAGACAAGGATGTACGTATAGAAGATATTGGACGCATAAAGAGGAGTCTAGTATATTCGTGATGATTCTACGAGGCTTAAATCTAGGAAGGATAAACTATGTATGTAAAGGGACTGCCAAGAAAACAACCCTAACCCTTATTCAATACCATACAGATTAGGGAATATCCCGCCTTACACAATATACCATTCAACAATCTGAATTAAATTTCTACGTTTTCTCATTCGTAAGCGCTAGTGAGAAATATTAGAATCTTAATCCCGGGGTATCCTTGCTTCTCTATAATCATATTGAAAGGGTGGCCCGCGATACAGCTGGCCTATTTGTAAACATTTCTAGAAACACAACAATCAGACTCGATCCTGGGAATTAATGCTCATTCAGCGGAGGCGGAAAGACACCTACAGGATTACCACATCGGGGGCCATATGACTAATCATATTTCAGTTTGACCTTTTTTGGTACATAATAATGGTGGGTTATTTGTTTTACTGGTATATTCGAAAACTTTAGGATTGTCCCTACTCCGGAAGAGAATGTCGGGCTGAGAGGGCTTGATCCACCATCTGTATGGCAGGTAGCATGACCTATTAGTCTCAGTTGACTGATAGTTATAACGCTCAGTGGCTGACAAACAAGGCGCGGATTCGGGGGAAGTGGGTCCAACGCGTAGGGTAGGGGATTGGTTTACGTACTATGTGGGTAGAAGAAAAGAACTCTATCTCTTAGCCGCTCTAGATCAGTCTCGGGTATCCAAGTGATATCATGGTCACGGCTGCCGGAAAACCCAGCATATAGCCCACGGCAGTTGTGCTGTATGAAGCACAGATTATCACTCGCTTTCCTTGGCGCCAAGCCCCCTGTATATTCGTCCCACGCTCGCATACAAACGGATTCAATGATATTACTCTAAAGATAAGTTCCCCTAGCAATAGCCTTATTAATATACCAAAGATCTGGCTAGACGAACATATTTACTGGTTTAGTAGTTGATTCAATTGACCTTGGCTATATCAGTCTACATGTCGGTAACAATGCTAAGAGCGAAAGTGGGGGATGATCTGATAAGATAACGTCCTAGGCGGGACAGTGCGGAATGAGCTGCTCAGAATGACACAAGGTAAAGAGGTGAACTCCATAAAGCATCGAATCATGTAGATACATCAAATGTAACTGCGCCCCGCTCCGTACCAATTTCTTCACTTAAACCGTGCCAGCTCAAAGGGCTCTGTATCTTCTGTAATAAGCTAGAGTCATGCCCACGACGAGAGGAGAAATTTAATATTTAGGGGTACTTGTTTCCTTGATTTTCGGCGGTTTGTGTCACCATAGCATTCCATCGTCATGGATTAAGGCTCATGTTCAGGCATCCCACTTCCCTTTTCTCAACCACCGCCCCACCAAAAAAGAACCTCTAGCACCATGCCCGCAAGCTACCATGGCGCCTCAGACCCCCGTAATCGACAATGTACCAAGCGACAGCACTCTTGCCTGGTATTGCATCCCGTGCAATGAGGAACTAGACCTACCCGACCGTGCAGCGCACCTTTCCAGTGATGGCCATACGAAGAACGTCCATGAGCGAGGATTAGTTGAACTAGAGAAAGAGGCTAGTGGGGTGAAGGTAGAGGAGCAGGTGAAATCAGAGGGGGTCATTCCGGTAGCGGCTGAGGAACCGGGGGAGCTCCACTGCGGCATCTGTCAACAGAAATTCAAAGCAACCGTGAACGCTATCGCAAGACACAAGAGACAAGGATGGGAGTGTAAAATCTGCATGAAGACGGTGCACCTAGCGAATAAGAGGAGACACGAGTCGACACCTGCACACATCCAGAAGAAGGAGCTTCTAGAAAGCAAGTTGGAGGCCCTCACCGCTTCTGCCGCTACTACGACCATCGTGGACCCATCAACTGGCCCTCAGAATACCGTCTCCGGCACTCCCGACACCTCGGTCACAGATAGATCTAATACCAGCGAGACTTCAATCTCCGAGACACCGGATTATCCGGAGATCCCTATTACCGAGATACCTCACACCCGCCCACCCCCGACAGGCCCGGAAAAGATCTACTGTGAGATCTGCGAAAACAATTTCAAACCGACGGAATCAGGGCTCCGTGTCCACAGCACTCCACTCTGGGAGTGTACCATCTGTGATGTAAAACTACACATCGTGTCAAAGACCATTCATCAAGCGGGGGCAAAACATGCAAAGCGCATGCGCACTTGTACGGAAAGTTTCTATTGTGAGATCTGCGACAAGGAACTTAAGACAACAAAGGGAAGCGTGAGAATACATACGACTGTCAAGTGGGACTGCGCGGTCTGTGATATCACTACGCATACGGCTTGGAAAAGGAGGCATATTGAGGGGAGAAAACATGAAAAGAATTTCAAGTTGCTGGAAAAGTTGGGGATTCTCCCTGAGGGGGTGAGTGGGTGAGATGATCTGTTCCTGTTTGCTGGGGTGCTTTGTGATGGTGGGTTCAATTGTGCTCCATTCCATAGCCGGGGGTCTAGGTGGAAGGTTAAAGGACCTGAGGTGGCAAGGGCTTGCGCTGTTGCCTGATGCTTCTGAATTCGCTAGGATAAATCTTTCTATCGCGTTCTTATTGTAATATGTTAGGTAATTCAGACTAATTACCTTACCATCTTGTTCGTTTTTCCTGTCCCAATAATCTCACTATTCTAATATCCCCCGCATTACTATAACGTGTTACAGACCTCTCTCTTCACTAGCGAGTGTGTCTATCTAGATCTGTTGGTTGAACCGGGGGTGGTAGCGCTTGAACCTATTTTACATTCCCTCGACACTTCAATCGCGGCCGAAGCTGAACTCAACCTACATTAGTTTCAGAGTGCGCCGGGGGTGCATTATTATCATTTTCAAGCACTACCCCTAGGGGCTACGACCCCGGATTCTGCTTGATGATAGGTTGTTATAGAATATGTTAGTTGTTGTCAAGTAGGGAGGAGTGATTGCAACGTGAAGCAGATGTGTATCTATTACCGACTCCGGTAAGACTAACGTATGGCTGATGAATACCCGGGTGGGTGCCGTGAGTGTCCCTTTGTCACGAGTGATCTATACTCCTTGATGCTGGATCCATCTCCGTTCAACATCTATGTAGGTTAACAAAAGAAAATCGAGACCATTCCATTATATCTAAGGGCATTACCTTCTTAAACTGCGTCGTGAGACGGAACTGTTTTGTAGGGCTAACATGCCACATGTCGAGCAAAACACTAGATCTCGGCGGAAGAGTGCTTTTTTGCCTCTCAACATCAATAGAAACATCAAGATCGTTCAAAGGTAATTCCCAGGCCCCTGGTTCGCTCAAAATAATCATCGCTGTTTGTTACTGTGCGTATCAGGAATCCTTGCTGGCTCACATCATATAGGTGAGCCGTGTAACAAAGAACATCTTATCGAAAGAACTAAGGGCAAATGGTCTTCAAAGGACGCGTAGAGGGTGCACGGCACGGAAAGGTACGGAAGGTAGCATATTGGAGAGCGGGAAAAGCGTAAGCAACAAAGAAAGACACATACGAGCATGGAGGGCGCTAAACATAAGTAAGAAGAGGAAAGAAGAGGAAAGAAGCGCAAAGAAGCTTACGACAAGATTGATTTTCAACTATAGATGAGCAAATAAACAGGGTACAAAACATACAGGAGAAACAGAAATAAACAAGGGAAAAGAAAAATTGAGCTCAATAAACTCCTCGCACAACGGCCAGAAAGTGGATTGGGCCCCCGGGGCCCCACAGCTTTAATTAGTAATCCCCCAGAGTCCCCACAGCTGTAATATTAGTGAGCATTCTGCTCCCTAAATGTCAACCGTTGACTTCCCAACGTCTACATCCATTATCTACAGCCTAAAAAAAGCATGGGGAAAATTTTGACGTACCTTCATTGTAGCCGAAATCTTTGAGAAAAGAAGCTGTAAGATGGTGGGAAGAGAGGCAGTTATATAGGAAATGTGGAGAGGGTTTTGGCTGATGCCAAGGGTTAGGGTTGTTGGTAGCTGAGCCCCGTACGTCCCGGGAAAGCCCTTCGGCCCCCCGTAAAACCACGGAACTTACATACGGCATTTATAATAATTCATCGACATTCCATCCCATCTACCCCTCTGTCCCGTACCCCTCTAGCCTTCTGCCGCTTCCTGCGTTCATCAAGGTCATCTTACCAGTGTACATCTGACCCACGTTTGTCCCTTTATCCATCAAATCCGATAACTAGCTAACCTTATCCTAGTAGGACTTAGTATCAATGGCAGCTGTTCCTAAAAATACAGGGGGGGAGAGTAGTGATCTCTACGGTGTACCCGGTCAAGATGAGTCTGAAAAACGTGGACCACAAGACGCTGAAGATCCCTTGAAATACGCGGTAGAACTTAAGAAGGCAGAGGAGGAGCTAGTAGAATTACAAAGGCAGATCCACAAGGCGAAGCAGGACTTGCTTGACTTCGAACAAAACGAAAGGCTCGAACAGGAACAAACTACTTTTCAAAATGCAATTCCAAGGCTTAGAGGCTTGTGGGATGGGTTCGAGCAGAGGAGACTCAAGCGTGCGGAGGCAATGTCTGAGCGTCAGGTGGCACCGGCGGCGGAAGAGAAAGATGGAGAGAATGGGAAAGGGGTGGCTCCGGAGGAGGAGAAGCATGAGCCACAGAATATGGAAAAGCAGTGAGATAGAGGTGCATAACATATGAAGTCCTAGATAAGCGTACCTGGATCTTCGTTTTTTCAGACGGTATTTCTAGCTAGTGCTATGTATCTAAACTGTTATCCAGGTAACTAGTTGATCAAACTAGGCTTGCACCGGTATAGAATTTACCGTAATCTGTATAAATAATTTCTGAGCACACGTCCCGTAATGGGGACGTAAAGGCTGATGAATTGAATATCGCTATAGGATGCGATCCGTCATATCCGCGATGAACTCAATAACATACGTGGCTAGATTGAGTCAGAGGGAGTAATTGACACCTATACCGGGCAACATGTACTTAAGTTGAGCAAACTATACTCCACACACCCCACTGACCTGATAAACTAACAACTAAAATCTCTTCCGACGAATGCAAATAACTCTCTACACATACTCCTTTCATCGCTTACATCAATGTCAAATATTAAAGACTCTACCATGTCTACTATACCAGACCCCACCCCCGGTGGTACTTTAGGGAGTACTAGGGCAGTGCCACTACCCCATCAGCCGTCTATAGCTACCGAGAAGAGGCAGAGAGATTTGGAAGAGGAGGCAAGTGATGATGAGAGTAGACGGAAACGGCAACTACTCGAGTCCTCTGTTCCTGGTGAAGAGGATCTATCTGCTAAGAAGAAACTGAATCTTGTGAGAAAGGAAATCTCAGACGCTAAAGAAATCCTGAAGTGCTTTAAGGATAGACTTTGGTATCTGAAAGGGATGAGATGTGTTCGGAAGATGGAGGAGAAACTAGAACTATTAATTGCCGAGCGTGATGCAGCCCAAAATGTGGCCACGGAATTGCGTGCATTATGCGCGGCGCATGAAGGTTTATTATCTGAGGGAGACAGTGAGGGGATTCCATCTCCTCAGGTAGGTTCTGATCAAGATGAGACCAAGGAGAGCCACTCGGGAAAGGAAGGCACTACGGGGCAGGAATAGGTTATATAGATTTCCTACTTCATGAATTACGTTGGTCGTATAATTGACACCGGGTGGAGCCCTATAATTATCCCACTTCTGTATAACAGATGAGACGTTGAGAAGGAGTGAAATCTTCTATTATTAGTGCAACTTCAATGATAATGGTATTTTTGTATATATTCTATTGCACGTGCCGTGATGAGGAGGGCCCATGAGACTTACCCGGCGGTCTATAATTAACTGAATAGTTTTTTATAAATCTATGGGAGCTCGAACATACCATTGAAGTAGTGTTGAGTTTCCTTACTGTAGCAGAAGGGTGAGCGAAATGATTTAGTTCAAAGTCATGATATATCACTCGATACTGGCCACTGACAAGGGACGCAATTATTGGGAAACTCTCTTAAACTTGCTTCAGATATTATGTGTATTGGCAAAAAAAAAGTATAATCGCATATCCCTCAGTTACTAGTGTAATTCTCATTAAAGAATGATTTATCCTAGATGTCAAGAGTGAGAAGGTAGCGGCTCAACGGGTGGAGTCACATATAGAGATACCAAGCTTGCGATGTAAGTAACTAGGGGGGTGGGTGATGATGGTCTGTCCCTTACAGAAGTTCGTTTAGTTGCGGAGCTAGGTATGTACTATAATTGAATTAGTGCAGTATCAAACTATAGGTTATTCAACGGTAAGCTGGGTTTGGTAGATAATGGATAAGCGTTGATTGACATATCAAGTATTGGGCAACCTTAGTCGGTGAATTGTGAAGTTTAATATCATCTGTCTTAGGAGTATCATGCAATGGAAGGTGGATAAAGTTTCCTCCAGTGCTAGAGATCCCCGTATTTATGTAGATTTTAGTATTTTTAGCTCCTTACCCCGCCTGGTATTATAGGGCCTGTAATTCCCTTGACTCCAGGTATTTATGATTAATTTATCCACCCATTGTAATTTAGTTGGCGGCTCAAGGGACAGAGTGAGATATCGTGATACTCCCATTGGCACTGGCCAGTGTTTATCTGCCGGAGTAAACAACATCAACCGCAAAAAATCCTGTCCTAACGTCCGAATACCCCTCTGTTTCTACCCTGTCTCCGTTGAACGAGACTAGAATTTCTCGACAACAGTTTATTTCCCTGCAACATCCTAAAAATCTCAGTAAGTTACAAAGAGGAAACCATCGTATTATCCTTGTCTCACAAATATTTTAAAGTCACGGGGATTTGCTCATCTTCCCGGTAGAGAAATAATGTCAACCATCAACAAATCGTTTCCCAACACCACTATGGAACCATCATCAACCGCTCCGAAGCCCCTACCACCTCTTCACCAGCGCCGTAATCCATCAAAAGACATTCGTCCGCTGTGTGTTGCAGCGGCAAACAATACCTACAAACAGAGAAGTCGTCGCTACACTACCAGTTCCGCCAAGAGCAGACCAAGCCCGGAGGTGAAATCCGCCAAGAGCAGCGGATTCAGAGAATCCTGCAAATCGGGGGCATATCGCTACTTTACCGATAAATCACCAAGTATTATCGAATCGGTTCGTGCCTGGTGGCATAAAGTCCCCGAGAAGTTGAAGGCTAGTTTAACGCCGACGACTAGCCCTATCATGACGGAAGAGAGATTGAAATTCTTGGCGGAGGAGGAGTTGAGAGAGAAACATTGGAATGAAAATATTGGTACTTTTAAAAAGGGTATCATTATCGATGGAAAATTTGTTTTGTTGGATGGCGTGGTGACGGGGCATCCGAGCCTTTAAGATAGGGTGTTGGATGATGCGGAGCTTAATGGTATGACAAAACGGTTTGGGGTCGGTGGTATAATGGTATGATAAGGCGGAAAAGTGCCCTTGTAGGAAGTATTTATTATTGAGGGTGAGGGATGACGGATATAATGGGTTGGGTGTTAATGATATCACTATTTCATAGATCTTTAATAATAATATTAATTCGATAAAAAGCAGGCACATGGGGCTGGATATTCCTCTTACAAATGAAATTTAACCAATACTATTAAGGGTCCCAGACTAATCCCATTGATTGTATTCGGAAACTAGACTCCCGGACTGGGTCGTGGCGTTTCTGTGTGTAATATCTCATCAGATACATGTGTCTCGGCGTTGTAGGATGTGATATATTATACGACCGACGCCCTGGATTACATTTATTGGTATGATTCAAGACCAGATTCTGCAAAACATATTCGTGCGCACTTCCAAAATACGCGACACGGATGTGCTGGTAATGAGGTAGCGACCGCAGCCCGGCCTTTAAATACACGGTGGACACCCGCACTTGAGCAACTCCTGATAGCGGTCCTTCTCAATCGTATTATAAATCATTGAGCGCAATTGACTAGTTCCTCCCACCCCCGAGTCTCGGATATTCCATAACCTCACCCTGAAAAGGTAAACTAATTAACGACTCCTACGATTCAGTTTATAGTATCATCGGGAAAACATGAGATACGTGTTTTTGATGTTCTTCACTATAGTCATAGCCTCAGCGACTCAAACTACCCGCAATCTACGCGCGGTAGAGACATCAGTTGATAGTTACGGGAATGGGTGGGAGGTGTGTGCAAGGCCTGCTATCTGCAAGCAATTTCCTTAAAGCACCGGCTTATTATACTAACCCCATGAATAGAAAGGAGCTGCGGTTTTATTTGCCTAGGTTGGCGCTCTACGACATTCAGAGCGTACGGGGTTGAGGGAGAATATGCGGGGTATTATCATCTATCTGGGGTTGAATTAGCTACCTCACAAGGTTAGAAAGGATATCGTTCATGCAATGGATGTGATCTCTATTTGATAATATTATTAGATGACTTATCTTGGTCTTGCCATAAGTATTCGACTATGTATATTCCCCATATTACCATATCAGGTGAAATCTACTCAATGAAATGAAGGTTAGAAGGTGGATACGGTAGCTAGTCAACCATAAGTGGTATCTGATGAATGCAGTACCAGATCACAACAGACTTATCAAGCAGGTAAGAGTCTATTGACATGCGTTATTAGTCAGTTTGAGTTCAGATATTGGAACATACATAAATACGCGAGGTCAAGGAATATAACGAAACCGTCAGATTGAGATGAGATAACTCATATTCAGAACCTATGTAATTACAGAAATGATGCCGGCGATAGAAATCATAGTAGCTGTAGAGATCAAGCTAGCTACAGAAGAACTCTTTTTTCTTACACTCAGAGGTTTAAATGGGCCGGTCCGGGCTCAAAACTAGACTGGCCCAGCCCGGCCCAATAATTAATTTAGTATGGTGATTGCTGGCCCGGGCCAAATAAATGGTGGCTGGGCCGGCCTGGGATTAATTGATGGGCCGACCAACCTAAACCTCTGCTTACACTGTTCTAGGTAGTAATACAGATCCCACATTCCTATAAAAGAGAATACTATTATTAGGGCCGCTCTATTAGTTTGTAGGAAGGGTTAAAACGTTAGCTCAGAGTGCTTCTAGTAGCTTGATAATAGCACCCGCTAAACGGAGAGAATGTTATATTCAGAAAGACTTTACTTCCCCTATACTGGCTCTCTTCGAAATCCGGTAGAAAGAGAGGGAGAATCGAGGTAACAGACCTAGAGAACTCTGCCGGTAGTCTCTGTTGAAGAATAATACGTATATTATAAGTACAGAAAGAAAAGAAAGTATAAGATGGGGTAACTCTCTTATAGTCCTGAGAGGACACCGGGTGCTAACTACTAATACAGCCACTAGCCACTAGTGTGACGTCAATTGTTTGTATTACAAAAGTCTCTAACCTCTGGGGATTCATCCCCCCACCCTGATCTCGTTGTTTTCTGCAGAGCTCTTCACCACCATGGCTGTAGAAACATTTCTGATCTCTTAAGCAACACTCCGGTTCCCTCCGACGGTTGACTAATAGTGCATGGACCTCCAGCACCGGCTTTGATGATACCGGTGATGTTGGTATCGGTGATGTTGATAATACTCCCCTTGACCGGACCCCCTACCATTTTCTTCGTCGCTACTCTTATTGCTATCGAGTATTTCTATTCCAACATTTCATGAGCGCTGGGCCGCCCCGCTCTAGAATGTGTATCGGACCCCAGCCGAATAGACAAAATGTGACCCACAGTGGTATTCCGTGTCGGGTTGTAGGAGCTCAACCTAGTTTATTCCATGGGACCAATGGATCTATTCACTTTCTATCTAGGGTCAGTATATTCCTACATAGGTGGGTTAATGAGGAAGCCTCTCATCAATACCTCCGTTTTTGTACCATAGAACGTGCACCGTAACTTTGTCGTAAAAGCTACTATAACACCTGCCGAAGGCTAAAGCGCCACGAGAAGTGTAGATTACCGGTTTTCTTGATTAACTCGTGTTATCTCTCTGGTGTTCTAGCCTATTAAGGACTTGACCTTATCCGGAAAGGCTCACTGGATGAACAGCATACCAGGTAATAAGATTATATACAGTACAAGTATCAGCTTATCCAACAGCACCCAAGCCAACTTAGGAGCTCTGCCATTCAATCCAAGGACAGTGTGTATTGTGTTTGACACACCTAATGCCTTTTAGCTAGATACTTTTGGGGAGGAACAAGGAGAGCTCACCGGCAAATTTCTGCTAACCAACGTGTGTGTTGCTTATACCTCTAGCTATCCTGATAGCTTAATCAACATAAGCGGTAGTGCCTTCTTGGTTTGTGGAATACCGGCGGAAGCTATATGATATCTTGTTAGAAGGGTCATAGGGTATTGATGGCACCTATAGGGCACTATACCATGATAATGTATCGGTTATTTTGTAAGAATGAATCACGCTCCGTGTCTTAGAAGAGGGAGCTCATGATACCCATAGTTCCAATATCTTCATATATTTAATGTACACTGCGGATGAAGGTTACGCCGTTTTGGTGATTCACACGGTCAAAAGTGGGTATTACTTCTATGGATTTTGCTGTTTCTGAATGATGTTGAGCTCTGAGGAGATTTTTTATTCGAGTTGGGGAGGGGGAGAAACAACGTACCCTGATACTGTATACAATAGCAACCTACGGAGATAGGTTGGGGGTGACGGTTCTGTCAGAGTCCCCGATACCCTGTGTTGTGTGGTCCAGAGGTTTATTTGGTCTGGACTGGTCTAGGAGTCGACTCGGGCCGGGCCGGGTAAGGTAAAAGGTTACTATTTTTAAACAATAGGCTAAGAGTATAAAGGAAGACGGATATAACTGAAGAACAAACTTGATTGATACCTAAGAAAAGACGCAGGAGAAGCCTGCTTATATAGTTACAAATGTGCTAACATAGAAAATATCCCGTACTCCCAATACAAAGTAAAAGCCCATCCGTTACCATACAATTCTTCCGATGCTCGGATAGAATTTCCTTCCGTCGGTTATACTATTCCCCCGCTTGGTTACCCTACCGGACCATCCGGGATTCTATTCCTCCGGTGTTGCCACACCTTGTATTCGCCACACTTAACTTCACAGAGTGTTACTCATTCCAACAACTATGGCGGAGATCGGACTGGTTCATCAAAAAAGGTAGTTGGTCCAGTCCAAATCAACCTCTGGTGTGATTGAGGTGGGATAGGGGCAGTTATTTCAGTAGATATGGGGGGTTATTTACGGGCTGAAATCATTTTGTGCATCGACAAGGCTCACTAGGCGCGAAAGTGCGACCACGGCTACCTACAAACATCACTCAATCCACTTTCATATGATGAACTCGTCGGTGAGAATTTCTACCTTGTCACGCCACGAGTATGTGCAATGCTTTGGCACGGCAGCTCGTATCTACTAGATGCCAGAACCGCAACAAATATTTATTAAAAATCTAATACAATCAAGTAGTGTTCGTCAGGGGGGGGTCGGTCCCCCAAACTAACCGGGGAACTACACCAAGAAACCACCCTGAACCACCCCATTCCCCGGCCGGGTCGGGTTTGCCCTTTAAAAATACCATTAACTGAAATTTAATCGGATTAACAGCAGTAGGCCCAACAGACCCCGCCGGTTATCCCCCCATTGGGGCGGTTCCTTCACTAAAAATCAGGCCCTGAGCCTGGGCCAGGGTGGGTCCATTGATCTAGGAACCGCCCCGAATCGCCCAAACACAAATACTACAATCAAGAGTATAAGAGAAAAAACTATATCAACAATAAAATAAAAATAATATAAATAATAGAAGTAAAAATAAAAACAAAAACAAAAATAACAAGTATAATTTCACTCTCCAAGCCTTTTTCTTCCATGTAATATATATCTATTTCCTCTGCTTCCTTCTTCTACAGTTTTTTCACCTGTATTATCTATACAATCCTCTGGTAGAGATGATAGTGGTGGTGGCGTAAGTGGTGGAAGTTCAGGAAGCTCAAATGAAAATAATAAGTGTCAGCAGTTTCTTTTTGTATCCAGAGAAGATGAAACTGAGTTTTAATAGGTTTTTTTGCATTGAAACAGATTCTTTTATTTCCTTCTCCTTCCTGGACTTCCTTGTCTAGATCTAACTAATTCTTTTTATTGCTTCTCAACTCAATTGTATAAACAGGCACCTTTTTCTTTCTTTCCCTACCAGTACTGGTAACCAAGTCTTCTTCCCACCCAATCGGTAGTGGGTTACAAATTGAGGAATCAAGTAAGCCTGCTATTTGGAGTTGATTATAATCTGAATAAGATAAAAGAGTTGAAGACTTCCGGTAGACTTTGGTAAATTGTTCATTGATGTATCGAGTAACTGAATTGGAGAATTCAAAGGCATGGAGGGAAGTACTGTTGGCTGGAACTCTCTGAAGGTATTCAGGAGATTTTACTATAGCAAAGTACAAGAAAATAGCCAAAAAGAATCTATTTTTAAGCTCTGTAGACTGGGATACTTTATTGGTACAATGCTTAGAGTAAATAAAAGCACGGTAGAGGATTACAACTGCATACCTGATATCACTACTATTCTATAAGTCATTGTTATTGAAGTTTGTTATATTTTTGTAGATAGCACCGGTTCTTTTTGTTTGATTTAAGAGATCTGCGGTATCAAAGATTGTTCTCAAAAGTATCTGGATATTGAATAGAATATGGTGCCAAAATAGTATTATACTAAAGAAAACTGGCAGTCACAACAGTAGTAATTGTCATGAATCGGTTCATAAACTTTGTAAGAATCTATTTCATTAATTCGAAAAGAAAAGGGATTTAATAAATGATTTACATCTTTTTCCTCTCTCGAGTGAACCGTAAGTGGCGAATATGGGGGATTCGGTTTATCCTAACACAGGGCTGAAAGTTCCCCCATTTCTAGGACTCAATTTTTTCATGACCTGCCATTCGCATGCCTCATCTCGACCCAATCATAAATCACCACAGAAAAGACAATATGCTCATGGTGTTTATTTTCCGGCTTCGGATTAAGATTTTAACATGATAGATGTTATGGTCGTGGGATTCTAGAACATATATATGTATTTAGCTTGATACAAGTAGTAGCATGCACTATTGAGCAAACCAAGATAAGGTTTATAAAATACCAGCAGACGAGGAAACCCAGCGATCATTCGTATGTAGGGTTCCCAAATCTCCCTGAGGCCCAAGGTATCACATCGCTGTCGAGTTCTCTATAAATGCGACACAACAACTCTCCCAGCTACAAACCGACCCCCAATATACCAGGTCCCCTCCGAACGCAACTCGCCCCCATCCATCCAACCACACATATTCGCAATATCCTCCACCAGTGCGGCAACCTGTTGACAAGGATGACACCACCCAGGATCACCACAGATAGACACCCTCGCAGTACTCCAGGTCCTTAAGGTGATGCACTCTCCAGATCCGTGGGTCTTCACACAGCATAGTTTGCGTCTCAGCGTAGAGCGGGCGGCAGTCTCGACGTCGGAGGAGATGGGGCTCCGCCGGGAGGTATCACAGCGCATCCAACTGGCTGCGTTGAGGCCACCGATCTGGGAGATGGGAAGAGCACCGTTATCGGTGGGTACATCGCATTTGCCGAGAACGGTGAATGGAGATAGAAGGTTATGCTGGCTCGCTGGTGCAGTTGTGGTCATCATGAAAAAATAAAACCATAGCAAGAGGATTTTATGCATACTTGTTTTCTTACTGTGTGTTGGGTGGTGTATCTGGGACCGGCATGCGCTGTTGTTGTGGACCTCGATTAGTTGTCTATGTTGACGGTAGGAAGTTGGGAAAAGATGTGTAGCGGGGTAATCGGAGCATGCACCCCCAGGGAGCTCTGTATGGCTGCTGTGATGGTTGCTGCGATATTTGAATACATACACTCTCAGGAATGTAGGTAGTGTGTTATGTGGAGTAAAAAACTCGGGATTAACATACGGAAGAAGGAGGTTTTATGCACCGAAAATGAGAAATGAGAAGTCCACATGGTTTGTGTATCCTTTATGGGTAGTCGGTGATACGTCCTCTGTTATCGACCTAGGTCAACCCCCTCCCGATGTAATACGCACTATATATGTTCTTTCTAGAAACTTCTATAAAACACTGTAGGTCGATCTTTCAAAATCTAGCAGATTCTAAATCCTATACGACTCTCAGACGCAACTCCAAAATAACCCAGGCCCCTTAGGTACAGCTCTGTTGGGACTTATCACATATTACTCCTTGTTAGGCTGGGGTGCAGCACTACCCTCTGTCTTCTAGGTTTAGGGGCGATACAGTTATAGTATATCGAACAAATAGACCAAATGAGCTTGAACAATCATGGGATGAAGGTAATCTCTGATAGGGTAGAATTACGCAACAAGACTCCTAGAGCAAGTTAGGTGGAGTATATACCCTCAAAAGAGCAGGCTGACATGATTTACTATTACATCGCACGTAGCATTAACTTTCCCAGGTCCAGTAGTATAATATGATCGTTACTTATGTTGGAATACAATTAACGAGATCGGTGGTACATCTTTACTACATGAAAGAGCGCCAGCTATGCATCCGGTACCCCGTCCACTATGTATTAGTTATATATAGACTGGACTTCCTCTCCATAATATTACTATAGATATTAGCCTAGACAGAAACGGTTTTAAAACGAATTACATCACCGCATTTCCTCCCAACTAACACGACAAACCTGACTCCAGTTCTTACGAGCGGTAGGTATATACGCCAATGTACGGGTATTGTGTCAATAATCCATGCTGGACTCATCCTTGACAGGCCGCACCATCTCCTCTGCACTAGCTCCGGCCTTTCCCACTTCCTCCAACTGCCGCTTCCTCAAGATCTCGCCCTCAACCCTCATATTCGCCAGGACAACATGCGGTAGTGGCATCCTATCCCAATCAAGACTAAGGTGAACTCCGGCCTGGACCGCTTCCCTGATAATACTGCGGAGCTCCTGATCGACTTCCTCACGATCGGTGTCTGGGAGGTCGACAAAGGTGCGGGCAATATAGGATTTTAGTGATGCTGGCCATTTAACCTTCCTCGGAGGTGTAGGCGGCAGAATAGGTTCGACCTTAGGAGTCTGCTGGCTGCTGACGCGAGACACTGCTTTTTTTTGTGGTGGTGGAGAACTTACTCGTACGCGCCGCTTGCGAGGACGAGCTGGTTCTCGGGGGGAGCCTATGCTGGTGAATACGAGAACTCTTGCGCTTTGTTTGGATGGAGGATGATACTTTTGCTTTCTTTATACTTTTTGTGGACATGTATATCGTCTTTTGGTCTACGGGATACCATGGGGAGATGCTTTTGACGTTCTTCCTCGACTGGATAAATTGACCTATGCCTTGGGCGGTGGTGGGTTAGATTCGATGCGGATGAAAGGGATGAAAGAAATGGTAGTGCTGATGCTCGAGGAGATTACAAGCATGTAGGTGGGGTGCCCCTCTGTATTGTTATAAACAGGTGCGGCTCTGTAGGTTTTAGCTTGGATCACCATCTATCACTCGATTTGTGTAAGATGTCAACAAAACTTTACTCGGCAGCTTAATTCTGGGCCCGAGAAACGATACATATCTCTCCACATCATGATCAGAATATACATCGACTCATGCTTAATATATCTCTGACCCAATGCTACTCTCATGTAATTACGAATAATTCATTCATCCATACACGAAACATATCTAATATAACAGAAGACATCGATCATATTACTCATTATAATCGAGTACAATAACCCTGCTATATGTAGCACATTATATCCAGGTTATGAATATATCAAAACATATTCTCCTCTCCATGAATTACCTTCAGGAGAGCGTCCTGGAACACCCGAATATTGAAATCAACAAGAGCCCTTGTTCCGGTCTCTTGTATCCGCATGACGCATACAAGGACGAGGTACCTATATCAGAAGAAATTATATATTGCATTAGTTAATTAGCTCATGACCATTCTTCCTGTATAAGTGGATGGGATATATGAGATTTGTATTATTGACATACGTATTAATCACTTTAAGGTAGAGTAACACCCCGGGTTGTAGACTGGTGATGCTACTGATATCTGAGCCATCAGTGGAGCCCTCAGACTCAAGCAATGACGAGCGGTTACCACTACATCGACACTGTTAGCAAGAGAGAACTCCAGTGTATAACCTTATGACTGATATAGCACTTACCCGTAGATATTAGAAATGTCTGCAACCAGATCAATGTAGTCACTACAGATACCAAAGCTTTCCATATCCGCCGGGCTACTATCAGCAGCCACGTAAATCTTACTGACAGCATCAAATAGAAACGCCTTCTGCATCCCCGTCGTTGTATAGAGTAGATCCAACATATTCTCGATGGTCCCAAGCTGAGGGGTGAGGCTTTGGACGACCTTGCTCAATGCCTCAAAGATAGAGTAGTCGTAGATGCTAGTGAGATGATAGCGGATGTGCATACCCGACATATTTTTATCCGCCAACTCATCCTCGGTGCGCTGGATGATTTCTCCCTTGGTCTCTAGGACGTACTCTTCCGATATACCATCAACCTTATGGATAAAAACCTCGATATTGATGTCCGGGTAGAGTTTTTTGATCTCCATCATGGCTTTTTGGAACCTTGTGAGAGGGCCGACAATGTCATCTTGGGCGTCGAGCACCCAGATTAGTGTGCCTACTTCTCCGAAAATCTTTACATGGTCGAAGGCAGGGTCGAAATGGTCTAGTTGGCCGGGGAAGTCCCAGATATCAAAACTGATGAGTGAGCTACAGAAGGTCAGTTTGAGAACATATATTGATATTATGAGCTTTAGGGTACATCAGTACTTAATACTGTCCTGTTTGATGCCAGTTGTTGACTCGAGGAATAATGTCTCATGTGGTGGCATTTTATGGAAGACCACTTGACAAATAGAAGACTTCCCGCTCCTACAAAGATAGTGTTAGTTATACTCTATGTCTAAAATAAACATCAGAGTAAAGCCTGATACGATTATACTAACCTCCGCTGGCCCATGAACAGAATCCGAGGTTTCTGCCTCCGAAGGTTAGGTTTGGTATGCTTGCTCTTGTGTATTGATACCAAGCCTCTAGTCCCAGAGGCCGTAGCACCGGTTATCTGAACCCCCGAAGGACTATGTTGGATGCTATCTGAGAGCATATACTCTTGCTTTGATGCAGGTGGGTTTTCCATGACTCACCAAACTCCTATGATGTCCCTGTAGTAATGGTGGTAGGTAAGTGTTTTGCTGAGTCTGTTGTTACATATAAACGTTGTCGGTATGAAAAGTAGATAGAATTTATGGAGCCCCCTGTTATATTGTATTTGGCCATGAGTCAGGGCTCAAACTGGTGGCCTCTGCAGTTGAAAACGTTTTACAGAACTCCTTTCACGATCTCACACCCATAGTACAGGCCCAAGTACAGTTCCATCTGATATGCGAGTCATACCATATCAGATGGAACTTGGCAAGAAGTACAAAACCCCCTTGATAGATCGAGGAGAAAATAGTGCTGCTCCCAGCCATCTACTATTGATAATTATGCAATAATTATCTCTTATCTCATAAATTAACAAATTGTAATACCAGCGACCACAAGATAGGAAATAGTCTTCCATAATGGTCGTTGGGGTTGTCAGATTGAGATCGTCTTTCCATCCTAAGATGACTGAATCTCTTAACCTGAAGTACCCATCAGTCACCTATGCGGTGATACAAGTAGATACGTTCACGGTGTCAGCTGGTTGTTCTCCAGATATAATTTAGGATCCGCTCCAATTGATTCAATTCAATATCATGGTATGTGAGACTAGAAGCCGGTACACGCCCATGTCTATCCCCGACTTCCAAAACTCGAATATCTTAATAAAATTTATTATACTATAAGGATAGTTTAGATTCACTCTGGTTTTACCCACATAATAAGCAGAAAAACATCTTACCGCCTAATAGATTTCCCGTCGAACAAAGTGCTACATACCTAGCCGCACAGAACAGGGGTCATAGAGCCAACTTTAAGAAGACTACCTTGACCAAGCTGCGTCTTGGTAAAAAGATCCACCGCACTATCCGTCTTGTTTGTCACCCATACAAATCCACAATTCTTAAGTCTCTTATCCTGGAAAAGCCTGCTTCTAGCCGCCATGGCCTCGCTAATGGATGCAAACTCGAGTGTATAGTCGAAGGTATCGGCACCAACGGCTGACTGGCGAACAAATCGGAAGGAGTTCTCGGTGCCTGGAACAAGCTCCCAAATATCCTGGTAATGGACCGATTTCGGTACACCGTTGACGCGAAGCAGCCGTGTCGCTCCGTTTACAACGATCGCGGAAGCAAGGTAGAATTTAACAACTCCGGAACGGCTTGCCCACTGAACAGAGACCTCCGGGCAGTCATCCTGCGCATTACCGGTATGGTGAAGGTGACCTGGGTTGACCTGGGTATAACGCAGGTATGATTCTGCTTCAAAGCTGTCAATGAAATTGACGAAGGCGGTACGTTTGTCGCTACCAACAGCTCTTTCCTTCCAAATGATGCTTTCAACACGACCCCCAAGTACTCTGCTCAGGGTTTCGTCCATTTTTATCGAATCATCAAGAAAGACGAAAAATAGTGCACGGAGATTCGTCTTTGAGCGGGTCACGAGTTGCTCGACAGCTGAGACTTGGATCCACGGTGATAGATCGAGCATCCGACTCCCGACCCTCTCTCTGAGGGTGTCGTGATCATATCTTTGAGTTTGACGGTTATACCTAACCACCATACTTCCATCCCGGCCATCTTTCTCCTTTTGACGGCTTCCATAAACAACAAGGCTATGCCCCCCGCAGAAGCTCATTCCGTGATCCTCCCTAGAGCGGCTATGTGTGTCAGAGTGGTAGCCATCGCTACTGTAGTTGTCCTTTTCATGACGGTAGCCTCTGTGATGACGGCCGGTATGACTGCTCCTGTCCCGGTGATGGTAGCTGGTGCGATGACGATGTCTGTTCCGGTCCCGCGGTGTACGGCTTCTATGGCGACGCTCAGATTCCTCACCAGAGGACGATTCGTCACGTTCACTTTCTCGACGGCGTCTCTTCTTACCTCTGCCGCTGACAGATTGATGCTTGATAGCTCCCGATGAGCTTAGTGGATGTCTAGTCCCATCCTGTTGCACAGATTGGTCTTCCTGCTGTTCTAACCATGAGGCAAACTCGACAGCAAGAGCAGCTTCGGCAGTGTTCATTGAGCTCGGATCCTTACTATGCTGGGCGGTAAGCTCGAATAGCCATTTGGTGAATGCCAGAGTATCCGACTTGGGCCAGGAGTTCTCAACGCACTGACTGTGTGGCTGACCCGCAGACCGATTCGACTTGGTTACACTCTCCTCCTTGTTAGCAGCTATTTCCGCATTCGCTGCTACAAGTTTGGACTTCAGATCATCAATCTCTTTGTCCCGCCGACCCAATTCCTCGATGAGTGATCGCTGGTTCCGACCAAACTCCCGGGCAAGCTCGGCAGTCTTCTTTTCTTTATCAAGAAGTGACTGATGCAGATCCTTATCGACCAGGATGAGGTCTGAAAGAGCTGTTCCTGGCCTTGCCTCGATATTTTTGATGAGTGCAAACAATCCGTTGCTGAGATCATTAATAGTGATAGACTATTCCGTGTCAGCCCGACCAACATCTGTTGCAAGGTCCCAAAGGATTATACCTCTTTTGCGACCGTATCTTTCTCTGAGACTGCCGGCACGTTGAGTTGAGGGATGCCCTTCCACTCCGGCCCACTGAATATGTTCACCGGCATTGATGTTCGGTAGTCTGACTGTCTAGCTGCTATAGAATTTGCTATCTGCTCTTCTTCGTTGATGTTCCTTCACCCGGGGGTGCGTTTCTCTGCAAAGTTTGCTGCTTACTCAATATCTATCGCTGAAGTTACAAATTAGACGTAGGGATGGGTATCATGGGAGGGATATCGCACAGTTTATCTTTAGGAGTGATTGCCCGATAAGTATTAGGGCAAACTCTTCTTTTTGCGGTGATCTGTCTTTTGCTACACTCCAGGAACATGTAATTCTATCGATTATCTGTATTGCTGAAATACTGAGTATGAGTAGGGCCCTCGTAATCGCGGTAATCCTTGAAAAATCATGAAGAAAATAAATGGTATGGAGAAATCATGTCCTCTTGTAGGAGACATTTTTTGTATCGTGGAAGTTTGCTTGAACGGTTAACTGAGACGTGGACCATCTGTGGGCTGCCGGTCCAACAGCAAACAATGGGCCTATATCCAAGGCGTTTGTCTCAAGGGACGATAAAGAGTGTGTTTCTACCAGAATGGATTATATAGAGTATGCTACTAATAAGAGAATTTTAGGGGGAACATAAGAGTTGCGAAGGTTCACTCACCTACAGGAGCAAACATACCTGGTTGGTCTAGGGCTATTTCAGATCAGAATGGTTCTACAGAGGCTGAAGTATGATAAAAGCTAATGAACCATATCTCTATCTCCTCATAGGCGAGACTACTTTTGGTTTTCCCGATATTATACATTTACCCGTCATCGTGGATCACTCGTGATAGGTGCGGTTGTCGGTGATTACGTAAGCCTTTGATCTCGTTTGAAACGTTGGGTTAGGGTTACTGACGATCATTCAGCAAGTTGTTCCCATAAACACTCGATATTAACCAACCCCATGAATATGATCGTAAGCCAAAATGCGGGTCTTTCAGCCTGACTGTCCCCTCTCGCGATCAGTGAGGACATGAACTTTCTAGCTGGGGTTGGATCAAGATATTAAGCTCTGCCGATACGGTGAAGGAAATGAGCTGAGAAATTGTCTAGATAATGTTTTCAACCCTCAGTTCAATGTCAAGGATCCAAATGTTGTCGCAGTGGAGGTGCATAGCCAACCTACATTGGATCAACCCGGGAATATGGATAGCGGAAGCAGACTGGAACAATAAAGAAAATAATGAAGGTAGTCGGTTGCATGGGAGTTGGAAAATAAGTATTCTTTCGATCACTTAGAGATATCAAAGCTATCCTGACCCTTTTTAGAATGGTCTTGATTCATAGTATACTACAACTTTCAAAGGCGGTGTTGTAATGCGTCAAGTGGCACCACAACAGTCAAGGGCAGGATTCATCTCTTGAGGCTTTTCATAGTTCAGTAACCCTGATTATTACCGCAGACTACAATACAACGAGCACCATTGGTGTTGTACTAGTGTATACCAGCTGGATGGTACGTAATTCTCAAACTAGGCGCACTTTAAGGTGAGTCCTAAAAACCACTGACACAGCCCCACTTCCAAAGAAACGAACCGCCCCAGGAAACAAGCGCGGATAGTCGCAGTGTGAATGGGGTGGACCGGCTTAGTAATGGCTAGCGGAATACATGTATGTATTGTTTTTGCAGGTACACTACCTTCATAGATAGTGAGGTGCAAAATTTCAGGGAGACTATCCTTGGTGTCAGCTTTGCAATTGTGAGCTTTCTGCCAGTAAATTAATATACTTACATATACAGGTCCATCGCTTACATAAGCACGTGTTCCTAGCACCTCAACCTCAAGGGGGTTATTTATAACCATGATATCTTCGTATACGACAGAATACTCAAGAGCGGCACGAGCGGTAGCTCAGGATTGATACCCAAATATAGGCCGCGCAATTATCATGGGTGCGTTCAGCCTGGATTTGTAGTATATTCTTCGGTGTCTGGGATGAAATATCGTTTAAACGATTTAGGAATTGGGTTATTCAGCAACAGTGAGTAGCAAGCGGAGATATATCCATTGATTATTATGGCGGGTTGGTTCATTCAATAGGCGCTGCCTGGTGGGTGACTGTAGGACAGATCTACGACTCAAAGCCTGATGCGACCGCAAAGGGGTTTAAAGAATGAGATGTGGTTCAGAATTACCACAATAGGTCGAGCCGGGTAACTGTTTATATTGCTTTCCTTTCGTCTCTGCTCAGTGTTGGGGTGCCTGTGCTCAGAGACTACGTTTGAGGATCCAGACCGACCATAGGGCAGTGTCATCGCTTCGGATGGGTTGGTGCTTTGCTTCTCTCCTAGAGAATCAATTATCAACTATATATCTTCTGAAATCAGCCGTATCTCTAGTAGCCTGTAGTTAAAACGGGGCACTCTATGTATGACCAATAATGCATAGTAACCCTAACCCATGCGGAAACGTTTTCTTGATCCCGTCATGCATTACTTCAGCCACTGTCCTGTAAACAAGAATACCACAACGCTAGAAGAAATCCGACCTCACTCAACAGGATTTTATTGTATAGAACCTCACAACGAAGGACTACCGATGGGGACAGGGTTCACATGTTCATATGCACTGGTGGCCGTCACTATCCTGAAACCCATTAGAACCCACTCAATTATGTAACATCAGACATCAGATCATTTGGCCCTTCAACCATCAACTCTAAAAATATGAAACAGAAGGTACAGGTATATGGCAACAATAAGCCAACAACTCTACTTGACATCTATAACGCCAGCATTAAATCCCATCTCACAATAGAATAACTCTAAAAATGCATTTTCTATAGCACCCGAACATTCAAATAATACAGTGATCCCTGGTTCCCTCCATCACCACTCCGTTCACCATACCATCTGCCAGTAGGTTCATATATTTCACTTCCTCATCCTCGCGATAAACGCCGAAATGCGGCATCCCATCCCCTCCCTTAAACAACCCACATCGATATTGCCCGTCTAATCTAGCAGCCCTTTTCTCAGGGGTCCTCCCAGGGATCACTATCTTTGCATTACTGGCATATAGGAGCGCAAACCCCGCAGCAAGGCAAGTAGGAGCATAACTGAGGGCTTGTGGCCTCTTCCAGCAGTACAAAAAAGCTAGTACTATAGTAGTATAGATAACTATACTAAAGGCCACAATCATCATCGCTTTATTGACATCGACCCTCTGTTTTAACACAGTTGCAGTTCCAGAAGCGGGGTAAGGCATACCAGGTGACAGGATATCCTTCTGATAAAGTCTAAGGTTGATGGCAAATAGGCGCCGATAAAGATCTTCAAAGGCTGCCACAATCTTTGTTCTATCTGGGATGCGCCGTGTGTCTGAGAAGGGCCACATAATTGAAGGATTGAGGACTACCAAAAGGTAGCTGAACCATTTCAGGTCAGTGGCGAGCTCGGGGGCCGGTGATGGATTCATATGCATGCCCCTGATAAAACTACGTGAGAGGGTACCAATAGTGCCGTTTCCAACATACAAGGCTGCAATTTCCTGTATATCGAGCTTCCGGATTATATTTGTCGAGAGCACCTGGCCCACTTCGTTTACGGTTGCCGTTATCTCATGGACTATCTCAGCTGAGGCGCACTTTAGAACGATTGCTTGGTTCAGCGAATTCTCTTCCGGAGCGGAAGTCCCCAACCCGATATCACCGGATCCCTCTCCCCAGGCAGCGAAGAAGGTGTCGGGACATAACGAATTGCGCAATACTCTGCTTTCGCCTAACCTGATTAGCCGTCCATCATAACCAGTTGCATTTATATCTTTCAAGCAATCATCATAAATGTTCCACCCGATAACCTTCCAGCTATAATCAACTGACCCACATTCCTTCACACTGTCCTTGGAGCACATTGGAGTAACGCTTTCATGTGGTAGGATACTGCATTTGATATCGACACCGATACCCACCGTGGGGCCTTGAATAATACCGTGATTGGCACTATAGAATGGAACAACAAAGTAGTCTGGTGAGGTCCATCTTGGTGCCGTATTTCCGTCGGATATATTTGCCGCAAGTACATAATTTACCTCGTATGTAGCGTCTACAAACTCCCCTTTAATATGTGGTGTGCTGAAGCTCTGGAGCTCGCCCGGAACACCGAATGTACAACTCCGAAGCGAGAAGAGGGCTCCAAGGGCAACAGCAAGCAGGTTGAGCAGGATAATGGCTACCGTGAGTACCGCTAGAGTAATATCTCTAACACGTATGGAGCGCAATAGCTGAAGGTGTGGCGGAGACTTATCGTAGTTCATCTTGAGGTGTCGCACGCTATGGCTATGGTGAGGGCGTCGGAGGGCCTCATAGGGCCCTAGCATGCAGTAGTATGAGGCCAGACTGACTAGCACTGGCACAATAGCCATGATTACAGCAAAAGGTACATAAGAGAATAGGAACTTGTATAAAAAAGACTCTCCATCACCAAATGTTGGGAGACCTAGAAACAACGTTTAGTATTATACCGTGAAATATAATTAGAGGGATTCATACCCTTTAGTTTGTGGGCGTAGGTATATCCAACCACTAGCAGGGCTATTATGAGGCAAAAGAATATTAAGAATGCTACTCCGGATGACTTTCTCAATGCCCACAGATCAGGAGTTATGCAGGGCTCCGGGTTGTCGTTATCAGGCCCGATCAACCGCTCGCTCTCACCGGCCATCATGATGACATCAATCCTTGGCCCACATCCGTGGACAAGCACCAACTTGTACCGACTACTACCACGGATCAATACCCCTCGTAACTCCTCCTCTGTATGAAATTCAGCATTCTCTACCAGCTCACACATCTCTGGACTTGCCCCCAAAACCTGAAGACTTGCTGCAATACTGTTCGGCTCCCCATCGAGCATGCAGCGCCTCCGGCTATTGAGTATGGCCAAAGCTATTGTGATAATAACCACCGCTCCCAGTCCACCCTGTGTACCGCGTGCCCATCGAATATCCACTCTGAAGCCCCTTGTGTATATCTCGCGACTGACTACTACTGGTACTGAGGCTCCACTATCCACCAGGTCGAGGGCCACTGCTAGTGCAAAGAGGCGCTTTAACTCTCGCTCATACGTCTCTGCAAGTACCTCTGGATCAAGAAGGCTCCTGAGCGTCTTTACCGTCTGATTTGTTAGGGAAAACGCAGGTAACGTATATACATTCCTCATGAACACAGAGCTATAACTTGCATCACTACCAAAACCTGTATTTAGGCCATCTGGGCGTAATCCAAGTTGTCGCTTCAGCTGTGGGTCCACATTGGGCAGCGATGTGGGTCTGGATCCCAGACCGGCGGTGTATGTATTGCTATCCGCTAGGTTTTTGAACAATGTCTCCGACACATTCCGGCTGAACCCCCCCAAGAGCCCAATGAAATCAGTGCCCATTGGAAACGCAGTTCTTGTTCCAGTGCGGTTCACATTGATTAACCTTCCAGATGACATCGTGATGTTTGCTATTATCGGTTGGGAGTAGTACGCGGCTGTACAGAAGATGACTGTTAGGTTGCGCGGAAGCCATGATACTGCTGGTATAGGTTGCGCAGACGATGCCCAGAGAAACATCTGTGTGTTTGAGAGTTCCGGTTGCCTTCCCCGTGGTACAGTGGGGACCACGTCGCTCGTCCACGGTGTTGTAAACGGGCGAGCGATATCTGAGGCATTAAGCTGGACAATTGAACCATTATCAAGCTTCCTCGAGTTCACATACTGGGGGTACTGGTCCATAATTTGAGTATGTCCTATCGCTCCTGGGTCCCAGAGGTAATATATGAAATCATTATTCAATGGAGTTGTGATGTTTAAGCCTACCCTGCTGACCTTTGGGTGCGACATGTTGGTGATAACCGCAGGTTGACATGACAATTCCGCCTCAAACAATGTAGTCTCAGCACTCCATGTTTCGTTGTCCCCAATCCTCATAGTACCAGGCTTCACCGGTAATAACGCATATGACGGTGTCGTGAATTCCCTGGATGATCCACTCCCCCAATGATAGTCGTAGGCCGCATAGGAAAAGCGAGACGAGAACTGGGGATTACCGGATTTCATCACTGCTCGTTCACCAGAGCTAGTGATATGCTTTATCAATTTTGCATCGTCAAAGAGGCCAGAAATGAGAGGCGTGATCAGGAGGTTTATAAGCATCAAAATGCACGAGGATAGAAAGACCACATAATGCCTACTCATCAGCTGAGCATTCCCGGAAAAATACAAAGAGCAACAACACATGAAATAAGTATTCCCTCTCGTACTGATAGTTTTCGCTTACCTTCTCTTCGCAGCTATAAACGGGAGGAATAGCGGGAAGCTATATGGGTAACAAAGAAGGATCGAATCCTGTGCTAATGCCCCAGCCGGCGCACTCATCTGGAAAAACGGCTCAAGACGAATAATATGATGGTGCACCCCTGCCCAGAGGAGGCTAAAGCAAACAGAGAATACCGTAGGAAGAAGTTTATAGATGACATTTGTGATCGGAGGGACTTGTATTGTAGACGGGACTCCGAAGACGCGACAGCCAGTTTCGGAGCAGCTGCGTATGATGAGCTCAATACAAACACCGAGAAACAAACAGAGTGTAGCAAAGGCCAGAATAGGGGGTGTGCGGATGGGCCAAGGACGCCAGGTACGTGCTGGGTCGCTGTCTGCCAGTGGGTCGACACTTAATAACTCGTATCTGGCCATCGAAAAGTACTTTTTAGTAAAGTGAACTGAGTCCCCGGGTATGTCGGACGATTGATAAACTAAGCTCCAGCACCCTGCCCCCTTCTTCACTATATACCGTTGATCCTTTCTAAATTAGGACAAATACAGAAGTGGCCACTGACCTTCATATCCATACTTCTCCACTCCCCAATCTTCCGGGTTAGATCGGCTAAATCGAGATATCTCCAGCATGATTGCTAGCTGACAATACAACGGGAGCGGCTAAGCAGGTCTCCGAGTGTTGCTGGCGTTATCCATTACATACTTAACTGCATGGTACCCAAAAAGTTATGAACTTTTGCTTTACACTGGGCCTACCCCACATGGCACCAATAATCGACAAACTACGGGAATTTCCGGGATTGTGTAGATCTGGTAGATTCCAAAGGTTCTAGTGGCCGTTGAAGTACTTGTATTTAGATCCACAGGTTCAGAGGACTTACATATCACCACGGCTTCCTTAATATCACTATGTAGACAGCTTCAGATCAATTACGAGGGGGGAAACACAATACAAGGACGCAAGTCCCCCCAGAAGGTGAGTCAACTATGCATAACAAATTACCTGTCTGTGGAGGCGCAGGTAAGGCAACACATAGGGCAACGTGCAGAAGGCTGCATATTGTCGCCCAATTGTTAACGTATGACAGTTCACAAAAACAAGGAAGATAAGCCTTACACACGTGCCTTTTGAAACTGGATCGGCCAGAAAAGCACCCCGCGTAGCATGTGCCCCAATCGTAGAGTGAGTCCACAGCCTTAATCGCACACCCCCACCCCAGAGGTTGAGGTTCACATATAGGTATAGATAAGATCGAATACAATCGTAAATCACCCGTCCTCGGAAGTCACTTATGAGTGATATAAAATAGCTCGAAGAACTCAGTTTCCTAGTGTCACTACCATTCCATCATCAAAGTAGCCGTTAGCTTATGGGTTCATTAGTCATATATGAAGCAGAGATGGAGGGCAAAAGAGGATGTTTCAACAGACCACACACCAGCTCAAAGGCTGAGACATCGCTGCGGCCGCCTTAAGCTCTATTATCTTTGCTTTTCTGTGCACGTCACTATCGGCTCGAATCTAACCAGTACTGGCGCAGAGGCACAAAAATTAGTGTGGATCCAGTGGGATGCTTGGGCAATGGAAATCAGTGGGTGGGATTAAAACCGCCGAGCCGGAGAATGCCCCGGATAAGCCACCTCCGGCATCACTAAGGTTATTCCGGTTGCGGAACGGCTCGCTTAAGATTCCTGAAATGTTGATCGGGGGTGCTAACACGTCCTACAACCGAGTTCCTGGGACGCTAATTAAGTGCCCGTGGTTATTCTTGAACGTTGGGCGGGGGGAGGCGCATTACTCAAAAATAAATATTTCAGCCGCAGTATCTGGAATTTGCTCTTGTCAAACAAATTTCTATAAACACCTTTAGTTATATTTTCACAGCAACGCTAGAGTATATCAGGATATTGACAAAAATAGGATATAGCAGGATGCTATGGAACCCTGAACTTACAGTGTAGGCGTACGTGGCCTTTACATGCCTTACAGGAGTATACGCAACAGCTTGAGGGATTCGTGTCATCATGATTAGCGTATTTCATGGTTAAGGCGAGTCGTCCATGGAGAGGGGCATGACCTAGGGTGAATTAATCCTGATATGACGGTAATAGAACTCTATTAACAGAGAGAGGCACTTCACCCGAGGCGAAACCGTTGTGATCGGGCTTTGATGAAAAGATAAAACAAGCTTCTCGGCAGCATATATCCTTTCTGACGCATTGTTTCACAGAGGAGCCTCATGTGTTTATGTAATATGAGACCTCTAGTTTCCGCTTCACTCTCTGCTAGTGGGAGGCGGATGCTATATACCACCAGAGCGTGAAAAGTACCAGACACGATTATACCCGCCTTTGCAATTAGTATAGAGTAGCACATAGAGACTATGCGGTTCTCTGATTATTGTAGGCTTCTCCCCTTCATTATTAACTTCCGTTCTTCTATTAGATCGAGTTTCTTCGTAAACATACCAAGCAGCCCAATTATTATGGGAGCTCCAGGGTTAGGGTTTCCCGTGGCGCAACAAAGTCTCGGCTATCTCTGCATTGGCGCTATTTTGTCCCAGTATTATTTATAGCTATGCCTTGCCCTTGCAAGTATTTCATTGGATATATAAACTTTGTAAAGCTGTAGCTATGCTCTTGACAGGAAACCTGAGAATTTCTCTTGAAGCTAATCCAAAACACAACCCTCCATGGAGGGCCCATGTGATAGATTTCCCATAGGCACTTCTCCAGATCCATATCCGTTACCTACTCTTGCGACGGATCTTTAGTGGAGAAATAAGTAGTATCGCGGGTAGAGGGGATAGTATGGTATATGTTTAGCACCAATGGCCCATATTCCACTAGTGTCTGGCTCGGCGGGTGTCGCGATTACCATTCCTGATGGCATGTTTCCTAGATTTTCATTCTCCCAGAAGAAGACGTAATTCTGCGAGTATTCTCTACCTTTCATCGTAGTTATAGCGCCGTGTAGGGTAGCGTACCGAATACTGTGGGTATATACGGAACCCGGTATCCTACAGGGTTTAGGCAACCTGATAAAACGGGACACAACCGAAAACCTACCTATCTAGTTAACAAATATAGAACTGGAGTAACATAATAACCGACAGGATTACCTACTGTAGCCTTCTATGAAATGTTAGGACTCAATTATACGGTAAGCCGGAGGTGCGCTATGCATGAGCATTGCGGAGCTAATATTTTACTTTTCCGGTGTAGCGGGAGGTCTAACACCAATATTCCGAACTTACTTTGGGGTACATTACCTAGTGTGAGGAATAATTTCGAGTTAAACGTATGTATTAGTATCGTTTTCGTTATGAGTACTCCTAAAAAATCTCCCTTTGGGTTGCTGGTCACGTAGCTCCTAAAAACGATACGGTATACTCGTTCTCTATTTCCTCAGAACCCGCTCTCTGAAGTTTTAACCCATAGTAAGATCTTGCCATCCTTGAAGGAAGAAAATAAATACCGTGGTTATTTTAGGACGGGTTGTTCTTAGGGATCCGCCACTAGAATATATCAGCAAAACCTGGTTGCTGTAGTTGGTACTCTTCCCTGTAATTACAATAAGCTTATGATGTAGTCTGCCAGGGAACATACCCTGCACTTGCGTCTCGGTTAATCTCGCCTACGCGCCACCCCTTTTCTGCCCTGCATCGCGACACTACACCAACACGCGCCACCAAGTGCGCAATGCCCACCATCACTCTTCCACCTCACGCACGGAGCTCAACACAATGACAATCGAATCTACGAGCGAACCCCCAAAGCGACGGGGCATATTCATACCTATACCAACGTTCAAACTACCTTCATTCTTCCCACAACATCTCCCACTGCGTAAAGATCGTACCTACCTTGGGCTTCGCCGGAATGTTTTTCTTCTCGTTTTGCTTGGGGCGGCGCTGGCGCTACTCGCGTTGATACTGGGATTGGCAATTGGGCTGACCGTTGGTCAGAACAGGTACGGAATATTTCGCTTCCGACACTGTCTCTAGCTTCTAATACCCAGATTAGCACAAAGTCGTATATCCCGAACCCTTCCAACAAAGCGCTCAACACAGGTGACGCAACATACTACGACCCAGGTCTTGGCGCATGCGGTGTTACATCCTCTTCTACCGAAGATATCGTGGCTGTATCAAAGATTGTCTTTGAGGCAGTACAGGTGGGGAGTAACCCAAATACTAATCCGTTGTGTGGGGCAAAGATCTGGGCAACTAGGGTCAGTGAAGACACGGGAAAAAATGTTTCGGTGGTAGTGACGGTAGTGGACAAGTGCCAAGCATGTCTGGCGGAGGATCTAGATTTCAGTTTGAAAGTGTTTGAAGTCTTGGCGGATAAAGGGCTCGGAAGAGTGAAGATAAGCTGGTCATGGATTTAGGTTGTAGTTTGGATGATGCAGACTTACTGGATAAGTCTCAACTCCTGTCAGAATTTATATTCATACACTGTAAAGATATACACGCTTTACCCGCTTATGACAATTTCTTATGGAGACTGGTTCTCCTGTCACCTGATACTGATCTCCCGGTCTAGCTCTATTTTCTTTGTGATGGCTTATTTGAGTTCTCCCCTGCAGCAATTATCAATAATAATTGGTATAATGTGAAGCCACGCCTGGTAGGTGTTCGGCTAGCGGGTATTTGAATCTTTTGATATTAGTAATTTTCCGGCATTGTCAATTATACGAGTTCCGCCACACGAGTCATTTGTTGATTCTTTCATAGGATTACTATAATAGGTCCCGTCTTATTGACGGTATCTTTCTTGTAAGCGGATAGGATATTGATGCATTCCGAAAAGCTATACCCGCTGCTGGATGTGTAATGCCACCAAGAGGATCCACATGAATATAGAACTTGTATCTGGAGTCATCAGTTTAAATTCCTACCACTTGCCCAGGGGTTGGTACCTAGGGAATGAGCAATAACACTATTGGCATACCCGCTCCGGAAGCTTCCCTGGTACTATCCATGCTAGTACCTATATTCATTACGTCTGGTATTTGTTACTATACTTCCGGAGCGTTATGATCTGTAGAGATTCATTGGTGCACATGAGGTCTGTCACCGATGCCCATTTCAGGTACTATTGCCTGCCCCATCAGTTAGCAAAGTTTTTAGTAGCCGGAAACGAATTCACATTCTTCTAGAGCTATAGTAGTTGATGTCATCTGCAACTGCTGTAGCTGTAAGGGCTCTCCCAGACAGACGAGAAAGAAGCCTGCTATTCGTTAGGCTCCATGATCGATTAATTAGACGTGCTTTCTAGCATGTAGTGTCGTAGGAGATTAGTATTAATGTCATTTTCATTGTTAACTGTGCTTGCGGGATGTCAGTAGGGATTTGAACAGAGCAGAAATCAGTTACCGACCTTTCTCATTTTTCCGTTGATAGCGGGTCCGGGGAAGGATGTTTCGGGTACTCATGGCACGATGCACTTAGAATGCATGATGGGGCAGGCCACATCTCTACGTATCATAGGTACAGTCAGTTTGTCACATAGATGTGTCACCTCTATTGCCGTACATCCTTAGGTGTTCTAGATGACATTCTTTATCCGGCAGATCCAAAGAGTTGGGCGTGGGGGGCCCTTGTGTGGAGGGAGTTTAAAAGAAGAAGAAACAGGAAGAGGAAGGAAATTGGAGAGCAAGCTGAAGATGGTGCGAGGGAGGAAGTGGACAGAGGGGAAGGGTGGAGATGGGGGGATTTGTGGGAAGACATTTCTAGTGGACAAACTGGGGAAGAGAGGGGAGACAGAGGAGAGGCAAAATAGAAAGGTTTTACTTATACTTGTGTCGTGTTTATTTTTGCTGGTTTTGTTTGTGTTTTTTTTTTTTGCTTTGATTGGGCTTTGTACCTGCTTTGTGGTGCGAGTACCTTAGCCCTAGGGCTCCATGTACTTATGATTAATTCATTCATTAATCCTTCGTTTTGGTACTAGTAGCAATTTTCAGTATCCCCTAGGACCTCTCCTACATAGACGTTTAGGGTCCTCACCAAATTTACGGGCGCCGCTTTTCTACCTCCGTTAACTGTTATATCTACATTGAATATAGAATATAATTTTATCGCTGTTCATCATGGACCTAGTCCAGACCTCCGGCTCCCATTATATCTGAAATAGAGGAGGGTACTGGGTCATGATTTGTTGAGTCCATTCATAAATGCAAAGGTAGACCATGGAGTGGGTATGATCTCTATTTATTCTGGCTTATCGTAGTTCTATCGGAAGAACTATGTCAAATTCCAAAGTGTGGGTGCATCGATGGGGAACAGGGTTAGGGTTACGGGAATGATACGGTATTCATTGCCTTACAACGTATTACTTGAATCGCACTAAGGCGAGTGGAGCACTAGACATGAATAAAAAATTGTTAGCAGGGATCCTCTTAAGGTATTCAATACATTGCGCAATAGAAAAAAAACTGTAATCGAAGAATAAACATTTCTCATGCTAAAAATCTCATATTCTGTACTCAATATACATAAAACAAGGATACCGGAGTTCAACTGCATGGCTTGTTTGAATTTTCTTTATACGTTGAAAATGTTATATCAGCATCGCTGAGTCTATTTTTTCCTGAGGTTTGCTTCAAATTAATCTGGTTCTTGAATTGGACAAGGTAATGAATTAGAATGAAGCCAAAGAATCATAGCGGAGATTTAGATATATATAATATCTTATAAGAGTGTTCCATAAAGGTACAATTTAAAAACTATTAGTAAAAAAAGTATAAGTTAAAAAGTGTTTATTGAAAAGTACCAAAATAGCGGAAAGAGACAACAGAATAAGTAATCAGCTTTTAGCTTTGGCATTTTTCCAATCTAAAAACAGTTGTATCCCATGTCCATACAAAGCAAATTAAACGTTAAGCCATATACCACTCATCAATGGTATCTCTAGTAAATTATCATAGAAAGGCATATTTGAGTTCTGGAAGGTGATATTCTTTCCCTCCAAATCTTCCAAAGGATTTGAAGAGTAATCTTGCTGTGCAACTACAGGTGTAATTGTAGGTGGTACGCTCCTAGCATGATCTGTGTAGCTATCATGCGCTGCATGTCAAAGGAGGCAAAATCTTCTGGCACCACCGAGAAAAGTTTGCGTAACGTTGCGCGTGAGTTCCGGTGAAGGTTACACAAACGTATAGGTGTATCCGGTAAGCGGTACAAATAGGTTTGTCGGTAGGAGGTATCTAGGTAGGTGAATAGGACAGTAAACAAATAAATGTGGGTTTGGTGATGAACGTGGGTGGGTGACTGTAGAAGCAAAATTCCACGGTGAGAACCTTCCCCAACGTCTACTAACTACCTCTGTATTTTGACTCCACCATTAGAGGGGGGGGTAGTTAAACCGTATAGAGAAAATATTTATTATTGTGAAAGTACGGGTGCGAGTAATAGAATGATAGTTCAATAATGCGCCTAGAGGAGGGGTAAGCCCCACCTCTTATACCCTACATGCCTATGTGATCGACCGCTGTCGGCGATACTCCAACAATTATGATTTCAAGAATACATTCCATATGGCCCTTAGCAATAAAAATTATTTATTACCGTCTTAATTTTGTGGTGGTCTAGCTGCGAGTACTGCCGAACCGCTAATGTTTAACTACGTGCCCCCGTAACAGTGCCTACTAGTCACAGAATATCACTCGGTCAATGAGGCTCATAGTCGTTAGCAAAACATCAGCATTATAACCTGAGAAAAACCCCACCTGAGAAATCAATGTACTCTACCACCGTCTACTTACCGGTAGTTTTATACCTATTAGGGCCAGGTGTAAATACCTACGATACGCCGTCTTATTATCAGTTGTTAAGCCAAGTAGTCGTCCGCCGTTTTGGAGCGGGTAGGATGTGCTCTCCAGTGGCCTTGTTACAGCTGACCTGGATCCTCAAACTGTTTTCTGCTGACATCACTGTCTAGTGCAACATAATGTAGCGCTGCCAGAATACTTGTCCGTCCAATATAGCCTATTGATTCTGCCGGTGTTTCTATTACCCTCTTTCTGGCTCAGATGAATCTTCAAGAATCGTGTTGATAATACCTGTGGAGCTGAGTATGGATCATTCCTACGCATGTTAGTAGTTATAGCAATTTTCATCCCCTGGATATTGTACTGATTATGCGGTTCTGAAAAGCAGCCTGACAACTACGACAACGGATCCTACGCTTCACCGATGATTCACTTCAATGTGTGACTTGGTATTTTTAGAGACTTTGTATTAGGATATCTAAGAACAAGTGGTACTTGCACTATCACTATAGTCTCTCAGGTCACTCAGATGAGTTGAATAAGTGTTCATAAAGGACGACCTAGGGGGTCCTCTAAAGAATACCTTCTTAATAAAACCGTATCATTTTTTCAACGGAATTGGATCCACCATTGAGGGAGATGGAGTCGCTTCCGCCTGTTCTGGGGGGTAAAGGAGGTCTTGGACTCTTTTCTTTTGATGTTTCGCGCTCTGAAGAATCACATCCCATCTGCGTCTTGACCGCAATGCTCTACTCATCAGTTTATCTGCCTCTGCTCTCTCTTCCTCTGCCTCCGCGATAACATTATTGAGCCCTTGGATAACCTGATTGATATCTGCTGCAATCTTCTCGGGAGTATCACAATAGTCATCGGTCATGTTGATGTCCTTTTCGGGACTACCGTTCTCTTTCCCCGTCGCAGACTGGATAGAGGAATCTCGGTGGTATCTTCTCGGGATGCTGCTCTTCCGGGGAGAGAGAGGAGTAGATATCGGAGTGCCGGCCATCTTTTGGTCTGGGGAGTAAGATTTGTCCATCGTTAGTCCCATGAGGGCTTAAGGAAGTCTGTGGGTAGTTTCGGTATAGGGGTGGTGGTGCGAGCAAGTTTTGATAATAACGAATCCGCCTAGAGGTTTCCCATATGTTAGAATAATTGAAGAAGTATGTTCATACCGAGAAGCGAAGTCGTTAGTTGGTGGTTGACATATTTAAGGATATACATATTGTTATACGTGGTATCTAGCTTGTGGTGCGTTGTTCTAAGAGAATCGATGGCTGTTGTGTCACATGTAATATATATGATAGAACTCAACGTGATAAGGCTATGGGTGAGAGTTGAGGAAGTTTTGGGTAGTTCTTTGGTCTGGACATGTATTGGGGAGAAAAGGCCTAGTGACCAATACGCATGGAGATGCTTTCCTTGAATGAGAAATGGCTATGCACCAGCAAGACTGTAGGGTCTATCTCTGCTTCGTGAATATCCTTCTCGGAGGGCTCCTGACTACCAAGAGCAGAATAGATGTCTAAAACTAGCCCAATGCCAGGTTCGTTCCCATCCCCACCTATTGCATGTCCAGCCCCTCAGGCAGGCTAGCTGCTATAGTGGCTGGGCACGAGACTAACCCAATGCCATTCTAAAGTTATACGGTAGTCAATATGTACCATTTCTCCATACACTTCACCTCTTTTAATAAAAGATGGAATTTGTAGGTAAGCTAACAACTGGGACACATATACTGGTATTGAGGTTTTCCTTTATAGTCATCCAATATCTCGTTCTAATATATGTATATAACATGAGGATTTCATAACTGTAGTCATACTGTATGAGACATAGGGTTCTAATAGAAGGAGGAGTAAGGTAAATAAAGGAACATGTAAGGACGGTACTCTTGTTTTACTGTAGTGTACCATCCAGAGAGTGATGATCGATGGGGTAGGGCCGCTGATATCAAAATACTACTTGAACTGTGACTCAGGCTAATATGGCCAGCAATCGGCGGCTCGGTCAGATCCCTCCTATCGGTCTACAGTATGACTTTCTTACATTAATATACATTGAATAGTATCATGTGGTTCGCAGATTGGGATTTTCAGCTCGTATTATTTTATAACTGCTTAGTCTGAGTTTTTGACTCCTACTAACGCTGACATGGGGAGTCAGGTACAGTATGGCAGCACTGACCGACGATAACAGAAATCATTGAGGGTGGCAGCCATTTGGTGTGGCCAGCCTCTGACCCATTGTATTTCGTATAGTATTGCACACCAGAATGAGCAAGGGGACTTCTTTTTTGGGAGCAAATGGCACACCCGCGTAGTTCTGAGTCCGGCAAATCCGCTCCATGGCAACCCCACCAGCAGTGAGTAAACAAACTTCCACCAGAAAATTTCAGTAGCTGTAAACATCCTCTGATTTCGAATCAGCTTTTTCGACACAAACGGTAACCACAAATATTCTCACCATCTTCACCTCACAACAATAAATCCCTTTCCAGCACAAGGTATATTATATTTCATAATCATAATCAGCTGTAGTAGTATATATTTGATTGATGGAATATTAGATACAACTAGTTTTAGCCGTCCTGCCTATCCACCAACTTCACCAAAAAACATACATCAACAGCTAGATAATACATCAAAATGATTAACTCTATCACCCCCATCACCATCAACGCAGCATCACCCGCCCGTATGCCCATTCGAGCAATTTCGTGTGCTAAGATTCTTCAGCACGAAGAAGTTAGTGCTATAAACAGGATCAATGAAGCTATTGCCGCTATTACTAGAATCACCTCCTCATTCTCTTATAGAAGCCTCTGTAATTCCTTGCTAGCAGTTAGCTATAACATTGTAAGATATCTATTAATCAAAACTTCAATACTTACTAATACTAATTTACACTAAGGTCACCCCGAAAGGAGCGATCACTGCACCAATTAAGGCTAAGATGGAGAGCGAGGTGAATTTCAATTGTCTCCTCAACGTAATCAAATACTAATACATCTCTGTAGGGATACCGGATTGGGACTTGTAGAATTGATGACGGCGTATTGGTTGTCCCATGTATCGCCGTAGTATGTTTTAAAGCCTGCTCCACGGAACTCTAAGTTCATAGCTAACATTCGACTCAATAGTCAGCAGAGGCCAGAAAGAGATCACCCACACGCCCTGCACTCGTCAGACGCTCTACCACCACCCAATCTATTACTACCACTACGGCAACTCTGGATGCACCTATCCAAAGTTGTACTGGGGGACCTATTATAACCCCTACTAAGTCCCATGAACATTTTATTAATCCAGGTGTGACTGTTACTTTAACCAATCTTGCCGGCAATGTGATCGAAAGTGGGAATATCCCAGCAATTATTGCTGAGATTAAGGATACCATCGGTACCATGAAGTACATCACATACTGTCGTCTTAAAACCGAGCTCACGAAGGAAAGGTTCTCCATTGTAAGTACACTAAACCTCTCTTGTTGACTATGGGTTATGTATATTAACAGTCGGGCTATAGGTCCGGCCCAATACCTCAGCAATAAGCCCAATCGAAACTATCATGGAAAAACATGTAAGCTGATTCATCACTTGTCAGTGGGACCCTGCTATCATTGCTAATAAACATTATCTAGAACGTCACTTTCGTCTCTTGTGCAAATCGCGATGGGTTTTTACACTTTAAATGCACTCCTAAGGTACAGTGTTGATTATGCAGTGGTTCGTCCTCAAGTCTAACAGTTTATTAGCCACGTAGATCTCTGAGATTATCACAAATCTCACCGACGGTCACCACACGAGGAATTGTGGCAGGAGCATCGACTATTATCTCTGATAACAGCATCTCTGGATGTAGGAGGAGTGACAACAATACCATCCCCTCACCATCTAAGTCTTATAAGGACACGACGATCCTTCTCCCCAGAGTCCTATTCCCAAAACTGCATTCTGAAAAGGTAGCAGACACGAGTAATACACAGGTCAACTTAGCACCAACTCCAACCATACTCCCTTTAGTTGGGAACGTCGAATTACCCGAGCACCATACCACGAATCCCACCACAGAATTCATGAGCTCGGATTCGAGTGTGAGATCGATCACTAGATCCTTAGGGTCACCAGTGTCACCATCCACTGGGCTGTACTCTCGCGCGTTAGCATGGAGGGCTAAATATATCATGAGCAAGAGCTCCTCCCATATCCCTAGGCTCAGAACTAGCAGGGAGCACAAAATAATGAAGAAGGATGGGGATTTGCCGGAAAATAATGTTGGGTTCAATATTTACTCTCCTCCACCCACTAACACTAGTATCATTAGCGGGCCAGTTCATACCACCGCCGATACAAAGAAGGCCAGTCTGCTATTGGCTGCGCCTGCACCTACCCCTGCAGGTGTTCCTCGAAGCAAAAATTGCTATAATAAATCTAATACAAAGATTTCCAATAAAGTTATTCAAACAAAGAGAAATTCGGGTAGACTTGTACCCAAAAACATTATTGAAAAGAGTGAGAAGGGGGTGGTCAAGCAACCAAGGGGCAGCGGTGGAGTCTCAAAAGACAGGGTTATCGTTCCGAGAAACTCAGTGATCGCGAGCGGTGAAAAAAAAATCGGTGGAGGAAAGATCGGCGGAAAATCCTTCATGATTGAATGGATTAAAAAGATTGGTGGCGAGAAGTGGGTCAACTCGGAGGTGCGGAGGGGACAACCCACAAAGAAAGCAACAGAGCGGGGTATGAGCAAGAATACCCACTCTCCGGCTTCTGTGGTTAGGAGACACAGTATTCCGGCTAAGTTATCGGTATCGGAGTGCGGGAGAAGAGCTAGTTCCCACATTGGAACAAAGTTTGAAAGGCGCGTTAGCTGGTGAAGGCGCAGAGCCTGGTTTGGCGGTGGCTATAAAGTAAAACGTGCTATGCGTTAAGATTGTTCTTGGGTGCAGGAGCACCTGTTTTTTTTTTTTTCCCTTGGTTACTAACTATATGTATTATATTATTTCTTTACCTTTTATCCCCTGTTCCTCCTACTATTCACACATGTAAGCTCAAAGTTGAGCCACACTTTATATACCCATATTACGTTCTGTAAAATAGATTACTTGATAGTAGTCTTTATCCAATAAATCATATATTATTTTATCTTCTCTACCTCTCGTGTTCCATACCGAATATATATTCCTAGTAATGTTTATGCCGGTCGATCCCTTGGCATCGTGATATGATAACCGGAGACGTTGCTCATTGTAGGAATTAGCTTCGATACTGGAAAATCGCTATCTCTTAAACATTGCATGTCGTTCTAGGGTGAACTCAGGAACTGGCAGAAACTAATAGACACAAATTATGACAAACTGGTATTCAATGCCTACACATTGGTACTTGTGGGGTTAGCGTACAAACGTATGTACAATTCTTATTGTGTAAATATTTTCGAACTGGTCAAGTATATAATCCCGACACATATTCTGACCTACTAATCAATAAATATAGCCTGTATAAGGTGGGTGAGTACTTGATGATATGGTTAATATATATTCTCAACCGTCTGGGGCCCTACAGCCACCCTAGGACCGGACGGACTATGAGTTGTAGTCCGTCCGGGGTTAGAAGCTCCACACTATGTATGGGGCTTATAGGCCTCTAAGAAGGAAGAATTTAGCCTTTCTCGGCAATTCATATGATGACATATCAACTATAATTCCGTAGATAAACACCTAAAGTGAGTTCTTGAAGATTTGAAACATTTAAATCAACCCTAACCCACCAGATCTTGGCGCCCTGCCGGCGACTATAGTCTATTCAGTCCGTCCGGTCCTTGATATCCCGCCCTAGGGTATTTATAGTACCCGGATGAGAGAGACTACGGGTGTAGGGCGTCCAATCCTAGGACCAAGGGCGGACAGGCTGCCGTGTTCCCTTCAATGCTTAAAGGTGCAAAATAATATTTCCATATTGGCGATATTTGTAGATTTGAGCTGTAGCGGAAAGAAACACTGTAAGTATCAACAGCTTTTTTGGTCTTGTGGCATGAGATCTCGGCACCTTGGTAATTTTGTCATGTTAGTTTTTAGTGGTATACACTATTTCCCAACAACTCCGCGCCGGGGGAGGAGACTAGATAAGAGAGAATGACTTGATACAGAGTATAGGGAATCCGGAAGAGTGTTTATGTTTTACGTAGGTTCTGATAGTACGGAAACTACTGTCGATATGATCCACAGGTCCGGCTCACAATGGCGGTAACCGTTAAGAGGTACAATCATGAATGGTCACTCGAGTATGTATTTCAAGATCCAGTGAATCATTACTATCAATTATACATTCCCGTATAGACAAACAAATGAAATTTGAATTTTCAGTCTATTTGAAACTGAATGACTAAATTAATATTCATCATACAGACAGCGGAGGGTGTACCGTGAATCCGAATGTCTGTAGCTGCCAAGGAATTTACAAAGTAGCAGATGTTTTTTCTATGGGGCAGGTCTTTATGCGCGTCTGCCCTATATTGCAGGGCACACCACACACAGATATTTGGCCCTCACAACGAACTGTCGCAACATCTAGAGAAGGGTCTACTTTCTAAGGGCTTTTCTTCGCCATAGTACGTGACAGCGACGCACCATACAAACTACCCTCCCCCGACAGAGCGAACATGCATCCTAACATCAGGTTTACCACCCCTTTATCGCCGGGTACAACACAGAGAATCACGTTTGATGACTTCTTTGACCTTCCATCTCCTCCATTGACTGGTACTGAATCACAGAGTGGCCTCCCAGGTGCATTAGGAAATATTTCCCTACAAGAATTCCTTCATGAGAGTGATCCCCGTGTAGAAGATGAAGATAGCCACCATCTTGGGAAGGAGAATGTTGGGCGGTCCCAGGTTACCGGCGCTTCTTCTCTTGCGGAAATTGGTGGAGATGGTCATCACAAGCGTCATCAACGTGTTCACATCCTTCCTCCCTCCGGAGCAAGTGATGAAGCCGAACAACGGTTGATGATGTTAATGGTTCCGGTAATTGAGAAAGCAATCTGCAATGTTGATGATGAGGGACTTGCCGCAATCAGTGACTCATTGGATGAGAACTGGGGGAGTATGGTATGTATCCCCCTATATTTAAATTGTCTCATACTGATATCAGCTGTAGCAACCACCACAGAATAACTCCAATGCAATAAAAGTGAGAGCAGTTCTGGCGAGAAGGGTGAGTGGTGACTCTCTAAATGTGTTTGCCCACGTTCTTAATCGCCGCTATAGGGCTACGAGATTACAAAAGCAGCAATCGAGAAAGGAAGTCTATGTCTCTCTGTATATAAGAAGGTACCTTACTTTGTAGTTCGTTCTGGATTTCATCTCAGCTGACAGCGGTTGAGGAATTTACCGGCTTTATGAAAATGGCATTACCGAAAAGGCCTACAGCGACTCTCGCAGCCCCACCACGCTGGAATCTTGGCTCTGAGGTCTCTTCTCAACAGGGTCGTCCCGGAACAGGTGCTTTGGCACCCCAATCTTACAATATTAAGGACCGTCCAAGACTACGGGGGAGTTCTACATCTGAGAACCTGAGGGCCCAGGTTGCACAAACTCCTACTCCTCTATATCCCAAAGCACCTAAAAAACTACGCCCATCAAGCAGTACAGCGGATATCAGGTCAAATACAAGAAAAGATCATGAAGAGCCTCGAATGTCCACCAGCTCTTCTATAACTATTGGTCATGTCCGTACCAAGTCGGATATAGGCCACAGTATTTCTGGCTCCATACGACCAAGATCAAATTTACCACAGTTTCTCGGCAAAGTTTCCCCGAAGGAACCTTACAGGGGGTTGATGGTAAGCTCAGTAGCTACTGCAAACAAGCTTCACTCCTCATCGAGTGCTCTCAATCTTTACCCTTGTGCATCAATAGATATTGACCAACACCGTATGAAAGCTCTCGAAGAAACCATAGCATTCGGGGACGCTCTAGTAAAGAAGATTGATAGGGATAATGAGGGTTATATCACTACACAGATTTCTGGGAATACTGGGGTAGCAGCATCCGATAGGAACCGCGGAACACCTTGGCACGAGCTTCCAAAACAAACCGTCGGCTCTAATGGCCAGAAAGACACTTTAAGGGTAGGCCGAGAGGAAATTCCTAAGACGAATAGGGTTCAAAATACCACTCGGTCGCTTGATAGTCTAGTTGTCCTGGTACCCAAGAAGCTGACAAATCCTTTACGCAACACTCTAATCTCTCAACGGGGACATTCTAAGAGCATGTGCGACATTACTACGGCTACCGATACTACTCATAGAGCACCTAGAAGGTTTATAGGTGCTGGGGTTGGTGAAGAAATCAGAGTAGAAAGTAGCAACTCTAGGTCTTCTACATCAATGGGTCTTAAGCAACAAATATCGAATCCGCATCTCATCAAACGCACCCCTAGCCAGTTGCGCGTGAGGGATATTAAATGGAACTAGTACATGCTGGCGCCTGACCAGGGGTTCAAAGCTAGCCGTAATATCATACCAGGGTACTCTGCTCTATTATGAGAGAGCCTTTGTTGGTAGTTTTATATGACAGATTGTGGGGGATAAGGCTTAAAGAGACAATTTAAATACAAGTTTTCTAACCGTTCTAACAAATTATATGTATAATCTGCCATTTGACGTGTCTTTCTCTTTTGCCATATTAAAGTACGCAATCGAATTTTTTACATAGGAGGAAATAATAAATAAAGAAATCTATTACTACTGCATCATGGTAAATCACACTGCGTCATGGCATATCACTCGCGCTGTACTGCCAGCATATTGCTGGGATTTAGCTACCTAAAACGGTATAGCGTGGGTACTCAGCAGGCGTTGCTGTGGTAACGTCTACATGTTATCCGGGGCTTGGGATAGGGTTTCATTAGGGGTTTTAGAGTATCGTCGATTTGTCTATGAAGATATATATAGAGGGTATGAAAGCGCTTCTCTAGAGACTCCTAGTTTGCTAGGTTGCTGAGATACTGTATATCAACTCCATACCTTCTTCACATATCACAAATTTTGAAACATATCTTTAGCGCATTAAATCGATACCAGATCATCTATGTGTGTTAAAGATTCATCTCTCCCCAATTATATTCCTCATATTTTCTTTACGTTTCATATCTCCGTATGATGGCCGCTGCAGTATCCTACACCCATGTCTTACCAAGCTGCCTGGGTAGCTATACGTGTAGAGCTGTACTGGTGGACCTTCATTTTCTGGGTATCAATTACCCGAAGTTGCGAGAGAGACATGTATTTATTATAATAGGTACGTAGTTATTGAGCATTCAGTATCGCAGCGTCTGGATTTCACTAGTCGTTGGCCAAGAAGTATTGTCTTGCTGGTGAAAGCCCCCAGGGACTGTTGCCGGTGCTGAGTGCACTTGCCACAAACACCTCTTCCACCCTGCCAAACCTAACGAACGACATAAATCTATCAATCACCATCTCTCCCCCCAACCTACCATACCCACTCAACACAGTGGGCTATAGCGACAGGGTGATTTACAAGGAATCTAGTTTGGTAATCAATAGGGAAGCGTTTTCTCCTCGTTCTTCATCTGTTACCCTTGATGCCGTGTACCTGCTCATGGAACGGTGGCCCAGGATCCTCATGCACTGGAGGATCAGCAGCTACATACGATGCATCATTTCAGATTGGTTTGGATGACGTAGAAACCCTTCATAGACCAAACACAGCTAATGACTTGTCCTAGTTGATATTCTAAGAAGTAATCCGTCCCAACTCCTTGACCTTGTAGTAGTAGGGGGACATAACCATAGCGGATGTCTCACCGCCAGCGCTGCTGGAGATAACGACAACATATATGATCGTGCTGTAAATGTCAGTGTCTGTGCAATCATCAACGGTGTATCTGTAACGGGAAACGTTCTGTCATTTCTCTCGAAGGTTAGTAAGACGTTAACAGATATACGAGATACGCTGGGGAGGCTCGTGATGGAGGGGGTCATCCATACTGGCTCGGAAATCATTCATGATTTTGTGAGTGACATCATCTGTTGCCTGCTGTCGTGCAATACTAACGCTCTAAATTAGCGGGATCAAGTGCGGAGTCAAAGGGAGAAGTGGCTGGAGGTACTGGGGGTGTTTCATGAGGAGGTAATGGGGATTATGATCTGAGACATGGGTGTTTGTAATAGGTGATGTTGACTATATTTGTTATAGGGATACGTTGTGATTAACGCCTTTATGGACAATGATACTGTTGTGTTTATCCTGTCAACCGAGGTAAGCTGGGGGCACTCAACATAGTATATTGTGTTATATTATCGCTAACTATGTAAAAAGAGGAGTATTACAATCCCACGAGGGTGGGCTTATCATAGGAGTGAAAAGTATAAAACTATTATGGAATGGTTAGGGAATATAAGTGATGGTGCGCTATCCGGTGCTCCTAAATTCTGGGATTATTTAAAGTCCGTATCGTGGGGAGTGAACATACTAATACTTGCTTTTTAATACTAGCTCATGATGATGTCGGTGAAACATTACGACACACCCCCAACTACAATTGTTCGGAGCAAGATAAAGTGATACGCAAGACATCGGGAAACAAGGTGAACAGCACGGTTAGAACGTCAGCATCAGCGATACAAAGGAAAATCAATTCGAACGTTGCTAGACCAGGTACAAGGGGCGTTGAGACTATACAAGCTAAAAGAGGTATACTCAACAATCTCCATGCCATTAATAAAAGTGTTTTCTTCTCATGCAATGGCCTCAACTAGCAAATATCCATATTCAGGGCATGGAAGTACCGGAACTTACACATTGCCAAGGGCAACGAACGTCCTTCAGGAAGCCTAGAGCCGACAAGCAGCAAATGTGTCGGCCATTGCAATGCAATGAAAGAGTACTAGAGAGTAAATCTCTCCAGCTGGCACCACTTAATACGGTCAGAAGAGGAGCCAATCGTATGAGTGGGGGTATCTCTAGGAACGTTGAGAATGTTAAAAGATTTGAGCGAAAGGTTGTTTGGAATTAGGATAGCAAGAATCTAGTCCGAGATTTCAATGGTTTATAGATGTAAACTGTCACTTTTACTCTATACGTTCGCACAAAGTAGGAGTATATAAGTTTTCATATCCATTAAATTAAGCAAAGATTTTTGAATGCGACCGAGTGGCCTAGTTCTCTAATTCTTCTACTGAATTACCGCATTAATATTCATATATGACACTTTAGTTGAAGGAGTATCCGATAAGGTCCGTAAAGAAGCTTAAGGATCTCCTTAATATCGGTAGGCGTATTTATCTAGCCTAGTGGTTTTCCCCTATGGATTCGACTGTTGTATCGTGCTACTGGCGATGTTACATTGACGCGCATGCACCACTATACTCAAGTTGAACGAGCTGTAAAAATATGAATTCTGAACTTAGAACAATAAGAAATAGATAGGCTAAGATTCCTCATAATATATAACCCTAGCGGTAGCAAGGGGTGGAGCGACGCTCAGACCTGTAACGGGATATGAAATAGTCACATACTGTGACAACCGTGTGGATCAACTTGTACAGCGCTAAGCAAAAGGCGTTTGACTGCTGATTCAGTGAATGTTGGTGCATTTGTACGCTAATATCCATGCTGTTAAACAAGAGGTCACTATTATAAAGGCAATTTTTCTTCAGAGTCAGTCAAGGCGAGGTTTCTTTACATAGTTGACTTTGATTTCATACAATGGATAAAGTTTAGATCCTTTCTGAGCGCTGATAATATAGTTCTCTATACCAAACTAAAAATGTATAGAGTTAGACCGGGCAAGGCGACAAAAAAAGGTAATTTTATGTATAATGAGCCCTAAATTCCATATCATTCGAACCTATGGATAGAGCGTATATGCAAATATCTTACATCACATGTCACTCTAAAAAAGGTACTATTTATACTAAGTAGAGTACCACTCATAATTCTTTATGTCGCCATATTTATACCATGAGGGTGTGGGTTTTAGGATTTACCACCGTAGGTATATTTATATTTATCTGTTAGAGCAAATTAAAAGCCCAAGAAATGAATAGCTATTCTCTATGAGCAATAGCTTGCTGGGGTATCATGAGCGCCGGGGATTGATTATCTCACCTGAAACAGGCTGGCCTAAAAGATGTCTTGGTGCGTTCGGACACTTCTTTCCCTGAACTGTACTGTTTGTTAGACCAATATGATTGCTATGAGCCGCCTGGTGTAGTTATACAGAAGGACAATTAATCATGCTACTTGAAAAGATTTGCGACTAGTCTAGGATTCTTCTTCGAAAGCATTCAGCTAATAGACTAATCTTTATATTTCGTCATTACGACTGCTCCAATCACTCAGTCAGATTTACCAGATAGTCTCCAAGGAATATGTACACCACCAGCTTTGTCCCGGTACATGTAGAACCCCTTCTGGGAACTGTCCAACGTGTACACATAAAAGGGAAGCAGACGTATGCAGCAAGGAGCATCAGGCTTATAAGCTCGGATGCAGTCCGTAGAGGCGGGGTGTATAATTAGGATTTCGTTCTTGTAGTAAAGGTCTGGGGGGGACCTGTTTATAAGAGTATTCACCGAAAGATTGCGTCTGGCGGTAGAACACAACCCCATTTAGCTTAGTGCAACTCAGATATCGTATCACTGATGACAATCTGTCCAATATAGCACTTATAACACAATAAGCGCGTCTCCGTAACGTATAACCTCATCACTCCAAGCACCGGACGTGTGGAAAGTCGTTAGTTTAGCTATAATTCTACCCTATGAAGAATTGTAATTAGGCGCTAGTTCATTCCCAGCTGTCAGACAACTGGGTTATATGGTGCGAGGGCATTATTGGTGTGTCAGTGGTCAAGAGATAGTCAATAACTGTGGAGGTATTATTTGTAGCTAGTAGTATGTAGAAGACTCCGTTGATTTCACAGGCAGGAGGACATTGTGACAGTGTTGGGTGCTGTGAGAATGTAAACAGGTTGCCTATAATAACCTCCACGCTTTTCTAGGTGTTTCCGAGGAGTGATGGAGTGTGACTTGAATATGGCTGTCCCCACCGCCAAGAATTCCATGTTTACATTTATTTGTATCTTTCTTCCATTCCATGTTCTTGAAGGATACCAAAACAACCTCATCTTCTGCAGTGTATGTTCCCACAGCACAGCAAGATCAACAGTCATATTCTCGTATCCTTTAACCCTTACAAACATCATAATCAAAGAGATTAAAGGTACAGCTACCTCTGGTGCTTCTTTCGCTGGCAGCAATCGTTCCCGGCTGCCTATGAAATATTGCGTGTGCTTCTCTGCTAATACGATTCATCATCAGAGAGATATGGTCCACACTAAGGGGCGTTCTTATAATAGCTGGGAGGAATTCCAGCAGGATGAAAGCGAACTCACTCGCACAATCGGTGTGTGTGATGGGGACGTGTGGGTACCATCGTGGGAATGGTTGGTTTTGGCTGAGAAGCCCATCAAGCTCTACATAGAGGGAGAAATCTCTGGCGTAACCTACCTTCAGGTGCTTGCTTCGGACGCTATTCTCAGAAACATCAGCAATAACATCAGCGGGGCATATCTCCACGAGACATCCGCTCTTCGGGTCTGCTCGAATAACACTCGTTTCAATTCGAGCATACCTAAACCTATGGTCACCCAAAAGAATCCAGGAAGCCTTCGTCAAACCCTGGTACCACAGTCAACCAGCTGGCAGCATGCACACCGCCAATGGACTCCAACGTCCGCTCATGCCGCGCTTCTGTTTGCTCTGGATGTTCCTGACGCCCAACACAACTTTAAATGCATTGATCAGGCCTCTGACGCTAGTGGCATCGACCTGTTCGGTGTTATGGAAGACACCACCACTGCTGTGGCCACCCGTTATCCCGGCTATTGGGTTAAAGGGGGCACGGAAATCGTTGGCCGTGTCAGGAATTGGGTCTTGTCAACAGATGGTCAGCAAGAGGAAGGTTGGAAGTGGGAGACCCCAGATATTCCCTCGTTCTCGGGAAATAGTAATACTGGGAAGAGATTCAACATTGTCAGAGTTGACAGGTGGGTTCACCGACAGGAGATTTTGATGAGAGAACATTTGGATCGTTTGTATAACAACCATAAAGGTTAAGCGCTAGGAACGAAGGAGCATGGTTGCTTATGGCTGGAGAATATCCCATCATACATCATATCCTAGTAGAGGTTCATTTCTTAGGCCTGTTTACAAATAGCTCGAGTTTGCCTCAAACCCAATGGATATTTAGATGCTGTAACAATATCCCTATTTCATGATTAATATACTATTTTACGGCTACACAGTTATGGAAGAACTCCCCATAATCAGCCATGATTACGGCAGCTCTGATGAATAAAAGTTGATTCTGTCAATGTTCTTGATATTTCCTTTAATTCCACAGGTACAGATAAACAATGCCAGTCCCTTCCAGGTCACCCTAGCTAGAAACTCCAATATCAAGCGATCCTGTGAGCCAGGTAGGTCGATTCAGTCCTTGATCCTCTCTATTATCTATAGCTACAACACTGCCCGGTTGTCTTTCGTAAGTCTTAGTACGGTTGAATGAGAGCATGTTTCTTCATCTGGCACTTTAAAGCCAATCCTAGCTGGATAGGAATCACATCATGTAGATAATATATATTGAGGAACTGGTTCCGTGTTCATGGTGCTCGTAGCGAGGCCTCACATGTTATATATAAAAATTAAAATGGAGGAAGACGGTGTCAATGATTGAATGTGTTTTGAAGCACAATATAAGACTCACACTGATATCACCCCGAATAAAACTCTATAGCTGGCGTATTGAAGAAAAACCGCCCTCAATCACCAATAATCATCAAAAACCAGCATGTCCCTTCAAAATTCAAAGCCCCAGATTCCTCATAGTTAAAAAACTACCCCACTATCGCATATACAAGCTTGTCTTTCTATGATATCTCTAATATATATAATGCTAACACATAAGCAAGCAATTGTTGCCACTACACCAATAGCACCCTACATTATGCATGGCTATAGCGATGGGTGTAGCTAAAGGCCGAATACTACACTATGGAGTACGAGCCAGTGAACCAGCATAACCAAACATTGGCTATGCTCTGATACCTGAGAATCAGTCTTAAGGCATCACTTGCGCATCAAAATAAATCGTGAACTGTTGATCATTGCGTATATATCAAATACGGAAACAATGTATGTCAAGCATCATAGGTGGAAGCTTGAGCATAGATGTATCACTTGGCTAGTATATAATGTTCTAGGACATTCGGTGTGCAAGCCCTAACAGCTCGTCTAGGGCATAGATGCCGAGCCAACGCAGCTCTTGTTTACCCACAAGATGTATGATAGGAACTACCTCCTGCTTAACCACACTGCTTCTCCTTAATCATACCCAAACACAGCAGCTACATCAACCTACCAAACTGAATCTTCTATCATCAAAACTCCCAATATCCATCTACTTTATCATCTATCCTGTTTCATAATGCCTAGAAGCAAAGCTAAAGCTGCTAGGGCGTCGGGGCTTTCAATTGTTACGTTTCCTGGGGAAGTTGCCCATCAGAGCAACACGAACACAGGACTTTCCGTAGTTTCAAGGGTTTCCATCGATACCTTCACTGAGGTAGATGATGTCTCCTCTGATAATAGGATATCGGCTATGATCAAACCCCACAGTCCTAACACAAAGCTGCCTATCTCGGTTAATTACAAGCCGGGGTCATTGATGGCAGTAGGGCCATCCGATCTTAGGAACAATCACAAGGAACATTGCTTGTGCACAAAAATCCCAGGTCCTGTGGGGCCAATGAAGATGGTAAACCGTAGGGCAGAAGTCCGCTTGTCTTATGAATTCTCGGCAGCCATCAGAGCTACTCAAGGATTCAGTAAGCTAAACTCCTGACAGGCAATATATGTTCTCACGTCTATAACCTGGACTAACTATATCCCAATAGGTAACACCGATGGCTCGGCGAGGAGCAATAAAATGTGTCTTGCATTGTCCCGCAGAGCCTGTAAAGGCCCAATTCACCCGCATGATGGACAACAAAGTCAGGCCACCCTCTTGACAGCTCCACCAAAATACACCCCTGTCATTGGGCTCATTTCAAATAAATTGGGGGGGCCAAGCCACGGACAAGATACTATCCAAAATCAAGAGGATGTGAGAAAGCTCATGGGAGATAGACATGCTGAGGAAGAAGCAGTGGAGGAGCAAAGAGACGAAACAAAATTCAATATCGTGGATGCTAGTAACGGTGGCCGCCTCAGGTGGAAGAATAGGGCAGCGATAGGAGTATTCATTCGTATGCTCATCAACAGAGTAGGAATTGCAACGCTCAGGGCTAGTATTGATCTCTATGGAAATGACATGGGCCAGCTAGTACGTTCCCATTTAGAATTGTACGTTATATAAGCTAACACATTGAAACCAGGTGTCTGGCCTTAGGGGCTGTGAGGACCTTTGGCAAGACATCAACACTGCCACTACAGAGCGGGTAACTAACCATCACTCGTTGAAAGAAACGTAGCGCTAATAACCTCTATCTTAGGGATGGTCTGTGAGCTACCTCAGGTTTGACAGGGTGAAGCTTATTATTGGCCTCTCACAATTAGTGCGTCTCACCCCAATCATCTCTTCTTTCAATAAAACCCATACTAACTGCTTGTAATTAGGGTCCCGAGTCCTATATACTTCCTGAAGGACCAGCTGGCAAGACCACCAAAAAAGAACAAGTACCGAGCACCATGGAACGTCTACAGAGGACCAAAGCCAAACTTTTTCCCAGAATCCAGGAATTGAAACAAAGGCCAAGAAAGGAGATTCAACAGGTTGCCTGGAGGTCCAACATTCTCACGACCAATCCCCAGTCGTGGGCATACTCTAGTGCATGTGCTGTGTTTATTGACCCAAACTTTGAAGAGCTACAGGCCAAGCGTAAAGGTGAAAAATCTGCTGATTACCTCAGCTTTATGCGCCAAGTCCACGGCGTTGAGGTGGCGTTAGCACTCCCAATTGCTATCAAGGATGGTAGAACTAAATGGGCCTCGCGAACCGCCAAGAATTATGCGCTGCTGGAGAGCAGGATGCAGATAGAGAGGTTTAATCCTTACGCTACAGAAGGGCAACATAATTAGCCCTACAAGATGGTCAATACTTGTTTGCTTTGGCATAAGAAATGGAGATATACCGTGCTGGGCAGAAACATGATAGTAAAGGTGGAGTAAGGCTGGATTGGTATTGTGTTATTCTACACCATAATCCTTGTTATTCATTTCAGATTGCCAAGTATTACTTTTTTTGTAAGAATATGATACAAGTAGTACTATAATTCAAGATTCAAATGATATGATATATATGCCATTCATATACTACCGGCCTTTGCATATATATATGTAGCCTATAGCAGGCAGTGAAATCATTAATGGAATACAGATGGGTACTTGAGCCCTGCTTCTTTATCTTATTCCTAGTCAGCCATAACGGTACTTTCGCCGCACTGCAAGGGCCCTGGCCCGGCCAACGAGGTCACGTCAGGATCCTCCAATAGTAAGGCATGCCCATCCCATACGCAAAGAAGTCTTGCAACTGGCAATTGAATTCTCAGTTAGCTAGCTGCAAGAGCCCTAGCATCTCCGCAAGGCGAGTTAATCTGTAGCATGAGCAGTACTATGCTAGCTGGTAGTGGCAAAATAAGAAGTACTATAAAGTATAACTACTATAGCTGTCATATATTGATAGAACGCTTTTCAACTAGGACTCTCGTAGTTCAGAAAGGTATATAGGCGATAGTTTGACATATATATGGTGAGATTAAATGATCTCCTTGATCACGGCGACGGCAGTTTTGGGAAGAGTTTATATATCATCTAGCATGGTAAAAATCTAGTAAGAAAGGATCAGAAATAAACATAATGATATGTACTATAATTGAAGATTATCAAGCTAAAAAACGATATTCAAATCCAAGGCGTCCTTGACTTTGATTATGGCCTAACTATCACCTTTACGCCAGCATACTACGCTTACCGCATTGTAGGCCGCGCGCGGACCGAAAAAGCAGCTGAAGAAACAAACCCAGCGAGAGGGTTTAGCTTAGTATGGTCAAATGAGACCCAGAGAATACTAAATACATATCTTTCGTTGGACGGGGGCCTACGTGCTCCCCAATAGAAGGTCATAGATAGTGTATACTTGGCATATCTCTTCACCCCAACCTACCCTCACCTGCGGCTGGAGAGTGTGCAGTGACTGTATGTATGTGATAAGTAAACCCTTAGATTCTCAGCCCCCCACAAGAGGAGAGGGTAACTGAGACCAGAACAGCTCTCATAGCACCTGTATCCTACTTAATCACAACAATCCGTACGATTCCCACTACCAAAACAACATCAACCTATTGCACCAGCCTGGTCAATCCCGAGTTGCCCACACGACTCTTCATTAAAAGCTCTATCCTCCATCAACCTCCTGATCAGATCTCCTCGATCCGTACACAAGCCATGTCAGGCCCTTCTAAACTTTCAAGTAGGGTACCTGATGACCCAAGACTACATGAATCCAAGATGAACAGAAAAGGTAGCGTCTCAGGAGACTTCTGGGACAGTGTCTTTAGCCGCTCAATGAGCAAATCCCACGATGACCATCCGGACCCTATTCAGCCAGGTCCTACTAAGCCCACAGCATTCCACAAGAACGAAGACCATCAACCCGAAAAGATCTCTCTTCCTCAGGAGCATCTACCACTGCTAGAAGTGGATGTTAGTACCGCTTCCAAGAGCAACAATCAAGCTCTTGATATCGTCAAACAAGATACCCGTACAAAATGCGGAAAGGGGGAAGATAGTCTGATGAGGAAGGTCCCTGTGAAGGTCGACAATGTCCTACCCTCCCAGGATAAGGGAGTGATGTTCTCCGTGCTTTTCCACAATATTGAGAAAATCAAGTCCCCTGTCTCGCTAAAGTGGCACTATGATCTGAAACGCGCATTCAACTCTATCATCAAGAAGATGGGAGTACAGTTTCTCATGACTATAACTCTGAGTAGCATATCCAGTATCGAAGCACTCGTTTGTGTCCCAAATGACTCGTCTACAGCATAAACCAGTGCTAACAGAAACGTTTAGTCTCTTGGCCATTATGGCTATGGTGTGGAATGGGGGTATATCAAAAGACTCCTCTCAAACCAAGTAGGTTTTTCTATATCCTTTATATCTACTCAGATACTAACGTCAATTCTATAGGGGTGGATGATCACCAGCATGAGGATTCGTAATAAGCAATTCCATGTGAACCTCCTGTGGAAGGTATATTTCTCTACATTGTCGAAGGCTATGTGCCACACCCGAATCATTACTAAAATCACACACAATAGAGAACACCAGCACCTGCAGCTTGCAGAGTCCCCACTTCTTCAAGCAAAAACAAAGCGAAAATGCCATCTACACAAGCCATCGCGCATGAAGCTCCCGTTATGATACCAACCGTTCGGGCTCTTAGGAAGATCAGCAACCCTGACAGACCATTTACCGAGCGCTCTACTGGCCGTATGAAGACTTGGGGTATGCAAGTCGTCAATGGACAGAACATTGAGATAGGCTCTTTGATGCCATCTTTCTACACATTTTCTGTTGACCCTCAACGCAAACTCGAGGACTCACGTAATATAATGGGTATCAAGATCAGAAATCTGCAGAGATCCTACCTTCCGGAAGTGCACCGCCGCCAAGTAGCCGCTGCTTATAGGAAGCTGCTTCTGATCGAAGAAAGAATGGGTGTTGTCTCCCCAAAGTAATCCCGAGATGGAACTCTAGCTCTCACTTGGTTGATGAGTAGTTGTGGAGGAGGGGGTGTGGGGGGGAGCAATACTGTTACTGGGGAATAAAGTCACGGAGAATATGGCCGGGTAGATATAACTTGTGCGCCTGCCCAGGCCTGAGAGAATTAAATAAAAGGGTACTCAACTTAACTCAAGTAGTATTCTTATGCAAACCATCTGTAGAGTACGTAGTACGTAGCTCATTGAGCTGGAAAAGTACCGTTCTTGATTACAGAATATGTTAAGATGTGTTCCGGTCGCCATATCTTATTGCTGTTTAGTTACATAACAGGGATTTAACTTTCAAATTTATAGCAGTAAGGTTTAGTTGTATTTTTTCAGTTCAGTAGATAATATGTAATAGCGCGTAGTACGTATAAAAAAACGTTATTATTAGTGAAAATTGGGGAGTTACCTTCCTTCGTGCGTCGTGTATTGGATTTCTGGTATGAGAGGTACTTTTTATACACCAAGCCACACGAAGGAAAAGGATAGCTTGTATAGTGTTTTATTTACAGATTCAGCTGTTGTGAGGACCCCGCTGCGCCACAGGAACAGCTCTAATGGCACTTCTACCCCATGAACAACGTACGTGAGCCAAATCTGACTATATAAGTACTCAAACATAATGAGTATATCTGAATTATACGCTCTTGTTATAACAGCAGCAAAGGCCAACAGCTGAAATCGACAGCAAGCTAGGACGCCCGAGTTTAGAGATTACTAACTCATTGCGGGGGATACAACGTACTTCTCCAATTCATCTATAATAGTATCATACTTCATTCACAAAGAAGAGTATGATATGAAAGTGATATACGATGTAGTATAACAGCCAAAAATGTATATTCACTATATTCTGATGGTTCCACAGAGGGGCGGCTATGCTTGGATTTCCCATAAGACACGCCAAGACCTCTTCAATAAGGTGTGAGTACGTTGGTACGAGAGCTACGTACGACTACACAGCACGCACATTGTTTACCTTCTGTGACAATCTCCCTTCTTCCACCTACAGAATCCCACCTCTCCGCTTGTCATATTCATCTAAAAATCCTCACCTACAACCTCAATTATTCAAACTTCAATTCCAGCAACAAGGCTGGATAAATACCTACTGCAAAAACCTAAGGTAGAAAAGGGTATAATACCATATCGATGCCCCCAATATCTTCTACGTACCTAGGCGGCTCTTGTTGGGATGCAAAACCGATACCTTTGACCATCACCATTGCTCCTAGACAGCAAACAGCACTACTTCCAGCAAACGTGTTGGCTAACAGGAGAGCAATGGTATCAAAGGACAATGAGCAAAAGAAAGTACGAGGCGCCCCGAGGTCTAAAGAACATAATCGTACAGCAGAATCAGTTCCAAACAAGGAAGGTATCGCTGGCTACTCTCCAAAGCCTTCTCGGATCCCTATACCTCTCTACACGAGCTTCAAACTTAGCCGTATAGCGAACGAGATTGATGAACCAGCAGCCGATGAGGAAGTTCATGACTCTGTAGTCTCTACATCTCTAATGCCCTCTGCTACGGTGGTCAACAATCGTACCAATGCAATCAAGAGATCCCTAACCAACGATTCAAGAAAAGGACGGCACAGCCACCATAAGAAGGCTGCTGCCGTTTGGTGGAAGGAGGGAGAGAAAGTGCCAAATATAGCCGGGCCAAAAACTAATAGCTTTGGAGGCCAATGCATTCAATACACCGAATCACAGGATAAAAAGCCTTACGAGTACGACCATACGACGACAATCGAAGTTACCAAGCACAACATTCAGAAGCAGGAAGATTTCACCCATCAGAAAGTCACAGCATTGTTTGCGTATGACAATACGGATAAGGAGCATAAGACTTTTTGCGAGAAAGCTGCTATTGAGCTTGTCGTTCAAGACCTGGTGAGGAACATCGGCGGGAATGAATTGGAGCGTACCTTGTATGATCAAGGGGAGAATATCGCTGAACTGGTAGGCTCAAAATACAACTACAATACCAAGTAAATTACTAACCAGCCATATAACTAGTGTAACGGATCATATGGTGAAGGAAGAAGCTGGCAGAGGATTGCTAGCATATTTGAAAAAGAGGTATGTAGTCAACATTACTTGAACTATGGATTTGCCCTATTCTCTCTACCTTTAGAAGTACTAACTACGATGCTCAGGGGTTCGTCATGATCGAGGTGGCACTTGCAGGAGGATTCATCGAATTTCTTCTGAGAAAAGCCGTACGTTTTTCAGAATACTTAACGCAAACCTGTGAGTCGGGTGGCCGCTGACAATAGTATTATTTAGACGGTCTCCTCTACAGGATACATTCCCCTAGCTAGGGCTACGGATGATGAGGAGACACATACAGACCACAATATCCCTAGTTGGTTTGTTCTAAAACAACATCCTAGCATAGAAAGACTAAAGAGCGATGCTACCCAGCTCTCCAATAAAGAATCCAAGCCTCCTAACAATGTGCACTTGAGTACCAGGCATATCACGTGGGGGAGCATCTATATTAATGGAGTAACCGTGGAAGCCGGAATCCTGGAGAAGGAGACTCACTCCACGGTACAAGAGGCGACGGAATATCTGCAACTCAAGAGAGCAAAATGGTGCATCAAACTCCTCAATACCTTCACTGGAAAAGCATCAGTAGACCTCAAGTATATTAATCAAGCAAAGGCAATTGGAAAGAGAATGCAGCTGCTGAGAGAAGAAGCTAGCAAACCCGGATCAGGCCAGGTTTTCTCCAGAGTCCGAGGTGGTAACCCGCGCCCAGATAGTCCAATCAAGTTGTGCAGAAGATATAAAGCGCACAGGCGTTGTTCGGGGGTCGGAAGCCCACTCAGGACCTGCGTTACGGCAGACTCTCACAACGATCACACAACCGAGAGCAAATCGAAGCAGAGTAGCGGTTTACAAATTTATTCTGAGTTAGAGGTGGACAATGTGGACAAAAAGCAACGTAATCTACAAAACTCACATACTGATATGATATCAGAGGCCGGGCATACTACTCCAATTATCTCAGAAGGAACTAATATGATCAAAATGACTCGCAACACCCAAATAAACCTAAAACCACAACTTACTCCAATCGGCGCTTCCGCGATAGCCATCAGAGCTTGCATGCGTAAAAAGTCAGAATCTGAGGTGGCACCCCAGATGGTCAGCCGTAGTCGGGAGAGTACTTCAATTGTATCTCGTGCACTCTTTACAATTTTCCAAAAGAAACCAACCGATACCAGTCATGCAGCAACAGGGCGGATGCGCGGTCAGAAATTACCCCCGCAACCGGCGTTGAAAGATATCACCCCAGGACCTAGTACCAAACCCAATACCTGCTACCACCATAGCGCATTGAAGCCAGTTACTACACTCTCTACTCATAACGAGTTACATCCGAAGTTGACAGTTGATCACTCCACATCTGAGAAAGACCAAATCCGTAATATCGCTGCTATGAGGGGGCCACCTAAGACTTCCAAGTATGGGACATCTTCACCAATGACCCCCCGGTTCTATAACCGAAAGCCTGGGAGAAGTACACCCGATTCACCAAACTCATTAAGCCACTTCTGCAACGACCAGAGGCCATTACAAGAGAAACCAACTTGTCAAAGTAGAGATTCTACAAGCATAGTGTCGGAGGACCATTCCACTATATGCGCTAGCAGTCCAACATACTATCCTGCTACGCCAAGGCCATCACGCCAGCTCACCCCTAAACGTTCCCTACAAACAAAGTTTGAGCGGCAGATTTGGTGGCACTAATAGGACCAAAATAGTGCCTCGCAGTCTACTACTGCTTTCCCGGGGTTTTTAAGTCTCATACTTTTAGAATACATGTACATGCCATTATCCTCATCCTTCCGTGAGTCGAACTCAACGGAAAGAAGCTGAAACAAATGTGAGAGAGAGGTGTAGTGAGTGAAGCGCAAAGTTAGGAGAAAAAGTGGAGGCGGTGAGACCTCTGGGGACGAGAGGGAGAGATGCGAAGAAAAATGAAATAACTAGGCTTCAATCAGTTTGCCTTTTCATTTTGTGTTTTGGTTTTTGTTTCATGTGGAACATCATGTGGGTTCTGCTCTTGCGAGTTGGTCTGAAACACCTTGCTACTTTCGTTTTCTTTTATTTCTGCTTTTGATGAGCTGACTAAATACCCCAGCCGAGAGGGCACATGGATTTATGATAATTTATCGATTCACTCATACCTCGAATAATTTTACATAGCACACCCCATATCCAGTGTATCTAAATGACTATATGTTAGTTGATTAGTTCACTTTTATCCCTCTAATAAATCTTAAGCCCCTTTCTTACTGTTATTTTGCCCTGCGGCCGATCCTTGATGGCACATACCCATACCATATTGCCTACGAACGATTTAGTACTACATGAATCTGTTAAATCAATGAGAAAAACAAAAAGATTAATTTCCCCTAGCGCTAGTGCAGATCTGTCAGTATTCCTTTTTGCTTTCGAAAAAGCATAACACAAAGTATTAGACTAAAGTCTGTCCCCCAATTCAAATTTCATTCTTTTAAGCAGCAAATGTCTTTCCTTACAATCTATAGATGCACTGGTAGTCACTGATAGGTCTATCTGTTCTGGGCCGCTCGCTAATTTCGCGATTTCGCGAATGGACCCGGGCCATTCGCGAACGGACTGCCCTTTGTATGTATTGACGACTTGCCCGGTCCATTTGCGAATGGCCTGGACTTACAGGGATCTAAAAAAAAAATAGTAGACTCTCATCAGCCCTAATAGCTTAGAGAAGACACATTGTACACCCAAATAAACACATAATAACTTAGAGTATTTATGTGGTTAATCTCTAGTATATAAACCCTATAATCTTAATTTAGGGGGGTAGCTTGATCTTAATATTGTAATACCAGATCCTAATTATTTTACTTGAGTTAGTATATACCTCTTTAATTGCTAAGCATCCCCAGGTGGTTATAATTGAGAGATAACTCCCAGTACATGGGTACCCATAGGGTGCCTAGCTATATAGTATGGCTGATGAGGGTCCAACATTTTTTTAGGTCCCTTTAAAGATCCCTGTAAGTCCAGGCCATTCGTGAATGGACCGGGCGAGTCATTAATACATACAAACGGCAGTCCGTTCGCGAAATCGTGAAATTCGCGAGTGGCCCAGAACATATCCAGCCATCTATCTATTAAGTACACAACAGCCACTACAACCTAGTACGTGCATACCGCCTCTCAAAGTTTTTATATTAACGTTGTTACAGTATTCATAGTTAGGCGGGGGTTATGGTGATTCCGCACAGATTACAATGGAGAGATTGATCACCACTAATCACTCGTATGGATTAGGTAATCAAATGAGAAGAGGGGTTAGGGCTACCTATGAATACACCAAGTTCCCTTCCCTCCTACATCAAACTCTAAGCTATATTCTAACACGTGATAGAGAATATGGAACAGTGCATAAGCGCCTACTAAACTAAGAAGAAGTGCTGTATCCCAAACCACCGTTATTAAAACAGGCCATCATCAGAACACATAACCCATTGGGATATCTATGGGCGGCAACGATAGCTTCGCAGAGCGGTACAAATAAGATCTAATTCCCAACCTTAGAGCTGTGCAAGTACTGCTCGATTTTCTTTCGTGTTTCTTTTATAGCTCGCTTAAAGCTATATTTCCGCTTCGTTTCGCCACCGATACAAGTGTGTTTATAGAGTGTTCCCTCGAGGGACCTAAATTGTCTGCGAAGGCGAAAAGGGCATGGAAGACCTATCTTGAAATTGGCTAGATATGTGTCTTCAGACTCACTTACCCATGCTCCCTTAACGCTAGTATCAGTTCTCGTCCTCCGAGTACTATTACTAGCGGTTATACAGGCGTAGTCCTGGAAGCAACATGGTTCTCCGCAAAAGGACTTGGTGACATCATAACGTCGGCAGCAAGATGACAAGCAACCCTTTCGGGGTGGCGTTATACACCGGTGTGATAGTTTTGAGAGGAAGAAATTCGTGGACCACACACACTTCGGTGAGCACTTTGCTGGCTCTAAAGTCGCACCCTTTCTGCCTCTCCGTAAAACCGGCCGGTATAGAACAATCTGGCCATCGCGGTATATAGGACGCATCAATGGCTCTTTGCTACGACTTATAACATCGTGATTTCCCAGGGCTGTAGAAATGACTGGATAGTCGTAGTCGCTTTCTCCAGTTTTAGGCCTACGGGAATGGTTTTTTGAATACGGATCTACCTCTCCCTCTAGCCCTTGTACTCCTGATATTGGCTCCGCTGCACCGATTTCAACTTTAACATCCTCTGTAGCGCACGTGATGCTCGGTTGTCGCTGACGTTCTCTGTTACAGGACATATAGTCATCACGATTTTCTTTCGGGTACTGCAAAATTCCAATTACTGATACTGAAGTTGTATTTCGATTATCTGAATTCACGGGCGCCTCTTTGGCGGGTGGTGGAGATGTTTTGGTAGGAGCCTCTAGCTCTTCCCCACCCCTTTTCGATACTTTTGGCTGTAAGCTCCTAGGCCTCTCACACTTGTTGTCATGCTTCTCACTGTAGACTGGATCGTCGGAATCCCCCTTGTAGGAAATTATATCATTACTGTCGTGTGACGTGGCGCTCCCCATAGCATATGATGTCTCACTATATAATAATAGTCAGAAAAGGTGACTTTAATCAGGGGTGCTGCCAGGGATGTATGTCCTTACCGAGTAATAGGTGTATAGGGAATTTTAGTACTCGAAGAGTGCGGGGGTGCAACAAATGTATGAAGCGATCCAGCTCGAACACCCTCTACGCGAGGTTTGATCGTTGCGGCTCCAGTTTGGAAATCCCTATGTGAGTGGGATTGCCTCTTCTCAGGAGATGTATCCTCATTGTTAGTCGCAATCCGATCATGTATTAGCTCAGATCCGTCTGATATGGAAAGTACCCGGTGAATACTGGAGTTGTTCGACCCATAATCCTGAGACTTCTGGAAGAGGACCCCCCTACCCCTCCGACTACCCACCTTATGACTATTCGATCCTGAGCTACGCTGTATATTTGACTTCCATGCTTTGACTGCCTCCGGGATCTCGTCGATCCAGTCGTCCATCTCTTCTTTTGATTGAAACTTAGGATTACCCAATCCAAACCTGGAAGAGACCGACCTCGTTTCGAGTAGCTCGAGCCCTGTGGATTGCCGCCTCCGTACGTTCTCTGGTGTCAATGTGAGCGGTATATGATATGTATCTAGAGGTACGTCGGAATGTGAGCCTCTCGGGAAGAGCCCATGATGTTCCAGCGCAGGTTCCTTCTCCGAGGTCATCCTATGCGTATTCATTTCGTACAACCTAATATAGACTCTGTCAGAAACGGAGCGGCACGGGCTATGAACTAGGTGAATACATTAACGCCCCAGTCTTGTAGTCCAGAGGCTAAACCTTAGCTTTGTTTAACGGATGTGACCTCTACCTATGGCAATGTGACTATAGCGGATTTTAGGCCAGACTTCTGCCTCGTGTACGCCTGAAAGAACTCAGCAATGTGTAAGGGTGGCGCGGCAAACAGAGCTGGTGTAAAACAGAGGATAAAGGAATATTGATTTGATGAATATATATCCGGTAGATGATTTGGCCGTTTAGTTTAGATACCGATGTTTTGTGATTGTTTCATGACCACAGAGTATGTACGTGCGATCTACACAGTTAACAGCCCCCACAATACACTGTTGTTGAGTCTACCATCCACAATGGTGTCGCTTACCAAAGCGCCAAGACATTATGACCGAGTGATAGCAATGGTAAATCGCTTATCGAAAACATTATACGAACGGGCAAGTAATAGATAGAGCCCATGCCCGATGCAAGAGTACCCTTTATAACTGGGGATCCTCATATCAAATAATTATGAGGTTATTGAGATTTAAAAATGCGTTTACCCACTGAAAAAGAATGTATATATATCTTTAGCAAGATAACCTCAAAACACAGCCATGAGAAATGCGGAAAACACCAGCTGAAGATACGCCCCCCAAAGAATGAATTAATGTATTGCATTATTCAAAGAGATATCGGTAAGAATGAACATATAATTTTAATGTACTCCACACAGGCGCAAGAACATAGACATGCCCGAATAACCATCCATGCATATGACTAGGCGTAATGACATCTGCTCCCCCAAAGTACCAAACTTCAAGATATCAAGGCTCTCTACCTCGGCAGAAGTGGCTACTTAATGTTTCACTCCTGGCTATCTACTTTCCTCCACCGAGAATATTTCCAAGAGATTTGCGGCAGCGCACGACCACTGCTCTAGCTGAGGAGCCTCCCTGCTTCATTAGGTCCCGAACGGCAGAGCGACGAGGACCGATAGTATTATGCCTCTTCCGGGTATTGGTGCACTCAAGTTCAGCCTTAGCAATACGTAACCTGTTGTTCGCCATATCCCCGGCTGTGACCCACGTAGCCGGAGTGTAGTCAGATGAAGAGATGCTCAAGCGAATAGACTGAGGTGGTGTAACAAAGAAGGAGGGTAAATTAGGTGAACTAGCGCTGGCAACTGCCGTCTGTTCCCTCTTCCCGCCGGATAACAAACCACCAATTCCACCCAAGGTGCGTGCGTGGTGGGATTCCTTCCTGTGCGTATCCTGATGCTCCTTCTGTCCTTCAGGTGGGGGAGTGAGTGATCTCGGCATTGGACGTGGTCCTAGGAGGTTACCACTGCCTTTCATTCTCCTAAGAGCTGGGTGAATGTGTAGTTCGGAGATCACATCCACAGTGATATCGATTTGGTCGTCTGCGAAGTCACCGACCGAGATAGCAGGAGTGTATGGAGGAGAATGCTGCTTAATGCGGTTTCTCATGGTAGGGCGAGGCTCTGTGGATGGCTGCGGCACGTACAACGTGAATTCTGTACTTGGGAACCTATTAAGGATGATGTGGGCCGGTACCCAAGCACCTGCAGTCGTAGTAACAATGGGAGCCTGTGAATCGAGATGAGCCCCATTGTCACAAGATCCATCGCTCTCATGAATGCTGTTGGCCTCCATTGTGTCGTTATTTTTGGCAGCCATGCATACTGTCTTTATCGAAACTTCCCGCTCAAGGCCTCTGTGACCTTGGGCAGGTTCACGGTGATTTCCGACATGGGAGATAGGGGTGGTAGGCTTTCCAACGCAAACCTCCTTCTTAGAGTGGGGTTGTGAAGTGATGGGAGTATACATAGTAGACTCATGATCATCACCGTGGCTATTCATCTGATGAATAGCAGAACGCTTAGTACCGAGACCGTCCACACTTGATGAATGGGCTCTTAAACCTTCCTCATGGAAGACGAGGGGTTGCCCTAAGGTAGATGGATGCATGTCTTGATTGCTGATTCGATTGGTAAGTAGAGCAGTAGAATCAATGCTTATTCTCGTCTAGCTCTTGTAAGGAAGTCGATGAGATGTAGTATTGTTTGTGCTGGTAGAGGAGTAAACAACAAATTGAATTACCAGCACAGAAGATTTGTGGTGAATTTCTAGCCCACATACACACCTTAAGTAGGCTTTGATTCTATGCAACCTATTGTGGTAATATATCCACTGCGGAACACCCCGGGCTAATTACCGGAAGTGTCAAGTTTTGCGGCATAGTTCCCGCTGCGGCACACGCTAGAATCATAGCCTAAATGGTATCAGGTACTTGACCCTGATCTAGCTTTTGAGAGTAGTGGACAGGAATACACAGAGACCCTCTCCCTCTCTTACACAACAATCATTATGGATTTGTCAGCTCCTCAACGTTTCTTCGTACTACGTCTTACTCTATGTACTTGACTGATCTCATTCATGATACGCAAAGGAAGCTACTCCACCATGGTAGCGATCGAAGCATAGTGACAATAAGGTGAGAATTACCATTGCCCTATATGTGTAAAATATTTAGTTGTAAACAGAAACCTTCAAGCCAATATCAATAGGGCGTATGTACTTTTCATTCACCAATCGGTTATTCATACTCCCATTATCTCCGTAATGCATACATGTCTGTTATGTTACTCAGCCACCCCAATCTTTAGGTGCCGGTATAATACTCGGGCCATGAAGTACGCCTTAGTCATTATTTATATGCCCTGCGTACCGCCAATTGATAGCCTCTTACGAATGACATAGTTCATCAATAGTTATTTCTTTGGTTCACGATCTGTATTGCGAAACTAAATATGTCTTACTTATATTATATGCGCTATATCAGTGCTTCCTGGCATTCGAAGAGCTTTGGAGGTATGAACTTCCCACCTCTCGAGATGAAAGGTGATGGGCGGAAAGCTCTTATTTCATAGAGTAAAACCTGTAAGATAGCTGCATTGAGTTGGGGTGAGACCTATAACGTACCGTACCTAGAACCCGGACACAATGTAGATACCGGACACCAACTACAGAAAATACCAACCACCACCACCAACCCAGTATATAATATCAGCAAAAGATAATATATTGAGGAGCTGAGGACTATATAAAGAAGAGATTGATGTATTAACTGCGCCTTAATATATACAATTTAAAACCTTAGATATTTAATCTACCTCTCCTCTAACCACAATACATTCTTCAACTACACTATCAACCTCACTACTAGATAGCTCCAACTCATTCTCTACCTCACTAGTAGTATCAGAAGAGGAGCTCGAGCAGTCTGAGTCACTTGTAGATACACTAATAGCTACTTTTTGTTGACGCTTCTGGAGTTTAAATTTATCTTTAATACCCTTCTTCTGGTCCTGCTTCTCTCGCTCCTGCAACAGGTGAACAATATCTGTGTTGGTGATAACACGAGCTCTAGTAAGCACTCTTCTATCTTGCACACCCCTTACAGGTCTCTGTCGTAGCTGCTGTCTGAGTTGTTGGTGCCTGAAGACCTCAATATCGAGATCAGCATTAGCCTGTACTCCATATTTCACCAGTTTCTCTATACCAGCTTTCAGACGAAAAGACTCTGGATGAGAAGTGCCAATGAGGTTACAGAGCTCATTCTGAAGCATGGAAGCTTCTCGTCCACGTTTAGGAGTAGTAGGAAGCTTTATCTGTGAGTTGGGTATTGCTGAGCTTGTACTGCCTAACTTTCTCGATGGGCCTTCAAGGATTTTTCTAGAACTAACTGGCCATATCCCAGTCTTGTAGAAGGCTTGTTTTATTGCTAATTGTGTATAAGTCTGCTTTCGAGCAACAATAAAGAGCCTATGACACCTGTATTAGTACATAAAATCAAAATAGAATGTATGATATTTACTTAAAGAATTCCGCTTTCTGAATAGTATAGAGACCATGGCGAGTCCATTCATCAAGCTCAGAAGAGTAATAACACTGTAAGGTAGCAAACAGACCAACATCAAGTGGCTGTAGGATGTGGCTGGCATGTGGGGGTAGGCAAAGAACAATTATATTATGTTCTAGAGCATATAAGAGAAACTCAGGACTGGTATGAGAACCATGGCCATCCAGAATCAGTAGCCGTGTATCTCCTGCTGCACTAATCATAGTTTTGAAGTTAGTTTTAATATATATCAATACTTGTTTCTACTTTGGGGAAAAACTTACACGCCAGAAGTGCCTGGCTCGAATACTTGCACCAAATACTCAACTCCCAACTCATTATCCGTCCACCCCTTATCTGAGTAAGCAAATACAGCCGGCTCAGAAGCTGATACATATTTATACCAGCCAGCAGTATGTGCTTTTCCTTTGAGAATTACCATTGGCTGAAGGAGGTTACCAGTAGCAGATACTCCTTCTATAACAGTAATCATTTCTCGGTCACCATCCTGAACTAAACGAGGATTTCTCCGTTCCCTCCTGCAAATAATACGGCACTGCTGTGCTTTCTCTCTCATAAAGCCTTTTTCATCAATATTCCATATATTTTTTGGCTTTATCTGATACTCTTTGATGATTTTCTCAAGTAGTTGAAAAAAGTGTGCTAGAACTTGGGGATTGTCTGCTGTTGCCCTTTGTCTATCGATTCGAGTGGCTACCTTGCTGGCAATAATAGGATGACGATCTAAAAACCGTGATATCCAATGTTTTCCTGGAAGCTGCTGAGTAGGATGCATGTGCCTTGCTAGAGCTCGTACATATGGTAACTTCAATGGGTTTCCCCACCCATCTAGCTTTAGACAGAGGCGAACCACTCCTTCCTCCTGCTCTTGGGTGAGAAGTGCCTGAGTTTCATGTGCCTGGGACCGAGGTTTTATGCCTTTGAATCGGTCATGGAGTGTAGAAAGAGGAATACTGTATTCTCTGGCTGCAGCACGCACCGAGGGAAAGTTGCCAGAGTTAGTGTCTAGTATAGCTCTCTGGATTTCTGCCTTGTTTGAGAATGCTGCTGTACGCTTTCTTATCGCTGGCATGATAGTTACTATTTGGTATCTCTGTTGCTAAAGGTAGCGAATGCATGGTGAGTTGGCTCCAAGTCGGTGTCCGGTTACTCGGTCGTGTCCGAGTTCCCCGTCAGATACGTTATACGGCGGCACGTAGCTACAAAGGTCCAATCAGATTTAGGGGTGGCAACGCCCAGAGCTAAAACACCCAACTAAAATAAAAGTTCACTTGAAAATATTCAGAGAGGGCTGTTATTAGATTAATAATAAGTGAGATTTCTAAATGTTTAATTATTTTCTCAGACAGAGCTGTACTGGTGAAGATTAAAGCAAAAGTTTACAGTTAACATGCGAGGAAAAGGTGCAGCCGCAGCACTCCTGTAGCACACTCCTGTAGCAACCAAAAAGTGCCAAATAAGCGATCTTTTACAACCTTCACAATAACTACTGCAAAACTAATAAATAAAAATAACCCACCTAAATAGCCCCACTAAATAAAACTTACCTTTTTCCTTTCTAAAAAAGAATTAAAAATTTAAAAATTTCGCTTAATATTGACCTAATAACAGTCCTCTCTGAATATTTTTAAGTGAACTTTCATTTTAGTTGGTGTTTTAGCCCTGGGCGTTGCCACTCCTAGATCTGCGAAATCTGCAGATTGGACCTTTGTAGCTACGTGCCGCCGACCTATAACGTCAGGGGTATGAAACTGTTCCATCGTAACCTGTCAAATATTGTGACAACCATATCCACTAGTGTGGCAACCGCTTATCCAATACTGCTTATGTATATGTAGCCATTAGAATACATACTCCGATAAACAATATGATTAATCCTGACGTTGATTACCCTTGGTACATATATTCGTCATCCTACAATAGCATAGCCATCATATAGTCACGGGAAGGGTCACGTGCTTTCTTGGCACCGGCCTTGGCACCAGTCCCATGTACAAAAGCACTTTAGTGTAGCTAGATCATTATTTTTAATACAATCGTTATGCGTCACTTGTCGTTACGCGTGCCTTAGCTTACAGTTTGATTGTTTTCTTATATAGTTATAATAACCACATCAGAAAACACACAGTATATGGGTAACAGGTAAAATGGGATTGCTACAGCAGGTTTAACTCTGCTGTGCTGCTGATTTGTGCTTACCGTTGTTTTAGTGAGGTTATGCGGCTGCAGGCTGAAGTCTCTTATATTCAGACGTATGAATTAATTAATGAACGTGTAAATGTTCCTCTATAGAATACCATCTCTATAACAATATATACACATTCACTCTATTTCCCTATTCCAATTGAACGACTACGCTATACTAGCTATAGCCATATGTGCGTTGTTAAAATGTATGAAAATACATATGTATTCTTATATCACTAAAGGTGCTAACGAGAAAGTGGGCCAGACCTTGTAGAGCTGAGATACCAGCTAGTCGGAGCACTCTTCTTTTTAAGAAGCAAATCTCTAGGGAATATTTTTAGCCTGATCATCTCGAATGTCTTTCCTATACATATACATAAGAATGAGTATTTCATTGACATCTTCAGTTAAACACATATCCATGAAGTAACTACGGAGGCCTGTATCACTATAACTGTCACATCAACGGAATTTAACCATGGCAAATGTAAAATTAAAATTAGAAAAGTAAAAAATAAAAGTGAAATTAAAAAAAAAAAAAAATGGAATTGTAAAAAAAAAAAGGGAGCAGGCAGGCGGTAGTGAGTTACCCTACTGTGTAACATGACTTATATTTCCGCTTTTTTTTAACCCCTTTCCCCCTTTCTCTTTCTCCTCTTACGCTTCCAAAGAGTGCCGCAAATTTGCCTCTCCTAGGAATCCGTCTGGAAATAGCATCTGCAGTGAATTCACCTTTTGCTATTACCTTCTCTTGCTATTACCTTTTCTTATGGCTTCCCTTACTTCTGAACAGTATGAAAATAGTATGACTGCAAAATTCGTGGAAAACTATGTTCTTCAGCAGCCACAAACTTCCTTTGAAGCCCCTGAGCAGCATAGAACTGTATCTCATACTTCTAAAACCTATCATTCCCGGTTCCAAGAGCTTATCAGCTCTTTTACTTACTTCCAGCTTCTACAAAAATCGAAAATCGGCCTCCCTCATAGGACAGATAAAGAGGCAGCCATTCTAGCCAAAAATTTCACTTTAATTACTACCAATACTTGCATTCGCTCCAGCCCCTCTAGTGCCTCTAGCCCTTCTAGTCCTTTTCAAAATTCGGAGAATTTGGTTATATATTGGAAACAGGGGCTTTTAGAGCCTTTTGGTACTCTGCATGGGCAGCGGTTTTTGGATGATTTAGAGCTTTCACTTCATAAGCTTAATTTATCATATCCTCCACCCCCTCCACCACCTACAGACAAGCGCCATAGTACAGCTAAAAGAGAGCTTGGAGAATGTGGAGTATACCATTTTGCCTGGTGGTATGCTCAAGGACAAGCTAAAACGCAAAATCCGGTCATTTCTAGGCAGTCCATGAATGCAGGCTATAAGTAAGTGCCAGCGTTCCCCTTAATGCCGAGACTTTGTTCTAAACTAAATATATAGGCTTAATACTGTTGTTACTTTCTTTCAGTCAATTGCACCTATTCTACAAATTATAGGGATTTTATTTTCGGTCATAGACCCTAATGAATACTGGTCTTCACTGTCCAGAGTGAGAAGAACAGCCAAAAACACAGCATGGAGTAAGTATAATTTTTTCGCTTAGAAACTGCTACTACCTCCAGCGCTAGAAATAGCTATTTCCGTCATTTCCGCCATTTCCGCATATTTTTTAAGACCCTAATACTTCTTCTATACTCTCTATTTAACCCCAACGTTCTTGGTGCTAAAAATAGATCAATTCGGGTATTTTTCGCATTTTTTTAACTTTAATATTAGTCCTGCCGTTCCTGGGTAGACTTTTTTGCTAATTAAACGAAAAAATAGGCCTTTTCGCTACAAGCCGCCGCTTTTGTTTCCATGGACTAGCAGTGCTAAAGAATTTAAGAGTTAGATCTCATAGGGATATTAAAGATAGAAAAGATGGATATACTGCTATGACTTGTTCTGGCCATTGGGCAGAAGGGGGTGGATATTTGGTATTTCCGGACCTCCGGGTAAAAATTGACTTTAAGCCTGGGGATATTATATTATTTAAGGCAGCGCTATTAGAGCATTATTTAACTTCTTTTGAAGGAGATAGAACTAGTTTAGTATTCTTTAACCATGATAATATATGGGTGAATACTGAGCCTTTGTAGTTGGGAAAGTTTATATGTACGGGTTTTTTTTGGAGGGGGTATATGTGATCAGGTGGGGTATATGTGATACTTATATTTATTTAATAATTAATTTTAATAATTTGGTATATTATATATGAGGTTTATAGAACTTTTTATTGAGCCAGTATAGTCCCCAAAGTCTCCCAAAACCCCTGCAATTTAGCCCCAAATTCAATTTTTTGCCCACCGCCTCGGGGGAGGCGGAACCGGGCCAAAGGGCAAGCCCCTTGGAACCCCGTCGTTTGGCTCACTGTACGCATCATTTGATAAAGAAACTTCATACCATTTATTAGAGATCTTATGTACTCTATGGCCCATATTCTCTGCCATTACCGCCCCTTATTCTCTGCCTGTTTATCCTCCATATATTGCCATACTTCAATTATTCCCGACTTATTCTCCAGTACAGCTATTCTCATCTCCAGTATTGCCGGCTACTTTCTCTCGAGCAGCTCGCGTATTTGACCTAGCACGTTTATATGCCCTTGTTCGAGGCCGTATGACAGGACTAGAGCTCGCAGAAGAAATCGTAATCTCTGTATGATCTCTCTATACAAATTTTTAATAAGCTTCAATATAAATATAAGGGTAAACGCAAACATACTTTACTTATAGGTTCCCCTACAGATTCTGTGGAAACTGGCAAATCTAAAGACTTCGGAAGTGTAAGAGGTGAAATTGACGCTTGTGATAGCTGTTCTATATTTTTTTGGTGGTGGAGTTCTGGGATAATAGCTTCAACGTCCACCAAATCCGGTGAAGTAGTATTATAATAGTTGGGAGTATCCGGTTCTGTTTCCTCCTCTTGATAATCTTCAACTGTAGATGGAATCGAATACTCAATTACAAGATATACGAATGGCGTTGGACCCTTTTGTGTTTCTGGAAAGAACTCCATAAGTACCCGTCGTAAAGTCTGTTTTTCTCTACCAGTATATATTATATCTGGCAAACGATCTCCACCAGTACGTTTGTTCCATGCACTCAACAGAGTAACCTTTTCTATATATGGATCTATTTAACTAAATTAGTATATATATTAAAAAGTGAACAATGACATACTTACAAACAGGTGGTGTATTACTCCAAAATGGCTTCCCAAATTCTTGCCAAAGGCCTGTTTTTCGAAGGACTTGTTGTTCAAGAAAACCACTCCATGAAAAAATGCCGGCAGGAATAATTGTGTCTAGAGTTGCACTATCTGGCCGCCAGATTTCACTCCCTACAATTTCTAGTAGCTTTATTGCATCTTCATGTCGGTAGAGAAGCCGTAACCGTCTTTCAAAAATATGCGGTTTCTGAGTTGTTGTAGGTGGAAAAGAACTACTTGGCTGTCCAAAGGAAGGTTTCGATAGTCCAGATACCGATTTAAATGGGGCTGCTTTGCGTTTAAACCCGAAGTCTTTTAAATTTCCTGCTTTTGCGGAATTGGCATAACCCGATTTTGCAGAATTGATTGCATTTTCTAGCAATGAATAGGTTGAGAAGCGTGTAGGAGGGGAGGTACAAGGAATAGATAATTGGGATAAAGCTTCTCCGGCTGCTTTTTGTGAAGCTTTTGAAAGGTTTGAGCTACTATCAGCCACCAAAATATTCTTTTCAGGAATATGCTCAATTGGGAAAAGTTGTTCATATGGGCGAATTTGACAACAGCCGGGACACCGTTGTTCAGCTACGTTGGGAGGATATGATAAAGGATTAGGCCGAGGAGCCAATGGATAGATGCCAACGAAATTTGACTTTAACTGCCAGCATCGAGAACAGTAAGGATCATTGGGTCTAGGTGGTGAATGAGTCATTTTTAAATCGATTGAGTAAGAAAGAAAGAAAGAATAGCTTGTGAGTATATTAGGAATCTAGAGAAATACGTAGCTATATAAATATGGTGCCCACAATATCTACTTACCGATCAAAAAAATTCAAAGTTATCCAATTCTACATAATGCCCCCACATACAACAAGCCTGGAGCCATTCAAATACCTTATTTGGTCATGGTACATACTCGAAAACCGCACAGTTGACCAAATACAACAACAACTACGGCACAACTATCCAAATCTCGCTATAGCTGCACAAGCACATTCTCAAATCTCAACAGACTTCCCGTTAAAAAGCACATTAGAACGTGTGCTTAGCACTTGAAGCTTCCATAAAAATGATATGAAACTATCTCCTACTAGCGTTCATGCAATCCAACTTGAATCATGGATTTTATTTTATGAATTTAGTCTTTCCGATGAGGATATCCTTCAGTATCTCCACCGTAAAGGGTATAGTATTAGTAATAATATGTGAGTTATTATATTCTTTTACTATTTTTAAATAGCTGACAGTAAAGGATGGTACGCTTGCGTCTAGCGGTGGGGATGCGTCGGCGAATTGAGCGGAAGGACTTTCCTGAACATAACACTGTTATGCGGAGAGTACTAGAACAGCAGCTTGAATCTGGTCAGACATCTTTATATGGCCGACGTCTTACATACCAGCGCATGAGACAATGTGGTATACCAGTAGCTCGAGATCGAATGTTTGAGATTCTTTGAACTATTGATCCAATTGGAGTATCTGAACGTGTATTTGGAATGCAGAAAATTCCTCGTGGTATATTTAGTGTACCTGGCGTTAACTATGTTCTTTCCGTCGATGGTCATCATAAAATGAGTGAGTATGGTATTGAAGTCTACGCTGGCATTGACGCTTATTCTCGGTTAGTATCGGGTTCCTTTTATTCTATCTGAAACTAATATATGCAAGATACGTGTCTTGGATCCATGTCGGTATATCATGCAGAACTGGTATAGCTGTTCTCCGTCAATATCTTGACTTAATAGAAGAAACAAATATTTTGCCTAATGCTATCCGTTCAGATCGGGGAACTGAAACCACTATGATGGCCAATGCCCACTGGCAGCTTCATAAGGCTAAAAATCCCGATATACAATTTAACCAGATCTATTGGTATGGAACATCAACTCTCAATCAACGTATTGAATCATGGTGGAGAGGAATGAGCAAAAGTCAAAGTAGTACATGGAAAGTATAAAACCCTACCAGTTTACTAGTATCTAAATACTTACTTACTTACTTTTCAATGTAAACATTTAGAACTATTTTGATAATCTACGCGATTCTGGTGACTTCACAGGCAGTTTTGCAGACAAAATTGCACTGTTATATATATATATGCCAATTGTACGGGAAGAAATATATGAGTATGTTCGACTCTGGAATACTCACAGAATTCGCTATCAAAAAAACCGTCCAAATCTTCCTATTGGACAGCCAGTTGTACTATACTTCACGCCACCTGATGGTATACGTGACTATGGCTCACCACCAGATCAAACCGTTTTAAAAAGACTTCAAGCTGATCTTACCGATTATGGTACCATAACTATTTTTCCATTTTTTTCAAATTACTAATACTATAGTTATAAAATAGATCCGAATGAATATCTTCCCTCTGATACTCTCAATAAGTGTATAACCATTCTTCAAAGTATTGGTATATACGACTACCCTATAAAGTATGAATCAGTTTATATAGAACCTCAAAGTGGTAACAAACTCCCTCTCCACCGTGTCGCATACTTTTATCTCCGTCAAGTTATAGTCAATCTCATTGAAGATGGACAAAATCTTTCATTATGTCCACAGCCGCTTAACACATATCAGTGGACGCCTGAGCTACAAAGAGAGTCCTGTAGCGATTTATTATCAATACATGAACTAGATTTAGATGTAGATGAATATTTAGATATAGGCATTATAAATCAAAACTGTGGCAGCGATACAGAGAATGAGTAGTATAAATATACTATTGTGGTGGCAGTTTGTTGTTTTTAATTTTTATTTCATTTAATTTTTTTTTGTTGTTCTAAATTAGTTGATGTGACGGTTGTAGTCATACAGGCCCCCGTAAAGTAACGATTAATACTTTAAGTCTTATATTGTTTCGAAGTAATGAACGAAGTGGATACGAATAAGATAGTTATATGTAATTGTATCTCGTAATCAACGCGCTATACATTCATCTGATATGCAAATTTAGTACTGGCTGATTCAGAATAGCTAGCTAGTTGGGACTATCATGAAAGTACTAGCTAACTAAAACCTACGAATTACGGAGGGGGGAATCTAACCACTAGGCGTAGAGTGAGATCAGGTGGTCAAGTCGTATAAGGAAGGTTTAGCGAGATAGCCCAACACATGCTGCCTTCGCTACAGCTAAACTAGCTGATGTTCTTGTTTGACAACGTCTGGAAGAGGTTTCGCATAGTTCTCTTCAGCGTACCAAAGGCTCCTTGCTGCTCCATTGACCTTTCCGAGATCGAGAGGTTTGGTGATCCAATTCTAACGGGCATGCGGTACCCGGTATCTTCTTCTAACACGTCCCGTTTCTCCCTGAGCTCATCGATGAGAGACGGAAGCTCATGGTGTAACACTACCGGCTCGGAAGACCGATCTTCATTAAGTGGTGTACCAGGTGATTCCGGGTATGGGGTCTTTGGCTTGAGGAGGATTTTGGACGATCTGTTTCTGGGGGCCGCTCTCGTACTACCATTACCACCATTCCCTTTGCTGTTTGCAACAAATCTGACCGATCCACACTCACTGATTGAGTTTCTGAGTGATTTGGGTAGTATTTGGGTAGTTTTTGGAAGGGGGGAGCTAGAGCAATGGCTTTCGGTGGTGGTGGATGGTCGCTGCGCCTTTCTATCAACTTCCGTATGAGGGTCGATGCGAATTGCTGTGACAGGAGGGCCTAGGTTGGCTTCAGCAATTTCATCCTTCGTCATAGAGATGTTTATGTAGGGAGACTTACACTCTGTACTACTGTTGACGAGATCAAAGAAGGGGTCCGTACCGCGAGACCTCCCTCTTGACCTTAGGACGGGTTTAGGTCGAAGTTGGACTCCTTTCTTTGCTCTGCGGAGCCTTCCAGTTCCCCTCCAAGAGAAGGGCTGGAAGGCCGGCGTGTTTTCTTGATATGGCCAAATGCCGGCTTCAGCATGCCGGGCAGTAAGAACAGGGTAACCTCCATCAAATGGCTCGTATTCATCAACGGGGTAGTCTGTAACGCTCGCAAAACTTAGTGGATTTGTGTATGGATCATCTGGCTCTCGCTCCACCATGGCCCCGTTGCGCGACATGATATATAACAATTAACCAATTAAAGCTCAGTGTTTACAGCTCTGTTATGGACAGAGTTACTGTGGGTGTTTGTATGGTTGCCTGGAAAAAAGTAACGTATTATTTGTGGCTATTGGGGTAGTGTAGAAGCGAGACGCAACTTATTGACATGAAAGGCTTGAACATTTCGCGTTGTGGGGCAGTTAGGGTTTTACTGCCCTACATTTCACCAAAGACACCTCTAACAAAAACGAAGACTACCATGCTACCCAGATTCTAGAAAGATCGAACGTAGTATTTCTTTCAGAGGATGCTGGCCCCGTTAACCTATAGCTGCTGTCCTCTCCTACGTGATAGCTATCTAGCCTGCATATATAGGTGACTGATCACCCTCTAGGCTTCATCCATGCACCAATCACATGACATCTCGATAGACAAGACTGTATTTAGGAGGATCTATATCGCGTTTATCCTTTCATCCTCTGTGTTCAGTTCTGCTTGTACATTGATTAAGTATCTTCCTTGAAGTCGCATGAAGCTGTCGACGGAGAATTTTACCCTGGTTCGCGGGAGAGGCAAAGAAAAAACACGTATTGCACTACATGCTCCTGCTAGAATATGACACATTGAAAGAGGACCCAAGCCCCAACGTACACCGGCTTACTCTCGACATATATATGTGTATAATTACCTCCTCATCTATTAACCATATATTTCAAGTAAAAATCCGAGATACCGCGAATCGAATCTCAAGGTACGTACTATTCTATCTACTTCATCTAGTTGGTATCCCCCTATACCGTAGCTGATTGATACGATCTGCCCATATTCGCATAGCTTCAATTACTGCGCCAAACACCCACACCCTGCCACGTACCAGAACCCTAACACCCCTAGTGAACTACATACTTAGGATGGCGCCTACTGAGGAAGCGCCAATCCTTGACGGATACCATCTCTACAGATATGCCATACTATATCACGCAAAGAAGTACAAGAAGGCCTCTGTCAATAAGGCGTTTACCAAGTTGTACTCGCGGGATCGCCGGGATATTGGTCGCCATGGCAACCTTGCGATATGTGTGGCGAGACTCGATTGCACTAAGACACCATCACCTCTGGCCTCCCGTGAGAGTTTGATATTTTCGGTCGGTAAAGAATCTACCGTGGAGATGAATACCTTGGTTTAGGTACGCACCTACAAGGTCGATGGAGGGTTGGTCGATTGTTGTAGATAGGCCTACACCATACTTAGTTCTTGATAGGTAAAATTGTGTAACTGAAACCCTCGTTTGTTTGTACTTATTTCGACCCAGAAGATTTAACCTTACCGTGTGATCAAACTTGAGGTCTCATTTGAGCCTAATAGGGCTCTGTTTCCTTAATCTGGGGTCCCACACTCTGCGGTTTATCCCTCTTTTTATACATCAGCTAACATGATGCCAGCTCGCAAATATAAGAGAATTATCGTTTATTCGGTCATGTACTCCTGGAAAGAAGATATAGACTTAATAAGGATAATTGAGCCACCGGCCGCGGGCGTACTTGAAGACTTGTAGCATTTTATATATCTTCTAGTGATAGGGCTTAGAATGCGTATGTGCACAGATTCATACAGAGTTTGTCATAACACAATACAATCTTTACACCTTGAGCTTACTGTGTTGACATAGTAGTGAACACAGATTATTGATCTACTGAGCCCATGTTCGAACGACTATATATCAGCTCCAGGTAGACTTTAGGGTAAGAGATACAGAGTAGCGAGATAGTTATCGGCTTATATAATATATGATGCCTGTTGCACCAAGCCGTTATCAGAATTTATTATGCGTCGTAGAATGAATTAATGGATGAATTAACCATTAAATACATGAAGCCCTTGGGCTATGGTATTCTGGTCCAAAGTCAAAACAAAATAATCAAACAAAATATAAAGAAAAACAAAACAAAAAAAAACCAACTACTGCCTAAACTACTCAAATCTCCTCCTCATGTTTTACTTTCCTTTGCATCTTTCCACCGGTCCCCTATCCCTCCTCCGGTCTTCCTCTCCCCCTTCTTTTCTTCCTTGTCTTCTACGTATAGCCTCGGTTCTCCTTCTTTTAAATTCCCTTTATATTAGAGGTCCCCACAGCCAGTGTCTTCTAATGATTTACCCGTCGTAGAGTGCCTTCCCTTATTGTCTTTCCAGTAATCCAAATACCTATCATAATACCTCAACGCAACGTGTCTTTCTCCAGAAAAGAAACGCTCTCCATCTCTGTATTTAAACCTGCTTTTTTCAGAATAAACTCAGTTATAGCTCTTTGAAATCTTTTGAAGAAAGAAAATGTATATTGTTATAAGTACAGAAAGAAAGACGGGTATAAGCGGTGAGCCTTCTGTTGGAATAAGTGACACTCTGTGAAGTTAAGTGTGGCGAATACGGGGTGTGGCAACACCGGAGGAATAGAATCCCGGATGGTCCGGCAGGGTAACCAAGCGGGGGAATAGTATAACCGACGGAAGGAAATTCTATCCGAGTATCGGAAGAATTGTATGGTAACGGATTGGCTTTTACTTTGTATTGGGATTACGGAATGTTTTCTATGTTAAGTGGATTTGTAACTATATAAGCAGGCTTCTCCTGCGTCTTTCTTTAGGTATCAATCAAGTTTGTTCTTTAGTTATATCTGTCCTCCAGTTTACTCTTAGCCTATTGTTTAAAACCTTCCCCTATAGTCCAGAGAAGACACCTGGTGCTAACTACTAGTACAGCCACTAGTCACTAGTGTGACAACAATTGTTTGTATTACAAAACAATTTGGTCCCATCCCTACATCGTATATCTATACTCAGACATGAAACCTAACCCTCGAGCGAGTGATAGTTGGTGACTAGCACTTATCTTGATACCCATATGTATAGTGAGGCTAGCCAGTGGCAAAGGTCAAAATACGAAAGTACCTACTACTAGTTATATATCAACTTACATGCATTATCTTGTGATAAAACATTTGTGCTATATAACAGGCGTATACATATCCAACTTCTGCTGAGTCCTAAAAGTCATCCTCCTCTACATTTGTATAGGTAAATGAAAAGAGCACGCCATTAATTACAGTATGAAGTAATTCCAACCCTCGACGGGTATATTATACGAATAGTCATCTATGCGACATGGAATTTATTGTCATGTAAATTATTAAGGTCTACAATAATATTATTCAGTGTTATTGGTGGCGATAGAGAGATCGATACCAAGAATGATCAACATTCCATACCTCCCTGTTGATTAGAAATGGAGGTTCTAGCGCAGGCAGGTCGTTGCGTTGCGTCTCGGGGGTACGTTTCATGTGTTGGAGTATGTATCGATCTTACGAGTCTTGAAAATCGGGCACTATAGATTAGGCAATCTTGCGAGCCATATTATTGGGGACAATCTGTAAAGAGAGTTCATATACGACTCAAGAATACATTCTCTGGCGTACCAGGTTGTTACTCTAAAGTGGTGCTCATCATGTATCATTGTCTGATTATGGTTATGCTTGAGGTGTTGCTACACATTGGGTTTATCTGTAGTATTCGATCTTGTTCTAATTATACAGTCATAAGTCACTTCGCTAACTGGTCGACTCTGTGGATTAAGGTACTTGCTGCTTGCTAATGTGACTGCTGTGATTGATATGATTATTACTTTATCATTCAGGGCATGCTCATCTTTGGAGGGCTTTCCTCTGTTTGCCCCAAGCACTGTGACATTTCTCATCTCGCTCCCCCACCCCACTTCACTGATCCTGCCCTCTCCCATCCCACATCATTGCTAAAACTACCTTTCTCCGACATCACCAGCAAGCACAAGCACAAGAGCTACGGATATCTATTCAATACTGCAAAAGCAACAGTACGTTGGTCAAACCCCATCAGATATAGTAAATAGGCCCTCCTAACTATATTTACTCCCTATTGCAGCCCGCTATTCCGCTACGAAGACCTCAAACTTCAGATGGATTTAGAACAGTCTCACATAGATAGCGGGTAAGTCCTCATGAGTGGAGCATGGCATGTTTACATGTATGTTTCTGATGATGCCATACTGAAAAACTATGATTAGGGAGTACCATAACCCCTGTTGGCCTAAAATCACCCCAAATATGTCTAGCGATGATAGGTTCGTTGCGGTGCTCGCCGTTTCTCACACTATCTCCCAACTGGAGTATCACGAGTCTATGGTCCCCACGGTCGAATGCATCAAGCGTGCTGTCTATTGTTTCCAAGCCGTTCAGCGGTTCTCTGTTCTGCTGGCGTCGGTTCCCGATAGTGATTTCTCAGCAAATCCCAACTTTCCGCGCGTTGCAATCCATCTCCCTGGCTACACTGACAATCGTCTCCACCGTGCCATTGACAAAATTCTTGATACCTTTGCCTCGATCTTCATTGGCGAGGGCATGGCAACTACAGATAGAAAAACCATGACACTGAATCAAGTTTATGACCTTGCGTGCACCCTCAGCCGTAGCGTGAATTGTATGGGTGATTTCATTACAATCACCCATTACATGTTCAAGGAGGCCAGCGTCAGTCGCTCCAAGAGACTGACCTTCAGCTGCCATGTGCTTGGCATGCAGGTCGCGCTGGACAGTGCCACTGCTGTGGTCAAAGGGGAAGGAGATTCTAAGCCTAATTGGTATAAGAGGTTACATAGGGGATTTGATGGACAGAGCGTCAATGGCATGACCTTGGCGCTAATGAACCTGAACGATCCTCAGGCAGGAATGGTATGCTTCTTTTGAACCTATCTCACTTGCCATGCTTGCACTGTACTGACTCTTAGTCTTTTGAAGGGCACCGAGACAGGTATCGAGGCAGATACCTAGTTGACTAGGTTGAAATATTGGAATATCGTCCAAGAGGTCCTTCATTGTACTAAAGAGTGAGTGGGGGTTAACATGGCAGCGCAGGGGAAGGGTCATAATCTCTATGGAAACAGGGAGTCAAAGTAAACTCATGATTGTTAAATTTAAAGTTAGTAAGAAGAATGATTAATCGAGATAGCTTGTGGGTGATCCTCAGTAAATCAAACGACAATGCTTCTAAGATGAAAACACATCACGCTTCAATTGTAAAGCAATCTTGTACAGTTTGCTAAATGGTATTCAGCAACTTATAAATCAGGCACATACTTGTATATGTCTCTTGAGTTGGACTGGCTGTAAAGCAGGTTTTATCCTGCAGTAGACCCTAAAGCTCTGAATACCTAAAAAAAAATGATAGATTGGCGGAGAGCCCTGATTTTATAGTACAGAATCGGTAACATAGTTGCAAGAGATCGAGGAGGACTGATCCTCGTAATATGGATGTGGACTGATTGCTTTGCAACCTGTCACATGGATTACAGCCATTCACTGATGTCAACCACGTGCACCAACAGATACATCTGTCTCAACCGAGTAGGGAAGAAATGAATTTATCAATAGAGGAACAGGTACGGCTTGAGCTAATTAGACGAAGCTGCTATAAACCTAGAGAAGTACTGTCTCTATATATATGCCATCTCACGAATGTGTCAGGTTGGTTGTCGCCACATGTTATATATATATTACTGAATAACAATTTAGGCTGGGCCTTTGTACGTATATACTCATGATTCATTATATATCTATGGATAGAATAGAAGCTAGAGGATCTACCATTAAATACTCTACGCTCTGAAAATTATGACACCCATATATGAGACACCCTCATTCGAAAAATAACACCGCTGCCATTTTTGCAATCCTTTCAGCCCCGCACATGGCTCTACCGGACCTATTTGTAATTAATCCCCAACAATTCATCAGATATCCAAACGTCACACAAACAGGAATATATTTCCAGTCAGCAGACGCTTAAGGGGTCTCTCTAGTATTCACCATAATAGAGTAGCGACTCCAGATTTTAGGAGGTAATAAGCCTCTCTGAACGCAAGCGCAGCACTTGCTAGTCTCAATTGTGCGGTTCACCCTCGGACTCTCGCACTGTTTGTTGGCGAGAGTGCCACCTTGGGAGTGTCCCTACAGGTTTGATTATCTTGAAATGACTGGGCGTTCGTCCCAACTGCCTTATATTCTTTCGCGGTGGATGCTTGCCTGGGATTATTTGTTCCTACTCTATATATTGCTCATACACCCCCCAACTCAATCTCCTTGACCTACTTACTTTTGCAGCCCCTCCGATGGGTAAAACCCATTATGACAATATCACACTTGCATTTGGCAATTGTAACGCAAGACCGGGGCAGGGAACTAATAGAATCTCGTTTGAATCTACGTATGGTTCCGTTTTTATTCTGAGGGGACTTTGTATCCTGGCTCGAGAGATATAGGTAGCTTGTCGTACATAACGCTATTGTCAGGTGTGGTAGAATATTTTCCAAGAGGGTTTCGTGGGGGGACCGGACTCGGCGGCTCAAGAATGGGAAGTTCATCCTCCAGGCTACCATTTGAGATGGAGGATCATCCATTATCAGTACTATCGGTAGCCGCTTCCCTAGTCGGGGTATGTGATGATAAGCTGTAGGGGGTACTGGAACGGTCTACCCAGATCCCCTGATCCGTTGGCGGTAGTTCTGGGGTAATCACCCTTTCCTCTATTTCAAGTTCCATTAAGGCAATTTCAGCCTGATTCAATGAAAACCTTATCATGTTTTAACACACGACTGGTGGTTAACGTTGGTGTTAGGACCTGCGGTTGTACTTAGCATATATAATGTATACATTACAACAGATTCAGTAGAAGAAAGGAGGTACAAACAGGTATAGTTGTGCGTACTACTGCACTAGTAACTGTTCCTCTATTACTGTGATCGATTTCTGCTAGTGCTACACTCTCTACTTCCTATACATAGTGCATAAAATTAGAACGTTAAATCTAATTTGGTTTGGTTACTTAGCAACATTGCGAGCTGAAGGGAGTGGTTTCATGGCTCCTTGTCTGGCATCGTCCAGCCGTAGAGACCTGATGGCGAGACATTTTCGGGGTGCGATCCGAGACCAGCATGATCCTACACTTCGTATTAGCCCTTAATGGGTGCTCTATATAAATTTACGCGAGAAAGATTGAGAATCGACCCCATCTATGATGTTTTTAGGCACGCATGTATAGTGGCTCTTCTCTGCGCATATAATGATAAATGCGTCTGTGGTCAATAGGCGTCCAATACAGCCTTACAATGGGATGAATGACAACTAATGTATATTCACAAAGGATCAGCCAACAAGATCGTAATAACGGGCACACGGCAGCGGGCTTGAATACCGACCGTACAGAAAATACTTACTTTCTAGATAGACTCCAGAGCTACTAGGTAGCGCCTTGGTAAGATAGCTCTGTTCTTCTATCGCCGAATGGGAAGTTGTGGCCAGCTTTGTTGGTTTCATCAGCTAGCGCCTTATATCTTTCTAGTCGTAATACCATTTACCTCGTCGCGAGGAGTGAAGCGAATGACGTGGCCCTCGTATTGGGCAAGCCTGAATATGATCTCCCTTGGTTTCTAGTCTTCACACGAAGGGCTGTACTTACCGATCATACTCAACCTTTCTATATGTGTGTCGTCGGTTTAATCGGTCGGTGGGTGTTGGTATCGTCGTGGGTGCTCCAAATATCCGAATGTATGAAAGTTGCGAGATTGATGAAGTAACCTGCGCGAGCTATGTTTGAGGATCCAGGTGGATTATGGGTTAGAACGTTTCCAGGTTTCATCGGGTGATAGTTTGTGAAGCTACGCTTGGATTACACTAAGCCCAAATAGGAACAGCTGTTGACAAGCGTGACTGTAGAGATAAAATCCCCGATACAGTACCCTATCAGCCGGTCTTGACTTTATCACATAAAATTCATTTCTAGTTGATGACTGAAGCTTTTATATTGGCCATTTACAGCAACTTAACCTAAACACAGCGACCTTCCAAACCTCTTCGATAAGCTCCTTTTACCGCTTGCAATACATCCTCTTAGATTTACGCTATCTGTAGACACGCTGTTTACCAACAGCTCCTTTCGTTCAGGTTAGGTCAAACAAGTAGAACAATGAAAGGTGAGATCTACAGGCAAGTATTCATCCTTTGCGATCTTGAAAGGTACTTGAACCAATTTGGTGGACCTACGGAAAGAAGATGATCCTGATATACTAACTATCATGTCGGTAGCTGTGTATGAAATACATAAGTAGGACTGAAATAGCTGCATCACGTCTACTCACCAGCTAGTCTATAGTCCGTGAAAATAGAGCATCGAAGTCCTCTGGAACGTCACCTCAATATGAATAGAAGACATATCTCGTGGGATGAAAGACAGGAGCCTCTGCCTCAGACCAGCTATCCAAGTTTTGTTGGGCGTATTCGTGACAGTTTCATTTCCACACAAACACCCCGCTCAACCGTCACTATATTAACTCCATCAGATTACACAAACGTCATCCCCCCAAAGGACCGTGAGAGAATTGGTCTGGAGACACACCTATGTATTGGGTGCACTCTTGTGCCTGCCAGCGTCGTGTATAGTGGGTGTTATCATACCTCATGTAGACGATGCACAGTCAAGTTATACCAGGGCGCATGGCTTGATCCAGGCGCTCCGCCGACATCATTTGGGTGCCTTGTTTGCAAGGATAAAGTGAGGCAGGTGGGCGATATCATTAATTCTCAGCCCTACTCACGGCGAGATGTATTCTATACAGGAACCAGTACTACTATCGACGTATCCTGGCTTCCAGTTTGGTGCTGGGTCGCCAGGAATCTTTCCCTGCTCCGACTAGCGCTCAGAGCGAAACTCCTAAGTGCTGATTACAATTTGATACCTACTTTGACTGAAGACTGTTGGTTCATAACACTCGGTAAGGAAATGAGAGAATTGGTCAAGGATAAGGAGTTTGCTTTGCTAGTCGCGTCGCTCCCTGGAGACCTAGAGAATCAGAATGAATGACCAAAGGAAAGAATCCGATGATGAAACTTGTGTGGTTAGCCGACCAGGCGGCGAGTTGTTTAAACCTGATATTCATATATATATGTCTACGTACTTGACCGTGGTCCTGTAATTGAAATAGGCAGAAGGATACATGTTCTACCGGAGGAATACTCCTCCCAGCCTGACGCTATAGTGTATGCAGTATATATCGGCGAGCCGGCCATATTGTAAAGCAAAGAATTTATCTTTTAGCAGTGCAATCATGTATAGTTCTCACGGAGGGTATATTGCTTAATTAATGGAAATGAACAAGCGAGTAATTAATCGCCCATTGCCACACCGAATGTAACGAGCCGTAGTACGAATCTATTAAATGCGTACTCTATGATAGCAACATATAGTAAGAGGGGGTAGGCCGGGGGTACTCCAGAGTTTTATTTCGAAGCATGATACACATGCTTTTTCTTCGCATATATATGTATAGGTCACGCACGGGGCGGACCGATCTAGGTGTTCTAGTCCAGTATGAGGCGCCACTTATTCAGGAACGTTCCTGAATAGACAGGTCCACCAGAGAATTAACGGTTTATTATAACGGAGGAATCATCACCATCCATAATTTTGGCCCGGAGGAGCGCGAAGGAGCAAGAGCGAATTGTTTTGAGGATGCCACTATTACTCTATAATTTTTCAAATAGATAATATACATCTCTCTCATATATCATACCCACTAAAGAGGGCCTACTGTATGTATAAACCAATCTGTGGGGGAAGTTTTGTTTAGCTAGAGGCAAAGCACTCCAAAGTATAGTGTGTAGTAATGGGTTCTCATACATCATCATGTAGAGTCTCCAGCTTATAGTATCAATATATATATACATTTTTGTTGCATACTCTAGCTGCGTTCCTGATTAAACTGTGCCGTTCCTGAGTGGACTGCTTCTTATCCGATATATGATTCCGTTCCCTGGTAAACTGGCCCATATTTCAGGAACGTTCTGTGGTGGACCTGTCTATCCAGATATACTCCTGGATAAGCGGCGTTCCCGAATGAACTCGAACACATACACAATTTTCCCAATTGAGCGTCGTTGCCCTCGGTTAGTCCTCCACGTACGTGGAGAGTGGGTCAGGTGTGTTCGTGTACCCGTCCTGTACGTGTACATTGATGGGCTGTAGGTGAATACGATAGAGTTCACACATAGTTCACATCTCATACTCCTACACAATACATTATCTCCAAATCAACCAGGTGTAGCAAACTCATCAAATTGCTAGGATAACGGTTCCAACACCAGAAGGTCTCAGCTACAATTACCTTAGAAGACCTCTCCTCCTCACCTCCCCTCGCCAACACTCTTTCAACCCCCCATACCAACCCTCATTAAATCAACCATGTCATCAGGATGGATCCGCCCCATGAAAAGCCATGACGTGAAAAAACTTTATAATCAGCGTCTTGAAGAGGAGCTACGGATATCGCTCCTCAATGATAGAAGGCGTGCTGCGAGAATGGAGGAGGAACGCAAGAATGAAAGAGCTCGTAACAGGGCAGCTAAAAACCGTGAGACAGAGAAAAACAAACGAAAGGAAAACAAAAAAAAGGGCTCCGCAGCCCCACGCAAAGAAGGACAAGACTCTATTGAGGGGTTTGTCTTCACCAAGCGGGTAACTACTCCAAAGACTGGGACAGCTATTCTGAGTGCGTCGGATAATGTCACTGACGTATTTACGTAGAGTTTGATTACCACGGAAACGAACCGAGTGGCAAAGAGGCCATACCATACAGCAGGAAATAAGACTCTGATGAGTGGGAAAGGTTTCCGTCACACTCCTTGTATTTAGAATATATAGCTGCAAAGGGGCACCGCTAACTTTCAAAGACCATGCAGCGGTCCATAGAGAGGCCGAGAGAGTCCTCTCGTCCGCCAGTCGATTCCGGCCCCATGATTCACGACCAAGTACCATCAGGGCGGTCAACAAAGAGAATGAAGTAACCTTGAGGCATCAAGCGTTGGTAGCTACTACTAGCGATATGGTGCTTGTTGGGGGAGGCGAGGACGAGTTTGGTGATGAGTGGGCGGATCAAAATGAGCAAGAGCTTGTCCGTCTTACAGATTGTGCTACTAGACTGTGATTGGGCCGGAGGAATGTGGGATAGCGGGGCGACTCTGCTCTCTAGGATAAATAAATCATGGGATAGACTACGTAGCTACTTTGTGGTCATTGAAAACTTATGAATTTTACTTTCAAGATATATAACCAAGATACATTTGGGAATATATCACAATCGATTCGCAGACAGAAGCGTCTATATTATTGAACCTGCTCAAGAGAACTTAGAATGTTTGTGTAATGATGCGGGCCTTGTTTTACACCTACTACCGCTTCAACTAGGTACTGTGACAGTTTAATTAGCTTAGTATATATATTCATTGAGAACACATTTCTAACTAACTAGCTAGCTAGTTCCACATGCCCGCATATATCTTCTTAGCGACTACGACCAAAGATAATATCTCGTTATTCATTGTGTACAACGGTGGCGAGGGCCAATGACCATGCTGGTTATACGTTAGTGGTTGGTGCCATCGATCTCTAAATAGTTCCATGCGTGTCAAGCTGATAGGTAGGCCCAAAACGTATGTAGAAGATCTAGGAGCATTACCCTCAAGTGAGTGATCTCACATGACTGAGAGTAGATACCGATAAATTGAACTTTCTGGCCCCTACTCTAGCCCTTTGCTCCCACTCTTCCTTCATAAACACCCTCATCATTATCATCATTATCACCATCTTCGCCCTCCAAGGACGCTATCTACTATAATCATCATAAATCCTTCAGAAATACATCCCCAGTCATCCAAATGAATATGTCCTCAAAGCCTACTATTCGTTTTACGGGTATGTTTTCAACTCCAGTTCCCAGGGACCTTCGCTTGGAGGAAGAAAAAATGAAGGAATTAGAGAGGTACGTCTATGATGCCGGATACACCCCTATTGACCGCTCCACTGGTCGCTATTCTTCCACCTATATGACCGAGACTGGTGAGCTTGCTGAGCTTGATCTCGTAACTGGATGGCCTCATCACTTTGACCATGAAATGGATGCAAACCAGCAAGTTGCTGGTCCGCTTCCAGTTACCCCCCTGATGGATCATGACTCTTGCTACCTATGCCCGCACAGAGTGTGCAATTATAAAACATTCGAGACGATCGAGACTTGGACTCACCATCAGTGGAACTCTCATGGGCTCCGCCACACAATGATTGCTGAACAAAAAGTCGAGAAGGACCCTATTCTAGTCAAGAAGAGCCGCAAGGCTATCAAGAAGACCAAAGCTACGAAGGTCATGGGGCGCAAGATTCAGAAGAAGGTTTTGCCCACCAGGAGGCACCATGGAGTTCGACGCGTAGCAGCTGAGGAGAAGGAAGGCGAGAAGAGTCCCTTGTCTGACGAGAATAATTCGTTGCCTGTCGAGAATGGTTCGTTGCCTGTCGAGAAGAGTCTCGTTCCTATTAAGAAGAGTCTCACCCGCATCAAGAAAATCCACTTCGCTACTAGGAAGAGTCGCTTGGCTACCAAGAAGGGCAAAAAAATTACACAGGTCATGGAACATAAGATCCAGAAAAAACCTTTGCCCACCAGGAGGAGCGCACGAACCCAGAATCGACAGGGTAAGGACAATGGTGAAGGCCCATCCAATGCTCCAGTGGATAAAAAGAGGTAAATTTACTATCAAGTCTGCCGTACGTATCCATATATAGTAACATTATCTGACCCTTCCATACATGTACTATTCGGGCTAAGTTATCCTTTAAATCTAGTTGAACGATACCTTCATTGGGATATATATCCCATGGCCCACATCAATTATATGGTAATATAATGCCTTCATCCTCCTGGGTTGATTTGCTTTCAATTGGTTCTAACTTGTTACTAGGTCTCGTCAGTTAAACAACATATTAACATTAATATAAGTTTCTATCTTGAATAAAGCGGTACTTAATCCCATCTGTATTCTTATTCCTGACCTATACGATACTAAATAGCCTTTGCCATACTTAGCCTCTGCATGAATTTACGAAGGAATCTGAAAGGCGAGGTAGTGCTAGGAAACCAGAAGCGGTTTTATCAACATTCATTTCATTCTGTACCTAAACTACAATTTATTCTGCCAATAAAGTTCTTAGGAATTATATGTCCCGCTTTAGAAAAGTAGCGACTTTGTATCTGTATACATAAGAACATAGTCTGTGGTCGACAGAGATGATATGCCACACCTATATAGCATGGTAAGCAACCTCACTCTCGGAGACTCCGGGGAGCGAGAACGCGATCTTTTTGTCTGAAACAATACTTAGGGGAAGACCTGTTCTTCCATAACCTACAGGAACCCGTAGGTAGAATAACACACGATTGATTTGGTTGATGAAGATTATATTATCAGTGGTACTATCTCCTCAGAGAGGTACATATACTTCTGTCCCTAATGATAGAGCATACACTCAATAAAGTAACACCACAACTTAAACCTCCTACGTGTTGACCTGTCGCCGGGAATTTACAGACAAGACGAGACTCTACGTATTTCAAAGTATGCTTTCAAAAAGGCGAATAATGATTTAGGAATGTTTTACTGCCATTACTGGTTGCTATAGAAACGAATATTGTCTTAGTCAGCTTAGCTCATGAAACTTTCACACACCGGAACCCCCTAATCCCTTAAATACGCTTCCAGGTGTGTGGGAGTTAAGACGATTGGCATAATTGTATTTTCAAAACACCGACTACCAGATTAACCTATGCTTTTATACCATATTAAGGTACACCCTCTATTCTATCACCTGTTGTGGAGAATCCAACCCCGGTGGGGCTGGTTGCTATAACCACCACAGCTCTAAATCACAGCTCTGCTTAGTAAGAATTGGCCGATCGTCTAGATAATTTTACCTTATTGAAGTCCCTTTACCCGGCGGAGATGCACTCCATGAGTACGTTCCAAATCTATTAAATGAACCAGTTCTTTTAGGCATACTCCCCTTTCAATCCAGTGGAATCTCAGTATGGGGCCGCTTGATTTTATATTTTTCTATAGTAGTAGCTAATTATTTTCTCCAGCTAGATGAGATTTCGATATTTAGCGACACGCACTCCCAGAATACTTCCTCAAACAAGACAACGTGTTGAATCTTCCACGTGTACTCCCTTGCCAAACAGATGAGAGCACTATATGCGTCCGCCTTGCTTTACGTTATTTCAAACAGTGATGGAACTCGGATAGCCTATCCGACCTCAATAGAAAGACCGAACAAACGGCAAGCCGTATGGAAAAGTAATACAAGAACCGAACGCCCTAAGGGAGATGAGACAAGGTCCACATACTGTACTCCTCCCTTCAAATGATAGCGTAGTATAGTTGCTGTGGGGAGCGATTGGGGACTGCGAGGCTATCACGTGTATTCCAACAAACTACCCTTGATATATATATGCAGCAAAGCGGCCTCCCTATCCACGAACTTCCACCAACTAAGAATTGATTATGAAATAGGAATGAACTCCAGTTACGCTAGAGCGTCGTCATTTATACACCATACACCATCAACCATCTCTGCATGTTACATCCACATACTTCACCGTATTTTATACAACCCTATAGGACTTAAACAGAGCCCTTTTAAATCACATAGAAGAAGTCCATACGAAGGGGCTTGTCTCGTGCTGTTGGTATACTCTCTGCTACAAACAACCCGAAAATGCCTAGATGTTAGTAGATTTCAGAACTATAGAGATAGATGATTTAGGGGACCAGGTTTTGTAAAGTGGAGATCGCTGTATGATGAATAAGGCAGTGTACGTGGCGGGTTGTGACGTTGAGCCAAGATAGGTAAGCTCATCTATACCCCGGTAAATCTGACTACAGAAACTACCTCATATTGATAAAAACATGTTCCTCCAAGTTTAAAGATATACTAAAGCGCCTCAGGCAAGAGAATATTGAGTAGTTAACCTTCTTTGGTTCTCTATCACATCATGGACATAAGCCTCGTAATGAGGGAATTTATTTGCTTGTTCATATATTTCAGTAGGTTGTCACACAGTTCAGTGTTTCCAAAGTTTTCTCCTATTTTATATCCCGCCGTTGTGGGCTTGTCTAGTAGCGAAAACATCTGAACACCCACTGGAATACTAAATAATAAATATGATAGAGAGTATGAAGACCTGAGATATAATATCACGTTCACACCTTAAATACCATCTATGAATCGATCACTAGAGACTAGTTAAACTACTTGGGCAAAAGGATAAAAGCTGATATGCCCTTGGTCCCTCAACCTTTAAGTAGCTTCGTTTCTTTCTAATATAATTTTATCGAGGACTACTCAATCACAATGATAGCTCTAACGTTATATAACTAGAATAAACCTTGAGTGTCTTTGTATTCATACCCTCATTCATGTCAATATTCTATGGAAGGTGGTTGGGTCACATAATCTCACTCGGAAATCGTATGAGGTTTTTTGTTGTATTATGGGTATCGAATAGGTATATTACCGATTAAAAGCAGGTTTTGGGTCTATGATGTAGGAGCATATATATATAGGGCTCATAGGAGCACTCGCAAGAGTGAGTCCTCTTAAGTCTTTAGTTTACTCTCGCCCTCTCTATTTTACAACATTTTTGATAAAAGAAAGAGGAAGCGTATGGAGTCTCCCAGCACCTTGACAGCCAACTATAGATTCTAGAGAGCTAATTCCACAATCGCTATATATATTCCCACCAATGCACGCTTTCTGTAAGCCCTGAAGAAATCCCATCCCACGGCTTCTATCGGCTGACTAACCCGCGAGGTGTCAATCCAGCAATTCCTACTTGATACCCGCGCTATCTATAATTAGGGAGCTATGTCCCAACAGTATTTGTTTACCTACGTATATATTAGATAGTCTGTAGGCTGTGTCAGTATACTTCGGCAGTAAGTCTTAAACCATCTGTGTGGGAGCAAGGATACAGCTAAGAAATTAAGAGACGTAATACACGTATCACCTCACGCTTGCAGTCTGTCCCCCCCCGGAAGCCTAGTACCTTCTAATTTCGTTATTCATATATATGTAGTCATATGTAGATTATAAGACGCTGTAATTTCATTTCTTATGTTGTATAAGGCTCCTGGGCTGTAATATCCTTCATCCAACCATAATTGTGTTCTAGAGATATATTTTGATATTAGTAGTAAATATCATTTTATACCACATGTAAAATTGTTATACGTTATGTTGGCCATATACGCCGATTGGATGACGTCAAGGTTTAGCTCCAGCTCTTGTCAATACGATTGTAGTACTGCGAGATTTTTAGCCCTATAATATATGAGGTTAGTATATAAAAGGCCAATGACCTTGGCAAACGTACATATCTCAATTATGACTTGTGTATCAATTGAGACTGTAGTTCAGTCTTACCTTTGTACCTATCATCTTCGTTGGAGACCGAGACTCTTGAATCCTGTACCTCTTTACTAGTTTCTCACTCGTACTCTTCTCAACTGGGCTCTATGATTTCATAAATATTTCCCAACCGCAACGGTTTGGTATGTCTGGAAACCTAGTAAGGTAGCATTTCTGAACATGATATGACAAACTAATACTGGCCTGGCTTCCGTATTGTATTATTAGTGCAATCAGGGTTGTGTTTCAAGTAATCAATTGAGACTTTATATATAGTTTAATGTAGGTTGGTTTTAAATTTTGAAACCTGTTATTAAGACGTGATTTACGTCTGCAGACCAGGCAGGACGGAGCCGTACAATCTGTATCTATTGTAGTACTCGAATACATACCAGCAGTGATGCTTACCTCCAGCTGGTTCAACACTAGCATTCGGAGTGGTATTCTTAATGTGACAAAATGGTGAGAATTAAACAAACGCTATATCATCTGTCTCACTATACTTCACCTAGTTAAGCCTTTGACCCCAAGCGCGTACCATTCTGACTCGATAAAATTATTTTTGGCAGCCCAATCACTGTCTCTCGTGCCCGGAAACAGTCATAACCCCTTCTAGACATGCCAACGTATATATATAAGCCTGACTATGGGTGTTTCGCCCAGAAAGACAACCAGCCAGCCATCCATAGACAGTACGTAGTATTCCTGTCTTGACACTACCATCAACTGGTATTAGCTACGGTCAGCTTGTTATGACCTCCGAGTCACGTTGTATTACTCTGATGTTACCTTAATGAATGCTAGGAGCACATTCGCCGTATGGTACAGAATTGTTTATGGGGTCGTATTATTAGTGGTTAAGCTAACGACTCCTCATCAAAATCTCTTTGGATTGAGATACTTATCAGAGGAACCCGGCCTTGGTTTAATCAATTATATACTCTAGCCTCTGCTTGGGTTACTGGAAGGTGCATGAAATGCTAGATGATGGTTTGTAGTTTAGCTTACAATGGTTATAGGGGAATCTTATTCACACAAAATAACCAAGCATAGCTACCCTACAATTTTTAAGTGAAAATACATGAAAATAGGATGAACAGACGGAATTGTACCACAGGGGTTCACCACCCGTGTGAGATCTCAATTCAGCTGTGAACCGAGAGATCAGCCTCCGTTGTGGGGTTGTATTATCGGCGTTGTTCGCCCAGTTTGAAAGGAACAAAATTGTATATATGGTCGGCGACCGTAGGGATGGGATTCATCATCATCCGACCCAGTCCAGTGGCAGCATATCCGTGGCTATCATCGATTTCCTGTTGATTGAAATACGTGGCCAGTTCCAGGCCATGAATGTTGCTTGTTATACTGGAAGGATCAAATTGATAGCCGGAGATCGAAGTATATGTCTGAGTTGCCAGCCGATGTAGGTAAGCAGATCTTGATGAATTAGTGGAAGCAGTGATTGGAATGGTCCAGGGTCTTCTTGGAGAGAGAGGACTGGACGGGGGTAAAATTCCTCCAGACAATATGGATCCAGGGGTCTCATAGGGCCCTGCCAGCTGTGCAAAGGCTAACTTTAAATGACTTTTTAGCTCCCGCAACCAGTTATGGTATCGAAAATCCATCATCAAGCCATCATAGGTCCCTGCAGGGTCTGCAGTCCGTCTAGTCATTCATTTATAAGCCCTAGGACAGGCCCTCGGTAGATAGAGGACGGACTACGAGTGATAAGGCACCGGGTCCTAGGGCTCGAAATAGGCGGACTGATCCCTTCGGAAGGCCGAGTAGAGATAGCTGCTACGTATCTAGCGGCATCATTTGAAATGAGAATCGAACGAAATATAGTTGCTGTAAAGTGTAAGCAAGTACGTAACTATTGGTGTTTTAGAGGTAAAATAAACACCAGTAATCGTAATTATAGTCATCTCGGTATTTGCCACCTTACCCAATATACATATCCTGTGATTACCTCCATTACCTAAATATGGAGGCCTGGTGACACACGAGCAGTGTTTTCAATGGTGCGTCGGTTACATGGTGAGAACCGGTATATGTTTAAACAGTTATAGAAGAGATGGTGCGCCTCTTGCATGCGCGCCGAAGTGTGGTTCAAGTGATACAGAGCCTGTAGAAAGTTAGTTTTTATCGGATCACTAACAGAGTGATAATCCATGACCCAGTGGCCACAATGTTATGATTGTATTCAAGGACAGCCAAGTGCTATACTTGAACAAGCCCCCTGGAGTCTATCATGACTCTTTTAGGTGTGCCCCTATGCAAGATTCTTGTGACCAGACAAATTCGGCATATCCAAGCATAATTACCAGCTCTAGAGACCAGAGATAAACGAAAACGATCTTGCGCACAGCTTATTAAGATAGGTGAGACGCCAACAAGTCATATAGAAAAATTCGTCGTCTTCTATGGTAGGTATCTTCTGTCCGGTACATGAAATTACAGGCATATATGGGGCTAATATTTCAGATCATTAGCCGTTCAATGACTTTATCCAAGCTGGGGGGAGGGGGGTAAGACAGCGGCATGAAGATTTTGTGTAGCGAACGAGCTTTTTTACTTGTATTTGGGATCTGGTAGTTGGTCACTGCTATTCTCGTATATTGCGGAGGAGGGGAGGTTCTATTGCAATTTGGAGACGCTACACTACCACTTTGAACCCCTATCTCACTGGTAGAAATGCAATGATCCTGGCTCACTAGCTTTTTTCCCAGGCCTCATCCAGTTCTTAATAGTTAAATCAGAAAAAAAATCTTTACCCGACTTCTATAATCGCTGAGGTCCCCTCTGCAAGCCCGCTAAATATTCGATTTGGGATATGAATAGAAGAAGGACCAGTAGAGCTGTCGACGCCTAAGAATAACGTTTCCGCCGTATTTTTTGATAAAGCACCAATAGTATATCTTGATTTCATCTGGTCTCTTATGTTCTGTGCGTGTGGGCACGCCTGTTGGTCCTTTATGGGAGTTGCAAACCCCAGCTTTGTTACAAACATGGAACTGAAGGTCGCAGGATAGGGGTTTCCCACTATGAGAATGGGATATACTGTCGACATATGTGACTATGTGCGATTCATTTTCATCTGCTTATCATCATCTAATAGAGAAACATCCATGTATAGGCTGGTGCCGGAGTATCTTTCTCCTTATCCGAAGATTACCGTACTTCAGGACAATGACATACCTAACGTCTAAATCACATTTATAGGTATCTAATTCAACCCACTGAATATCAACCGGTTCCTTGTGAATGTTTCCTGACTAGGTGCAGGTACTTGGCGACTTGTGATATAGTAGTATTTCAACCCTAACCCTATCATGTGTACTGCCAGGGACCCCCTTTTTGGAACGAGGTCGATTTAAATCTTGAAATATTTGATACATATTACACCATCGTAGTAAACGATCTTTGCCTCCGTTCGTAGGTATATATCTGAGCTTTTGAGATAATATCAAACTTAGTGGCTGGAAGAGAAATTTATCCGCCGCTCTAGCCAGGTAACTGCAAACTGCCAAGCGTACTAATCTGAAAACAAAAATCTTTATGATATTGTGAGCACCGCCTCAGGTTTCGACCGGGCGTGCTAGGTGTGGAGCGGCTAAGTATATTTTGATACCTCTAAGTATGTCCACTTTTTGCGGAGAGAGAGAATTCCCTTATACCTCCAGTACTCGTATAGCGGCTGATGTCACCGGATACAGGGGAGTGAGGAAAAGCCCTTAACAAGTATGTATATTTGGGAATGGGTCGCCTGTGTATATATCATCATTTTATGGGTATTTCAAGGAACGATGTACAATCCATCTTTCCCGCCGAACTAAGGCTTTATTCCGCAAAAACCACTAGACTCATGTCTTGAGAAAAAATAGAATATTTAACCATACCATATAGAGAATACCTACTCTCCCCAGAAGATCCGGTCCATCACAGGTATCGCTATATTAGTCCAAAACATTAGTTGAAATTTGAAAGCGCGCGTACCATACTTGTCTTCTTACCGCTAGTTCTACAAATTCGACCTTTTTCTTTATTCAATATCATCCGAGTCATTACTGCGTGGTTCAGTCACCCACCATCACAAACATGAAAGAACTCTAATAATGGAACAAAGACTATTGGCTTCTGTAACCATTCGAGCCTTATTTGTCGCTGGACTAGTACACATATATAACTTAGATATGGCCATCCTATCTAAATATTGGAGGTGTTTCCTACCTACCCGAGACGCAAGCATATGGTGGGGTAAGCTAGTTAATCTTGCCCGCCAAGCTTTTTTAAAAGATTTCTTTGTCGCCTTAAGACCTGATCACTCCACAAACCCTGTCGACTTCGCTAGATGGCTTGTAACCTACGTATAGGATATGGATTAATATGTTATATTCGATAGTAATTTCCGAGGTTATTGTAATTATGACATGCTAATTGGACAATACTAGCTTTACCCTACCCTCGTAGCTGTCAGACTATAAGATTCTAGGATCATGTTATTAAGACTTTGGTCGTGCGATATAGGAACTCAGTTTATTAGCAACTTGTATATATTCTCAAAGTCCCCTATAAAAGTTCCAAAACCATGCTGAACTAGACGTACACTGAATAACAAAATTATGAGAACGTATAACACCCATGGTATTTGTAACATGACAAACGAAATCGCTTCAATAAGCTGGCCAAGAGACCCCGATAGCCATCCAAGTAGCTGAGTATGATCAAGCCACCAAGTATTTGCGCGCTTTATCGGCGTAGAGAGATAGTCCGCTCCTAAGATAAAGGTCAATTCGTCTTGGTAGTATTTGATATTCACTTTATAAGTGACAATTTTTTCACGGTAATCTTCCGCTTGTTTTTGCAGTGTCATAAGTCTCTCGACATACTGCTCCAATACCGAGCTATCCCGGTTGTAGTCTTCTGAACCCACAGGGCTGGATCTCTTGACGAATTCTCGGATCTGCGTTAGGTACTGCTCGTAAAGTTTGGAATGTGACCTTTTAGCAAGAGAAAGTGCATTTTTGGTGATCTGTCGCCTCCTCTCCTCGTGGACGTACAAAGGTATGACGCGGGAAAGAGCCGCAACCACCTCGTTAGCTGTCATTTTGGTGAAGGATAAATCGAAAAATTCATATGCTGTTGTTCCTAGAATCCGTGGGGTGGCATGTATACTTATTCATCTTGTGCCTGAGACATGGTTACTATATGTAGCCCGTTGTGGTCCCATTGATGAAGTTAGCGGTAATCTGATACAGGCTCAAAATCAATGACTTTCATAAGGTAGCTCCCCATATTTTTCTTATGCTCACGCGAGGTGTGGTACACCCGACCTCATTTGTTCTACCCGCTCATCTGTAATATATCTTTGTTTCGTAAGTTATTCGCCCTGCAATCACGTGTCCAATCAAATACTCATGAAAACAAATTATACAATCGAGACCGCAATGCCATTCCACCTATTCTATTACTGTGAGAAACAGCGAAAGTTCAAGCAGTTGTCTCGGTCACCCCCGGTCACCCCCGGTCACCCTGACCTAGATAGCTGATTATTGAAGTAAAAGGTGCTGATTCTATTGTCTAAAAGAGATAGAGAGATCTATCGATCCAAAAGAGAAAACCCTAAACCCTCATATGGGATGCCTCGCCTGGATCCTCAAACATAGAAAATAGAGATACACGTGGCTCATATATGAAACCGCACATCAGCTATCCTTATTAGGAAACATCTACAACAATTATTGGCTATCACATATTAAGCTACCTTTGTTTGAGATAACATTTATCATATAATACTAACAAAATAAGTACTACATATATTTATTTTCAATCTAGCTTAATAATAGGTAGCTTACTACCGAGTATAAAGAAAAGTGCATACAAGAGTAAGAAAAGTGTATACGAAAATAAGAAAAGTGTATACGAAAATAAGAAAAGTGTATACAGAAATAAGAATAGTGTATATAGAAATACGGGGGTAGAGATAAATTTATAATTTTTTAATAGTTGAACGGGAGAGGGTGACATTTTTAAAATAATGATATAATTTTATACTTGTAGTTGTACCCCGTAGGGACTAAAAAGTACCCAATAGTACTATTACAATATCCCCCACTAGTACAACTAAATTAATGAATTAAACAAAAGAAAAAAAAGAAAAAAAAGAAAAAAAACTAGTACAACTACTAAAGCCATATAGGGCTATTTTTAGGGTAAGATATATTAAAAAGCGGCACCACAGCTGCCTAAACTGGTGGGTACGCCGTATACGCAGTCCAACCACCTCTTTCAGAGCTACTCGGCTGCTGCTGCTCCTCGGCAGCCTTCTCATCGTCTTCGGAGTCGTGAGGCGATAACTTTATTCTCCTCCGTTCTTTGAGGGATGCTATTTTGATATTTTGTGTGACTGCTTTTCCCGTCGCGGACGTCCAGAAACTGGGAGGCGAGGCGGCAGGGCTGCTTGAGTGTACGTTGCGGTAGGCAGCTTTACTATGCCTTCTGGTGTCACTACCTCCTCTGACCGATTTAGGATTGTGCCTAGGAATCTGGGTCTTGCCGGAGGCTGGAGACTCGACCTCAAGGCTGACGTATGATGGTGGCAGCTGTGGTGGGGCATCAGAGTCCGAGTCCCAACAGGTATCTATTGCCTTGAAGGTTTTACGAGTTGGTTCGTGGTCCGAGATTGATTCCATTTCACCGGCCGAAGTAGAGTCCTCTTTCTTTATTTTTATTTTTTCTGACCCGGAGGATCGATCTCGGTCCTCGCCATTCCCAATAACCTGGGTGCTCGGGGGAGGTAGGGTACAATTGTGATTCTCAAATTCTTGATTTGATTCGGACGGTGATGCGGGGATGTATCCCGCCGAATCTACCTTCGTCCGGGTTCTGTAGATATCTTGAACCTTATACTCTGTTGCAACAGAAGTAACACTTCCTTCGTCATCTTCGGCAGTATAGCGGTTATTGGGCTTGTATTGCTGGGATACTTTCGGTACAGTTGGTGTAGCAATCTTGTCCAAACTACCGTCTATGTTTTCCTTATCATCCAGATAATTCTCTGGTGCAAAGAATGTTGGTGTATCCGTACGCTTTGGTAGATTATCAAAGATGGACCTAACCGGTTGCTTGTTGGTACTCGGTGGCATGGTAAATGGACTCATAGAGTCACCGGGCAACGAGGTGTTTTGCTCGGGTAGGGATTGGTTCTTGGTGCGGAGTTCATTTAGGGTAACTGATCTCTGGTCATTAATAATTTTGTTGATTCGAGCTATCTCAGCAGTCCAGGCGGCATGATCCGCTGCTGATTGGGACTCATGTAGTGAACCGGTAGGTTGCACAGCTGTAGGATTTGCACGCAGTTCACTATTCTCTGATACGATATGACGACTTGGAATAGTTGTTTCCTGTTGCGTAATCATGTCATCTGTGTCATACGACCCGGAAGGGACCATGTTCTCAAAATGTGGTTGTTTAGATGTGATGTGTGGTAGCTGCGTATTACTCTTGGATGCGTTGCCCTCCGGCATTTTGTTGGTATAAGGTATTGAGGATCTGCAACTCGATGAACTGTTAGTAACGTATCAAAGAGGTCCTACTTTTTTGGAGTACGCTTAGGAATTCTGGAATACGTACGGATCAAGCCAACCAGTACCCGAGTGATTTCTTGCTCTCTGACCATCTCCAGGATTAACGTATGGTCGATCGATGTTGCTCAATCTTTCTCCTGTGGATCCTCTGTATCCCCCTGATACCCCTGTAGAATCCCTTGACCTTCCTGGATTACGCATAAGCAACTTCTCGATGCTAAGCATGCGTGGAACCTCCGGGGCGAGATTCTCTTCGGGTGTAGCACTTCGTCCATGGTAGCTACGATAAGGAGTAGTATTTTCTTTTCCTACGTAGATTTAAATTATAAGCACAATGCATTTAATCAAATTGTTCTCGATGGGGATCATACCATTCTTCATTTCATCTCCGACACCATTGTCATCACTATTTATATCATCACCAGTGGTAGCAGGATTAGTGTTGAGATTTGTACCACTGCTGGCTTTCATTTTAGGTGCGGCAAAGATTAACTTTGCTGGCTTCCAATATGACTTTTTTTGAGTATCATGGTAAATCATAGGGCTCGCCTGTGGTGGGTGAACACTCTTCTTCGCTAGTGGTGAATTATCTTCACCTTCGGACATAGAGTCATCGTTGCTCGATTGTAGAGTATTTCGGTACGCATTACTATTATCGTTGGGTGAATATTGTTCGTCTTTATCATCGTCAGAGAATCCTGCAGCATAATCATAACCAGTACTTCCAGCACTGGTAGGAACCGCATTGGTAGAAATAGCACCAGTAGGAATAGCACTGGTAGGAATAGGACCGGTAGAAACAGCACTGGCGGGAATAGCACCGGTATTAACAGCACCGGTATGGGTATTAACAGCACCGGTATGAGCAGCACCGGTAGGAACAGCGGGTATGTTCACCCCCACAGTATCCTGACACTCGACTTCTGTTGAGGTATTACTCCCACCTCCGGTAGAAGGGGTTTTTGTCCGTGTGCCGGCGGTACTACGATCTCGTTTTTGCCTTTTATGTTCAGGTGACTTCAAGACATACGAGGCGGATCTTTTCTTTCTCATTGGAACATTGGCCTCAGTAAGTTGCTTCTTAGCCTGAACTAGGACATGTTTCAATAAGGATTCAGCGGTCCAGGGCCCCTTAGTTGTAGTGAGAATTGGAAAAACTTGTTCAATCTAGCATATTGTTAGCATATCATCAACTACAGTTGGATCAAGACGGTTGCACGCACATCATGAATAAAGGCTTTCAATGCAGATTGTTTGCGGTCACGAAGAGATTGCATAGTGTCAGTAGCGGTAATACCGAAGCGTGCAGCATTGGTCCAGCACCACATCTAGATCACAGTTCATATTAATTAATGTAACTCTACTCTATTTGACAGCGGGATAATACCAATATTTGGGGCGGTGGGTCCCGGTGGTCCTCCACGTTTTTCTCGGTCGCTGGTAAGATGGGGCCATCTGTAACACCTTTTGCAACAGTAATTCCTGGTGGTGTATTTTTGCTGCGTGTGGTATTTGAACCACTGTTCACAGTTGCTGGTAAGATGGGGCCATCTGTAACACCTTTTGCGCCAGTAGTTCCTGGGGCCGGGGGTGTATTCTTGCTGCGTGTGGTATTTGAACCATCATTCACAGTTGCGCCATGGACTGCCTGTGTGCTACGGGTTGGTGAGCGGTGCAGGTCGGTATTTTTGTTAATAGATTTCGTAGGAGTATCTCGACCACGATTTTTCTGTTGAGGAAGCGCAGGTTTAACCTTGTCGCTGGTAGGTTCGGTAGAAGGAGGTAGGGTATTTCCGGAGGTAGGAGGGGAGGCAGCTTTCTTCATATGCGCTTGCTCGGGCAATTTATGATGAGTCAAACGATGAACTTCGTCAATTGTACGCCAAATTGCTTTGCTTGCAGCGGAATTCGCGTCAATGATTTGTTCTGCTGTCCGGTGTAATTGCTGCTGCCCGGCCATTAAATTCTCATAGCAGAGACGGTGAAGAGTTTCCTGGGAGATTTGCGATTCTTTGTCTTTTTCCTGTCTTTTGCCCCTGTGGCACTTGATCAACTGTTCTCGCTGGGTCCGATGAGCGCAGTCGAGATCCTCAATGAACCTTCTATGGAGTTGCTCAAAACGTTCCAACTCCAACCTTTGAGTAGTTTCTAGTTCCGCCGAATTCTGGCTGGTGGAAGGCATTGGTGAGACCGGGGGTGATTGGGAGGATGGATCCATTGCTGCTATGTGTTCTGCGATAAAGCTCTAGTGATATTCGGAAACAATCAGTACTTGAACAGACCCAGTGTTTGAATAAGAATCTTAACCTTTTTATTCTTCGAAATGTTGATGTCAATCTAATCGCGTTGTAACTTCGAATTGATGATCCAGGATTCTGAACAGTATAAAATCAGTGATCAAGCTCGGAGTCTGGAAGATAATTCAGCGAAGTTGTTTAACGGGATCGATGAATTGTTTGCTTTAGGTTGAGATGGGCAAAGGTTATTTCAGTTTGCGCGGGTAGTGGGGTTATTTCTTGTGTGCGCTTGGCAGCATAAATATTTGCAACATATAAAGCCCACACAAAAACAAATATTTTGGCGAAAGATATTTCCTATTACGTCCTAGTGGAGAATCACGTCTAGATTCTTGACGAAACACCGGCAATGTTTGACTCTTAATATCTTTCTAGTATACACGCAAAAAATACTATGAGCTGCATGTAGTCCCGTGCCTAGTCTCGTACCCAGCCCCTATGGCAGCTTGCCCCGGTGCTTACAATAGGTGGGGACGGGAATGAGTGTATTCCGTGCCCAGCCCTTGTATTTGCTGCGCAGCACCGTAGAGTCTAATATGCTAACTATTCCGTGCCTGCTCCATTCTTTCTTTCGGGGATATTCTTCTCGGGAAATTTTGGTACTTTCCTTTGTGTGGTTGTCCCATAGGAGCCTAAGTATCTTCAAAGGCCGAGCTAGCCAAGGAAAACCCTCAGCATGTCGGGGAGCTTCGGGATTTTCGGTAGAAATTAAGTACTTGCATTTGTTCACACAAACGTAAGTTCTCTCGGAGGTCTTCGGAGATATCCCCGAGACCTCCGGCAACTTTACTGCTCTAGACTCTATGGTGCTCCGCAGTAGATAATACTAGGACTAGGCACGAGAATAAACTACATGTAGAATGTTTGTGATGAGACTGGTCTCAAATAATGAAACCTGTCTCAGAGAAAGACTCGGCAATATTAACTAAGCTTAAAAGTTCACTGGAAAGCAGGCAATAGAAACTAAATACTATAATCAATATTTCAGGTAGTTGGAATCTTAAAGAATCAAACACAGTTTAAACTAATATAGCTAATTATCCTTTTGGAATGTTTTTGGAACTTTGATAAACATAACTCTGTGAGTTCTTTGCGCCACCTGAGACCGAATACCTCTGCTTACTAACTGCATTTACGAGCCGCAAAGAACCAAAAGATCTAGGGTCACAAATATTGCTCCTTTTTGTATGTTTCTCAATATTTTACAATTGAGATTACGTAAGATTGGGTATCAGGTGCCGTATCATGAACAGCGCGTCAGAAGGTTCTGTGTGTGCGGCCCTGAGCAGACGGTACAGGTAGCAACTAGCGTGAACATACAAACACAAGTATGTGGGGGTACAAGAAAAATATATGACTGCGATACATGCAATAGCCTTGGGCAGTGTTACAAATCACTCATGAAGAATCAAAGGGCTTCGATCTACCATGTTGGACGAGTTTAACCGACCAACCCAGAGATTTAAACAACTAGACATCTAACGATGAATTTAGACATTCATCTGTAACCAAATATCTGACCAAGTTGCCTGAATAACCAAGCATCATTTAATTCAATTTTCTCTCTAGTTTTACAATGGTATTTTCGTAGTTTATATACGAGTTGCTATGTATATAAATAAATTCCATATATAGTGAGGTTATGGGCTACGAGGATAAGCAAGAGGATAAGCTACCATAAAAGGCTACACACACGTCTGCATATAGAGGTACTAGGGCGGAAGACTATCAAGCACTGAATTTATACCCCTTTTGGTCTCAAACTACATATTCGTGGGTTTTCATACTCATGTGCACGCCTGGCTTGTTTTGGTGTAGACGCACTGATGTACCCTGCGACCTCGCGTGCTCCCACTGCAACTGGAGTAAGGACATGCCTCACCGATAGCTGGGTGTATGTAGGCTAGGCCTCAGAATGCACTTTGTTTACGTAAATGCCAATTGCTCCTGGTTGCTGTTGTGGGAAGCCTGGCTGGCCACCCCTCAGGAATTGCGTGTGGTTCGCTGAAGTACGGGTTTCTTCCACATACTTCCACTGAGCCCGGGTTAGCGCAAGAAGTGCATGGGGAAGGACCTTGGTCTACCGCAAGCGTCTCATCAGCGTGCAGTCTGTTTACACGGACCGGAGAGTATCCAGTAACCACACTAGTGCTGCCTTACATTCCCCTTCTGTGCTAACATACACCCCCGGCTTCCTCCGCTTGTACAGCCGCACACATCCCTGGAAACCCATCGTCAAACATCTTAGAAGTCCCCCTCCATACACCAGTTTGGTGCTTCCGTATGACGAATCTCATCGCTAATCCTATCACACAACTAAAATCGCCTATCAATTGATCTGGTAAATACAGGCGAATGAGTCCCTATAATATATATACGAACAGCAAGTTCTCAGCAAGGTAGGCATGCAAATGCATCATTGAGTACATTATCCGTACAAAGAGAGTAGGAAAGTTGTCAAATCAACACATTAATATTAGGGTGTTTTATGGGAAATGGATCTAATACGGCTAGCAGCACCTACTCAATTATATGCGACCGCCGTCTGGGTGCATGACCTATGCACAATAGTCATCATGACCGAAGTTATACCTTTACCGCGTATTTTTCTCGATCGAAATCACCTGTTACAAGCGGAGGAGTTTCGTTTGCAAAGTCACAAGGTAGGTATGATGTGCGGATCGACCCTTTCTACCCAGCGAGAATTCTAGAATACCTTCGCCTATAGGAATAACCATGTTCTTAACAGATAATCACCCGGAGAGAACACATCTTTCACAATACGATTATCGGAAGACCTTAAGGATATCTTACTCCGGATCATAGCTGGGATCAAAATGATCAGTTAATGCGGGCTCCTGAGGCGGCTAGGCTAGGGTAGTGTCTTACCGAGATCGGATATCTAGTTATTGAAGGAAGAGTGCTGAACTCCGGCACAAGCAACGTAGTAAGTAAGTCCTTTTAGTGGAGGTGTTGAGAGCGCCTTGTAACGCATGGTAGTTTGGATGTTCATATAACACTTCACACCTGTGTTCCGAGCAATTGATATAACCTGGCATCTTTCAGATACAGACGCGGGGGACCGGGTATCATCTCCTTCAGTAACGCCAATAACTGGCGGTAATTCTACAGAATCTTCAACCATCAATGATATCTAAGCCAGTACTTCGGTGGTGTATGTTTTTTGTTACGGAGGTATGCCCGTTACCTAGACAATCATGGAAAATAGAAACACTCTCAAGACGATTGGTGTATCATCGGATATGTCTCTTGAATTCCGAGTGGTGCCCGCTGGTGGTATTATCACCTATTCCCGTATCATTTCTAGGTACGGCTTCATTGATGGTATTATTCTCGTAAATTATACAGCTGACGCTCCAGTTCTATCTTTATTAGAAATCAATCCAGAACCCTTGGCAGTAGGCTCTTCCCTGTTATATTCCTATCCATTATTAGATATTCGCCTAGTTCAGAACCTCAGGAAAACTCGATTTACCACTACAGGTCTACCCGTTAAATACAAAGGCAGAAAGGTATATCTAAACCTGATGCCATGTCTCCTCAGGGTTAGTTGGTACCAAATATCAAGGTTCTCTTGAGTGTAGACTGGTATCATATCATTCCGCATTGATCCCAGGCGTTGGGCTCACTGTTGTAGAGAAACCCATATGCCGGAATCAATTACTCGTCCCTAAAAGAGGATCTATTTGCTTTAGTATGGAGGTAGTGTATGCAATTACAACCTACGCTTAAATCAAAAGCAATACTAATTCATGCTTCATATAATTTTACCCTCCACCCTATGCAACATAGGACCTTTATTCATCAACTAGAAGGCGTTTGGTCATAGTTTTCGGAAGTTTAGCTATGTCTTTGTTCATCTCCTCCGCTGTTGGTGCTTCCCAAGCCTCGTAAAGTGCTGCCTTTGTATTAACAATAGTAGTGACCCGCTCTGCCCTAAATCCACCAATCTTTTTCTTAATTAAATTCCAAGCCCTTTCAGTAAGGTTAGTCAGGAGAGGTTGAGTGCCAATTTACCTTTGAGACCCCCGCTTTTCTCGTTCCCTTATAGTATATTTGGATGAGAAAGAAGAGGCATTATTTCCCATTAAAAGGAAATGTGGTTCATTTACAACATACTTGGAGACCCTGGCAATGAAATAGGCGTCCAATATAGCTACAGTATCTCAAAGCATTACCTCCACAATTGCCAGCCTTTCTTTATATCCGACCGGCTTCATATTTTGTTCCTCGCCAATTCTGAGCCATTTTTATCCCCCCCTTCCCCACGCTCCCATCCAACAAAATGAGTAAGAATTAAAACTAGGAACAGGCATACATAACTTTCTAGCTGTACGCTGGGTATAAGCAGTAAGTAGCTCTGCTAAAATCATTGTATTTCACTCCGGACATACCTCACATTGTGCTTCTTTTCTATCTGCCTACGCCTGTGTCTCGGCGTTAAGCTATGATTCATTATTCTGTAATTTTTTCTCATGTGTTGCTTCCGTTGACCACATATATGACTGTCCTGATTCTCACATATAATTACTCCCCAACCTAAACAGACATTTCATCAGTAAATCGTCACTGAACCCATTCATTTTCTGCACTCCAGTCCTTGCGCTCCTCATGAAAGTTCCTTCTGCGGATCATGAACGTGCTGGCTTGTCTAGTCTTCTTATGTCGTAGCAATTATATTGTTTGTCTTCTCCACTAGGAGGTGGGGAGCTGCTAGAGCGCCGAGAGTTTTCGAGATTGACCGGCAGAAATAGCGATCCTAACGAGATTGATAAGCTCTGCCTATTAAAACCACGTCTTGCATGGCTATCAAGTTTTCTACGTGTCTCTCATCCTTATAGATAACATTTGTTTTCTATTAGCCCTTTATTCTCGCATTGTAGCTATTGCTGCATGGCGTCGAGGTACTACTTGCAACTCGGTACCTGCATATACTCTATTAGGTACTATTCTCCCTCGAGCCGTTTGCTATGTCCTCCTACAATACCCAGTAAGTTTTTAACTCCTACGCCACGTGTAATGATCCACTCAGGCGTGGCTTGTGGTTGAGACTCGGGTGTTGTGGTTAAACTCTAAGTACGGGGTTGTGGGTTTAAAGTGAAGCCGTAACCTCATGATTGGGTACTCATGTATTCTGGCGTACCAATACTAATTGACTTTCTTGCTGTGTGAGGACAAGGGAGACATGAATTTCCTTCGTACAATTTTCCTTAGTACTGACTGGTCCGCTGACTACAGTCTTAGAAACGCTCCCAAAATTTGACAGAGTTCACTACAGCAGAACTTACCTGTTGTGGTACGTAATAGACACCAAGGCTGAATAAGCCACTTGGGATCAGTTCCTTCTATAAATAGATTCCTATTCTTAGACATAATCAATCAAGTTTCATGGATCTAGATTTGCCTATTATTAGATAGAGCATCGGTCCATTGCCCTCCGAACACGGATCACACCATAGCCTACTTACACTGTCATGCCACTCCCGAAAGAAACATTAATGTATGTCTTGTTAGGTGTGTAGGATTTAAACCATATTTGCCGCTCGTTGGATTTGCGCCTGGAATGTATTGGCTTGTAGTTACACATAACTGTGATTGCAAACATTGGAGTAATGTGAGGCGCATTATGGGTATGACATCATAGGCTAGTGGATGTTGAGTTTGAAGAAAAAGGTCCTGAATCGATTTTCTAAAGGAGTTAGAGAGATTTGAAAATATATGCTCCAGCAAAGAGAAACCCTGAACCATTATATGGTATGCCCTGCCTGAATACTCGAAAATATCAAATAGAGAAACACGTGACATATATATGAAACCCCCCGTCCACTATCCTTATCAGCAAGCATCTACAACAGAGTTCCTCGACGCATAACCGTACTTAGATGATAAATTCATTCATTCATTCGACGAACAACCGAGTGATAGATTGTGACCGAGTGAGAATACAGCCGAGTGATACTATGTGATCGGGTGACAATATAGTCGAGTGAGAATATGTGATCGAGTGAGAATATATCACCGAGTGAGAATATGTGACTTGCCATGTAACCACTTATGTAGCATCATTTATTAGTTCTTTCTTAATAATACAATAGGTGTCGAAAGGGTTCGGAGTTCAGGAATAATTCAGAGGAAAGCAAGCCTATCATCCAAAAATGGGGTAACATTTATCAGTTACTCAATAGAACAAAAGTTCCTTCTGTGTTGTACCAGTACCGCTATAACATAATCCAATATACAGGGTATAACAAAGATATTCATGGATCCTGGAAAGATGTTGAGTATCTTCATTTTATAAGCACTCAATGCGCTGAAGTTTATATGATGACATGGGTTTTCCTTGAGGTTAACATGTACCTCAAGGGATCCTAGAGTATATATGGTGGTCCCAAAGTGGATATGTATGCATTTTTAAACCGCTGCCGTGGATCTCATAACAAGCCAGCCTAGTACTAACAATTCATCAAAGTTCTATAGATATAGTAAATAATCCTCAATGGCCTTTATTAAATTGGGCGTGGCGATCGGAATCTGAATAGTAGCAAAGGTCGTATATGAAGCTTTTTAAGATATACCAATATGATGTCCAATTTGCTACAACTTAGGTTGGGAGCCGTGGGAGCGACCGAGGGATACATTAGGGTTGGTCGGGGTTATTCGCCAGCATAAAATGACTATATATAGCTATAATTAGTTAGAGCTAAGTTTGTACATACCTCAAATCAAGACACATTCGCACCAATATCAATTACCAAATCCTGAGATCTTTAGTGACTTCCTTGTCTTTTAGACTATTGACATAACTTTGGAATGCTAGACATATTGTACAGGCTCCGAAATAAATGTTAGTCTTGGCACTTTAGCACAGCACCAGCTTCATTCCACTGCAAGTTATATAAAAGCAGGCCTTCCAATAGGCCGACCCTTGTTTGGGCTTGCCCGGACCGGGCCGGAAGAGCACTTTTGTTAGTTAGGCTGGGCTGGGCTGTAGGAAATATTTACTCGGGCTAAATATTTAATTAGGGCAACGTTAAAAATTCCTAGAAGGGGCTTATCTCGAAGGTTAGCAGCAGAGGCTCTAGCGTAATAAGCGCAATATTAGTTCTTACTTGGGCTACTTAGGCTTGCTCGGGCTACCATCAAATAAGCTGGGGTGGGCCGGGCCAGCGCCTTTTTTTTTTCGGGCTGGCCCATTGGAAGGCCTGTATAACAGTGGGTCTATATAGACTTAGAGGGTAACATAGGGGTTTTGTATACCCTAGCTATCAACTCCTGTAAATTTTATGGTAATTGACCCCCTGTTGCAACTATAGTGGATGCGAGATGTTGTACGTTTTCCGCTGGCCCTTATTGTTTGTGCCGAAGAACTATATATAGAGTCAACCTAGTACAGCTATCAATAACTGTACAATCATTCTTCATAGAACTAATGATCACATACCTAAAATACCTTGTATCCCAAGGACATGTTAGCGAAGAAAATATTAGGCTGGCACGTCAAGGGGAGTCAAAGTTTTCGAAGGCTTCTAGGTTTGATTGGATGTTCTATTATTGATCTCGCATAGTTGTGCCTGTCATATGATATGGATGCTATGTAGAGCTTTTATACCAACACCACCACGGGCTAGAAGGGTGGTGCTTAGTTCAGCCACAAACCAGCCCGAAAGCAGTGCTAGCCTGCCCATATACAACTACCTGCTGGGTAAACTAGCTCTGCGCGATATTTTGAGATTCCAGAGGACTCTGAGACGGTTCTCTACCTTACCTACTCGGGAACTCGCTATCTCCAGCCTTAGTTGTGTTAAACCCGGACCAGAGAGGGCAAGGCTTAGTCTGAAGGTTAAGGTTAAGTCGGGCCTCAAGGATGAATAATCTTGAGGGCTTGACGTAGACAGATACTATGTACAAAACCCACCATTTAAAGGGGACCCACTAACCGTATGCCACTCCTAAGCTTCCCCTGAGCCTTCCTCTCTGGTCCGGATATAATATACCTAAGGACAGAGATACCGAATGCCCGAGTAGATACCATAGTGTATGTCTCAATATTTAAAAACTGATTGTAACCATATACCGAGTAAATGGTCAAATCAATACGAAACCACTTCCTCAATATTATCAGACAAGTCGGGAATTTTCGATGAGACTACCTTAGTTGGTGTTTCTTTATTAGCCGCAGACTGATAAAGGATATAAAGCAAATGAATAATGACTCACTGGGCATGAGGGCAAGGTCTTCTGAATAAGCCATCGAAAATCTTGCACCTAAGCACCGTATACCCAATGCCTGGATAAACACACCAGCTGGGTACATACCATTGGCCCATATCGAAAAACACACTGACCGTAAATAAAAACTCCCAACAACCGACTACTCAAAGAATACTGGTCTTCAACGCCTTTTTTACCTTCTATTGTCCCTCCTCCAGCTACTGATCATAGAAGAGAAAGGTATCTCCCACTTGTAGAATCTGTGTTAAGCAGCCGCCGGTAGCCATATTCCCTGGGCTTAGTTCCAGGGGGGACTGGGCGCAAGGTGAGAGCAAGAGAAGGATTTGCCAGGATCTCGGAATACTGTGTTAGCTAGCACTGGCAACAAATCGTAGAACATGTGTTGAGTATACCATGGATAAAGAGTGGAATAGGTTGTTTATGTCTCGGTGGGTGGATACTTCATGATATATATGAACTGGGATTGCTAAGGTGAGTCAATCAGAATACATATAGCCAGGATAGGAGCTTGGAAACCTATATGAAGAATATAGTACTATAAGATGATTAAGACGACGTATTCAATTAGCCCTTGTTGAGATTATGGCGGAAAACGTGCGCTTGTACATACAACTCTATGAGATCTCTTCAACATTGCCCGATAGTAGAATTACAGACCCCGGAGGAGCAGTAATAAACAGCTTCTGAGTCTCCTAGCCGTTTCCCCCTAGATGCAATGTAAACCGCCGATACATTCACATGTATATTGATCAAGGACGCTGGATACCGAGAACCGATCGTAGTGGGGCACAGCTCTGGTTAACGGTGTAGTGTTGATTAGGAGATTTGGGCACAGCTTGTCCTACTGACATTAAACAAGTAAGCTTCTAGACCTGTATCCCTGTTGTCAGTACGATTAGACTAAACCGCCGTGCGGCTTCTTGGTGTACCTGTTAGTGCCTTGCAAGTGCGCTGGAATTAGAGTAGACAATAAAAAGGTCATACAGCGGAATAGAGGTTTTCATTTCCATATAAATCTCTTAGCGCCCCCTCACAGTCATCTCATGGTGGACCAGGTATAGTTCTGTTGTAGGGTATATTAGGGTACGTATATACCGGTATATGCGTGTAGTTGTTGGGAGTGCATTTAATTGTGCACTGAACATGTAGCACCAAGGACCTGTTGCGCTATTAGCTACCCCTCAAATCTACCCCATATAACTCCATATAGTTATTGGGTCTCGGTCATTCTGCTGTATATATAAGCAGTCTCCTGTCGCCGCGCATAGATTATCGGAGGAATCTGGGACCAACACCACTATTGACAACAGTTAGGAGCTAAGATATTCATGGGAAGGCCTGATCCCGGGTCGCAACCGCAGTCCAGCACATCTCCGGTAATGGTGATTGAACTCTTCCCCGTTGCGCCTATGCCGATATACAAAGAATTTACGCCTATCCTCTTAACAGTTTAGGGATATCTGATGGAGTTTATAGCGTATACTTAACGACACCAGCTGTAAGACTACGGATCTCACTCGGCGAGCTCCTGCCTGGGATATATAGTATTCTATCCGAATTAAGCTTCAAGCCGGGGATGAGGATATAACCACGCTTACCAAGTACCTCGAGGCTATCATGCAATCTTCATGCATCGAGGAGTTGTTGAGAGTAGCCTCTTCATATATTCTAAAAGGTAACTTATTTCAAATCTGGGAGGTATTACTGTAATTGGTTGATATTATTTATACTGGCCTGGACTAGTTCTCGTTGGTTAATATTCGTACTTAAAACCAATTAAAACGAGAGGATTTCAACATAGATTTCAAGGAACATATAATATAAAAATATTTTGTCTGTGGTTTCTAGGTCAACTGGTAGTTGATCTGCTACGATTGTATGGATGGGGTGAATGTCAGACCTGCCGTAGAAGAATAGACTCTATATAAGATACTGCGCATCAAAAAAAACTAGATACTGATAGAAATACTAATTAGCAGTATCACGAGTTTCTTATTCGGTTAGAGGAGTTGAGAAACTGACATCATAGATGAGATGATTGGTATATCCTTCTCCGTTAATGAATGGAACCCTCATGATGACACCAATTGTGGAGTAGTTACAGAACTCCTGTGAAAGATTATGTTGCCCAATTTGGGTGTTGGCACGTACATACTATATATTGGCGCGCATTTTAGTCACAGTAAGTCGTCCACATATATAATTCGAGAGCAATTAATAATTTACGAGCTGTTATAGGTATAGTGGTGAGATAGCATACCTGCGTACATGATACCTCTATGGGAGCTATCGAGGTCGTATTCCCATATATCCGGATACTGTTGCGTGATGGCTGAGCCTGTCAGTCATTTGCCGGTAGTAACAGTATATCTAATTCATGATTGTATTAGCGTTAGTATACAATCATGAATTAGATATACAAGGCTAATTTAACACAGGCTCGGAATAGGGACTTTGTAGATACTAGGTTGATGTGAGTGTAGTAGAAAGAAACAATATGACTAGCACCTTCGAGAAGGTTGATGGTCAATATTAAAACACTGCTCCCAAAATCTGTAGCTAGACCCTTCCGATCTATGGTATCGTCGTTTACCTAGCCGATTGTGGCTGTCCTCGGCCGGTAATAATTTCCAGAACTAGTTCCGGCTGTAAAGGCCGCCATTTAGCAAAGCACATATTCTCACGTACCGGTCAGCGGGGTGGTATATAACGAAGTTCGTGAGATACGGATACTGGATAGTTGGATCTAGTACCTACCAAGTTGAACCCTACGGAATGATCAGATAGTGAACTGTTATAGCGCATGGTGACTACAAGCGTAGGTGAGAAGTCTAAAATACATTTCTATCCTCAAGGGTTGTATGGAAGCTGTTTTGGAGTGATGTATACCCCCATAGATCAGTCAGTTATATCAGACCACCGTAGACTATATAGAGAAGAGAATACTACAAACATCCAAGATCTCTACCAGAGTCAAGTTGCGAGGGCACTCACCGGTTTGTCGTAGGGTTGATGATGAGAAGGTAGGGAGCAAATGACCCATGGTGTTCGGGCGATCGTTCCTACTCGTACGTAAAAATTGTTCGTCAGTATAATGGTATTTATCTACACCAGGAAGGTCAATGCTATATTTTTTTTAGGAGAAAGACTCACGTTACGTACACCGTTCCTAAGCTGGATTGATATATTAGAAAGATCCAGAACCGTGACCCCCTAGAAAAAGCGGCAGGGATGAAGTTTCGTACCTGTTATGTGCAATGCCTTGTGCCAATGTTATCCGGCGGGTCCTATCCAGATTTTTCACGGTAGCTAAACCACCTATAACACAATATGAAGATTAGCTGAAGGTGTCCGGTGGTCTGCCAGGGTGGGTTTCGATATTTACTGGAGATTGTGATGCTAACTTTGTTGTAGGATTCCCACATACACAGGGTTCACGTAGAAACCTCTAGTGTGGAGAGGGTAACTAAAGAAACCCAGTACAATAACAAAATACATGTGACCACCACCGATGGTGAGTAGGTATTTGTTTCTTTTCGTTGTCTTCGTTAATTATATTAGCGAAGAAGGTAGGTGAATTTTAGGTATTACCGTAACCTTTAGCTATAGTTTGAAGTCTTGATTCAAGAAAAACCCCATGTAGAATTATCTCATACTTGTAGAATATCGTGCCCAGCGAACAAAGCCGGTGAGGATTGCCACTCCCAATAATCACCATGATTGTTCTGGCTATTTGATTCTTCTCTATTTTTCTATCTCATTTAATAGCAGCACTACGTATATCATATTATCTTCTACTTCTTTCAATATCATGCAAGGTTTTCATCTACATGAAGTATCCACGGTTGTGTATTTTTGTTTTCCCCACTCATGTAGCATTCACGAATTCTAGTAGCAGTTTATGAGGTGATCAATATTCTTAATAGGGTATACAGTGGAGAATTAGCTTTGTAATGGTAAATGAAAGAATTTTAAGGTCACATGAAACGAGGCGAAAGCTTTAATTTTTCAATACTTTTTATTAATTCAAATCAAAAACCCGCACGCAAACGCAAAAAAAAACGCAAAAAAACAAAACCAGCACAAGTATCACAAAGATACCGGCTCACCAGACACCTCCTGTGCCATTTTTCCGCCATTCTCTCATATAACGCATGACAAAAAAGAAAAAAAACAAAAAAAACAAAAAAACGACGCAAAAAAACAAAGGAAAAAGGAAAAAAAACCAAACAAACCACGCAAAAAAGACAAAAAAACCCATCCTATCAAACACTGCTCAACCCTCCATCCTCCCTTTTTTAGTTTTTCTATTTTTTTTTCCCTTTTTCCTTTTTCTTATCCTTACTAACCCGCCGAAGACACTCCGTGCCATTTTTCCGCCTATTCTGGGCCCGTAGCCTCTGAATCTCCAACCCTGACCTCTACTCGGTATAGTCCTGAGACATTTGATGGTGAGATGTGGGGGTATTGCACAATGGAACCGACGCAAGAATAATAAATTCTGCGATTATGCGGTTAAGGTTAATTGACCAGGCCCGATATACTGTCGCCGACCTCGGAAGAACACGAGGAACATGGTGACATTGTATATGGGTTGGTACTGATTATGATCTTTGCAAATCAGCCGATGAACGGGATGCATCATATCAGATTTTTGTTGTAGAGTCGGGCAATTGATAGGCGTTCCGCGCGAAAGAAGTTGTTCTATCGACTATGGGGTACGGGGTGGTCCAGTCATTTGCTCGAGAGGTTGATCAGGTCGATCTTTCACCGGGACTAACGTATATTGGAATGGAATTGGTAGTAAGCCAAAACCATTGCACGCCGTCAACCGATGTGTCGAGATGTATCCGGGGAAGAGAGGTAAGCATGGTCTTTGGGTCGGTTATTGATATTGACTTAGACGTATTGGTATTTAAACCAAACCGTCTTTGATAACCGACCGTCGGAATCGCCGCTATTGGAGAACGAGGGGGGTATTGCCTGTTCGAGTCGAAGATAATCATCGTTGGTTGTGAGCGTCACAAGCTGAACGAGAGGATTTCTTGGTGTAGAAGAGTTGCGGTACGGAGGTCTGATCTTTCAGTCAAGATGGTATATTTAATTAACATCGCGTCCATCAGACTGCGAGTTTATCTTACTGTTATTGACCTATCAATTATTAGAAAATCTTCACACCATACTAAATATACCAAAAAATAGAACATACACTGCATAGAAGGTCATGAGATGGAATAATCTCGGTGATTGGCCATTGTTTTCATATTGAAGGTCATCGTAAAGACTGACGAGACAAGCTAAAAAGCTGCCGTGCACGAAACCTTGACTATGAGGTGTTAGAATTTTCAATTAAACAGTAGTACCGGGGGAGAGGAAAACTCACAAACACCAACCCCAAAAAAAACCAAACTCATCAAAACATACAAACCACCGATCTCAGCCAACACTATCTAATTATTTAAAACAAAAAAAACATCTATTTAAAACAAAAAGCTATCTACCTAAAACAAAAACTATCTACCTAAAAAAAAAACACTAGAAGAATTAGCTGATGGTCCGGAAGTTAAAGTAATAGGAAGCAGTAAGTGGGGAAAACTCACAATACAAAGAGAATAAGAGAAAATGTACAGCCGCTAACAAACTAGTTGATGAATCCGATCCTTGGTGATAGTGACTATTATATTGGTGAGCTGTATCTAATGATACTCATCGAATAGGCTACCGAAGTTGGAAACCTGCTTTGTATAAGTAAATTATAATGGAGGTGGAATAGGAGGGACTTACAATTTAGATTGAAGGTGTAATGAGGGTAGAGAGGAGAACCAGATTGTCGATCAGCCTGATAGAAAGTATCAAGGGGACAAAGAGGAGCGGGGGTAGGTAAAGGCCGAATGTCGATCAGCTTCGCATGATGCAAAGGGGACAAACGGGAGAGGACCGGAGTCGATCAGCCTGATATGTACCAGAGGGTCACAACGGAGAGAAGGTAGGAGAGGTCTGGAAGTCGATCATCATAGTGAGAACTAAGAAGGGACAGTACGGCGTCGGAGCATTTTCGCTGGGGGGAGCCCCTCACTATCGTTGTGCTGTGAATAATTCCGGTATGCAGGATTAATTGCAAGCCGGCCAACGAACAATATTGAGTTAGACTTCAGTAGTGTTAGCAACCGGAACAGAATTATAGTAGTTTAAGAGTTCAGACATACACCAGTCGATATGCTTCCGATGAAGATGCCGATAGATGAGAAGAATTCGTAGTCGATAACTCAGTATAAGTACCAAGAGGGGACTGAATTCCATCGGATCGCTATTTGCTGAGGCACCACTGGCTTCAATAATGTTTTTGGCGGAGAGGTAGCAAGCTACAATCCAAACAAACAGAAGAAGTGGACCTTTAACGATATAATGCCGATGTTGAGAAGACTCGGAATGATGAGAAGACTCGGATATGGATACGGTCACTTTAGCCCTCTTTATTTTAGTTGATTTCGATAGTCACCGGTAGTCAATACTACTCGTTGAACCGCGTACAAGAAAAAAAAAAACTATTAAGGCATTAGTAAATCACAGAAAAATGATAGAAAAAGAATAAAGACCTACAGCAGCCGTGTGATTCGAAAAATCATTTTTAATAGCTCGGTGACTTAGCGCAATACAGCGAGCATACGATGTTGTATGGTTGAGTCTCCAAGGCATATAAACCTATTGGTAGACTATCGATCGTGCAACCATTCGATAAATCGAGACCTATCCAAAATTAGTACAGATCCAGGAGTGGTTTTTCAGTTCACTTACACTCGTAACATGAAGAAATATTAACTCGGAATCATGATGAACTGATACGACCCAAAATAAAGGAGACGCAACAAGACGATCATAATAAACCGACCATAATTAAAAGAATATAGGAAGAAAGAAAGAAATTAAAAGAAATTAAAAGAAATAAAAAGAAATTAAAAGAAATTAAAAGAAATTAAAAGAAGGTAAAAGAAATTAAAAGAAGGTAAAAGAAGGTAAAAAAGAATAAAGAAAGTAATTAAAAAGATTTAAGGTCTAAAATAACAGTTATATTAGTAGTTTACTGGAAGAGCCGGGAGTGAGAGGCAACATACTGTATGAATCCGATCGGCGAATGAATACCTTATCTCAACCAGTTCCAACAAACGATGGGAGCAAAGGCGACCGGAACAAACACGGAAGAGAAAAAACCGAGACAACCAAGGTATTTGTTGCAAAGACGCTGTTTATCAACCGGGAAAGTTTTTAGACAGGCGACTCTTGCAAGGTCGGGACAGGAAAGACCTCTGGGAAATGATGTGGTGCGCGCAAGGGGAATCTACAAGCCAATAAAGCTAACAAACTTGTTAGTCAAAGGGAATTCCGGTAGAGAGAGATATGGAGTTACCTCTCTTGATACTGTAGAAAACATTCCCGGCAGCGCGAAACAACCACATTACCGGCCTGTTGTATGGTCTGTCGCTAGTCGCCATCGAGGGTGCTGTAATTGCCGTTCCAGAACACGGAAGCAGTTCTGGAATCCTGCCCTCTCACACTCACACTCACTCCCCTCCCCGGGGTGGTTCATCAAGCCACCCCCGCCGTCCCACCATGACACGATACCCTCAGGAACCGACCCGACAGCTTGATGAAGGCTGTCGAGCTCAAACAAACTAACCCATTAGCAGACACACTTCAGGTAAAACTCACAAAGAGCCCCATAGGCCTTCAGTCCCAGTCCTCCTGACCTCCACTCTCCCCTTTCCGACCCCCGGTAGTACATGGCCCAGGACTTACATCGGGCAGGACCGCAGTCACCCTCAAAGCTCCCTGTCCCTCGACTTCCTCCCACCCCCTCAAGAATCTGATCGCCCGTTTGTGAAAACGCTAATCATTCCCCTCCCACAGAAATTTCGACGACTTGGTAGGTGGGGACTCGGTACGGCATCAACACCTCACGACGTTCCGTGCCATGCGAGAAGAGATCAATGTTAGCCTAGATACTAAAAGCTTTTTTTGAAGGGCAGTCGCTGCAAATGGATAATTCAGGAACCGAGAAGGAGCGAGGAAGGGCAATGGGGGCACTATACACCGATCCGCACAAATCGATGTATCTCCATTGGCTCGCTCCCAGGTGTCCTGATTTCCAATGCGCAACCACCCCTAGAAACAGAAAAGCAGGATAGGAGCTAAGTAAGTACGTACCTTCGATAAGCCACCGCTGGTGACCCCGCAGACCCTGCTCATCCATGTAAGGATGCTCGCAGAGCATTGGGGTCCCGCCTCGCCATCCTGTCCGCCCAAAAATGGTGCTCGCAAGGCATTGAGGTCTTCCCGCCTGAACCGGAACGATGCTTGACACCTTTGTCGCACCAAGTCCGTCTACCAAGCGCCTAGTTCCTGTGGAAAGTTAATGATTAGAATTCTGGGTCCCCGAAAGGACCCGGCAACCATATTCAGGGGGGGGTGGGGGGGAAGTTCCGGTCAGTTGCACCCTTCATCGGGTGCATAGCCCTACCACGAAAGCACGGGCACCTTAGTACCCCAGGAAGCCGGTCCCGAGAAGAGCTTCGGACACTCGGACTGACACGTCAGGCGAGGCTCCGATACCCTCTAGAAAAGATATTAATTATTGCTCATTAGACCAAAAAAGAGAGAAGAAAGGGAAAGAAATACTTACGCAAGTTAAACCCTCCATGTGCCATTGCTAATGGTCTAGGTTGCCCAAGATCAGTTCCTAAAGGCACCGCATCCCCGGAAAGCAGCAAGCTGCCTTCCAAACTTAACCCAACTGATCCCGCCGGATCCCACCTCACCCTACTCCCTCCCTCTCATCCCTGATCCCGCCGGATCCCACCTCACCCTACCCCCTCCCTCCCTCCCATCCCTGATCCCACCGGATCCCACCTCACCCTACTCCCTCCCTCCTATCCCTGATCCCGCCGGATCCCACCTCACCCTACCCCCTCCCTCCCTCTCTCACACCCCTCACCCTCCGCCTCCGCCTCCACCCCACCCCACCCCCCCTCCCCAACGCGAGCAAACCCAGGACACTACGCCCACAGTCCTATTTAATATGATAATTAGTTATACCGTTATAGCTGTAGTAATTCTGGAAAGTAATAACATACAATTGCGGTGTCCCCCGGAAACCGGGACACGCAGCGCAAGACCGTGGAGCCTGGGAATGCCGTTGTTTTATTTTTTTTTGTTTTATTTTTTTAATTTTTTTGGTTTTTATATTTTTTTGTATTTTTATACTAAACGAATTGAAATGTTAGTAACGAAATTCTTTTAAAATAATGATCAGAACGGGAATGAAATAAGGGGTAAAGAGAAAAGGAAGCTTACAAACCCAACCCTTCACATAACCATTCCCCCCCCCCCCCACTACCTCCGCCCCTCCCCCACCTCCACCTCCACCTCCACCTCCACCTCCACCTCCACCTCCCCCTCCCCCTCCCCCTACCCCCTCTTTGGGCCACGCCTGTCACCCGGCTTGTGCTTCGGCCCAAGCTTCTGACTGGCAGGCCCAAAGATCACCGAGCTAGCTGTCGTAGCGGACCCGCGTCCGGCTCTCGATCTCCTAGCTGGTGGTGCAGGTGCTGGCTGAGCTTGAGAGGACTCGGCGTCCGTCTCTTCTTGAGCTTTCGCTTTAGCTGCAGCCTTCCTTGCCTTCTCGACAGCCTCCTCATGCAGTAGCTGACGCTGTAACTCAACAGACTTTTCAGCTGCTGCACGAGTGGCTTCGGCGGCGGCGTCTGCGGTTGCTGTCAGTGCGGCCATCCTAGCTTTCTCCTTTTCGCTTGGAGATTTAGCATCGGGGCTCCGAGGAGCCTCCTCGCTAGAGCTAGATGCCGCAGCAGCTGACGAACCCGCGACTGTTGAAGGAACACCAGGGTACCTCGCGGTACCCATGCCTACCAACGTCGTTCCCCGAACGGACGAAGACGGCACTACTGTAGCGGGTGTTGCCGGTGGTGCGGACACGGTAGGCGGCCCTACTACGGGTGCCGAAGCAACAGGGGCCGACCAAGCGGGAGCCTGAGCAACATGACCCGACAAGACCAACGGGGCCTGGGCAACCATAACCGGTGCAGGACCAGCAACGAACCCGTTTCCCATTACGGGTACAGCAGGTGGTGCATATACTGGCACCTCAGTTGCCGGCGGCACGACAGGAGCAGGAGAGAAGAACGAGGGCGGAGCATTCGACTGAAAGCCGGACAGCGGTGGACCGGAGGGTTTGAAGTAATCATCCCCACCGTCCATATCGTCGCTGTCGTCGTCATTGTCGATGTCCATGACATCCTCGATATCCTCCATTTCCACGTCGTCGATTTCCATTTCTAGCTCATAGACAATGGTCGCCGATTGACATTGGGGGTGAGATGGAGCTGGCATAGGTTGCGGGCTGTCCCAGCGTTCATCCATAGGGTCATCATGAAACAGATGACCTTCGGACTCGGCTGTCTCACTCCCCCCGATATTCCCGTATGTCACGCCGACTGCCGCGCCCGAACTCGTATCCACCTCGAACCAAGCCTCTTGCGCAGGCTGGGCTGGTGGAGCTTGGAGAACGGGGGCTGTCGGGACAATCCCAGAAAACACGGACCCAAGAGGCACGAACGTCTGCCAATAGGCTTCGTCCGAGGATACCTCCAGGGATTTTGAGCCTAGAACCCCAAATGTCCTGTCGAAATACGAGACATAGGGGCGGCTAGTGACTACCGGTGCGACGTTGAGGTTCGGCTGAGGGGCTACCGAAGGTAAATCGGCCTCCCTACGCTGCGTTGACCTCGTCGTATAGAATACGGTATCCGTCGTCGGTGTCGGTGGTGGAGGATGGAGGTGACTCCCCTTGTGGCTGGCTTTCCAGCAGGCCTTTCCGGTATAGAAAAGCTTCTGCCTCTGGCCATCGACCACACTGGCCCTCTCCACACCTCTTCCTTGCTCGCGGTGCACAGGAAGGATGCGGTCCATCCTAGGGATCCACTGCATTTCGAGCCGGTGGCGACTTGGTGGGGTCCGAGCGGGTGGGACATAGGAAGTGTGACCTTCCAGGATGCTATTTGTATTGTTAGAATTATATAATACGATATTGAATGAATTTAGAGATATAAAGATGTAAACTCTCCTATAATCGGAAGGGAAAAAGAGCAAAAAAAAGATCAAAAAAAGGACTTACAGGTCGAGGGGCACCTTATCGTGCACGCCTCTCTTCATCCAGTCCTCTACCCTTTGGCAAAACCCACCGCAGCGCCTAACGACGGCCCTGCTCCCCTGGCCCACGAAGGCGGAGAGCACGATAATCTCACCCCTGGTGAGAATGAAGTACAGGATGCCCAACGCAAAGGCAACCTCGTGCTTCCACCAGAAGCACAACAACCACAGTAACGCGAAGAATTGGGGGTTGAGGGAAAGCATTGTTGATAGCCGCAATGGCCAAGCGCAATAGTTCGATAGTATTGATAGAAAAGGTTGAATTTTGATAAAATTCGGTTATTTCTTATCAAGCGTATCGTAACTGGTGATAGAAAGAGAGAGGAGAGGCAAAAAATATTTGGTGGGGTAGGGTGGATGGGAACAAAAACCACGCTAGCGGTGCTCACGATTGTTATTTTTTTCACTGCAACCTTTGGCAGCTGTACATGAATAGATATCATTTTACTATAGACCTGCTGCTTAAACAACTATCTACCTCTAAAAGTCCCATTTCCCCTGACATCAGATCAAAACGCCTCATCTCATAAATACCTGCCATGATATCACGATTATCTAGAGTCATCCCAGAACCTCATACTGCATCTTGATTGAGATATGGACACATAGAAGAAATACCTCGTATACTCTACTTGATTCAACCCCCTGCAATGTGAGGTGTGTGGAGTGTGTGTACATTACCTATAATCGATTCTAGTGAGCGGGGATCATGCCCACAAGAAATACATGGTATGTACCATATTCAGACCAAAAACAAGACTACCACTGTTCAAAGTGAACTTGAAATCCTCTGCTACAAAGTGCACCCACAGACCTATCCCTATCTCCTCGTTGTGCAGCAGAATCTGTTCGTGGATCACGAGTGATATTCAATGATGCAACTTCTCACACAAACCCAGGCTACTGTAAACTTCATGTACGTAACAAATAACTGCAAGGAATAATAAGTTAAATATCGAGACGTACTTTAGCATCTACAACTAGATATGTTTTTGTGGGAATGCCCTCCATTACAGGTTGGCGGGGAAACAGAAACCTATGCCGTTGCTAGAGTTGCTACATAGTGTAAACAAGCTCTACATGTGCACTCCTATGCGAAGATCATACAGGTACTATAAAGAGACATTGTGAGCACCTCCAATACAGCCCTACAGCTATAGTCTGATTGATTTACCTACGTACTCTGATCCACGTATATTCAAGTCCACTAGATAATTAATTTTAGTTTTATCGTCCATTATGTCCTTTCCTCTAGATATGAGGTTTTAGATCATGGAATCAGCTACCACGGCACGGCTCACGAGCTTCGGTAGGGTGCGCATCCATTCCGCTGGTGTGTCCCGCCCTGTTAGGCAATCTAGAGCCGACCACACAGTTAGCGTACACACATGTCTCCCGCTACATCCCCAGAATACATGTACGTACCGGCTAGGTACCACTATGTAAGAATCCAATATTCTTGGGAGTAATTGGGTATGTCGATAACGAAAATACAACTACAAGGTCAATAGTTTAATTATTTTAATTTTTTACAGTTCTAATGCCAGACATTCAGATATTTCGCAGCGTCAAGGAGAGATTTGAGCTGTAGACTTCACATATTTTGAGGGACCAGGACAAGCAACTTCTCACATTTTGTTGCATTTCTGCTTTGCCTGCGGAGACAAGAAACGGGACAAGCATGGCTCGTGACAGAGGGGCAGACCTATCCCGACGAAAATAAGAGTGCTATGCATACAGCCAGCCGTGTGTAGACCCAAGCGGTAGCAAAACCCCAAATCTTCCCAATAGGCGGCTCACAGATGTACCGCACTTCGGCCTACGAAAGGCCCTCACACAGTAACGGCGCCAAGACTGACCGAGTTCAATTAAATAACACACACATCACAGGAAAAAGGCTTTGCGTGTATTCTGCTACACTATGTTCACCTACACGTCCATTACTACTCGTGAGCTGCACTGGGAACAATACTGAGGTAAAGGCTCGGAAGTATCACTTTCGTTGTTACCCGGCCTAGAAATGATCGCTTTGGCAACACTTCGTGCACAGCCTATCACTCGTGGGAAATGATCGCTATGGCAACAGCTTGTGCACAGCCTATCACTCGTGGGAAATGATTTTTTGCCAAGCAATGCCCCAGGGTCCAACAGCCCCGACACATTCCACTCTCCCACGAAATTAAATTATTTCTATTTCAATACACTTCGACTAAATTCAATTGGTTTAACTCTTATTCCTTATGTATCTTGATATTCTGCAGATGTTTCTATAAGCTTGTCCTGTATGTACATGTGCCACCGGCCACCGACTACTGAGCACCTTATGTATCGGCATGGCAGCCGCACTGCTTCGCACGGCGTAATCTTACTTAGGCTCCCACACAACGCTCCATCCCCTACTTTGGTTGCTACATCTAGCAAGAGCCTCGGCAACAACACAAGCAACTCTAATTTCTTACCCTCTGCTTCATATCCCAGGTGATGAACTCTACCCAACCTTCCTCGCATCCATTCCTTTCCAAAAACATCCAACCGCCCAAAAGTGCCTTTTTCGGGAGAGTTGGTTAGATGTGCATATTTTTCTTTTTCTTTTAAATATAGGCGTTGCTCTTACTGAAATCCTTCACGGATTGGATCTGGATTTCAGCTCTTTCTCGTCTAAATTGATGCCGCCAGTTCGCACAAACCGTAAATGGACTATAATTCTAGATGTTGTGGTAGAAAATAGCAGGATTCGGAAGCAGCGTAACTTCCTCGAGATCGTCGAGCTTCAGGTCGGGGTTGGAGCATTTACTAAAGAGTATTAATGTTCCATTTAAGGCTGTAGACTTGGCGACAGACGGCAAAGCAAGAAAAAAGAGCCCCGATTAAGTGTCACGGTTACCGGTGGAGTCGGTGCACCACTTTCTACGGTACTCGAGTGATAATCCATGAACTAACATACCGCGGGACTAGTTTTGGTAGCGGGTAGGGATTAAACTAATTCAAACAAAGAGGATGGAATAATCGCAAGGCTACTCATTAGGCCTGTTATCAATGGCGAGGTTTGTGGCTGTTGTTGTCCAATTTCAAATCCGATTGTACCTAGGGTTCGCAGCACTGTCCCCCCGGTAGATCTTAAGCTCCAGATCCTTTCTACCAGTTCCCGTAAAATCTGCAAAATAGCCTCGGAGTTGTATTCTTTCAAAGGGCACGAAAGTGATTCAACAGCGCTAGTTTCTCAAAATGGGCTTAAGTGTCCGGTTTATTTAGTGAGTAGATGTCAAAACAAAATTGAGTCTTCGCTTAATGGTCCAAATTACAGAAACAGCGTAAGGAAAAAAAAGGACAAAACCTCTTCAATCGAAAAATGACGCAAACTGACCGAAGAACAAAACAAACCAAGCCTTAAAATTCACCAATCTATTGGAGACCAGTCTACACGTACTCTGTCATAATTCGTTCCCCGCGCAATTCTTAGTTTCTGCGACTCAAAATCTCCGGGATAACGGAGAGACGAACGGGAAGTCATTATTCTACGGCCTCTCAGTCTCGTGGAAGTAACCTCGGTTTGAGAAGAAAGTATTTTAAGCTGGTCCTTACCTCCAATCATAAACCATCACTCGGTCCAGCAAACGTTGCACCCCAAATTCCCTCCGGAGGGTGGTGCAGAGTAAGAGCACTTGGGTACTGCTCTTTTCACGATTTTTGCAGAGCCCCCACTTTGGGGTTTTTATTACTTCTCGTCAAACTTCTTTTAGTTTGCGACAACTGGAAATTAGATCCTTTATCACCTTTCCTATAAGTTTCCGGGTTTCTTTTATCAACTGGACCTTCCCCAAAACTTTTTACACTAATAGCTACTTCAAAATTGCAAATACAAAACAGAAAAGGGGACGTTTTTCAAAGACAGGAATATTTTGATGAACTTCTCCCTCGGAACAAGATATCTCAGCTCTCACTGCAATCCCAGGTGTTTGAGAGTATGGTGGTGCTGAGATGACGAGAGAGAAGGGCCAATAGGATACCAAGAAATGCAACCGCGCCCCCACCAGCGAAATCAGCCAAGATATTTGCCTAACAAAACGCCCCCTCCTGAAAAAGAGTAATAGCAATTGCAATAGTGCATTAACCGACGAGGTGATTCAAAAAAGCTACAAAATCACTATTCCCAGTCCGTCACGGCAAGGAAGGGCTCTTTAGGGGTTCTCCGCAAATACTTTAACAGTTCCAAGAATTCCTCAAAATTGCATTCCAGGAAAAGTTTTGGATTTCTCAGTTTCTGGCCTGAAATTGCAATTTTTTCCTCTTTTGTTCAATCGGCTGGAGATTTTTTGGGATTGTGTACAGAGTCAAGTATCAGGTCGAGTGAAAAAAGCGGCTCATGATATTCAAGTTTTCTAGTCTTACCAAAGCCGCCAGCACGTTTTAATTGTGTTGAGAAATGACGAAACTCTATTCCGCAAGCGTCAAAAGGGACAATCCTTGTCTTCATGGCTTGCGTGTATATACTTTTCGATAAACCCCTGCTCGCCGCATGGGGTTCATCAGCTACGTTCCCAGCAAAGACCCTGAATTTCTTGTTGAGGGTTCGGGTTGCCTCGCTGCTCGTAGCTAAGTGTTGAAGTAATAGCCCTCCGGGAACACGGTTCTATTCGTTAGTATAAAGGTGCGGAGATTAAAGAAACCAAATCCACCCGCCTCCTCTAGAGCAAGTTTAGCACGGATAGGGTTCGATATTCAGCTTCAGGGAATAGTTCATTTTAAAATATTTTTTGCCTTCTTCATAAATATTAAGTATATTATTCTTAAAAGCCAAAGTCAAATTCGTCTGTTTCTCGTCTTCACTTCTTGGCAAATGCATGAAACGTCGTGGTGTTGATCAATGAAAAATCTCGGTACGCAGAGAGAGAGTTCTCTTTGAGTATTGAGAAAGGCAGGAGCATTGGGTGGGCCTGGATATTTGGCCAGAGCCTGTTTTTCCTGCTTGCCACAACGGGAGTCAGGGAGACAGCTGCTGTCTTGTCGAGGAGGTTGTGAGGGTGATGAAGAACGCCTAAATACCTCTGTAACTAAAGTAGAGAGAAATAGCTTGCATTTGAGGAGAAGGGGGATTATGTGGCTGCGCGACAGACAAGACGGGATGCGGCAAAAGCGGTATTACGGCGGTGGTATCTACTCGAGCTTTTGAATCCCTGGGATTCTGCAATACTCAATGCGGTATGTTCCCAAGGCCCAACGCACCCAGCCCCCTCGCTTTCTCAGCCTACGCTGTATCTAAAGCTGCGCTTAAGTCAAAAAAAAAAAGAAAGAGATTCCTGTTTCTCATGGCTCTCTTTATTTCGTATAAGGCTTCCAAGATCAATACGACACGGTTTGAGCACGCACATCTTCTGCGACCTTTTCCGGCCATAAGCTCTACAACTGCGGCCCTCTCTTCCAAGTTGAAAAATACAAGGAGGAGTCCAATAAATTGAAATTAAAGGTACAGATTTTAAAAGACAAACGACCGCGGAAGTATCCGAAGCGTTTTAGTTGCGAATCTGATCCACCGGATGACCGCCTCCTAATGTATTCTCCCATCAATACTATATTTCAAGGTTAGAGAGACGACATTATAAAGCGACATCGTAAAAACTTTATAGTCATGCAGCAACATACCCTCCTGATTTAGATCTAATTCTTTTAAGTTTATCAGATATATTTTGGAGTTCCTGAAGTAGATGTGAAGGAAAAGGATGCCAAGAGCATTTAGTTGATTGGCGAAAGATTTCTTCGGCGACAGCTCCCGCTATGTTTGTTAGCAGGTTTTATAGAGGCTGGTGAGAAGGAGACAGCGCTGAAGAAGATTCGAAATTTCGACGGGGGAGCTCATGGTAAGGGTATCTAGATAGTACGAGTTGTGTTAGAGCACAGGGAGAACTCTTTTTCTTTCGTCGGCGACTAGATTGTTAACCAACGTTTAGCGAATGAAGCAGAAAAGGAACGGCTACGTCTCGAGAACGAACGCCAAGAGAAAGAACGTCTGAGATTTTAGTCAATGGATTGACTGGGGTGTGCTTCTTCACAAGCGGGTGCTTCCTAATCTACTCCATTGCCGATTCATCGTTTTTAATTTTCGAGAGAGATCTTCAAACAAGATTAAGATTGTTTAGGGCTTGCATTTGGTGCACGCCAACGAGGAATATAACAAAGCAGCCGAGGACATCCAGCTCTTTTTGGTGCTCATTCATTCGCATCTTTCTTGGGTTTTTCATTCGGTGCTTCAGCTTTCTGCCCCTCGGTCCTTTCAAGTCGGGAGGCTCCAGTTTGTGGGACGTGCCGCACAATCCTGCCGATTCCTCCTCCTCGGATCAGCCCCATTTTCTAAAGCACTATAGACTTCTCTTTAAATGTACATGAAGGGGTGAGTTTGCGAAAGTGGAGAAGGCACGAAAATAAGACGTCTAATGTTCCTTGTCTTCCCGGGTTAAAGGGTGCTTTCTTGGGTGACATTTGAGATGGAAGTGAAAAGAATTCAATCCCGTGTTACATCGCTACCTCGTCTTGTCTTTTCTGCCGCCAGAATTCACAAAAGAATGAAAAGTACGGAAGAAAGTGATGTCTGGCTTTACCAGATCTGTGGGATGGTCAAAGCGAGCGAACCAATCAAACAATACAGATCCCTCTAAGGCACTTGATTAATGCAAGAGATGTTCAGGTACGCTCTAGTTTCTTCTAGGGCTAGACTTCGTAAGTATTTGTATTATCGGTTATTTTTGAGAACTTGTGTACTTACCTGCATTTTAGCCGTATATGCGAATTCCTGCTACTGGGTATCCCTTTCTTTCCTTTCCCCCAATATTCCCCTAGGGGGCTTGAAAAACCAAAGAGTTCCCATAAACAGTGTGGTCCACGAAGCCGAGGCGCCTCGGGGCCTCGCCTCGAGGTATTTGCCTCGAGAGAGGGCAAGGCCGGGGGGTCCTGAGGCCGAGCCACCTCGAGACCTCCCTCTGCTTGCCTCGAGGTGGCTCGAGGTGAATGGTAATAAAATTTAAAAAGAATTACAGACCTTGATAGCAGCAAAAAAGGTCACTCACTATAATTGTTTGTTGTTCTAGTTGAAGGCTAGTTAAGATGGCCTAAAATCGAGAAATAGAAGGTAGAAGTAGAGAGAAATCAAATATAGAGATTTGTTTTATAGTGAGTGTAATACTGTTCATTTATATAACTAGTACTCAAATTTTATTAACAAAAATAGCTCTATGCCTCACACAGATTGTCGAAGTTTGATGTGGCTTACTGTTCTATACCCGGGCTCGGCTAGCACATTTAAGACCGCACACCATAGCTATAGTGCGCGCAGTCTTAAATGTGTCACAGTATTTGGGGCGATATTCCGGCCCCTACAAGCAGCCAAATCACTAACAAAAAGATATGTGGCCTGCTAAAGCCTCAATAAAGCTCCATATCTTTTTATTAGGCTTGGGGATGTGTGGTTGTTGTGGAACAAAACTTCATTTTTGGCTGCAAAAAGTGCCAGATGGAACAATTCCTAGAAATACTCAAGCATGATGGATGCTACACATGGCCTAACAAGTAAGAATGGATATACCAGAGGTAAAGCTCTATTATAATTATATATTGGCAGTATTTTTTTCTCTATTGAACATACACTTGAGCTTGTAGGGATTTTTATTTTATTTTTTGCATGCCCAGATTATTGAAGTTTGGCCTAGATTCGGTGTGGGTTGCTATTTCACCTCGGATTCGGCTAGCACATTTGAGACCGCGCACCATAGCTAGCTCAAACTAGGACTCCAGCCTAATAGTGTGTAAGGTGTGGAGTTCCGGTGCAAGCAACAATGCTGAGAGTATCGCGGCCACTAGCGGGCATGTATGGGTACGTAAAGATAGACGCTATAAAGCCCATAGAACAGTTGGTGTTCTTGCTTTTGCTTTTATTTTCGCATGCACCAGCTCTACAGCGTGAGGAAATGGATCCGGGAAAGGCATCACTTTTACCCGCAAGATTTTGTATGGGTAAAGCATTAGGTAAGCACCAAGGTAATGTGTAACTAGGGAAAACGATGCCTTTCCATGATGCTTTACCCATACAAAAAATTGTGAGCAGGAATAATGCCTTTCCCGGATGCATTTCTGTGATACCTTTCCACAATACATTACCTGATTTTCAAATATCATTTAGCTCTAATTATTATAGTATTACTGTTTTGGAAGTAATTATTTACAGTGGTAAGGGTTTTGTGAAAACAAGAACTCGTGGATTGGCAGTTCCCGCCGCTAGTGCTGATCGCTAAAGGCCATGGGGACTGGGCCAGGAAAACAGGTGGAAATAGCGAGTAACTTGTAACGGGGGGATTTTCGCATTTAAAATTAACAATAATCTGCTTGGGTGGAGATGCCCGTAAAGTCTCTGAAATAGTTAATTGATGATTAAGTAATACTTCTATCATGAGGGTTGCCGTGTTAGAGTTAAGGAGTATAACGCGCAAGCGGTTGAAATTGTTGTATGCGACACTCATCTCCTGCTCTGACGAAATTTTCTGTTGGAGGCTCTGAGCTTGCGGAACAAGAAATACTCTCGTTTGCTGATAGTTGCTGCTCAGTCTAGCCTACTGGGGCTGTAAATAAGATCTGCATTACTACTGAGAAATATTGCTCTGGCTAGAATTGCTAAGGCCGAATGGAATCGAGATTCTACGGCTCTACGTTATATATGTATATAAGAGTGTATCCATACTTGCATCCTGGGGCGAATACCAGGAGGAACGGCAGTTTCCGCCAAGGTTCGCGTGTAAACTTCGTCGGGTCGAGTGATAGACCGTGACGCTCGGCTCCCAGCCTTGTGCGGGGCTCCACCATCCCTACATGTGGGGGCAGTAGTTAGGAAAGAATCATAAAAAATAGCTTCGTAAAGATTTACAGTTTAAGAACGTATATCTTTAGCGGTGTTAAGACTAGATACCTCTCTTAATAGTTATTCTATAACCTTGAATCTATGTTATTTTCAGTTCTGACCAGCCCCTTAGCGGGCATCATTTATAATCCGTACGGTGTAGAGATAGAGCTAAGATATGGAGGATGCCTAGATTTTCGTTGTTTTTAATTTTCGTCATTCTCCACTTTTTTTTATCAAAGAGTTAAACGGTTCGAGAGGCATTTAAATGCCTCTATCTTTTTAATTCTTGTATTGTTGTTCCTAGTTTTGTGTGCTGGGGGAGAGAAGTTGAGGGGAAAAAAGGGCGAGCCGAGATTAGCTGGATTGCCAGGCCTGGGACACTAATGCTTTGTAGGTGGGATAACCGGAACTTTCTTTCAATACGTTCTTTTCTGATTCATTGATTCTATCACCAAGCCTGGAATCACTAATATTCTATGATCTCGAATAGACTTGTTGAAAGATACTTATGTGGAATCATGGATTCTAGAAAATACCTCCCTATGTAACGTACCGCTATGTATAGTTTTCGCCTGTAGGTGGTGAGCGCCGCTGAAAAATACACCAGAAACAACCGCCCTGTAATATTCACCACACATTCATTCAGGCTCTAATTACTATGATTATTAGTGGAATAGATAGCCCCAAGTAATGAGAATTGGTCTATTCCGCTTAAAAGCTGGTAAATAGATTTTTTTTATGGTGTGTCTTGAAAGGCTGTGGGGCTAATTCTGTGTTAGAGTGCCAAGACCGGATTACGCATGGAGATTCTCAAGTTCCTCAAGCAACCCTAACCCCAATCAGTACCAACAACACAATGAATGAATGAATAAATTAATCATAAGTACATGGAGCACAAAGGCTATAGTACCCGCACCATACACCAAAGGCCTATGTCCTAATTGTCAAATAGCAAAAATAACAAAACTGAACCAAAATACAAAAAGAAAAATAAACAAAGAATTAGTGACTAAATCGGCATGCTTTTCCGCTCTTCTCGGCTTTCTCACTTTCCCTGTCTTCTCTCACTTTCCACTTTCTCACCGCTCGCCACGTCTTCCCACATGTCTCCCCACCGGCTCCCATTCTTCTCTCTCTCTCTGCCCTTCTACCATGTCTTCGTACTAACAACACAAAATATAAACAATTGGCTTCAAATCTATGTAGGACGTATTCTATATCAAATACAACTTTCTGAGATAGCAGTTATATTTCGAGAAAGGTTCATTCGCTTAATAAGGAAAACAAAACAAAAATGTTATGAGAGATTGTGTTACGTAAGGTCCCAGAGAGTGGGTCACCACTTGTTACTCGGTACTAGCGAGTTCAAAAAGTATTGAATGAATGAATTAATCATAAATGTATGAAATCTCTCGGCTAAGGTATTTGGCCAACAAATTCAAAATAAAAACAAATACCAAAACAAAATCAGAGTAACATAAAAGCAAAATAAAGCAAAACACAAATTCGACTCCTCGAGATAGAAGTAACCTGACTCTTGAGATCCTAATTCAGCTCTTTCGCCTCGCTTACTTCTATCTCATCTTCCCACAAGTCTCCCCACGCCTAGCTAAGGAGTACTGGGTCGGTATTTTAGGGTTTCATGTTTCGGCTCGCTCGATAATTTCTCCACTTGCGAGTAGCGGCTTACTAGTTCTTGTAGATGCTTCCTAATATGAAAAGCTAATGGAGGAACTTGAAGGATAATGTATCCCTTCATTCGCGGTGCTTGAGGATCCAGGCAAGGAACCCCTCGTGAGCGTTTGGGGGTTTCCTTTTTGGGACATGTATCGGTGGATGTTGGTAGTCGGGCCAACCAATACTATGTATCTTCGCTAACTAGGTGAGATTTCTAGAGAAGGGCTCCCATGCATTTTTGTCCATGTATCGAAATCGGTTGCGCAATACCCTCGACCCTAGATAACCAACTCCAAGCCTTTCCATCACATGACGTAACAAAAAATCGTCTCACTGAGGTGTGAGGGTACCAATGTCGCTCTAAGACCCCCACCCCCGCAAAGAATCAGTGTCAACTTATTTCACCCGCATTTCTTTGAGTGGGTAGTGTAAGTGGTCAGTATTCTTTAGCGAGACTGAGTTATCTTTTCAAGCTGCCTCTACAGACTAGGTTAATTGTCTACCGGGAAAGGCCCCATGGAGTTTCAAATATACATTATCAACATGAATACTTTGCTTTGAGATCACCGCGTATACATATATTCACCGGATATCTGAGTTTCTACCAATACTAGAAATCTTCTGTCCGTTAATCATCCCGTAGTTATTCTATAATTCTCTCTATCACTATCGCTAGGGATAAAAATGCCGCGCAGACTTTCCCCTACCGAAACCCAACTTCTCCGGCATGTCCTTCAGACAACATACAAGCGCCGCTTGATTCAGTCAATGATCAACCACTACACCTATATGTGTACCCTCATCAGCTTACTCAAGAGTATTCACGATGATCTGACAGCACTTATCCCAACAGCTAGTCAAACCCTATGTGAGGACTGCGTCATTAGCCTCAAAAATGAAATAACTGAGGTATTACTGCGCTTTGAAAACTGTCAAGCAAACGCTTTAGTAGCAGACAAAGAGTGTGCGGTGGTAAAGGCTCAATTCTTATCTCTAGCGAGGGTTAGTCATGAGGCGGCGGGATTGTCGCGTGATTTGATTATAGCACATCGTGAGTGGTGTGATTTTTCCGATAAGATTGATAGGCTAAGTGCTACGCTTTTATCTTAGCGAGAATTCATCGATGTAGCGTTAAAGGTATTTTATGTGTTTTTTCTATTTTTGTTTATGACTATATATATTCCGACTACTGTTTGGGATTTAGTGTTCGTCATGGGGCGATTCAGGGCCAATGAACCCACCCCAGCACGGGTTCAGGGCCTGACCTTTGGTGAAGAAACCGCCTCAATGGGGGGATAACCGGCGTGGCCCCATTGGGCCCACTGTAGTTAATTAGGTTAAATTTCGGTTAATGGAGGGTTTTTAAACGGCAAACCCGACCTGGCCGGGGAATGGGGCGGTTCGGGGCAGTTCCTTGGCACAGTTCCCCGGTTGGTTCGGGGAGCGACCCCCCCATGACGAACACTATTTGGGACTGGAATGAGATTCATGGTTTGGTGACCCTGAGAGATGTTTCTAGGATCTCCTATCCCGACGTGTTCATATCACGTGACATGGGAAGAACTCCCTGGGTAATTTTGGTATGTTACTGTTACCACTTGCAGTGCATGTTTCTATTATTTGTAGTATTGAGTGGACGGGAGAAATTGATATTCTTCTAAGGGCACTACCACTGCGGGCGTATGTTAATAAGTTTAATCAGAGGATGATACTGTCTGGATCTCCCGGTTGGAAGCTTTATAAAATCACCCAAGGAATGATTCATAGCTTCCTGACTTATATAAACTTAATAGTCAAATACCTTCCCCTATGATAGAATCATGAACCATCACTCGATCCACCCTACCAGATTTTCCACTACAGCCAGCAAACCCCATACTCCAAGAGCCGTTACTTCCAACTCGTAAAGTTATACCATCCGAACCATGCCCAACACCGACAACTACACATCACCGAAGCCGTACGACTCGAACGCTTCCGTCTCGTTGTCGCCGCAAATACAATCCTAAGAGTATTATGGTACAAACAATAACAGGGCACACATATTTACACAGATAGAACTCTAAGCAGTATTTTCAGGCCAGTGAACAGTGTTGGCCGTACTATTGAACGGCACAAAGTGACCAGTCGTCTCGTTACGTGACAAATACTCCCTTGCTTTCCGACACCAAGTGAGTCACAAGACATTACAGTATCTCTCGGCTAGAGACTTGTATTGCTATACCAAAATCACTTGAGGAATGTTGTGGAAAATTCCACAAGGTATCCTTGCATTATGGAGTCACAATGCGTATTTTTTAATTTTTTTTGTTATTACCTGTAGGAACCCGGGGGAGGTGGCTATTGACAGTAGCGCTTTGTTAGGTGGATTCAAGAACCTCGATGGTCTGGACTCTTTCACGGTCTCGCTCATAACTAGTAGAAGGAAGCAACGGCCCTCTAACGCCAACAATCAAGATCTATCACAACTCTGAAACCCCCGAAACAAGACCTCCCAACCGCTACCACTCAGAATACCCCCCCCCCTCCTCACCACCACCTCATCACCATCCCTCACCACCACCCCCCACCACCATCACCAGCCATCTAAAAAGTCTTTGCAGCACCCGCTCATACTTACGCTTTATTCCCTTTTTTGGATAGTAAACTTAACTAAGATCTGGGTATAATTTTTTTTTTAGATCTTGCGCCGAGAAATTCCAATAACCGAGAAGAACTATGGTGACGTGGGCCACTGGGCACTCGGTCAGTACGTTTGCTTCTATCCTTGTTTTTCGATCCTAGATATAGCAATCCATGTACCCTTCCTCTCTTCCCCTGCCACTGTCTCCCGCCGGAAAACATTTACCAAAACTCAAAGACTTCTCGCAAGACTATACCAATCAGCATATGCCGCGTCTGGCAAGGAAGAGCAAGAGGGTCTTGTTGACGTCAGGATTATACTATTGAGTGACACCGGCTTGACCCCGGAAGAGGAGAAGCTGGCTACTGGTGGCAGTATCTTCGATGGCCCTATTGTGAGTTTATGAAAACTCGCCGATTCCGGGAGGGGATGGAAAAATATCATCATTGCGTCACTCCCGCCTCTACCGACCCGCACTCCGCAAATCCAATCGAGTACGACCGTTTCCGAAGAAAGTACTCACTAACGACATTCGATTGGTATTTGCCTTTAGAAATGTCCATAGTTCAGCAGGATCATCGATGTCTACGACTTTCTCTTGAATGGCGCTATCGAAGACGACAAAGCGGCAGAAGGGAGGTCTGTGAAGGTGCTGACGAATAGGCTCTGTGCGTAGTGCAATTTCTCTAGTGGATGTAGTACTCGAGGGTTTGGGCACTGTAGAAGCTCCATGGGACTTACTCATTAATCGAAACACCTCCGCACCTCAACCCTCTCATTACTATTTTAAACCAGCAGTCATAAGTATCTCCAAAGCTGTAGCCAACTTAGTCTGTTTTGGTTCCCCCTTATCTCCCGAGAAAACATATTTTTGATACTGAATGGGACGCACCCTTATCCTATCTCTGGAAAGCACAAGCTAAACCCGAAGGACATAAGAAACAGAGCGGACCAACTATCTACATTCGGACTCTATAGAAGATATAGAGTAAGAAATCATGCATCTAATCGTTTCCAAATATCATACTAATGATTGATCTAGATTTCCTTATACCCTCGTAATATTGACCATCATCGCTCCCCGCAATTAATACCCCGTGATCATTCTCCTTGGGCTCACTATTCTCCGTAGTTATTCCTTTAGGCCGTACAAGAGAGCTACGAACTACGATATACATCAAGAATCATTAGAGTTGGGTATAGCGGGAAGTTATTCAGTTGGAGTCCGGGAGTCACCAAGAGAATTCGGCAAAGAGTTTGAAGAGTTCGTTCATGCATGCATGTTGAAGAAACACAAGAGGAATTCAAGCTTTGAACTACCCAGTGACTCCTCTACTTCAAGACGACCGCTGACCTGGATTAGAAGATATTATGTACATCAAGGTTATATTCTCCGAGCTATAGTTCATGATCTAGAGTCCTAATAGAGGCATATATGTACTGTAAAGTGCGCCATCTACGACCTTGGTAGTTTTAAACTATCCTCTGTTGTAGAAGACAAGTTCTTGAAAGAACAACTCACAGTCTCGGTATTCGGATGGTATGATGATGGGCGTAAAACATACACTGAGTTTCAAGCTCAAAGGCTCTGCTAAGCCAGCCGGCGTAGTATCTAATCAACACCCCCGGCATCGTGTCCGGAGAACAAACTCTGTCTGTACAGTAGACGGCAGAAAACGATCAGACGTTAATATCCCCTAAGTAGTTCTATAGAAAATAGTGAAATTTTGTTTTCTATATAAGGCCGGAGCGCTCACTAGGAATGGCAACGGACTCTGGGTATGAAAATAACTAAGAGAGAGAATAATTAATACTGAAATCCCCAAAAAAGTGTGAAAAAAGAACATTATCAATGTCAGAAAATCAAGTGTGAAGTATTGGGAAAGGCCATCCTGTCGAGCGGCCAAAGTTCTGCCCTATTGGTCGGGCCTTCTAATGGGCCGACTCATATTTGGGCTTGCTCATTGGATCGAGGACAGTATTGACGAGTAAGCTGTGAACCGTCGATGTATGACGATGAGGAGAGTAGTATTTTGCAGACTATCTCTGTTCCGCATTCTGGGTCGGCAGAGACCACAAACATGTTGAAGTTCTCTGAAAATGTTACTATTGTAAGAGTTGGAGCCGTACCGGACCTTTGGAGCATTTTCTATGAGGTGCTGCCCACCCCCAGGCCCCCGCGTTATAGCTCAACTTACTCTCCTCGTCTTATTTCTCATAGAAACCAAGGAAGAGAGGATTCCTCCCTCTCTCTACTTTGACTAAAATTGTATATGTATGACGGAATGACCTCCTTTATGGTAAGAGACTTTACCTAGCTAGGCCATAGCGTCTAAGATGTTTCATGCCAACTGAAAAGCGCTGATTGACTTCAAGAGGTTTCTTGATACTGGAATAGAATATATAAAGAATCAGTATAACAGTTATAAGGGCACGGGTTGAATTCGATTAGAAACTCTTGATCAGCTAGCTGGTGGGGAGCCCGGAATAATTCCAGCACTTCCGACAGTCTAACGCGTTACACTAGCGCTGTGGTCCCTCCGCTGACGCTTATTCTGGTACTGGAGAAAGTCTCGCGCTTAGCTGGACCGCGGTAGTCATATTAGCCCTGCTCTCCCAAATAACTGGCAGGCTGCTAGAGCTATGTAGTTTCTCAAAGCTAAGAACATCTTCCTATGCCGTTTCATCCTATTACGTCTCTTGTATGATAGCCGTTTCGCTCTAGTACGGTCGTTGTATTGACTCTCCCGAAAAGCATCCTATCTGTGGGTTTGGGTAGGACCTGTGGATATTCGTAAATCTTAATCATGGAAATTGGGTAGCGAGAGGTGTGAGGCACACGTTGGCATGGAAGTATTGAATATATAAAATGCTAAAGGTAGCAAGATATAATAGTAGTGATTACCGCACCTAGCAGATTCCTCACCTGTCATATTGTACTTTCCCCAGGACAATGCGGTAAGTGCGTTACAAAGTATTGCGATAATTGAGAAACATTTATTGAGGCTACATCTTGCATGGTGTGCTGAGTTGTTAAGTTCGACGAGAGCCACCCATAAATGACAAATCATCATCTTTCACCCACCAACCCTTCATCTCTTCTCTTGTTTTCCATCGCCTCTTTGTCGACAGTTCCATCAAATCTCATGCTTATTTATCGGGAAACGGTATCAATTACTAAAGATGAATAATCACCAACAAATCGAGCTCACCGCAGAAAACTTAGCGAGATGTCTTGGCAAGCACCGCAAGAGCTACCGGGCTCCACAGGGAGGGTGATTATCTGCACCATCATTGTTCATGATATAGATTCATCTAGCTAACGTTATTTTAGATCCTACCAACTTAGCCGTGCTGAGGGGGAAATACGGGATGCTATCTTAGCTTTCAGGCACGAGCTAGAGGATGCGAGACTCTCACTAGAACGCACATCACCCGATGATTGGACTGAGTTATGCCACAGCGCGAAACAACTCCGTGATACAATGGACAGCATGCGATTTATCAAGATCACCAGAAAGATACTAGACGTCAGCAGGATGGAGGTCTTTCTTAATCATTGGAAACAAAACAGGCCGCACCACAACTATATTCCAGACGATATCTGGGAGGATATAGACTTCATCTTGGCTAGGTGGGGTAAACAAGACTTTGAAATAAATCCTCTAGCAAACCTCATCCTGGCGGGTTGTAATTGGCGTTTACAACCAGGTATGAAATCACGCCGCGCCGATGTCATTGGACATAATGGGATATTTGTTAATCAGTGCTGGCCCACGATGCCAGCAGCTGTTAGGGATGGAGTTCATGGGAATGCAATATACGGTTGGTCAACACCTGATTCCTGACATGCCCACTAGAATTATGTTAACCATTGTCCAGGGGTATACGGCAACTTTGATCTTGGCTGTTGTAGCATTATGATGGCGGATAGTCTGTATAAAGATACAGATCAACTTAATAGGATCTTTTACAACACCGGTAATAGGGGAGACATCACTAAGACCCCTAAGACGAAAATCCTAGAGAGATCAAGGAGCCAAGGCACCGTCGTCCGAGTCCTCCGACTACATGGCTGCTCACAATATGCACCAGTCTGTGGGGCCCGGTACGATGGTCTATATCGGGTTACTGACTGCGTGGTACGACCTGACGGGATTCCATACCAATTTCAGTTAGACCGTGTCGCTGGGCAGCCAGATATTCGATGGGATGGGCCGATGAGGAGACCAACAGGTATAGAACAGCGCCACTGGTGGAAGATTTACCACGATAAAAATACTGTGCCTTCGTGGAAGGTACAGGACTGGAGCGAACTACCTGAATTGTGAGAAGAGTTAGGGAAAACAGAACTTATACCCTATTATAGATATGGTACTGGGTGGGGTAGCTTGACTCTGTTAATTCTTATGGGTATTCATAGTGTTTTTTTGCGGGTATAGTATCTCATCTTGCTAAGAAGCTCGCTTGTATAAGTTATAATAAACGTTGTGTTATGAGTCTGGATGATGATTGTGGTTTTGGACGGATCATACTCGGTCTTGTATTATAGTACTAGGCAACGGCTAGCTCCCCACTAAATTGAAGTACAACTGAATGTAAGCGCGATGTACTCTATGATGTCGGAGAAGATACAATAAAGTTATCATCAGCTCTTGTTTGAACATGAGAATAGCTTTCTGTTATACAAGCATACCATTTTCACGGCGTAATGTATTTCCAAACGGGCTTTTCTCTTCATACATAAGACCCCTTCATTCTGAATGTTTCAAGAAGAGTATAATTTTTACGATAAACCCACCCCAGAGTCTCCATGCTGAAGTTATGCAGTACCAACAAAAAATGCACCATTACATTTTGTGCCTATGTGGGTAGTCAGACCAATACAGTCACTAGGCAGATATGTTTGTGATGCGGCTCCAGGTGACGGAATCCGCCTAGGCCGGAAAGTAAAACGTCTCCATATATAAACTTAGAAATTTATTATAAAACCAGGAAATAATTTTATTTTTAAGGATTTTTATCTACCTTTCGGGGAGTTTTTAAACTTCATAAAACAGAAAGACAGCATAAAACCTCATAAAACCTCTAAAAGAAACAAATTATCTCAAATATCCACCTCTTAAATTATATTTCTTATACCTTTATCTGTTTTTCAGTGAATTTTCAGAGTTGGGTTGGATTTTAGAGTTTCCTCTAGGAATCGTGCGCTGTCTCATGTTCAGCTGAAACCGCATCACGAATAAATCTGCCTAGTGATTGTACGTACGCTGTATAGAGCTTTGTTAAATATTTCATCCTTGCCGCTTCAGGGGTGTCATCAAACTCCTCCTTGGTGAACACACGGCCGATCCAAAATAGCATCCTAACTGAAACCTTGAGCAAATTTATCCTAGAATATACTTTGTTGGAGTTGCAACGATAGGTCTGGAATTTGATTGTGATAGGGTACAGTCCCTTGGTTGGTATAGCTTGCTATATCCTCGCTCTATACCAAGCCATCTGAATAGATCAAGAGGAAGGAATATTCTCACGAGGTCCATCGTAGTATTGTGTCGTTGTAAGAGTTGAGGTTTCATAGTAACTAAACGTATTACTCTCTTGTAAAAAATATTAATTCATTATTTCTCATTACAATACTTATTTCTATATTGGTCTCTCTTCGCTGAGTCGTGGTAGTAGATACACTATAAAAAGGACATCAAGTCGCCTGCCAACCGTAAGCTGCCGTCGGTAATGGGCTCTCCTAGAAATGTTTTGTGACTTTTTCACTTAAGGCTTATCGCGGGGGTCCTTTCAGTGTATAGCTTGGGGCTAAGGGTACCCAAAGGTGCATTCTAAAGCATCCCTCGTATTGCGGGTAGTTGTGAGAGGTTGAAAAGATTCTCTGGAGTGAGCTGATTGCTGGTGAGATCTATGTTTGACAAAGGGGTTAGCTGGCGCGGAGTCCATGAGTGCGGAGGCAGGCGGACTGGAAACGTATGATGTGTTTGGTGTATGATGTTAGGTAGAAATAAAACAACAAATTCCGAGCCTAGTGGTTATTATAAAATGGGGTAGGCAACTACAAGTAATGCTCCAGAGTTAATGTGTGACAAAAACCATAAGTAGTGAGGAGAGATCGGTGCAGAATATTCGTCGGTAAGGATACGATAGATATATTGGTGTATGTATGTCCTGGAGAAGGGCTTTGTCCGTATATTAGAGCCATGGCTAGAGGCTATAGACTGGAAGACGCGTTATTAGTGCTTAGAATAGTTCTTAATGATAGATATGCTTATCTTAAGTGGGAGAGACGAGAAACACCCATCGTTAGCTCTGGATCTACTACCCAATAACACTCGGAAGTAATGTGTACCCTCGGTACCTAGAATGTAGTAATCTAACTGCGAAAGACTTGAGAAACAATCTGCGAGTAGTTGCAGGGGTTGTAGAGGCCATGGTGGAAAACAAGACGTAAGTGTAAAAATATACCTATTCCTATGTGTGTAACGGATTGCTTGGACTGTTGTTGGCATAAGGTTTCAAGGTCCGTGCGTGGATGAGGCTGAAATAAATCCTGGCAATGGGCTGCATGGTGACGCAACGCGGCTAATCAAACACACCGTTAGCTAAATACCCCGGGAAGTATGGGCTATCCGTTCTACGACGACTGTATATTAAAATTCAAACTCACCAGATGCGTAATGGCCATCCAATGTGTGAAAAGTGCTCATATAGTTGTTTTCATGTTGAAGTAAGCACGTCCTGTTCTGATGGGTGGATAGGGGTTGGCTGATATGGGCGGGTTTGAGCTATCCGGAGGAATAATTATGGAGGATGTGAATTCGTATTGTAGTACTCATGTACCAATACATTATGGATGATCATCTTAACCAGTATAGGCGAAGAACTTGTCAGTAGGGTAGCTTCTCCATATCGCAAGAGTTGGAGTTCCAGGGTACTTATTCTTCTCTACTGTAATTTACCACGAAGAAAAATCTGGCTAATTGGAGTACTAGTAGGAATAGGGCCGCATGGTAAGTACACACAGTGTGCACAAGTTTAGAGAAACACCGGGTGCAACCAAGGGTATGCGGACAAGCACCAGATTTAGCGAGGTAACGGGGAACTGCCGGCCGTACCTACCTCAGCGGTGGGGCTTGCACATGCAACTAGGCGAAGACATGGGAGCAACGGAGAGGCGGTGTGTTGTTGTGTGGTAGAACCCGTTGAATTTTGCCCCATATGCGCACTTGCTGGGCACTCACAGTAGAGCCAACATCGGACGGGGTTTCTAAGCTTCGATCTTGCGCTACTTCACCCTGCTGCGTAGGAGCTCTAGTATTAAGCTGAGTTAGATTTTCTAGGAGGTGTTGAGCTCTAGATTTTTTTTTTCTTTTCTCATTAATTACATGAACCTTTTGGTTATGGTAATCCCCCACTTCCGGCCTGAGCCCTAACATCAAATAATAAAAACACAAATAACAAAATAATAATAAACACACTAAAAAAAAATCAATCTGTTTCACCCCCATTGTACCCACTTCTCCCTCACTAACTCTCCTCGTCCCCATTCCTGCCAATTTACTCTGTCCCCTTCTTCCACTACCTCTCCTAATCTCCCGTTCTTAACAAATTCCTGATATATCTTAATCCCCCACTCCGCCCCCTCCTGACTATACAACATTGTTCTCTTGTTTTCACCCCTTTCTCTCTCGCTTCTACCCTGCTCCCCTCATTTAATCCACACTCTTATTGAGCTCTAGAGATTCTTTTATGAATGTTTTTTTCTCTTTTTCTCTTTCGAGCAAACAGAAGCGACCTATGAGCTGCGGATTTAGGTAGTCAAACCAAGATAGAGCCCCATCAACCTTCATCCAAATAGCCAAAGAAAATATATAACCTAGGATATTCTCTACCGGTGATTTCGGTTTGATTTATTGTTCGATATCAGTATGATACGGGTCAAACTTTTAAAATACACTGCTTTATCACTGTATCTAAGTTGCATCAACAAAGGCCTTCTCATTGCTGCTAGCTACTTCTACGTTCCAGAGTTTTCCCATGTACGCGTTATTTAAGGACTTGGCACTGCAATCAACAATCCACGGTCAACAAGCCTAACCATCGCGTTTTTCAAGGAAATTCATTCTAGACTAGTACCGGATAGAAAAGCTTTTGAGAACGCGTGAACGATGTCTTGTCTAAAAAATTATAATTCTCTTCAATAAGTCCGGTCCCTGGGAGGGAGAAGTGTTCCTCCTCCGCTCTCCTCTTTAAACCCCACTCACGAGCTAGTCTAGCTCTCTCTCTCATGTTACTTTCTGACTAATCAACACGGATGGTTAGTTTCGAATAAAAGTTGGCTCCGTGCACTAAGGTACGTAGTTGCGATAAATACAGTTAGATAAATGTATGGTGAGCTCTCTTGTTCTATCTAACCCACTTTACCTAGTTTATCTAATCTCGTGTAGGAGCTAGTCGAATCAGCGCGACGCGAAGCTTTGAGGCCACCTGTCTTTACTGGCGTATATAGTGTACGACCCCCGGCATGTTATATTCAATAACCTCCAAAAAGCTTTCTATACGATTACTTACTTTCTCGGTCACTTATAGCTACACATTACAGTCTAGAGATAACTACGACTATGTGTAAGTACGAGCACGCCAAGTTATTAAAAATGTAACACCACCCAATCTCCTCGGTACAATTTCCTCCTTTGGTTGGAAGCCTCGAATGGTTCATGACATAAAAAAAGGAGATTCTATCCGAAGGAATGCTAGAGGCCCTTAAAATATTGGATAATGACCTCACTATGAGTACTCGGAAAACATATACAGCCTCTCGTGTACAAGGGAACTTGCATATCATGATTGGCAAATGCCAAGGCTATCTAGCAACCGAGCATTGTTTCACAGACGAGCAAAGAAATTATATTCCCCGCGGCAAGCACTAGAAAGGCTAAAATACCTGGAGCGTCATAATTAGGCTCTTGGATAAAAATTTCAGAAAATATTGTATGTTAATATACGGGTCATGAACAAATACTCATTAATTCAGCAGACTCGGAACAAAATATACCGGGGTAGGCCAGGATAAAATAGCGAACAGCTATTAATGGCTTTTCTGTTTGGTATCATCATTTCCCCTTGTCTATAAGATATCATGGATGGCATGAGACTGAAAAACGAATCTCAAGAGTTTTATATTTTAATTAGATCCGTGTTTGGGGTTGACATCATGGGATACCTCGGCGGTGCCAACGGTTAACCCCCGCGCAGTTACGGGCAACCTAGTCGAGGGTTTTTTACCACTTCATCTTCATAGGCTAAAGAAAGATCCAAGAGATATCAAACCTACGATTCTTGGGTGAGGTTTGATCAAAGGAATGAGATCAAATGTGTCTAGGCCAGTTCTTCTCTTGGGTGGGGGAACGTACATCAAATCCACATGTGATTTAGTGCTTTACTCTACTGAAGGGGCTAAGGCCGTATATGTGCTGCATCTTATTTCAGTTATATTAAGTACACCTCAACGCTAGAGTGAGGAGTATTATACCACCTATTATCCGTCTATGCGACGAGCTTAGAGGGAGATAATTTGAAACAACTCCGCGAAATGTATAGGTTCTGATGATATCTTTTAGCGGACTCGCAGGACCAGCCAAGAGGTTCGCTAGATGGCAAAAAGGTCTGCCCATGAGGACTGCGTAGTAAGGATAAGCTCTGTGGGCGCTAGTTTATACTTGCTAAGATAGGTTCAGAGGGTATCCTGGAAAGTATCAAAACGTCTTCAATATATATCACTGGAGGCCGATAAACTATATCACAGCAGGTTGACTATCCCACAATAGTTAATACCTAGCAGAGTCGTTCCAACACCGGTAACCGGGCCCAGACATTGCCCCGGGTGGAAAATTCCTCGATAATTGGTGAAGGGGGTACTTTATAGAGTGGACGGAAAGTTGGGAGGCCACATAATACTCCAAGTCTCATAGTCAAGTGCGAAGCCTATGTGTCTTGGGTAGCGACATTTGTCTGAGCATCCTATTCTTTTCATCGCCAGTGGGTAGGAGGAGGTACCAAGCCAACGAACAAGTAGCTTCCGGCTGCCAGCTAATAATAAACAATGGGAATAAATAGTGAGGAGATTAGCAGTATGGGTAGTTGATCTATGAGATGATAAAATAGTAGGAACTAAATCAGAGAAGCTGACTTACGGAGAAAGCACAGCCAGCAAACCTGACGACTGTTGACTCAAATCGCCAAATGATGATTTTTCTGAATAGTCAAAGTCCCGCCCCAGGTCCGTTGATACGCACCAATGCTAAAGAACACCAAGGTCCTCGCGAATTCAAAGAAGTCTACCCTGACACCTGGATGAAATGTCAGTCATGCCGTATAACTTGATGGGCCTAAATACAACCTTATTACGAGCACAAAAGTCCGTATTCGGAGCTGCCCTACAAGGGTTGCTCGCAAAAATACAGACAGAAGCAGTATCAAAGAAAATAGAAGAGAACAGCAAGTATCTGAGGTTCCATTATGTGAAAATCTTCAGCAAATGAACTAGCACCTCTTGTAGGGACAGTGTTACCTGTGGGATATTCAAAATCTCACAAGTAAGAGCTAAGATCTACCCCTATGAACATTCCCTTGCTACCTACACATGGATCCTAAAGCCGTTATACTCTTTTGGAATATGCGCTCGCCACCAGAGGTCGTAGACGATCGTTTTGTACCCATTATATGCAAAATACCTCCGAAGGTTTGATTTGTCGTATAATAGGTATTCCAAAGAGATACCTCGGGCGTCACGGTTTCAGAGCTCCACCCCCTAGGTGTTAGGTTCATCATCGCGCCATCCTCTGGCAGGAGTATCTTTTAAACGTAGTGGCCTTCAGCCCCTCCACATAGCAATGTTGAGATTAGGCGTATGCATATCAGGATGTGAGAAGGCGCTCGATTGAGTCGAACGGATATAGCAAACTATGATTAGCAGACAATTATCTTGTGCCTAAAGAAGGTGTTGCTCAGCAGACTTAGAACCGAACATATTGCAGTACGGAAGTTTTGAAGAAAACAGGAAAGCGAGCGGATGACGAGTGTCAGTGCGGGGGGGGGGGTCCAGGACGTTAGACATGTGTGAGAGGTATGTGAGTTGAATAGAGATGTTTGGGAGGAGGCAAAGGTTAAGGGTGTTGAGATCAAGGATACAATTTCGTATAGCCAGGAAGGGGCAGAATGGGGGATAAAGATTTCTAAGGAATTTGTTAAGAAAAGGAGGGTGACGGAGGAAGACAGTATAAATTGGCAAGACTGGGGAAGAGGGGATGTGGAACGAGAAGATGTGTAGAGGGTGGTTGTGTGTAAGGAATGGTGTGCGTGCAGCTTTTTGTTTGTTTGTCATTGTGTCTGAAGACTAGGACTGGAAGTGGGGGATTACCATAACCGAAAGAATTGATTGGAGAAAAACATACGCACTGAAAAGACAAGAATCCGACCGTGGTCATTTGGTAACGCTGGAAATACAGTGGCTGGGGAGAAATCTGCCTAGTGAGCACGGAAAAGTAGTCCGGGAGCCTCAATGTCGGGACTGCAGCTTTCTCGCTCCTTTGTCATCCAGCTAAAGGGTTGCCCAGACAAAAATCAAGCTCTTGGCATATACAGATTGAAAGAATAGGAATCCACTAGGTCCGATCAAGTAGATATAGAACGAGCTGAGGCTATTTTCTAGTCCTCACCACACTCAACCTAGATCGTAGGTGCACCTAGCTAGTAGATTAAACTCACCAGATATGTAGTACAAATATGCTTGGAGATATGCCAGCGGGATCGAGATAGATTGGGATATAGAGTGCTCCTATCATTCCTAAGTCTATTGCTAGGGGACGCGAATAACCCACACCCATACGTTAAGAGTACAAGTAAGGCTTACACAATGTTATTATTAAAACCCACTCTTTCGCTAGTTCTAGAACTATTTTCAAACGCTCTACAGGGTGCACATAGCCCTGTAGCTGTTACTTGCGCCTGGTAGCTAGATCAGTTGCCTGCCCAAGTGTCTCTGTTGGCAGTTTCGGCTGTGGGTTGTTCTCCTTGCCTAAGAGCCCCACGGTGTGCCTAAGTACACCGCAGAATAACAGCTCTAATCGCTACTTACATAACTCATAAGATACCAGCCTTTGTATCTCAATACTAAAATATTTAAAGTGCTTAAGATCTCTAACAAATAGCCGCCTAATACATAATCAACCTACCTTATTAAGTATATCTAATCATGTACTACGTATAATAGAGAACGCTCATAGATATTTTCATTCTATGTGCGCGCGGTTCCAAACGTCGGGCAGTATTTTGGTCGATACTCCGATGTCCTGATAGTTCAAACCTTTTAAGAAACTATTGAATTTTCATGTATTATTATAAAACACCACCTACTAGTTTCAGTCAATCGAGGGGAGAGGTTGCTGTGGAATCTTAAGGGTGGAAAACGCGTTGTGGAGCGTTCCCAAAGATACCCATATCATGATGATATATACCTAGACAAAGGAAAGGTTTGGCCCCGGATAGCAATCAAGAGAAATGCCTAAGTCTTCATTCAGCAAACATAGGTACAAAAAACAATTACTACCAGGTTCCAGAAGATATTTCTCACGTAATTACACTATCCATTTACAGATATAATTTCCGTCTCTTAGGGTTTTACTACTATTTTATCTAGTGGGTTTGGAAGACATTCTTTGAGTTGTAAGGCTCGGTTGCTCCTCCGAGGCCATGCCTTTCCATGAGATATGGTGCGCGCGGTTCCATTTCCCATCTCCACAGCGACCACTATGTCGGACTAAGCTTACCATAACCGTAAGGCCCATGTAACTAATGAGAAGAAAGAAAAAAAAGTGTCGGAATAAGCTCAAAGTGGTCTCACGGACCTATATACTGCCCCCGAGCCACAGCCAACTTAGTGAGGAGTAAGCTGGGCGTGGATCAAAAGTACGGTTCTCAAATACGTACAGCCAATCCCGGTGAGATTGTTGACATTGCTGGCACCGACTGCCGAGATATAGTTTAATATCATTGGCATGTGCCGGCAATCCCTGAAAGAGGCGGAACTAGAAACATCACGAGTATTGATCTACGCTACCATATGAACTTTAATGAACTCTATAGAAATTCATTATACAGAGCAATGAGCTGGTAAAAAGAATAGTTTTGAGTTATCTACCCTGGAAAGGCAAGATAAAGACGCCTCAGTTAACAGCTGGATCTCGCTTCTTCTTTTAACCCGTTTCTTAACCACTCGGGGTGTTCAAAAAGTCATTGTAGCCATATACCGAGTAAATGGGTTTTTTGAGTTGATCAATTAAAGAAGCTCTCTTCATTCATCTATATATTCCAGCATGGAGGAATTTCCAGACACTTGTTCGGTCGGCGATGACTTCTACTACTGGTCCATTTACGCACTTCCAATAGTGTCTTTAGCTCTGGTTATTACTTTCATAACTCAACTTCTTGCCACTTTAGCATCAACTTCCATAAGAATCCGCGCAAAGTGATGACAATGGTCTTAAATCCCCTGTTGATCCTTGGTCACATGAGTCATTTGCAAGGGGAAGGGTGTACAAACATTCGTAGAAATACGGCAGAGAAACGTTGAGAAGTGTTAACGCCAGTGTCGCCAAAAATGTTTGTACTAAAGTCTCAATTCATTGTTTGATACTCTTTTAGAAAGCATGTTTTTGGAATACGAATAGCGGGTGACGGCTAGAGACAAAGGCGCGCAGGAGCGGGCAATACCTGTCTTAGACACGGGGGTAACACATAGAGTCTTTACTGGAGTAGGTAGCCTTCATTGTGAAAGATTAAACTAGCCAGCATCCTCTTCGAAATTTGAACCCAAAGTTGTTGCACGAGATACGACCAGTAATGATATGCCGAGCATGTTCACACCACGAACGCACACGTAGCCTCGAGATAGAACTGCCCAGCCAATTGAGTGTCTTGAGTCGAGTTTAGGTGGAAAATGGTCGAAGCTGAACGAAAAGCTCAATCCCGAAACAGAAGAGAAGTACTAAAAAATTTGATTTCCCGCCGCGGCTAACGGCTCGGGGGGAAGGAGATAGGCCAGAAGATAGCGCGGAGCATTGGATGATGCTGGCTTTCGGGACTTTTTATTTTAAATCATCCATTAACCTTTTCACCACGAAAAACTACGAGAGAATTGTCTTTCAGCCTCGTGAATTGTGGTTTGGCCTATATTGCTATCTCATCTGTACCTCATGATCCTGGGATTTTGGCCGTCAATTCCGCCTATGAATGATTTAGAGGACTACTCGTCGCTGAGCGAATCGAATTATGGGTCATCCGAGAGTATTTTATTCCAGGTTTCCCCCTTGAATTTAATTAATAGCATCTAGCGATGGGACAATAGTTGATATCTTGCAGATCCACCAGCCATGAAACAAAGGAAAAAGAAACTCAGATAATACCTCCCAAACAGAAAGCAAACTAGGTAAAAATAAACACCGCCTCCTTCTCCACCTAACCATTGGAGAGAATACCCACCTGTATTTCTGTATACGTACTTACCCCCCAGCTATCGCGAGTATACTTGGGGCAGTGAAAGAATGAGAGCTTGAAAGGGAGAATGACTTTATTATTCAAGTTAGGTCCGTAATACAATAAAATACATCGAAAAAAAGAACTGTGATAGTAATAAAGCAGAACTACGACCGCTCAGATCCGTGACAGCCTGGCCTGTCCCAATACCTCGCCCAAATCCGCTTAGGATAATCTATTAGAGTACGATCAACCATGTACGCCTCTATTTTACGCTTGTGGAAAGATCAAAAACCTCCCTCCAGTACTTGTAATTAGGGTCGAATTCGTTTTCTTTCGCTTCGACCCCTAGCTAATGCATGTGTGAGCGGATAGGAATGACACCAACGGCCCGAGCACGGGAATATGGCCATGGTATAGAACTGACGATCTAGAAGTTAAGCTTCAAAGAACTTGAGGAATTAAGCTGATAGGGTGGATAGGTTTTTTTTTTAGTATGCCAAGAGCACCTGTCGGCCAAATCTGACGCCAAGATAGCCCGGCGGCCAAATCTCAATGCCAAGAACTCCTGGCGGCCAAATAAAGCTTGGCGCTGAGATGGTCCTCCTACGACTGCCAAGAACCCCGGCGGCCAAATAGAGCTTGGCGCTGGGATACTCCTTCTACTACTGCCAAGAATCCCGGCGGCCAAATAAGTCTTGGCGCTGAGATACTCCTTCTCCCACTGCCACGAACCCCAAGATTAGATACTGACTACAATCTTAGATAAGACATGGAATGTGGCCCAGTATGATAGAAAAACGTATAATCTAGGATAAAGTGGGTGATGACATTACAACCACTAGAACCTTCGCCGCTTGCCTGAGACTAGCGAGACCGTAAATCTGAATCCCACGCCCCCCAATATTTTTTACCAGAGTCTTACTTGGGTTCACTCGCTAGATACCATTATCTATGCGGCTGCAAAACATATCTTGCTATCACCGGATAGTAATAGAGTGCTTTCTGTTTTGCGTCACTACTTTTATGAAAGTACGACATCTACAGCTGAAAGAGATACCTGATGATGTTTATAAAACGTATGAAACATCTACAGGGGACCTGGAAGACGACACCAAGACCTGCCGGTAATGGTTGTGGATACCATAATTCTTTATTTCCCTGCTGTTTATATTTTCATTGTGGATTTTCTCCGTACAGAATCCTAGCTCTCTGTAGCTTAGGGAATACTGAAATATACACCACCCACACCATCTACTAATCCTTTTTGGTAGGCATCCTATAATCACCTGCACCCTTCCTCGGCCTATCAACCACGGGCTCCCCCAAACACCGGCAATTGATGATACCATGACCTTTGCCAAATGTTGACCAACATTCTAGACCGATACTCTGACGCCACTGATAGACAGAACTTCCAAAAATAATAGAAAATTCTCTTATAATATGATTAAATATTCTCTAGTTTTTCAGGCCAGTGAGGCCAGTGATTTTTATGAAATAAAACCTCAATTTTAGGTGCAGAAAATGCAATGTGTAGCGTTCCTTAAACTACCCATATCATGATGATATATACTTAGGCGATTCTTCTTTTTAGGGTTTTTTTTTCTGTCTTTATGACATCTAGTGACTTTGATCTAAATGATTATATCTATAGGGACGTGGTACTAGAAGTAAATAGATAGTTTACCTTTGGGAAGAAAGTAGCCTGTAGAATTGGTATATTTTGGCAGACTTGGGCATAATAGGGGAGTTCCACGCTAAAGTATGATTGGTCGACATTTGGGGCCGTCCACACCATAGAATATACTTAGGTCATTTTTTTCTCATATTGTTCTTTAAGGGTATTTTTGTATGCTTATTGTATCTGGTACTTCAGCCTATACTAGTAGATCCTTGGGGGGGCGGTGTTCTAGAGGTGTAAGGGTATTCTCTGTTCATGGAGGAGTAGGCTGTAGGGTTTGTATATTCGGGTAAGCTTGGGCATTGTTGGAGACTTTGGCATCCCACACCTGTTTACGGTTCCTCGTCATTTGAGACCGCGCACTATACAACAACCACGGTAGTTGTTTATCTATCAAGACTTATAAATTTTCAATACGGTATTAAAAGATTTCTGTAACCCTCTTGCGAAGTTTCCCCGGTAATTGATCCGTATTGGAATGTCGACGCATAATGTCGGTATACCCCTCAGACCATAGGCACTATACCAGCAACACGCCCACATTGGCAAGCGAAGCGTAACGAGCAGACAGACCTAGGTTCTGGGAATAAAAACTCAGGAACTGGTAATTTTTGGTAATTTTTGGGATGTGAACTTGGTTGCTTTGAAGGCGAGTGCGGCTTCGTTTAATATCTTTTATCTCGCTTGGAAAAGGTCTTATAATCAAGTATTTTAAGCTGTTTTGAGTACATCAATCAAGTAACAGATATTATGTTTTACGACTGGCAATCACGGCTTGGCAAGAGTTCAAACTACAGTCACAATAATGCACATATAAAATCACCAATCAAGAGCAAATATTCGAGTGACAAGAATGAATTCACTAGGAACTATGTAAAGGGGAAAGCTAAACTACTTCAAGGTATAATCTAGGTAGATGACCACCTATACTTACCTCCAGGATTTAGAGGCCGCAAGAGAACAAACGGCAGACTGGCGGTAATGGCGCTGGACTGCCTGGTAAACCCGGGGTGCTGAGTCGAAGGAAGCCGTCCGTGAAGGGATGTCTCGGGGCCAGACCGTAGTCTGTTACCACCAACCCCCTGGGATCCGGTAGTGTCGTAGGTCCCTCCGGTCCGGTTCCGGTATGGGTTGTCCGGGTTGGTGTGGGCGAGTCGACCGTCCGATCTAATGACCACCGGGGCCAGAGAGCATGCAAGCATGCTCCCAGAGGAAAGTATTAGCATTATCTATAAAGAAGGAATTTAAGAGAGAGGAGAGGAGAAAGGTTGGGAGGGAAAAGAAAACGTACCGTTATTGAATCAAAGCCCAGCTTCCAATTCATGGTACGTCGGGGGAGTATTGTGGCCGGGTAGTTTAGGCGTCCAAATTTTGTAGGTATTCGAATGGGTAGGCGTCCAGAGGTGTTGGTGTCCAGGGATGTGGTGTCCAATAGTGGAGTCGTTCGCGTACCCGTCCAAATCTAATGACCACCGGGGCCAGAGAGCATGTAAACATGCTCCCAGACGGAATAGTTAGTGCTGATTAAGCTAAATAAGGAATGAGTAAACAAGATTTTGGGGAAATAACAGACCGTTTCCATAGTACTAGCCCACCCATCCCTAGGAGTACCGATCCGGGCCCTCCGGGTGTGCTGGCATCGTCCGGGTGTTGTCCTTCCGGAGGCCCTGGAGTTGTCCCGAAGTCGTCCTTGGTGGTGTTGTCCTCCACCATCCCCTCTACCAACCTCCCCCTCTCCGCCTCCTCCCGATCCCCTTCACTGGAACAAGGATCCAACAACCGCACCCATCTAGGTTCCCATCCGACAGTCGCGGGCCATCCCATTACCAGCTGCGGAATGTTCTCTTGTCTGACCTCTATCCTGAAGGTCAGTATAGTTAGTGGCTACCTCCCAGCTTTATACCATGGCAGTCTAGCTGCCCCCGTGTTTTCCCAGTTAGCTCAAACTTGTCACTCTTTTTTTTTTTAACCCCCCTCTCCCAACACTATATTCACGATTTATGTTAGCCTGTAATATGTGATAAAATAGATAAAAGGATCTTACCAACACCCCGCCATCATAGACGGGACACCATTAAATGGTGTACGTGGCGACACAGGAGGCACACGATTTCTACCTCCGAGTCCAATGTCATCCGCCGACCATCTGAACTATCAACCGCCCGCTTTGGCGTCCCAATAAATAAATATAAACTAGAAATAATTAGTAACTGTCTAAGGGTATCATGTCATGAGAAAAATAAACCACTTACTTTTTCCCCCCCAGTAACCCATCCAAGACGCCCGCGTCTCTTCCGTGCCTTTTCTTGGCCCCGTGGGTTGATTTTTTCTTTTTTACTTTTTTTTGATTTTTTTTGATTTTTTCCTCCATCTCCGCCTATCCGCCGCAGCAGGCATTTAGCGCACTGCTTTAGTTCTAATTTTTTTTGGTCTCGCAAGTGTTTTGTATTTTGTATTTTTTTTGGATTTTATGGGGATATTATCGTAAGGAGAATGCCGGTGGAGACAACGATGGTTGCTCGGTGGCGGGCCGTTTCGGGAACAGAAAGCACTTTTGTTTTTTTAGAGAACCTAAATCCCTTGGTTAATGACTATCACTAGAAGGAAATCCCCGGAGAAGAAGAAAATAATCCACAGGAGCTTTAACATACCTTATACAACCCAGTCAGGGGGTATTGCTGGCTGGGAGTATTGGTGGGTGCCGGAGGAACGGTGTCGGGCCATATAGACCTACTGAGCGCTACCACGATGGTGGAGCCTCTTCTAACGTACTGAGATAACCGTGACATCCTAGTCGGGGGGTATTGCCGACAGGAGTACTGGTGAGGACCGAAGGAACGGAGTCTGGCCATATAGACCTGAGAGCTGCCACGATGGTGGAGTCTCTAGCGTACCGAGAGAACCGTGACATCTTGAACGGGGGGTATTGCCGACAAGAGTACTGGTGAATGCCGAAGGAACGGAGTCTGGCCATATAGACCTGAGAACTACCACGATGGTGGTGTCTCTTAAAACGTACCGAGAGAACCTTGACATCCTGAACGGGGGGTATTGCCGACAGGAGTACTGGTGAGGACCGAAGGAACGGAGTCAGGCCATATAGACCTATTGAGAACTGCCACGATGGTGGTGTCTCTTAAAACGTACCGAGAGAACCTTGACATCTTGAACGGGGGGTATTGCCGAAAAGAGTACTGGTGAGGACCGAAGGAACGGAGTCAGGCCTTATAGACCTAGAGTACTACCACGATGGTGGAACCTCTTCTAACGTACCGAGAGAACCTTGACATCTTGAACGGGGGGTATTGCCGACAAGAGTACTGGTGAATGCCGAAGGAACGGAGTCAGGCCTTATAGACCTAGAGTGCTACCACGATGGTGGTACCTCTTCTAACGTACCGAGAGAACCGTGACATCCTGAACGGGGGGTATTGCCGACAGGAGTACTGGTGAAAGCCGAAGGAACGGAGTCAGGCCATATAGACCTATAGAGTACTATCACGATGGTGATACCTCTTCTAACGTACCGAGAGAACCGTGACATCCTGAACGGGGGGTATTGCCGTCAGGAGTACTGGTGAAGTCCGAAGGTACGGAGTCGGGCCATATAGACCTAGTTCGGGCTACCACTCTGGTGGTGCCTCTTCGCCGCTTTGGCGTTACACTCCTCCCCCTCACCGCCCTCCCCCTCCCCCTCGCCGCCCTCGCCGCCCTCGTCCCTCTTCCGCTTTGGGGTAGTTGGCTGCGCTGTCCCTCTCTTGAATAGAGGACGCGTTGGGGTGATCTTGTCCAAGGACTCGATCGACCCCATACTCCACCTAGAGGCCCTTGCGGCACCTCCGGAGACCCTGAAGTTACTAGGGAACTCCTCCCCGCGGTTTCCTCCCCTGGACCTCTTTGCCGGTGCTGGTGTATCCGCCTCACCGAACGCTTCCGGGCATTTCCGCTTAGGCGACTCTCTCCTCTGGTCCCTCGGACTCTCCACCAACCTAACCTCCCCCTCACCCTGCCTCCGCTTGAGCTCACTGTATTTCCTCTTGAGCTCCGCCCAGCGGGCATTTTGTGCCGCAATCTCCTCCATCATCCGCTCGACCCTTGCACACGATCCTAGGACTACCTCATCCTCGATAGGATCGGTGGAACTAGAAGACGGGGTGCACACTGTGGTGTATGCACGGCCGACCCTCTTGTTCTCGGTTTTGGCAGCCTAAGCAGTAATACCTGGAATATTAGTAATTAGAATTATGGAAATAGATACTGAGATTATACTTACAGGCGCCATGAACGTAGTTCCAGATGACTCTGGACTATCCCGGAAGACTTTGATCCTCTGGCTCCGGTCTGGTACTACCTTGGTAGCAAGCTTCACTGCGGGAAGCTTTTTGTTGCCGGGAACCACTGGGAAAGATCCCCACATGCTGGCCACGAGGTCTGCCTCTTCCTTCTTGATTTTCCTGGCATGTGCTCTCCCCTTGCCCTTTGATATCTTGGCGGCGGCTCCCTTCCTCTTGAGGATCTTCGCGAATTTATCCTGTGCCGCTTCCTCTGCGAGATCGGCGAGGTGGGCAAGAGGGCGAGTGATGGTGGTGTTTACGGGCTTCGGAGTAGTACTCAACCTGCCACCAGGATAAACAGACCCCACCGAAGAACGTGCGTAAAGAGTGGCTGCGCTCTTCCTCGCCTTGTTCAACTTGGCGGCTTGCTCCTTCGCCATCCGGAGGCAACGTTGAACGAAACTCTCCCGAGGAGTCACTAGTACCGGAATGATTGGTGCCTGGCTCTTCACTGGTGCTGCCTCCCTCTTTGACTTCACCGGTACTGGGATCCTGGAAGGAATAACCTTCTTCTTGACGGGTACCGGGATTCTCGACCTTGCCCCAACCTTTGGAATGGTTGCTCCCTTTACTGCAGCTAACTCTGCCGCCCTCCTAACCCTATTCGCCTCGATGACTTCTTGCATCTTGGCTGCATCCCTCTCCTCGGCCATCTTCCTTTCATCCTCCTCCTTCACCTCAGCCTCCTTTTTCTCCTTCTCATCCTTTTCCGCCCTCATTCTGATCAGCCCCTTCACATCCAGATCTGACTTCCTGACCCTATAGGGTGCTAGAACCAGCTTCCCCTTCTCCTTCGGCAGTACTTCCTCCCTCGCCTTCTCCTCGGCCTCTCTCTTCGCTTGAGCAGTGGCATTCTTCGCCGGATGAGCCCAGACACGTCCGTATCGTGGGAGCTTCTTTCCGTTACCCTTCCCCTTTTCGACATTCTTCCCACCCTCCTTCTTCTCGTCCCCTTTCTTTGCGGCTGCACGGCCCGGCATTTCTAAGAGGTGTTAGATAGGTTCGTTGTAACTCCAGGATGGGTCGATATATTTCAGAGAATGGAATGCTTACTGTCTAATACGAAGCAAAGGCTAGTGCTTGTATTTGATGAGAAAGATATCTGCCGGAAAGGTGTGTAGCAAGATTATCTGAGAATTGACAAGTCGACGCAAGATGTGAATCCCCGGGCTTGACAAGTGAGAAGAGATCGGTGTTGTTAGGTGATAACACGAGAGGAAAAGTCGTTGTTGATAATTCAGTGTAAAAATTCCTACCGCAACGGCGACGAAGAGGTAACTTGGGAATTTTTGACGACTGAATGATATGGCGACAACGAACTTTGAAGCGGGGAGGATCGGAGATTGAAGGTAGGTAAAACGCAAACAGCAGGCAAATTTCGACGCAAAAGTAGTTCTGACTAAAAACCAAGAAGTACAATTGTGGTGAAATTACTGTTGTTGCGAGAAGGTGTAGGAAGGAAGAAAAAGTGACGATGGTGGGTGGCTCGGTAACATGTATGCTCGCTTGCCCAAGATAACATACATGTAATTCCTCGACAGCGGTTCAGAAGATGGATAATCACGCGGAATCATATAACTATATGGAAAGACTTCTTGTAACTGAATATTTACACATGGCCTACTTCCATAGTCCTATCCTGAAGGAGCTCTATATTCGGCTATGATTTTTTCCTGTAATTCCGTTCCGCAAGTAATTTACTGACCGTAGGCTCCCCGTTCTCTCCCCTCCCATCTTACACTTTTTATAGGCAAGTCCCTAAGATAACCTCTAGTTTGCTCAATGACCCTCCGAGATTTACAGATACGTTTGACACAAAAACACAATCACAGCGGTTCAAGCTCAATCACCTTACCTGTCATTCAGGATACTCATCTAATCTGATCTCTTGCTCGTTCCTTGGCAGAGGGCTTAGTTTTATAGTCAAAAGTATGTTGTTGGCAGCTATGGTAGGTTCTTGTTCTAGCTTCAGATCACTATTCGCAGCGTACCAGGGACTGTTAATAGTGCTTCAAGGTGAGTAGAGGACTCTTGCACTTCCTATCTTTATTTGTACTACTAGTGGGCCGTTCTGTAGCGTACTAGTGGTGTACGGTGGCACTAGTTTGTTAATTAGACCAAGCGAACTGCTCTAGGCTTCGGGCCTAGCAGAAATCCGATCAATAGCATCAGCATAACAAACCCCTCGCTGCTCGCAAGCTCACGTATACCAAACCTCCTCCGATTGAGCGTCAATTACTATTTCTTGCAGCCCCAGGTGCAGTTGTCAATTCGAATAGTAATCAGGAATATATAGCTACTCCGTAATCACAACCCTGACCTCTCGGTAGAGATCATCTAGCGGCCACTAGTCTGTTTTCTTCACTTTCTGGGTACTAAGGTTCAACCGAGCTAGGAGTTTGGTCTTCTGGCGGTCTAAGCCGTTGCCATGTTCCTTAGCGACAAAACAAACAACATCAAACTTTCGCGAGACGGTGAGCAGAAAACACCCCTAAGTATTGAGATTACGACCAAGATCTGATAGCTCTTGTAGGAATAACGCACACGAGAAGAATCTTCCTACATGTAGATTGGATTTATATTCTTGTTGATTTCATGGTGTGCAATATTCAAACGCGGATGGGCCACCTTCACCCATCTCTATTTTGATTGTGAGGATCTACAGCTAGAAGGAGTTGGAGAACAACCTACTGCTCCTGCTTAGGCACTTAGTCCTAAGCGTATACACCTCCACTTCAATAAATGAGTTTCCGTCTCATGCAATATACTCTATAGTATACAGAGTGACCTCCGCATATCATACCACTAGTACGGAAAAGCCAAAATTGAGAAATTCTTGAATTTCGGAGAGGAATTGCGATAGCAAATATCAATGATCGTAATATGCCAAGGATTTTGCACATTATGGTCGAGTGAGAAATTGTGACCGATGGATCACGTGCCTCAAGAATGGCATAGTCGGTCATGAGTCATCACTCGTAGCAATCGATCCAATCAAGTTGCTGGAGTGGCTTGCAACCAACTCTCCTCGTCTAATATTTCCTACAAACAAATCTGTACTAGATAGTGTATATGATTCATATCTCATGCGTCATAAGCTCAGACCCACTGCCCTGGGTAAGTTCCTCAAGATAATTTGTTTCAGCGTTGTGTTCTATTTCTAGTAACATTCTCTGGCAGTCATAATATTGTCGGATGTCAAAATTAGGCGAACATCGAGACCGTAACCACAACACACATTGCCCCTCCCCCATACAAAGTAGAGAGGGTAGAAGCAGTCATTAAGGCAAATAGGTGGTAGAGAAAGGTATTTATATATTATAAATAATTGTTTTAAATTTCTTCTGAATATATTGTCTGATACATAGGTGCGGTTGGGTAGTTGTGGACGGAAATGGTTTCTCGCTTAATTTTGACACCCGACAATAGAACAACGCCTTAGTCAGCACGCCTTTCGTAGGAGAACAAACCAAGGATCCTTTTTCTGTATCTCATGCGAATTTTACAGTAATATCAACTACCATCTTTTTCCTTAACTGAGCAGATAGAATTACTCGTACAGTATAGGCGAATTCGACCCTGCTTTTGAAATTTCCTTCGCGTGAAAATCACGGGTTTCACCAGAAGCCCGGTTTCGAGATTTCAGTCCTCTTCACGCACAAAATACGCCAAGAATAAGATCTAATGATCACATGTCAGGTAGATATTCCTCGACCACGCTGTAGCACGTGATAGGCGCCAAGGCTGAATAAGCCGCTTGGCTTTAGCCCACCCTATAGATACTCATGTTCTTAGACTTAATCAATCATGCTTCATGGATCTAGATTTGTCAGTTACTAGATAGAGAACAGATCCGTGCCTTTTCAAACACCGACACTCTTAAGCCCAACCACAACGCCACCCATCTAAGAAAAAAACAAACCCCATAAGTGATGATTTTTCCTTGAATATCGACCAACAATATAAGTATGATTTACAATTTTCGCTAATCAAATATTAAAATCAGGAGTGAATACTCGGTGTAAAACGAAAATAACTGTTTTAAAAGTTTGATTTGATTGGCGGTAGTCTGTTGCTGGTGCCGAGTGCATCACCATGTAGCACTCGGCTTTCGGTACTCGCTTACGTAATTTCTAGGACCTGTAAAAATAGAAAGCAAGAGCGATATTCCTGCCAAGCTATGAAAAATGCTTATCCCTCAATGTTGGCGTAGAAGTAGTATCGTTGAGGTAAATGATTTTTGTGTCGTGTGGTGGGCTACTTTAGCTCCCCTCAGTAGTCTCATAGGAGTGGTAAAGGGCATAAGAGACTATGTATGGTGCGCTCAGTCCTAAACGAGCGGCAAAATTTGAGCCGACCTTGATCTCGATAGGATTCTCAATACCATCAGCGCAGGTTGGGTAACCTGACACAATAGAGTGTTGATTACTATTTTATTTGTTAACAAGTATAAATGAAAAAAAAAAAAAAAAAAAACTAAAGAAAATAGAAAAATAGAGAAAACAGTGAAAAATAAAAATAAGAGATATTCAAGGACACACATTGCTCTATTCACGTGTTCAGAGAATTCCCGCCGAGTGTTCCCTCTACACCTTACAGCAAGCAGTAGAGGTGGAACTACCGACCCACCAAGCATCTGAGCACATAAGAAGCCCTAATACAATACACAGGTAGATATATCAACTCAAAACATCATATCACACAAGTCATTGCTTTTTTAAGAGTGCTTTGATCGTTTTGGTACGGAAGCATCGGTGTGACATCCGAATTGGTCACGTATATCCATCTACGAGAATTCAGCGGTAAAAATACGATATTCTTACTCACTACCCTAGAATAAGCGGGTCTATCAGTTCCAAATTCTCTTTTAATCAAAGTCACGGATTGTTACGGAAATCCAAACTTGAGATTATCACGCGTTGTGCCAAGACAAGCACCTGATTCTCAGCGTCACTACCGGATTTTCATAGTTAAGCAAGCCTTTCTTTCGTAATTCCCAATTCTTACAGTATGAAGAAGTGGATAGTGCAGAATTCATCTCCTGGTCTCTGGGAGTAACGCTATGGTCTTCGAATTCCCTCAAAACGAAAATCACGGAATTTCTTGGAGTCCCATTTCCAGGATTTTGGCCGTTTTGTGAGCAATGGCGCCATAATTCCGTTGACACATGCAAAAACCTACAGGTATTGTATTACATAATGAACCACGGCAGTATTACCCTCCTTTCCGTTCGGCTCGATCTAAAACCTCGGGATCCGGCTACGGGAGAATTGCTCGTTTTCTCGGGGAAAGGTTGAAACCCCGATGCCTTCACAGGAGTGCGAACCCAAGCCTCGATTACCGCCACATTTCCTAGGAACACCGCCACAGGGTATATTTTCCTTCATGTCTTATTATACAATGATTCCAGCTATAATTCTAAGGATATTGTTTTTCTTGGGCTACACTGTCTTGATATCCTCACTGCGGGGTACCTGTGTCTAAGCATGTATGAATGTGCTTCTTCCTCTCTATACAGCCATTGTAAACTGCCTCTATGAACTATATATCCGTTTTACCCTCGCACCAGATAATCTGTCGAGGGTTACTCTGCCGCGTTAGAGTCACAGAATGGCTCCGGAAGGTCGGTTCGCGTTGTTAGAAATGTTTACGGCGGCATCCTCTCGCTAACGACCAAACCATTCATATTCCTCAAGCTAGACCCAAAGTTCTTTTTCTAGAATACTCTTAACATCGAATTTATCGCCATGAGGCGAGGGAATTATTCATACGGCACTTCGAAATCCGTACAGGATGATTCAACATACACTAAATCTACTTAATCCTTTTTCCCCAGAGTTAACCGTGATTCACCATCTTCTAAATACAACAGATTCTTCTTTAAATGCTAGAGTGGCAGGAAAATGTAGGCTCGGCTTTCCTCACATGCAATTGCTACACATCCAGCTTCCCCACTCATCTGATCGATCCAAAGAGTTGCAAATTAAACAAGATTGCTACGTGCCGTAGGTTGGCCACGTCCCCTCAACCGCAAAATAAGGCGGCTTAGCTTTACACAGCTCTGGCTCACCCACAAAGCCTTCTTCATAAACGAAATCATCCAGAGTGCTAACCGAAGAAAATAGCAAACTCGACGATTCAGTACTAGAAATGGTAGGCAGAGGATGGCAGTCAAGCTGGAATTTTAACTTTTTATTCTGTTCTATTTCCAACCTGTATTTTGTAATTTCATAGATTGGTGGAAAAAAAGACACTCTTACCATCCCGCTTTTGAATCCAACTTTCTGTAGGTCTATAGCTTACTTCAGTCCTGTTGCCACTAGATTAGGAGGGGTACTGTGGCAGACCCGCAGCAGTACCCCTACGGTGACACAGTAACGACCGCACGTGATTAGGGGCTGGAAGAGACTCCCGCTGGATTCGCTACAGAAACACGTCCCCATAAGAGAACGTGTTCATACCTGTCGCCTACTCTGTCCAGGACAGCAATGTACTGCTACAATCTATGCGACTGTTTTTGGATAGGGTTCAAAGAGCTGTGTAGATTTTAATTCTGAAGCTATCTGGGTAAGAAAATGCCTCTTCTTGCCGTGCAAAAAGTGTTCCGCCTCTTTGGGTCATACTACCAATACCCGAACCAACACACAAGAAATAGGATAGATTATATTATTACTTGTTACAAACAGTGGCAAATGCATATTCCAACACAGCTCAACTAGTTCACCGTAAAATACATCTCTAATAGTACTAGTGCGCGTAATACACACAGCGTAGATAGGCGAGTGAGTTTCCTAGAACTCGCATAACATTGAGAACTACATGAAACTCCTTAGCCGCTGGTTGACATCTCAGTTTCATAGCTGGCTGTCAAGGTTTTCTTTTACGAGAACTAGAGAGTGCCAAGGGCTCATGTATGTATTGAGGGGGGAGAAAAAAAAAACTAGAGAACACCCTCCGAGTGATCGGTCATGACTGCCCTCAAAATCAAGATTTTAAAATCACATAGTTACAAATTCACAGGCCACTAGCTCGATTAATTACACTCAAGATTAAAACTCTGAAATGACAGACGTAGAAAACATGACGTTTCCCTGGGTTTAATTTTTATCGGTGAGATCCTGGACCAAACTAGAAATCTACAGATCAGTAAGCGGAGTTCATTCTTTGCGCAAAGTTGGTCATGTCGCTAAGCTATCTGAGGATGAGACCTCGATCAACTGAGAGACACAGACCATGTACCTATTTGCAATTCAACCCACCATGGGTACTTGCAACACTTGAACAACTCACCACCGAATATTTTCAACATGAAAGCATCAGTATTATCACATTTATTTCAACAGAAAATTTCAGATATTTCGCTTTGTATATATAGTTGTAATTATCCTACCATCTATCAATACCCACTATAATATCTATTTATTAAATCCTTCAACTAGGGGCACTAAAAAGGTTAGAATTCAGACTCCTACCAAAATTCCCAGAACCCTCCCTGTAAGAAATCCCGTATTACACAATGCCCCCCCAACTACGCAACCCAACGCTCCAAGCAGCCCAGCAAAGAGAAGGCCCAGCAGCCACCTCAGCCCCCAACACCGACGCCCTCACCATACCCCAACGCCTCGCCGCCACCATCGCCGCAGCAAACGCCCGCAAAGCCCAAGAAGAAATCGCCGCCGAAACCGAACAAACCGCACAAGACCTGGAAAGACTTTTCGGTCCTTCAAGTGCACTTGAACACCCCGATACCCCCCAGTCTGTGATTGACATACTTACCCGCCCGCGCAAAGTTAACCAAAATATAGATGCTGCCCGTATCCCGGAGGTTCTCGCAGCTACTATTGCGGCAGCGGAATCGAATAAAATCGCTAACAGGGATCGCAACCGACAAGAGTACTCTGAGAGTATTTTGGCTAGTCAGTCGGGAAATGAAGCTACCCAACCGTCTATTCAAAGTGGTGATGAGAGTATGAAGAGATCAAAGAGGAAACGAGATCAGTTTCGGGGCGGGGTGAGAAAGGTGATTACTGTTTTGAAAGTCCGTCGGGAGAGTGAGCGACAGTAAGAAGTCGGATGATTTACTACTAGGCCCGGAGTCTTCCAGGAGTGCACCTAGGTGAGTTTATTACCTCTACTGACTATGTAGGGTTGTAATTGGCATATGTGTTCGGTTAGAGTTATTAAGTATTACAAGGATTCGATTATGATGACAAATTTAGTAGAATGTTAATAAATTTCAATTTGAAGCGTAGATATTAAATAAAGGTCCAAGAACGGTCACATCGCACAAGAAGTGAGTAATAAAATACGCATCACCCGTACATCTTTCTAATCAGCCATGATCTTATCTCCTACGATAACTCAGATATCATTGCCATCATGTATCCTTGTATTCAAGTCCACCTTCCTAGCACAAAGAGCCACCCCCGATATGGAATTAAACCCGCCGATACATACAGTATCATCAGCCTAAAGTTGACTTCAGAAGCCCGGGATATCTCGCCTCCAAGACGGAAATCACCTCTCCCCACATCTTCTCCTGCGCCTTTTGGCCTTCATCGCTAGTAATAACCGGTTCAGGACTACAGAAATACACGACATCAGCAAAACCTCCATGGTCACAGGGAACGGAAGAATACTCACGGAGTTACCTGACAGAAAGCCAGATACTGCCCATGGCTCTCTTTACCCCTACTAGCCCCGTCCAGGGTCGTCCGGCTGCCCACCTCGGAAGTCCTCCCAAGTATCGACACGACGATCGAGTAAACCACCCCCGAATGCCGGCCAAGCTCCGATTGACAAAACCCGGGATGCACCATGTTGACAATCACCTCCGGCTCATCACCGTTCATCGGGACCCGCTTAGCAATCTCCCTCGTAACATACATAATAAACAACTTCGAAAGCGCATATCTCTCCCAGAAGTTCGACGGGTCCTCGAAATACTCCTTATTACTCAACAACCGGAGCACATCCGGCTCATCCTTCTGCACAAACCTCGTCATCCCGTGCGCGTCGCTAGCCAGCATCACGAACCTCGGCGTATACCCAGGGTACTGTCTCGCCGACCACATCTGTTTCTTCATCGCATGAAGCGCCAACAACGTTGTCGACAGCACATTCACCTGGAGGGTCTCCTCCCACCCATCTGGCGACTCGTGCCACTTTGACGGCACCAACGCCGCATTAAGCACCGCCACATCCAACCTCGGCAACGTCTCCATCTTCTCCACAAACTCCATAGTCCCCGCGAAGGTCCCTAGGTCTAGTTTCCACACCTCGACGACATTGAGTCGGAGCGTTGATTCCTCAATGCTGCGTTTGGCGGATTCGCCTTTCTCGAGGTTGCGCACGGCGAGGATGACTTTTTCGGCGCCGAGACGAACAAAGTGGCGGGCAGCCTCGAGGCCGAGACCGGTGTTGGAGCCGGTTACGAGAATGGTCTTGCCGGCGTAGGTGGTTGTGGGGTATGGGAGTGGCCAGATCCGGTTCCATAGTATCAGGTTTAGAAGGAATTTGGGTGTGATATTTGGGGGTCCCATTTGTGCTGTGTTGCTGTTGTACAATGTTTCTATTCCGTCGTGATGTTACCTCCTCCCCCCCCCCCCCTATATACAAGTTCTGCACTTGAGGAATGTGGCGTTGAAGGACCTAAGCCGTAGTTGTGGGGATGACCCTCCCCCCCCCCCACGCACGATGGGTCTTACGGGATAATAATTGAAACTAGTACCTATCTCCGGTCAGGGGTGGATATGGAATGCCTAGGGTAGATGCATTCCTTGATTTATTTGGATAGAATTAATCATTTGCCTATTCATCGGCGTATCAGCCTCTCACAGGCCGTTGCTCGGGCTCCCAGAAGCCTCGGGAATCGCTCGGTAGTATCTCTTGGCTCGGGATAAGAGTTTCTGCCTCTACTGCCGATTAAGAAAGTATCCTGAAAGGAACAGTACAAATAATTGAGGTGAATTGTATTTATTAATTTAAATAGTAATAACCTGAACCAGGTCAAAAGTGTTGGGGGAATAGAGCCTCATGTACGAGGGCAGGGTAGTGTCACGTGAGGATTATGTAACAACATCATCTGTTAGGAGATGACTCTAGATGAAGGGTTATGTTCCCGAACAGACATTAATATTTACATCTACATTCTCCACTTATAAGCCAGAGATTACGTGAAGTTAGGCTTCAGATCCACGAGTCTTGGGGACCGTAAGCCGGTATCACAGGCACATACGTTCTGGCTTAGCAACGTAGCACCAGAAGCTCACCCGTCGCAACACAAACCTACAATAAATACTTTTTTCAGTGGGTGCCATATCATACTCAAATATCTTGGCACTAAAGGTACTTCTTTGAAAGAGGGAAGGATTGAATGTAATGTATGATGATTCTCTTCTCTCGTCACCATACGAGAAAGTATTGTCGGATGTCAAAATTAAGCGAACATCGAGACCGTAACCGCAACACACATCACTCCTCCCCCACACAATAGAGAGGGTAGAAGCAGTCATTAAGCCAAATGAATGGTAGAGAAAGGTACTTGTATATTCTAAAGCATTTTTTAAATCTCTTCTGAATATAGTCTAACTTATAGGTGTAGTTAGGTACAATAGCGGAAAGATGGGTGTTTTCACTACCGCATTGGTGGGGAATACGATTTTAAGTTGGAAGCGCTACCGGGTTGGTCAAAACATCCTGTAACACAGCCGACTTAATCTAGTATTCTCCAGAATGCCGCACCAAAAGCACCCCGCTTCCCAGTACTGTAGGTGTGGTTTTTTGCTTAATTTTGACACCCGATAAGATATGTAATTACTACCGTGCCAAGTCTGACAAACAAGCCACCTGCGCCTCAGCGCCACATCATGACACAGGGAGCCTTACATGTAGTCTATTGCCGTATAAAACAAAGTTTTGAAATTAATTCTCAACAAAAATATACAGGCAAAGTAGGATAAAGAAATAAGGCAATAGTCTATAAGTTCCAGTATGGAAAATGAGAAGTTCTTGTTTCTTACGTCGACAAATTGTGGCTATCAAGAATTGTCACGAAACCCATCCATCTCCTCCTTTCACACACATACACAAATAGGTATGGTGAAATTCCTTCTCGGCCGATATACACATCACAAAACTTTTCAATCACTGCCGGGAAATAATTCACCCGCGGTCGGAGATAATGCACTTTTCACGAGTTACATGGTATATCCGCCCGGGTATTGCTTACGTCCGAGACAGAGTGATTTTCTGTGAATGAGGAATAATGAAAATCGAGCCGGCTCCAAGTCTACAGTGTAATTGTGAGCCACACCACTCTTATTTTTTCATCTAGTAATTGACTATTCGCTAGTATACTTACGGTATTCTGAGGTGGGGGCAACGCTGCCAAGCGGGCCCGTCGATGGACTGAGACTCCAAGGCTAGACCGGGCTGTAGTGTTAGTCCTTGTATACTGAAATCCTCCTCCTCTCTCCCAGCACTAAATCCATTAATTGGAAATAAAAGTAACAAGAATTTCCTTCACCGAAGAAATCTAGCTGGAAGTATTGCTAAATAACGCGATTTAAAAAAATATCAAGATAAGCTAAGCTAATGAAAGTTTGTTCCCTTAGAGCGTTACTTAGCGAGAGCCGTAAATATAGGATATATGCAGCCTATCGTCCGCCATCTATCAGTCGCACGGACTGTGTCATGGAAAGTGTCATCAATGTATGTCTTGGCATGTTTTATAAGAGCCTCATGCGGCTCGTAGCTTAGATCATCAGAATTCATCATGTTATATCTTTCGTGATCAGGTCTCAGCGCTGTTAGGAGCCAAGCCTTTTCAGGGCGATATTACAGACTGGCTTGACTCAAGGGTTTAGTCGACTGCAGAGTACTTAAAATCCCAGCCAGTACTATCGATACGACAGACCGTCAAAAGATTCTAATCTTATGTATATCACATTCCTAACGGATGGTAGTAGATTTACCGGACGCTTTTATTAAACAACTCCTTTAGATATGTCATACTTAGATCCCCCCAAGCAGTTTCTGGTGTCTCCAAGAACCTTAACCCTTAAAATACTAAAAACCTAAGATAATCAATCCTCCCCCCAAAAAGTCACTTTGAAGGAAACAGTAAAATAAAAACTACAGATCGTTGCATTTTCTACAAAAGCCATAACTTCAAGCCTTATATAGAACACCGAAAAAAAAACATAGATATATACCCTAGCCCCACCCCCACGAGCTCACCGCCAAACCCTCGTCTGAAAATCACCCCCCAAACCCTGATCACCACGCAACAACGCCTCCAGCCTCTTGTAGCCAGACTGTACAATACCCAACGTGATGACATCCCACCGAGAAAGACCATGTTCTTCCTGAATATGACTATCTCACCGTTAGTTTTTTGTTTATTAAAAAAAAAAATGTATATATATATATACGGGATAGAGAACTTACGACTCAAGAAACCGTGCACGCTGTGCTCTAAATTCGTGTCCTTTTGGGCAGAGTTCGCAGATGAATTGGTGTGGGTGGTGGCCGATGTAGTGTCGTTTCATTGCAGAGGTGGATTTGAAGGATCTTGTGCATTCTGGGGAGGGGCATGGGTGGTTTCTCTTTGGGGATGACATTGAGTACTTGTGGCTAGCCCTTGCGATTAAGGATTTTTTCGGGTGTATACTATGTGAAAGTGAAGGATAGCTTAGTTACGTCCCAAAACGCTTCAACCGTTGAGGGAATGTAGGTCAAACTTCGGGTAAGCTCTATCCAGGTTGTCAGAACTGGTGCGAAGGATGAGACTATTAACTGACTCTTCCGAACTACTTAAATAGCTATGATTTCAGTATTAATCTGGGGGCTTTCATGTTGAAATATCCAAAGTTTGTGAGATTTTCATGGCGAGCGATAATTAGATCCAAGTAGAAACCCTAACCCATCTTCAATTCACCCGAGTGATACCTTATGAGCAGAAATCAAGCATGCAAGTCCCAGGTTTAGATTACAAGAGAATTTGATCCAGGAATAATATGGAAAACTCAGTCTCTGTGGGCACACTTCAGACAAAGGAAACCTTACAGAAGACACCCTGGTTGGCTGCAGCTGTGGGTGGCTCAATATCAATTTTTCCCAACACAACATCTCCTCTTCCCTAAATATTTAGAAAACGCCTCTTTCTCAGCTTCCCTTACCATTCGAGCAAACTGAAACGCCACACCACTACTAACTAACTCCTAAAGTCTCCATCATGAATCCCACCATCAGACTCAACAACCCGCTAGCAATGAACCCACTTAACCAGTACAACGACACCTCTGAGGAGAATAAAGAGAACCTCCCTCCTTGGCTCCTCGAACAGCGCTCCCAAGTATGGGCTCAAGCCCGCACCTCCCTCGCAGCACAGTCTTCTACTCCACGTCAAGCCCTGCGCATCCGACGTCTCCGCAACACCGACCCCGTCAACGAAGACCTCATAGCGCGCATTGCAAACATCAGCATGTCCGGCAGAGGCGGCGGCTCCTATCTCTCCTCAACTCTCCCCATCCCCCGCCCGAAAAGAAGAACGGCGATTCCAGAGGAGTTTCGTTTCGAGATATACAACGACTCTGATCCTGTATTTGAAGAACCGGCACCGGTTGTTGACGCGGCTCCAGAGATTTATTTCGAGATTTTTAGGGATGAGCCTGAGGTGGGTGGTGGTGGTAAGGGGCTTCAGAGCGGGGGTTGTGTGCAGCAGCAGCAGACTCCCCGTGTGCTTGCGGCTATTCGGACTAGACCGCGTGCGTCTACGTACCCGAGACGGCGGGTAGAGCCACAGTTGCCTGAACCGCTTCGTGCGGGGGTCTTGGTTCAGCGTAAAGACTTGGTTGTTGGTGTTGGGGCCGGTTTGATGGTGGAGAAGAACCCAGGTAGGAGGGTCAAGTCAATGACAGTTCAACCGTCGCCTTCTTTGGAAATTGTAGGTATTTGTTCAGCTTCCGTCGGGGTTCAAGCTAATGGTGTATAGGACGAGGAATACCGTCAGGCTGCGCAGGATTAGCCATAGCGATTGGCCTACACACTGGAAAAGAACCTACCTCTAGAAGATGAAAATGATATAATTAACGGGGATGGGTCAGATTCTATAGTATAAATGTGAAGTGAGAGTCCAATAAACCCATATTTTCCCCGTGGATGCATCGTACTCTATTGGTGATATATTTGTCTTTGTAAAGTTTTCAGACCTGATTTAACGCGGCAACCCTCCGTATGTGAGGCTCTCCGGGGAAAAAAGTGATGTTTCATGACTCGCCCTTTAGTCACTTGCATCTTTACTTGCAAAGTTTAGTCGTCAACTTGAATACAGATCCCTACCTGCTACTATAGTTGAGTCAGCCTTGATAAATGTTGTATGGAGTGACTGAACTTGCAAAATTGACAGAACAGACTGAAATATCGTAATGGGTGCCCATCCACAGCCTATCATGCCCTATTATCTTAAATCTTGCTAAATATATCATTCATAACTCTTAATTCTCTATGTAACATCTAGTATTAAAACCATTCTAAAGGCTTATTCAAGAATCTTCCTACCCCCCTACACTTAGAAATTACATAATCTTCCTAACCCAATAGAGAGCACAAATAATCCCCATAGAATAACCCCCATCGTAATATTCTCACGAAAACCTCACAATTAAACCAAATTTACACTTCTATTACTAAAAAGATGGAACATCCCATCTACGGTATTTCCCACCAGATACCTGTTTCTAAATCAACTCCCAACCTTTCACCTCGAATGGGGCTTTATCTTTCCCAGCCTGTCTAGCCTTCAACATCTCCTCAGTCACCCACGCAACGCGTAACAGCTTCACCTGGACCTCTGCTTCCAAATCCGTACCATGCTCCCCCACCATCGCGCAATAGACCAACTCCGCCTCCGACGTCCCCTCGATAGGCGGGATCCCCAACGCAATTCTATAGTGGAACTCAACCAACTTAATCACAGAACCTGCAGCCTTGCGGAGTGCATTCGCCGTATCCATCATCAATTTAACAGCCTGTGGAAGGTGATAAGGGTCGAAATCATTAATGAATCTCTTAATAGCCTTATTCCAGTCATCGATATTGTACTCCATCCCACGGATCAGAGTGTTATTAACCTCCACCGGAATACCCTGGACCCTCGTATTAGATGCGAAACGACTGGATGTAACAGAAGGCGGACTAAAAACTTCCCCAAGATCGACCTTATCGCCTAACCTACTACCGAAGATGACCGCAGACCTCGTGCCGCAGAATAGACTAAGCTTCTTGAAACTCGGAGTATCCTTAATTGACCAATCTGCATTCCACTTTCGTTGCCCTAGGTCTAGCTGCGAGAAGTAGTCGTGCATCTGAGCAGCAAACTCTTTAGCAACAATCAATGCCTCCTCCGACATCTTGAACATCAGGTTCTTCTGGAGAACTTTGGCCCTTGTGGCGTCGACGGAGATGGCTGTGATTTTGTCGATGAATAGGTCGTGGATGAACCCAACCTGCTGGCAGAGAACCCACATGTCGAGCATAGATGGTGGGCCCAGAGATAGTAGAACTGTAGGTGACATCAGTCCTCGGGATGTTGCAGATGTTGTGCGAGTTAAGGCCTTCATTGGGGACCCCGAAGACATCTGGTATTTTGACGAGACGGTGGAGGAAGGAGTGCCTGCCATGCTGCCTACTGTTGCACGGATTGAAGATGGCGAAGAAGCTATTGGGATCTTTATCTGCATTTTAGGAAATGTGGCAGTTGATGACATTATTGAGCTTGTGGGTTGGTCTCTTTACTAGATACCGGAGGAGTAAATAGCTATGGATAGCAAAGGTTGTAAGATTGATGACATTCAGACACCAGAGAAGATGGAATTAGAATAAAGAAAAGAAAGATTTACTGTCACTTGAGCCCCATCTACAGCATGATTCAGCATGGGGACTTCCCTTGCACCCTCAACAGCTACCCCGGAGCCCCATTTGTGCGGCCATACGAGAAGGGGGCTCTCTTTCTCGTTGGAATTCCCTGCTATATCTCAGATCTTGACTCTCACACGGTAAATACCAATTCTCATAAGAAATCACCATATTTCAAATCCAAAGCTTTTATCCCAAAGCAAATCTTCGTTGACATCATCACAGAATATCACTCGGTATACAACGCACCACACAACTCCAAATGTTCAACATGCTCTATTCCATGTAAACTTGGTACACTCGTGTAAGTAGAATATCTAAGCAGCGACGACCACATACTCAATAACAAGACTATACTCTAGGAAACGTCAACCGCAACCTGAACCCAGTAGGAAATGCGGCGACATTCCTATAAAGCCATGACGGCTTACCACACTAACTAGTTGAATCTATGAATCGAATGCCAGGCAGTTTCTTTCGTCAGTCTAGTTACCACCACCTTGCACAGTTATTTCTACTATCACTCAGTCTCGGGGTCCAACCAGTCCTCTGGGGTAGGGCTAAGGTCTGCAATTCCCGATTGATCAGCTCCACCAGTATCTCCATTTGTATCCTCTTCGTCCCAGCGTCTAGAAGCTCTAATACTGATCATACGATTAATTGTTGTCATTAACCTCCTATCCAGCTCCTGGATAACCATCTGCGTTTGCGAGTCACTCCATGTCTCTGGAATTTCCATATCCAATTCCACTTCAATTTCTTGGTCGCTCTCAGACACTCCACTATCGCTCCCAGACGGACCGCCTTCCCACTCAGTAACTACTGTTCTCCTGGTTAATGTTGTATGCTGAAAATCAACTCCATGTGCATCCCCTACTAATCTCACTTCTCGTGGGATTTCCCTAGCCGAATCCTCTACCGAGTGCGGGGCTCCCAAGGTCTGCGAGGAGAAGTGGTTCCTGAAAGCGGGAAATCCATTTCCAATGCTTGCTCTAGGTTGTACTGAAGATTCACCCATAACATCCAACATTCCCCGCCTCCTTTGCTCAGTTTCTCCATGATTAATAGCTGATGCGGTCGGTGGGTTAAGAATCGCACTGGCACCTATGAAATCTAGTGTCGGTTGCGTCTGTATAAACGGTCTAGCCTCATCAAGACTACGAGAGGTACTCTGATCTATGGAAGTATTTAGTCTATGACGAGATACCTGGGGATCAACTACTTGATATGTGCGGCCGCGACGCGTATCAGTTTGCTGGGGCCTGATGTCGTGGAGGAAGCTACTGTTTGCCCGCTCCTCAGCCACCTGTATTGGAGATGAGCCGGGCTCTATTGGAAGAGGTAACTGGGCTCGGGTAAGGCCCCTATTGGCTATTCCTACAGGCACTATATTTTCTCTGCTTAAATTTGGCTGAAAACTCAGCCCAGAGGGGAAACCTGGGGGAACTCTTCTACTTTCGGGTATATTGGCATTTTGTAGCCGATAAATATAACTAAGGGGGTCCCTCGAGGTACGATTTCTATTTGCAGTACCGGATACGCTCATACCATCCGCCGATAGTGGTGTGTTGGATGGCTGGTTCAAATGAGCAGTCAGGTCTTCGGCGGTAGCATCTCCACGTAGAATACGTTTTTCACGATTAGAAAGTATACAGTACATTCTAACGATGACCTCACTTGACTATCGGCCTCCGAGGGAATAATAGTGCTCTTGGAAAGATATAAAATAGAGATAAATAGTCGATGAAGGATAGGAATCTCCCTTGGTATAGGTTACTGGTGAAGATGGTTAGGTAGCTAATTTCATCGTACGCGAGGCCATAAAGTAGCTTCAATTCTGCCACGTTTCAACTTTAATGAAATACTGGTGGCAACTATAAAATACTAATACTACCTGCTAGGCTAATAAACTGTCTTTCAGCCGTTAACGTCCCCCCAATACCATATACTCGTTATGTAGGCTTGCTTCTATTTCTATCACCCTTGTTTCACCCTTGTCCTGTCGCCCACATACGGACCTTTCCACACGGTGGAAGTATCAATACCTCTACAGAGTACCTATTCTTGTATACTTACATCTATAAGACTCTAGTCAAGAACTCGGTCTATATCAGCCATTTCCTCTGCTACAGGTAGGGCAAATAAATAAAATATTTAATTTTCTCCAAGATAATATTTTTCAGCAGAGAAACGGGAGCTTCAAATATTCATGTTTCTCCCGACACCCTATTCCTCAATACCAGGTGTTTAGACCGGTTATTTGGCGGCTTACTAGCGAGTGATAAACTGTGAAGCTATCCTAGATGTCAATGATTGACTAATAATCCAGGGTTAGGGTTACACCAGTATATACCCGTATCAACGAATGAATAAGTCAAACATAAAAAATAGAGTTCTAAAGTTGTAGAATTGTATCATAGAAGTTTAAAACGAAAAGAAAGTCCCAGGAGCGAAACAGACAAACAAAACGCAGTACCGGCAGACGCCTTTGTCACCTAGTTCTTGAAAGCCGACGCTGGATGTAGCTGTAACAAACGCGAAGTACAAGTAGTAAAGGTTAATAGTGATAGGTCGCCCCATTTATTCTCTTCCTCCCAAAGTCCCCTCCACCCTTACCTAATTTCACTATCTCCTCCTTACCGTTCCTTCACCGTCTCCCTCCTAATAACCCCTCCCCCCCGGCCGAACCCCACAAGGGGAGGTCATTAACTACCAGAGATTTACGGATATAAGAGCATCTTGAGATTAAGTGGCTCCTCTTTTTTTATCTGGATGGCGGCTCCAAGAACTACCATCAGCGGGCACCTCAGCAACACGTGTAGAACTATTTCGTCTTCAGTGCCACAAAAGTACGAATATATATCCATCTTTAATAAATTCTCATTTTATATGAATCTTACTTCTTGTAATTCAAACAGTTTGTATCTACGATAGTACTCTAAATAGCATCTCCGTTGAAACTCTAATTATCGGTCGCAACAGCTATCGAAATTCCTTTCGGTTGAGCTCGATACTTCCAGCCATTGTTTTGAACACAAATTTTTGAAACCTATCGTCTCTTGATGCAACTGAGATCTAATAAAAATTAATATCTTGAGATATATCTAATTCACGAATTTCTACGTTTGGGTGTTTAGAGGTCCAATTTTACCAATTGATAATAATAGGTGGGCGGTGTCGGTTTAGAGAGCACGTGTTAGTCCATATAACGAGACTCAACCGAAGCAGCCTAAAGAATACAGATATATTCGAAAATGTCACTGCTAGATTTCTATATTAAGTTATGTATTATAGACTTTTACTAGCAGCATTAAAGAAAGCTTGTTCAGGTCAAAGAGTCCCAAATCCTAATTATTCTCATCTCTCTCAAGTAGACCCTCGCTTTCCCGCCGAGGGTAAAGAGACCTTTTCTTTGAGGTATTCAAAAATTTCCAGAAAAATAATAATTGATAGCCATTTCCAACGCTTCACCTAAGTATCTAATACAATGACCCCAACCAAAGTAAACTGCAGTACATAGTCTTCAAATAAGTAAACTATGACTCTCTGGATCTCCCTAAAAGGTTCATGTTACGACTACACAGTTTCACAACTCACTTCCCATTAGCTTCCTTAACCCACTCAAACATGGTTCTACTCTCCGCTTCATTCCTCCGGGCTATCAAATCTAAGGCTTCTTGAATAATCTTACGGTTCTCTACCACTCTTCTATCCTTCGTAAGCCAGCTCGAGCGTGCCCATTGGATACACCAGACTGTAACACAATTAATAGCATATCGAGAGCTTGAGTAGATGACAGCGTCACGGTGCCGTGGAGTGATTTTGAGAGCATTGACAAGCTCTGTTAACTGCTCGGCAGGGGTCGTTGGTTCACGAGATTTGCTAATACAGTCAGTATCTAGATTCTGCCCTAGACCACATATAGATTTTCAGCTAACCTTGTCTCCAGTGGCCCAAAATATATTCTATCCTGAGAGCCGCCGTCGGGTTTCATGACATGGACTGCACTAGAAGTATATACGTGGAGAAATCTGGTGGTGTCTTCAGTCAGGCGATCAGGGACGATTTTACACTGAGGAAGAGGGACCTGTACTGGATCTCCTGGGTCCTCGGGCTGGCAGTGCTCGTGCTGGAGTCCCGTTTCATTGGTTGGTGGCACCTTGGAACATAGTCCAATGTCATGGCTGACAGATGTATTCCCGGAGACCCAGTCATCGCTAGGAGTAGTTAATGTCAATGATACAGACGGCTCGAGCCCTGGGACAGACAAAATCGCTGCTTCGTCCATCAATACAGGTTCAAGTTCATCCATTATGCTCCAGTTGGGTTGTTGGAAGATGGTTGAGTCCTCAAGCGCAGCAGAGGCCACCCCCTGTAGCATACTGGGGTTTACTAATGGTAGCACCTCTAGCTCCCAGGAGTCACCTAATGCCTCTTGAAGAACCTCCTCGGCGGTTCCACCACCTGCGGGTAGCCAACCAGAACCACTAACTTCATTCTCCCAACCAGGGTTATCATATTCGACCACTCCAGGAATAAGGGATACTACCAAATTGTCCTCAAGGTCTTCCAAAGAACCTTCCAAATCCCCGATTGTCTGCCCAATATTTGTGGCACCTGCATTAGAAGGCACTAGCACTTCCTCCTCTTTATTCTCCTGCTCAGCAGCAGTCTTTCGCTTCCTGTCTACATAGTACCAATGCAAATTAAGCCTCTCCCCAGACCTCTTCTCATTGAACATCTTGTAGTACTCCTGAGAACAAATCTCCCAATTAACTCTAGCCCCCGTAATACTTGGCCCAGTGTATTCCCATAACCACTTCTCCTGGTCTGGTGAGAACTGATTCCTATTGACAAGTGGGGCGTTCAGCCACTGAAGATACTCTCCGTGGGTAGCAAAGGTTGACACCGCTGGCTCTTTGCTAGCAATCCCATTTCTTGAGCGGCGTGGGCCACTGCCGCTTTTTTTCCTTTGCCGCTTTGGGGCCTTTACCGCGCTGGGGGCGGTTTGTGGAGCCTTGAGGCTGGTTGTTGCAGCAAATAAATCCATGGTACTAGAGGGTATGAGCTGACTCTTAACAATTGTTATTTCTGCTGCGATGGTGCCGATGATGGATAATGCTTTGACTTAGAGATGAGGGTGTCACCGAGATGGATATATGATGGGTGTTGACCAACCGAGAGAAAGGGGGCTCTAGGTAGCAGTCACACACATAAAAGTGTTGCACAAATGGAAAATATCATAAATAACAAGATATTCCTTAGAGGATTGACTGAGTAGAAACTCCATGATTTATCTATTATCTACTGTTATTTGTATCTCTCGAGAGAATTAGGCTCCGGTTCTAGGGTCACGGCTGATCACTCGTTTTTCTAGCACCTTCCAAGACCAAAAATCGCAATTTCTCTCCTTTGTATGAGGCGTTTGACAACTAGACTAATGATTTACCCCAAAAAGCACCCAAAAATTGAAAATAGCCATTCAATCTGTTGCTATCGCTTCTAGGCGGGGGAGAGCAACTATAACTATTCTCCAAACAGTGTCCAAGTTACTTACGCCTATAAAGTGCCTAGAGTTACCGGAATAGATATCCCAGCACCGCTAGACGCATTCACATTGCTTTCTAATGAAGTATGTCTTCCTGCCCTGCTACCCATACTTCAACTATACTCAAAATAATCTCAATTGTAAATATACTATATACAAGTGAGACTAGCTTTATTGGCATTCATGTTCCAAGACCAAACCCTCAGCGACTTATACTATCCACTTCTTCTAGTATCTTAAAGATTATAACCCTTAAAGTAGTTAGCAGAGGTCTGAGTAAATATCTAAACTGGAAGTGACAAACCATCTGTGATAAACGAAAACATAAACACCCCCATAGTGCTTTCGTAGAACTTCAACAGTTGCCTCTTATATCCTCAAGTTGTCGCTGTGCCATCTTTTACCGTTCTTAAGTGCTCTCAGGACCGCCCTCCTTCTCCCATTCGCGCTGCTCCTCTAGAATAAGGTTCTCATAAACCTCCTTCCCGCCCCAGACACGCCTAAAGGTAGTAATCTTGTTGAAGGCCTTCCTGTGGGCAATCATCTCCACAACATCCTCAATCAGCATCTGATTCTCCATAGGAACTTCAACTCCCCAACCAGTTTTCCAATGTGTCTTCCGAGCTCGAATATAGTTTCTCTCCACCCAATCAATTGCGGACTGGGATGAAGTGTAAATGATTACATGTTTGTGATCTCCGGCAGCTTTCACAGCGTAGAAGAGCTCACGGAGCTCGCTGGTAATAATCTTTTGAAGATTTCCAGGGCTGCTAGCAGGGTACTTGGTTAGTATTTTTCAAGAGAAGATATCAAATCCGGATAGAGTATAGGGGATAGAATACCCTTTTTCCGGAATCCTATCCCAGGTAATTGGGCCGGGAACAACTGATGGCTCGCTGATACCAAGAGCACCTCGATCTACATAGATACGGACAACACCTCTCCCATTTATTGTACCCATCTTCTTGATCTTGGCAGCCACGGGAACAGCGGGTTCAGGTGGTCCATCAGCTGTTTTACCAAGCTTTTTGATCACCTTTGTCTTTTTGACAGGTGATTGGGCGACTTCGCTAGGAGTAGAGTGGAGACTCTCGCTATGAGACCTCTTCGAGCCCTTTCTAAGGCCATTTCCTTTTGTGCTCTCGGTAACTGGTCTAACGATGGCACTGATTTGTGCAGCCTTAGGCTGATCGTTTCCTAGACGCGGCTCCCCACTAACAATAACATAATCATCACTATCAGTAAGTTGGTGAGTGAACTTCCTAAGAAGGGTCACATACTTCTCAGTCACTGTCATATCCAGGCCCATCCCGGCACTACTAACTGCCCCCAAGGAGGAGGCCCTGGTAATATTCCTTCCAAAATCAATAGGAATCGGCTGGGCTACATCCAATCCATTACTCTTATCAAGCACACTCTTCATTGGAAGGGTCATGCTCCCATCGGTTTTCTTAAAAGGGATAAGACCCCGCGCAGCGCGTCTCTTTTTGTGAGACGAAGATGGCTCAAATCCGATTGGATTATTACTAAAGGACTTTGCGGGTGTCTCTGAGGGGCCGTCCATAGAATACTTAAAGTTCAAACCAGATGAATTGCTGAATGATGAGCGTACTAATAATGTTTTAGCTATGACTTTGCAATAATCACTGTCTGAAGAGAAACAAAAGATATATAGAACTTACAGGGCTCATCATAGGACGACGTGATCTTGTCTGACCTTCCTTGAGTAAGTTCCATAATCTTCCCCGCGATCATTGTACCAAAGGAGATAGGAAAAGGCGCCTTGTTTGTAGACTCAGTTTCGGTTGGACTAGAATGATCTACACCCGACATCTCAGTATCGATAGTTTTCTGGTAAGAAGCCTCCTTCTCGAGGCTTCTCTCACAATCCATATTTGCCTGGGTGCTTCGGCCTTCACTGATAGATGAAAAACTCTCCCGAAAAATAGCTCTTTTATCATTATTGATAGGGTTTCCAGAGCTACCATTATACCTTCTATGGCGAGACTCAAAACGGTTAATTTTCTCTTTGTCGCTGATACCGCTATAGAAGACCCCAGCGTTTTTAGGGGAAACTTGGTCGAGGTGAGTAGACTTTTTACAGTCAACGGTAGATGGTTCTCCATAATTCTCATTGACACTTCCTTCTAGATCAGGGATTTGGATGGGAGAAGCCACCATGTTGACATATTCGGTAGACATTCCATTGATATTGATACTTTGGATAGAGTCACTACTTTGCGTAGAAATAGCAGACGTATCACTGTAGGGTGAATCGCAGCTACCATCCTGCGAGACTGAGGCTTCATCTGCAATTTTTATGGCCCCAAGACAACCATTGTCATTGCCCATCAACTTTCCATGGCTAGAGAAATTTGCAGCTTCTTCCCTAGTGGTGCCTAGTCCAGTTGAGATGTGCTTTGCAGAGGAAACTGTTTTACCACTCCCCTTAGTATAATTAATGGCTATGTCCTCGTCATCGCTAAGCTCTTCATCATCGTCGCTTCCACTATTGGCAGCACCTCCTTCGTTGGCGATGATAAATTCGTCGTCGCTCTCTTTGGCTGAGACACTAGCTGTACTTTCATACTCACTACCATCATAAGATTCGTCTTCGTCTTCGACCTTAGAACAAGGGCTCGCTGTAATAAAGTCAGCAAAAAAAGAAATATACGCCGGGAGTGTAATAAGCGTATTCTTTTTTAACTTGCATTCTAGGCTCCTTTCTGTATCAAAGATCTCTAGTTGAGACTCGTCAAACGAATCGCTATCTGTCACCAGCTCGGATGATTCCCTCATGGTTTCACGCTTTACCAAATTGACTCCAGCTTTCTTATGTATGGCCAACTTTGTGGCTTTAACTGTGGGGAGTGCCTTGACTACTAAGTTATCAGCAAACAGAAAGCCAAACATCAAATAAGAAAACACAGGAAAATCAAAATATACCGGTAATAGTATCGGACATCAGACTCTCACTACGGTCTCTGTCTGGTACCTTGACAATCTTTCTGGGTCTTCCCACACTTCCTGTAGCTACTCTGGGAGCTTCTGAATCTCTGGATGCCGCCTTCCGTTTATGATTCTTGTATTTATTCTGCCCTCGTACTCCGGAGGTCTTGACTGGGCTTTTATTTGCTGTTACATTGATAACAGCTGCTCTCGCCCTCAGGTCTGGGGGGCTCACTGAACTTCTCAATCTCCCACTAGCCACGGGCGTGCCAACACTCATTTGCAGCGCTTCTTGTCTCTTGTAAAAACTATGAATGATTCGCGGTGTCTTTTGCGATCCGTAACGGGTATTAAATTGATCCGTCAGGTCTTCCCAAGTTATCTCCTCTGCCAATACTTGGGCGCCGTGACACAGAATCCACGAAATTTGATCTTGCGAGTACTTACGACCCACTTTAGGGGAGGTGCTATCCGACATAATTGAGTCGATGAAGATTTTAGGCGCAGGGGACTTTGAGATTTCTTTGGTAGATATCTTCTCCCCTTGAATCACTGGGACAAGTGAGGGAGACGATGAGAGAGAAGAGACAGAAGATATATGAGCTTTGGCTTTTGTTGACGTAGAACGCGTAGAACTTAAATATCACAGTGCGGTGGGAAAAAAGGTGTGAGGAGAATGGAAGACTGCAAAAGAGAAACCTCACGGGGAGTTGTCGTTGAGTGATAGTAGTAGGGCAATAAACCTGAAAATAAGACATCACACCAGCCCCCTCTCCCACGATTTGTATGGCGATTTCGACATATTTCTCATCACAGCAAATTATTCTTATTACCGACATAAGCCGAAGATCATTAAAGAATTATTCTTAATCTAGAACTCATCCCAATTCTCTAGACGAGGTTATTATATTCTGAAAAAAGAGGTAGAAACCCATACGCCTTAATACTACATGCATGACATAGAGAATTGATACATGTAGTGCACACAAACCATAACATCGCTTTGGATCACGGAATTTAAGGGAAATAGTTAGCAGTCTAAGCCTTTTTCAAGACTCTCACTTTTCAAGTGCCAAAAAAATTAGTTCATTAGTCGTATTTGTAGTACTCACTCTTCTCTAGCCTTACCGTCAATCCTTGCTAATATAATTGGTTCTCCGCTAAATTTTTGCGTCGTTTCCCTCCTTTGGCGCATCTGGAGGTGGCTCAAGAATCAAAAAAATTTCAGTATGCAGCACGCAAACTTAGAACGTATGGATATCAACAAGTACATGTACATATACCTTGCACGAGGAATAAACCCACCGCGCCGAATTAGTCCTGCATATAGAAGAATCATCCAGCGTATCCAATTTAAACACTACAAATACAAGATGTAGTATAAGATGACTCATTGAGTTATGGTCCATTTAAGCATTGTCAGAATAATTCGGCCCTAAGTACATAGTGCGTATCACTTGCTTCTTGGAAACATTCCTTAGCTGTTTCATGATTCTCGTCAAAAATCACGGAATTCTAGGTAAAGACATGAGTGAGACTTATATTAATGGTATATTTGTACTTTGAATCCACATTGATGGAATATTCTATATAATATCAGGTGTGGGGAATTTTGTAGTCACAATTCAAAGGTTTCTTACTCGTGCTCAGAACCCTAACCCTTAAAGACTAAGTAGAAAACCCCAGATCACTGAGATACCTTAGAAGCTCTTTCTTCATAGATGCCTAGAATCTGCTAGATCATTCACTTCCTGTGATATATCCAGACGAAATGTACTGCTTTTCTATCCATCCGTACCTTCGGGCATTAGATGGTGCACCAAAGCATGATTTAAGAGCCCCCTGAAACGCTCTGAGCGCCTCATACATCCCTCAGAGACTCAAAAACGACTTCAATTTGCACTACTCCATACCCTACAATGTGTAGCAAGCGATACTAGTGGGTGTAGGAATGAGACGACACCCAAAGACACCTAGAGAGCCGAGACTCCATCGCGACACTTAATCCTCTAATTCTTCCTTAATCGAATTGAATGGAGTTTACAATGTTGAATTCAAGAGTCTTACCAATTAGTGAGCTTCTTTTACAAATTCCTCGCTATTTCTATCGATTTACTAACAGAAATACAGTTATGAAATTCTACGATTATTTCGTCGATATATTTCGCCCAGTGCCCAACGCATACACTTCTACTGGATATTTTGATATATGGGAGTCCTTTCATGAGGATAATAGTTCTTACGAATACAAGGCTCCTAAATCTCCTATTGCTCAAAAGTCCGTAGACCTAGCACTTGATTCCGTCCAATACCCATACCTTGACTTAACGAGACTTAATGAACTCTACCCAAAGATAGTCAACACTGTCACAAATATGGTCAAAACAGCAAACTTACATTTACTAACAACCGTGGAATATCTTATCACTAGTGCCAATCAATCGACATTACCATCTGCAACTGGCTTTTTAGCTAAGATTAAACATGACAACTATCTACAGCTAAACATCCAGTGCTCTCTTGGCCAATCCGAGCACCCTCCAAGTACGATAGGAGTCTCCAGTTCCTCGGAAGACATGTTAGCGGAACTTGATCTTCAATACATTGACGAAAGCTACATCTCCGGCCGGTCAATCTTTTTTAGCACAAATTTACTGAACCATCTACAGCTCTTCACGGCTAACGGTAATACAAAGACAACTGAGATTGCAATCATTGGAGAGTCTGATTACGAATGTGGCGCTGTGATCCCAACATTGAAAAGCGGAATACCTATAAGCTCCACTCTGAGATCCCCGGCAAAAACCACACCACTAAGTCGTAACCGCTCAAGGGCTCTCTCTTGTAGGATACTATATGCCCCTATTACCTCCACAAAACCTCTCTCTAAAGAGAATACAGGCCTTTTGTTGATACATAACTCCACAAATGATGATGAGGGGTTATCACAAGGCTCTCCTAACAACCTTGGGCCAGATCTACAGGAGGACCACTTCCTTTTGTGGGAGAAGATAGATAACATGAGATATCCAGAGTTTTGTGCTGATCTAGAAAGTGATGAAGTATCAGACGAAGGTGGGGAGGGTGCTTGATCAAAATTTAGCTGACTAGATATATCAGAGCATGTGTGTTTATGTCTTTTCTCCTACATATATGTATTTAATTTTCTACACTATGTGGAGAAGAGAGTAGGGTAGAGGTTGCATACAGTAGAAAAAATAAGGGACCGGGAATGGGGTTTACAACATCCTAAATTAATCCCAGGACCTTTTTTTTTTCGCCTAAACGAAAGGCACGACAGAACCAGTACAGCTTTCTCTAATCCCAGCGGTAGTATTCATTCATTTATCCATATGGCGGGGCTTTTTTGCCTTGCCTCGAGGAAAGGGGAAAGGCAGATAGAGATGAAACCTGAGGTTATAAACCTCTATGCATAAAATCCCTATCTCATAAGTTAATATGTAAGTAGATTTACCTAAGAACCTCTTATTCAACCACATACTATGATGTCTAAGGTCATTTAGGCTAGAATCACAGAATATCACTCGATATTCCGATTCGTGCCCAATCTCTCTAGTGCTTCACCAAAGATTAGATGATACCATCATGCTTAGCATAGAGTCCCGAAAGTGAAAACGAACAGACCTATGCATTATTCTAAGTCGTTGATAGACCTTGAGATCCTTCTCTGTTTTAGTTGAGCACAAATCCATTAGAGCGCTCCACCGTGAAACGGGTACATTCATGTGTCCTTAAACCTCGATAACGAAACCTATATAAATTACAATTACAATTCTAGCCCGCTTCTACCAGTCCTAGATATACCCTATGTACTTCTTTCCCAGGCAGTGAAAACATTCACCACTTGATTTAAGGAGTTGTATCGAATTCCCTTTTGGCAATGGAGCCACGAAAGATCTTCCCTAAAATAATTACTTATACTGGTAGTGCCCTAGCTAGGACCTACAAAAAATATTCCTTTTAAATACCTCGCAATATAAATGACAATAAACCTGGGAAATTCATGCATCTCGAGCAATAAGTAAAACTTGGTGACCGGGAAAGTTTCAGCGGTGCCAAGAGTTGCCAGTCCCGCCTCTTCCAGTGCAGTAAGACTCCAAAGATCCCACTACCTCTACAGCTCCCTATCAGGGAAAAATCCCCTTTCATCTTCTGCCATCCCATCTACTCCATCCATCCACCCATCCATCCACCCATTCATCTACCCATCCATCTATCCATCTCCTCTTAATCCTCATCATAATCAACAACCATCAACCCTACATCTGATCTCCACCGCTCCATCATTTTCATCAAACTTTCCCCAATTCTATGTCCTTTTGAAATCAACATATTTCGTCATGACCAGCTATAACCCCTCCTCTGATCCACCTTTTGATCATCTTTGCACCAATGCATCATCCATTCTTTGCCCAGGTTACATCAAACACCTCCAGGGCCCGGCAGAGCTCGAATTCCCTCCCAAAATCCACAGCCGTTCGGAACCCAGTAAAAAACTTACGGTTCCCGGCTCACACCATAGGAGCAGCACCTCTACCTCCGGCACCAACGGAATGTGTTTAAAAACTCTCTTTACAGATAAATTCTACGCACCCCCATCAGTAGAACACCATTCATCCTTTGAATATTCTGATAACCTTGATACAACTATTGAAGAGCAAGTCCTACAAACTTCAGGCGGGTACCCCGACCCATATGACATTCAATCCCTCCAAGATACCAGCAAACAAATATCAACAGCTACGTACCAGAAGAAGTTCGATTTCAATATGGTCCTGGAAGAGCCACACTTTAGCGAAGGATTGATAGTTAGTAGCGGTCCAGAGCATATAGATTCTGAGATCATTACTAGGGGCGTGGATACTAGCTCCGGTAATATGATCCTTCTCGATGTTATTGAAGATGCAAACATTCAAGATGAAAGGAAAGACGAATTAGCAATCCTCCCAGCTACCTACCAAGAACCTAATGACCTTGGATTTATCCTAAAAGGTTCTGCATTTTCCAATACGGAAACAGTTGGAACAAACCTCAAATGCTACATCTTCACCGCGGAAGAGCAAGTTTGCCAGGAGATTCCAATGGGCAATGATATTTTTGTTCTACCCAAAACACCTGTTTATAACAAGCTCTCCACCAACATTCTAACCTCCCCCCAGAAAAAATCCACTCAAAATCACCCCACAGCCGCTAATAGTGGAAGCTTCTACACTCCTAAGATGTCCCTAGGCAAACTTAAGCACAAACATAGTACAGAAAGTCATAAGAAGGGCCCTGACTACGCCCCCGAAGACTACCCGAAACGCCGGTATAATCATCGAGACCCTTTCACGATTTCTCGAGTTGTTTCCGACCAGCAGGCACAGACTTATGCCTTTGGGTACTCATCTCCGGAACTTTCTTTTGGGGAGTTTGGTGGTTTTGAGTTTGATAATTCCCTCAAAGACATGATCTTTAAGAATCCGGCTCCGGTAAACACGCTCGTACACAGCACATTCAAACTACAAAACTACGAAAATACCACCCGCAAGGCTATATACCAGAGTCCTTTCGACGGCATGGAGCTGGATACGCCTGAGGATGTTTTTGCAATCTTCCGAGCCATAAATCAACAGTTCCCCCAAGTAACGAAATTCATCGAGACTATGGACTCCATTGTCGAACAAATTGCTGGTTATGCAAATAACCTAAGGAATCATTGCAGATGCCGAGCCTGTCAAAACTACATGAGGAAAGAGAAGGACGCCGTCTCCACAAATTATTCCAGGTCAACTCCAGCAAAACTCCAGAAATTCCTCTTCGCTGCTTTGTTTATTTCCCTTATACAATTTCCCTTGGTGTACTTGTTCGGATTTTGGGGGGTGTCAGTTAGGGACTTTCTTGACGCCGGAACGGGCACCTATGCTTTCTATCTACTATGTCATTTGTTCAGCCGTCTATAATCTCACGGGTGGTTTTAGAATATGAATTAATTGGCTTATCTGATAATGCAGTACCAAAATGAGGTCTTGTAATTAATAAAATCAAATTTCTATATGGAAGGCCAACAGTGTTAAAGTATTAAGTTCTATATCGTGAAAGAGCGTTTCAGTTGATTATACATTTTATTTACCGCTCTATTCATAGCCTATTTTTAATTGAAGAACTGTTTTCTATGATGGATAAGCTAGGTCACCATGTATCACTCAAATGCAGATCCCTAAAATAGTATAGTTCGGTAGCGCGGGTGACCGGACAAAGGGCAAAACACACCAAAATTAGCACATTTCACAAAATTACCCAGTACTCAATTATTACCCAACCTTTACAATAACATGCGAGCTACTTAATACATTGCTCAATACCCCATCCAGAAAAGCAGAACAAAATACTGCCTATATATGGGCAGATATACTGTATTGAAGTAGGGCAACTTAGGATTCTTACTGAAATCTGCCAAGACCTCATACAAATTTACGGTCTTGGCAATTTTTCTAAACTCACCCCCACAAAGGCCTCTCCTACAAACAATAGGGTTATTATATTTGACATAAGACTGTATAATAATATTTCATACATCATTAATTATTATTATTTTTAATACCATACAATTTAATTCATAATTGCATTGGGGAAGCATTTAGAATTTTAGCCCTTTTTGGCGTGGTTTTGAGGTTTGTCCGGTCACCCGTGCTACTGAACTGTACATGAACATGCGTATAGAGACGAAAACTGCGCTATTTATACCCCACTATATTTTCACATAGCCTAAGAAATATTACTCAATAAATCCCACCCATCAAAGCAAATTCAGAGGCAAAGAAAACCATTGATCCAAGCACCTCTGTATTTTTATCCCCCAAGAAAATCTTAATTATTGTGTTATCCCTTTAACCAACTAATACAAAATCCACAACGGAAAAGCAAATATTAAGCAAACATAGTCCAAATTATAAACAAAGATACAAAGAGTACATCGGGCTCTCTACCTAATCGCACTACTCAAAAGGTTATGAGCCCGGAAAGCGCCCACAGGACCCTAACCCCGAAAAGAGCCACACCCCCGAGTTTAATCCCTGAAGGTAAAGCTCGCCTAGGAGTTAGGACCCTGAAGTATTTATATGCTAGCCGGGATCATAACCTGCTGAAGTATGCGGGTAGATGGAGAGTCGAATGCATTGCTTGAACGGTTCTCTAAAAGGTGCTGAGAAAGCTAGTTATTTATACTTGGATACCCCGCACCGGAAGTTTTCTCCAAGGCGAGCGACCCGAGGGTGGTTCTTTTAACGAGATACCACTTAAGTGTGTAACCAGCACTGGTCACAGACACGTGATCAGAACAATCTAATTGTAAAATCCTTGGCCAGATCATCAGGGTTAGGGTATCTTACGGAGACTATAATTTATCCTATTTTATTATTGGAAACAGTGAGGTGATGACAGAGATATACCGAATGATGAAAAATATTACCATGATACCCTACGTGCTTCCCCTCAGTAAGTTTTTCCAATCTGGCTATAGACGCTGCCCCATCAGACCAACGTTGAGTAATATCTCCAAAGACAAAGTACAACAAAACACCGATTACGTCAAATTATATAGCTCAAGTCTACATAAGTTTTCACTAATCTTTTCATTATGATTAACCCAGTCTTACGTCACTCATCCGTTTCCACGAACTAGTACAGATTTCTACCAGATGCTTAATAAGCACCAAATCGTGAAAAATTTACTCTACCATGAGACACCGGATCTGCTTTATCATATACCATGACAACTAAACTTTGGCTACTTACTCATAATGTTTTTACAAAATTGCTCCTATTATTACCATGTGAGATTGATCCCACTACCCCTCAATCCCAAAGTTGAAGCTTACGTATTTTAATTACTTACCATGCAGGTTCCTTGTCGGCCAAAAAGCCTTATAGCAACTAATGAGATGTGGCAAAGGAACCTCGAATCTTGAAGTGAGACAGGAGAAACTACTTATCCTCATTATTAGAGATTTGGTAGACAATTGGTTCAATGGGTCCCGTGGGTACTATATAGTACACTCTGATGCTCATCTTGAAGTTTCTTGTCCTTTTTACTCATGACACTCTACCAGTAAGCCATATACTCTATTTCCGATTTATAATTATATTCCCTATGTTACATGGTACCTCACCTCCACTCAACCCTGCGCTCATGTCTGATTATATGTAGTAACTATAATAGTGAAACGGGGCAAAGGGGAATAGGTGAGTATCTCGTTACAAAAAATAGTCCCCATGTCGGAAATCCTTGAGCGTACCCTAATGCCCCCATCGAGCACACAAGGAATCGCACCTTCTATCAAGTGCCTAATATTGCACTGACCACTTACATTTGGTTCAATTCCTCCTCCGCCTCACCGCTCAGCCCGACTAGGATGCATCTCACATACCCGAGAATCCTTCCTATGCCCATACTCGCCACAAGCAGAACAGGTGAAGTTTGAAAAGCGACGACCGTCATCAGGTTTCTGTTTCCGTGCATTAAATTGAGTTCTAAGCAGTTTCGCTTTCAGTTCTCTCTCCTCTACGTGTAGCTCATATTTAGCTAGATTTATTTCGAGAAGACGCTTCTTTAAAGAAGTAGTATCCCCTCCATCCTCGCCAAGGCTTTCGTTATCTTCAGCATTAGAGGCAAACAAATCACCTCTTTTGCGTTTAGAAGACTTTGTGGGGGGTAGAGGAGGTTCTCCTGATTCTGATTGGGGTGATTGTTCCGTTTCTTTCGTTCTTTTGCTCTTTTTCTTCTTCTTTGGCCCTATATCTGAAACGGATGGTTCCAAATCTAACCCCGAATCCATGCCCTTTTGTTTCTTCCTTTTCGTTCTCTTCTTTGAAATTCCGTTGTCATGAGCTTGCATATCGACATCACCATCATTGTCAACATCTTTCTCATTGCTAAGTTCTTTGGCTTTGCGTCGTTTCTTCCTTTCCTGTCTCCTTCTCAGGCGCTCAATATCCGAGTTAACAAGTTCCTCCTCTACTTCATCTACCATCTCTTCGTCATCCTCCTCTTTAATCTGAGCGGGAGCCTCATCAACAGATTCCATGACCTCTTTCTGTTTCCTTTTTTTCTTCTTCCTCTTCACTTTCACCTCTTTCTTCTCCTCTCCACTCTCGAGTTGAATAGATTTCGATCGCTTTTTCTTCTTCTTGCCCTTACTACTAATGGCCTTCCTTGTTCTAATGACCTCAACATCAGAAGATTCCGATTCGGATTTTACCACAACTGGACCTCTCCGCCTAGGGGGAGAAGGTGCCGGCGCTGGCGATGGCGATGGGGAAGGCGAAGACGGTGATGTGTTTGAGGGTGAAGACGAGACCATCACTGGTTTCCTTCCTCTTGAGGGAGTAACAAGTGGTATTTCTACCGATAATGACAAAGCTGAGGATGAGGATGAGGATGAAATAGTCGCTCCCCCCGACTTTTTTTGAAGAAATGACCACTCCTCCGATGAACTCGGTGTTGGTACCGTATCCTCGTCACCATGATCACCGAGACTTGCTCCAACTGTACTTTCCTCAGCTACACCTCCGTCGGATAATTCCATCGCCGCCAACATCTGCGATGTCCCGGCGGGCGATTCTGAGGACAAGCCCATGTCATTTATGCGGCTTGAACGATTTTCGGTAGCCTCGTGTGATCCAGGCCTTGCAAGTTTGACGGGAATTCCTGGGAAAGGATCATAGATTCGGGGATCAAGATTTGGATTCGTCTGAGGGCGCAGAGGCCTATTCTCTATAATTGTTGGACGGTGTTTTGGGATGACAGACTGAATAGGCTGAGTATCAGGTCCCTGATCTAAACGCATAAACTTTGTCTCATGAGGGGCCGGCATATCGAAATTTCGCCTACTGCTGCTCGCAGCCCTGTTGTCAAGTGCCGCAGCCTCCAAAAACGACTGTAGCATCTCCATATCATCCTCTTTCTCCAGCAGTAATCTCAAGTCCATAATACCATCCGCTTGATGTAACGCATCTTGAAGATTGTTCAAAATTGCAGTCCATCTATAGCTGGACCCAGCACGGGAATTACTGGTATACTTTTGGCAACGTCCTGCTGAGAATAAACGGAGATCCACCGAGTTTCCACCGTGGGCTTTCCCATATCGGGTGAGCATTATCTCTTCGCGGCCTGGCTCAAGAGATAAGGAGAGACTCATATGGTCCGGTGGGTACCCAAGTGGTGGCAGAGGCTCGCAGTGAAGATTGAGGAACCGGAAGTGATTGACCTTTGTGGTGCGGAGGTTCAAGGTGAATTTAACATTCCTCCATACACTGTTTTGTCGTGAATCCACACCCCCTCTAGGTACTCCGGTATCTGAACTCTTCTCCCAGTACGTCATCGGAGGTGATAACCTGGTTTTTGCGCTGACCGAACATAAGGGTATAATGTAGTCTTGTTGCCAGTTATCCTCCGGTACTCGCCCTGTGGAGCCTCGTTTTACAGTCAGCATTTCCATATAGGTGAGCGGTGGGTTTCCGGACCTGCTTTGGAGAACATACGGTTGTCATAATTCACGGGAGCCTCTCTCTTCCTCCACCCAGACCCTCTACTACCAGAGCGTTCGGCCATACCACAAACACCTAATTACCACGCCAGCGTGGCGCAGAGACTTCAAAAGAGTCGAATATTAATTTATGCCGAGGCACAGTAGGGTACGATCGCCCCTGAATCGAGAAGAATAGTAGGCCAAAACCTGCGTCCTCCCCCAGCCGGCCGAAAACCGAAACAAATCGCAAAAGCCGCCACCGGCCAGTGAGCCACCAGTGCGTTCAAGTCCCCCAGAGCAAAGAACAAAACTTCAGGAGAGGAGGAGGGGGTAAAATCCACGTCGAACGTCCTTTCCTTGGGAGGGAAACAATCCGGCTATGCTGTCGTTCCTGTGATGTGCGACGTTCAATTAATGTTTTTAGCGCCAAGGCTATTTAAGCCGCATCACGTGACTGTATCACGAGATGAGCAATAATTTGACCCAGCAGAACAGAAAGATTCTTTACAGCACTATATGTATTTAGCATTTAAGAGATGAGACTTTTATACTCAGGGCCATTAATCAGTCCCACAAACTTCTATATAAAAGGCTAGTGCATGAGTCTTCAACTATCACTCGGTTTATCGACAAATACTAAGCTCAGACGGAGAGGTAACAATGTTCATAAACAAGTCTTCATTAATAGAGTGGTGAGTATAGCATATGATATTGATATACCTGAGAAACAGGTTGTCTCATGGACTACATTCCTTTAATTGACCTGGCCCCTTCGAACTCTTCTTCTTGGTCTTCCTCTCCAGTGCTCCAGCCTTCAGCCTTCTCTTCTTCTCTTTCTCCGAAATCGCCACCGCCCTTGGCAACCGAAACGTCGCCCTCATTACACAAATCGGTTTCGTCTTCAATACAAGTTCCAACTTTATATCCGTCTTCCGGATTGGATATTTCAACTGTTCATATATTAAATGAGCCACATCACCCAAAGCATTCTCAGGTTGTCTATACTGCTGACGAATATAAAGATGGATCCATGGAAGTTGGGTATCTGTAAGATTAACATTGTTATACGCGCCTCTGAAAGCACTCAAGAGGGAGATTCCACCGGCGCGCGAGTTAATGACGAAGTGATGGGGTAAGGGACTGAGTTTGTTCTTTGCCGGAGAGGGTGGCCCTTTGTGGGGCTGGACAAAGTGGGGGCAGGGAATTAGAACTGTGTTGACTACCTCATCTTCGGACATGGCAGCGATCTTGTTGATGATGAACGGAATGAATTCCCGGGGAGAGAGGTTAAAAGGATGGCAGAAATCCTTGGCCTAAGGCGCTCAAGAAGTAGTATTAGTAGCAACCCAAATAGTGAGAGGGATAAAATAATAACCCACCTTGTTAAAAGAGATATTTTCTTTCATGGCTTCATAGTTGTCTTTATTTGGGTCGTTTGCGAAAACCCAAATCTTCTTTTTTGCAACAGGCACAGAAAAATGCCCAACCCCTGCAGCAACATCTACCACCGTCTCCGCTTTATTGAATTGTCGAGATAGTGTTCGGTTCGGAAACTCCATTTGAGAGTCCCAATAGCACTTTTTGAAGTCGAACTTAAACGTCATTTTTGACGCAGCCATCGTAACATTTGTGTTTTCTTCCCCAGCTATGAACTCCATCGGCGGTATTGTTGACGGATCCCCGCTCACTTCACCACCATGATGCTTCATCACAACAGTTTTGATCTGGGGGGTTTTATCGAGGAGAACCCTGGCAATTATGTCTTTGTATGGGAGGAACTTCTTCTCGATAATCATATTCCCTACGTGGCCCAGTTTCTCATAGCCGCGTTCAGGAGTACCAAGTTCTTCAGGAAGAACTGCTCCGAGAATCTCATCTATTCAATTGTCAGGAACAACCTCTTGTCCGAAATTACATCTTTGAATGTGGCTTTCGCACCCACCAAATGTCCAATAATCATACGCCAACTCCAGATTATAAGGGTGTAAGCTCATCCACTTGTTTTCGAGAAAATCAGACATCTTTGGCGAAAATGTCTTAGGATCTACGGAGAACCCCATTAAGTTAGCTATAAATCTCTTGATTTCTTTTTCTTCGACATACCATTGAATACGATCCCCGGCTTCAATAGCAACAGCTTCTGATGCTTCCCATAAATCTTAGTCGTCACCCACGGATCAATTCGCGGCGCGTCTAATACATCCCTCACCAACTGCCGCTTAACTTTCGCCTGCCTCATAACCAACCCGATATCTGCGCCAGCTAATGGAACTGTTTTCCGGAAGAAATTAGGGTCGAAGAGACGCATAGCCCGGTTCACGGGTGGGAGGAAAACCTCCCTGTATACGGCACCGAACGCATGCTGTTTAAGGTGAGATTCTTATTAGATTGGTATTTTTCCTTATTGTTGATTACTGCAAGAGATTGGATGTACGTACAGGCATTCTCTTGAGGCTTCAGTGCTGAGGAAAGTTACAGATACGAAAATTTTGGGGGCAAGGGCTGTTGACATAATCCGGATCGCCGTTATCTTATCTACACGTGATGCGTAGATCCCCGATGATAATTCCGTATTAACTGACGAGACCCGTTTTTACGTTAAGAGGTTGAAATAAGAAGTGGCGAAGCGTCTAACTTACAAAGGAAGCCACTATCCCTAAGTAAGGGAAGAAAAGCGAGCAAAATATCTTCTTTAGTATAGCAAGTGGCGAAAACCGATGCTGCCAAACTATTCTCAGTAAGATCTTCTAGCCACACCTTGTTTCAACCTCTTGGTGGCAACACGGGTCTCGTCAGTTAATACAGGACTTTTGACTAAGATCTTGAGATCTAGGAATTTACTCTCTGCTCAGCCGCTGGGAAGCAACCCCCCACAAACAGAACAATACTCCGCGCCAAGATACAGGTGTAGGCCCTGGGATCTACACCAATTGGTCGGAGCTCCAACCTCCGACCTAACTCGGAGGCTACCGTAAAGTACACGATATATTTGTTTGTTTTTTTCGGATAGTTGTCTTACCAGTATTAAGTGGCGTGTCACAGCCACCTCTGCAGGAACAATCGACTCCCCCTCAACCGCCAATGTAAAATGTATCTTAATTGCTTATTTCAGGTTTCATCGACGAGATGCCCTAGCCTAAGGAAAGAATTCCCCTTTTTCAACTATGAGTGTTTTGTGTCTTTCATAAATCATCTACCACTGCACCCATCCAGGCTTCGGGCCCGCCGATGTCCCAGCCGCGGAGAACTGGGAATTGCGACAAGGCCCCGGGCATCATTTGTCAGAGTCGTTTGTAAGATGGCACCCTCGTATTTGATATGTGCGAAGAGCGTAAATAACCGAAAACTCTTAAATAACAGGAGACGATCCCTTCCATTCTCTTCCCCACACCGGCAGCCTAGCAACAGGCTGAGTCGTCTAAATGTCTTTAATACTCAAGCTACCCCTAACAAGATATACCCCAATCACCCCATAACGCAATAATTAAAGCCTGGCCTTGCTATTCTAGGCTAGGCTGTTCGTATTCATGTTGCACAACAAGGCACGGTTGAAACGTGTACGGGGTAGTGTAACGTCACACGTCACACGAAGAGATTGCTGTGTCCTAGGGGACCTTGCCTATGTTGAAGATATCTATCTCTGGAAGAGGGAGGTGGGGGTGGGCAACATACTACTTGATAAGATAGATTGGCAGATGATAGGCTGGCTTATTCGGAACCAATAGTAATTACTGTCGGGTTTCCTGTATTTTGACGGTGATGAATTCATCAAACTTGAGATAAACTCGTGTCTTTCGTTGAAAAGAAACCAGTAAGAGCATTCCTCGAGACATACTGTAAAACAAATTCGATTAAGGATTATTGAGTATACTTAAATCCATGTAAGACACAAAGTGCAGTTTCTGCAAGCCAACACTCCCCCTGCGCTAAAGCCTCGATCCCCACCAGGGACAATGTAGAACTTTATGCTAATGACTGTAGCAGCAAACAAGTATGGGGCTGAGTACAAATGATCGATATGCTGCTCTTTTCGGCAAATTAATTAAAGATTCATCCCTACACCATGCGACTGTGTTTCTTGGTTGAGGGGATTATGACCATTGTAGCTGGATTCCCCGTTCGATCACCTGTTGGGCTAGGGGTATATAAATTATAAGGCCCCTCCTGATACCCCAATTCCTCCCTTCGCTCTTTAAGCAACTCTCTCGTTTATTGCTTTAGGATCTATTGCCCATCACCTTCGTTTTTCCTCTATAATAATCTTATCCTTCACTCCCCAATTCGAAATGCATTCACTTCAGCAAATTACCCTCGCTCTTGGCTTCTTCGCCAGTGCTGCACTTGCAAATGGTGGTCTTGGGATTATGCCTCGTAGCGTCTTGACCTCTGTAAGCGGTCTCGAGGCTAGACAGCTTACATGTAGCGGATCCAACCCAAATATTTGTGAACAGACAGCAAATACTATCAAGTGTGGTCAAAACTGTTGCTCTGATGGGAGTTAGTACCCAGGTCTATGGCAGAATCTCTACATTTAGGTAGCTAACTTTGAAATTCTGCTTAGCTTCTTGCGAGTTTGGCTACTCTTGCCAATCTGGAGGAAGGTGCTGCGATGAGAGGTATAAGTTAATTTCTCTCCAGTCTATACGTATACTAATCTTATAAACAGATACCCTGTTTCCCAATGTGGAGTAGCGACACTCTGCTATGATGCTACTGATTCTAAATGTCCCAATGCCGAGGAGTGCTGGTATGTATCCCCTTTAACAGCTTTTCTATGCTGTCCAGACTAACCTGGTCCCTTCTGTAAAAAGTCCTCCGAGTACCCCCTTCTGTACCTACGAAGGTGGCCGTGCCCTCTGTCAACTCAGCACTACCTATACCAGCACCATCACCAACGAGACTCCTAGATCAACCTCTACTTCTACTTCCATTTCAACATCCACCTTCACATCTACTAAGGCTTCATCCACCGTCTCTACCTCTACAACTACAAAAACCTCAGCGACAACCGAAATTTCAACTTACACTTCTACAACCGCATACACAAGTACGACACACGTACCAACCTCGAGTGTTAGCACCAACGCCACCTCCTCCTCGAACGCTACTGGTCCGACTACTTCTACACCACCAGTATTTACAGGCGCTTCTGGGAAAAACGGAATCGAAATAGGAATTGTTGCCATTGCTGTTGCAATTGGGGTTGCTTTCTTCTAAGAGGGTGTGATGTGTTTTCATATAGTTATAGTAAATGGCTGTACATGGGTCTTTTATAGGGAGCAGCGTACGGATTAGCTATTAGTCTGAATAATTTATGGTAGTTATCTAGTTTAAAATCTTTACATTCTTTTCAATACCGTGTGCCTAAACAGGCCCAATAATGAAAATTATTTGTTTCTACGAATACAATGCGCCCAAATGCTTGATCCTAAATAAACTACGAAAGAAACTCCTAATATCCCATGTACCTCGAATTTATTGAACGCCTAAAACGCTCTAATATCCTCAAGCTATCAAAGTTTTCTTTTTTGATAACTCTGCTCACTACGGTATAAGGGCTAGTCCCCGCCTATTCGGCTACCCCCAATATTCACCATACCCTTTTAGGTATCGCTCAACAGAGCTAGAGGGAAGTGAATACTAATAAAACTATAATTGTTTTTTTCTAGGCTCATCACCAGAATTTCTACTCTATCCACAGATAATATAAATTAAAACAGTGCCGAAGATTACTTTAAATATTTCAAGAGGAAATTCAAAATAAGCTTAATATCCTAAATCTTAAGGTAGCTAAATCTATATCATGAAATCTCACTCGATTACTATTGCTGCAGGTAGAATGGCGAGTGAAAGTATTAATTTTGGTTTAAATCTATTCCTTACTGACTTGTAATCTATAACTAAACCCATGGTATTAAACTTATAGTTTATCTACTCTAAATATTACGGTAATGGTTAATCTATAAAATAATTATATGGAAATCCCCCGGCCCAGCATTATGGATGCAGACATTAAATGAGTTGGAAAGACTCCTCAGAGCACCATCCCTAAAACATACCTAGAGCATCTTGACTTCAAATGCTATATCTCCTAACCCATTATCATACTAACTCCCTATGATCCATGGGCCTTAGCAGTGACTAAAGGTAGTGATTCTTCAGACCTTATCTAGAACTTAAAACCGGCTTCAACTCAATCGTAATATCTTTCATGTTCTGGCTCTGTCCTAAAATTGGCGCACTAATATTCTCAACTGCTGCAGGGCCTACGTTCTCCCTCCCTTTCTGAATATCCACTGTTGGCAACTCAGGCACCGCTTCAATAAACGGCCAAAGGGCATAACAGCAACCCATGACCAAAACAACCAATGTGGGCAGCGCAACGTATATGTGTGTCCTAGGCATAAAAACACAGGTCATAATAATAGCAGTCAAACAAAAGACGATAATAGCAAGGAGTAATAAGATGGGAAGGATCTGGAAGCTGTAGGAATGATGAATTATAGTAAATGGGAACGACGCACGCAGTAAGGGTAACACAGGGGAGTTCATTCGTATTGTGGCATAGCATGGATAAAAATAAAAGGATCGGGAATATCGCCTTGTTAAGTAGCACACCATAAAGTTCATTTATATCGACTTTCAAGTTCACCATGTTTACCCATAGCTCGGCACGTGGCTAAAAATAAGACTTTAAAACCCGCGCTATTCTCGGCTATGTTTCTGGTGTAAATGTTATTACCACAATGTGAGATTTCAAGTTGTACATGGAGGAAGAGTAAATTCAACTAGCTAACTGTTTCCATCATGAAATTCCGGGTCGACTCAGTTTTCCATGCATGTCTGACGCTCCTGTGCAGGAGCACAAACCCTAACCCTGACATGAAGCCGCAAACAGCCCTTGCAAACCTTACAAAGCAAGGACAGAAAGTGATAAAAGAATACATGTAGTCTTATTAGAAAGTGAAATTATAAAATAAATGCAAACATAAGACGTTCAATCCCGTACAATTATGAGAAAAACTTGACTAAAATGAAGCTAAAAAGTAGCCGGAGGAGCCAAAAAAACAAATACAATAAAAAATCAAGAAGTAGAGAAATTTAAAAACGAAGAACCAAAACAAAAGGCCAAAGACAATAATCCAAGCATTGAGTCTTTTTTACATCAGAAAAGAAACCAGGCTTTCCTAAAACACCCGCTAGGTTTGAGTCATAACAGCTCACGTGACCGCCCTTTGAGAGTGACTGTGCAGCCTAAAAATAGGCCGGGGCACTCTCCTCGAACCACGATAACCAGAAATAACAAGTACCCCGCAGAGAAAGATAGGAAAACAGAGCAATGGAAGCGGGAATCCACCAGAGTCGCCTTGCAGTCAAGGTAGTCTCAGTACATTTCCAGCGAAAGAAAAACCGCGGAAATTTCATGAAGTGGGCTTCATTCGTGAAGAAAGCTAATCAAAAGAAACGTCTCTTGATCAATTCCAGCCTCCGTCTCCTTCCAGGAGTGGAGATTTATGATCCGCCGATGCTGCAAACGGCCACCAAATAGATGATAGCGCTCGTGCCCGTCCGTAGTCAAAACCAGTTTGGTTGACGATGTCGCCGAAAACGATGCGAAAACAATGGTTTTTTTTTCGCTCGTCAAAAAGGCATTGCCGTTTTCCCAAATCGATCTTGTCGATTTTTTTGTTGTAATTTCCCGAGTATAAATAGGTGAGTTGAGTTTTTTTTATTTTTGAGGTGCTGAGCTAGCTCATCGGTTGGAATAGCGCTGGTAAGATGTTAGTACATGTATATAGATTAGATTATGGAGGCTCAAAGACATACCCCGAACATCCCCTGCGGCGCTGGTGGCAAGTCTGGGGTTGGAAGGCGGGGCGGCTGGGGCCGTGGAGGAGGAGGAGGGGAATTTGGGGAGGGCATCGTGATCAGATAGTGGCAAACACTTGAAGCTTGGGTAATATTGTTTAAAGCTCTAGTCTATACGATAGTGGCAAAAAGAGCCAAATAGTTTGCTTTATTGAGCGTACTGTGCAAGGGTCTGACTGTCCCAGTTCTGCTTAAGCTAGAGAGGAAGTGACTTATCGCTTGGGACTCGTGAGCTTTTGACGATGGTTTGTTCGCAATGATAGTGATGGCGAAAAGAAAACAAGAGCTCCAACACTGGTCCCGAATGACTCTTATATTACTTTCGGGGGGGCCTACGCAAATTAACGAGCTCTACTCTCTATCCGACACGGCCACAGACGACACACAAGAACTGAGACGCAGCACGATGGATTCTTTTGTGTCACACTTTCCTTGTCACTGTTCGAGTCTGTGTTTGCAAGGGCAGGCTACTATGACCCGTCAGTTGCCATAGAAAGCAGGCCAATGAACGTTAGAGCCGTTGCCTGATAATGGGTGTTAGTCATTTGGGGGGGGACTGTTGGCTATTCTAAACAAGGTAAACACGCATAATGATTCCTTCTATGCAGGTCAGGCCGGGCTCGCGTTCGCGACGCGGAAACGCGTTGTGGCCCAGCCCTGTGACTTGCTGATCGTGGCTAAGCCGTAGCAGCAAGCGTGACTCATGGCCTCTGAGTCGATGTGCGGATATTACTCTCCCCGCTACCTGCGCCTTTGGCTTCTGTCCATATCTACCCCCAAAGGCCCTCCAGAGTAAATGAGGAGGCTGAACAGAACCTTCCATAGAACTTGATGACTTCCAGAACTGTCAGTCACGTCGAATCTCGTTCCCAGCACCCGGCTCCAGAAAAGCTTGGCATCCTTAAAACACACGACAGGACAATGGGCACTGGATTATATGCTGGGGGTGTCTTGTTGGGCTGGTCATCTTGTCATAGAGGCTCTGGCTCAATTTCTTCTCGAAGCTCTAAGCCAGGAACAAACCCCGGCTACACCCGTGCCGGGGGTTAGGGAAACTAATACTCGTTTGTGGGTAGGTGCATGATTACGATTGCAACGAAGCTCCCGGAGTAAACACATTGCAACATCTTGGGACTGCTGGGGATTCAAAATAATCGACCCCACGGTCCGTTCTAATCCTTACGTACCAGCTACTGTCTGCCTCATTGAAACATCAAGATGCTCTTCCCCCCCCCTCCTTCCCAGTTGCACAGAGTAGAGGACACATTTGGTCTCAGGGATTGCGACAGCAATACATGACGTCCTGGCATACGTATGCCTATAGAAAACGACCCTTTGTTAATATCCTCCGGATGACATAGGTATTATTGGTCAAACAGTCTTGACGGACGGCCCTTGAAAATAACCTTCTTCCATCCCAGTTTCTGGGTGCCTGCAACTTCACCTTAAACGGCCTACCGGACAATGCAGCAGAGTAATCTGGCTGGGAACACCAAGGCCCGCTGACACACAGATACAGAGCCGCCTCTAGTACAGAATTAATCACCCCCTGTACCACCATTCATTCGATCTGTCCCCCCCTCCCAAAAATTTGCTCTTCAGATCTATTATTCTTTTCTTCGCAGCACATTTACAGTTCATAGTTCCCATAAAAAAAACCCCTCCCCAATCTTTCTAGAAACTAAGTGGGACAAAGGGTCCAAGATTGGCGTGACAGGTCAGTATATATATATATCTATAGTGGGTCCAAATCAATATCGTGACGAAACCCAATTACCAAATTATCGACGCGTTGAGGCTCTAATATCCCGTGACTACGCGTTTTAGGAAAGGCGGGGCATGAGGCTGATATGCGCGATTTTCTCCATCAGATCCTCACCCCTCACTGACTGTGTCAAACTTTCCGAATGTAGGTATATTCTAGAAGGTTCCATTCGGCTCGAATCAGATCAATCAAGATCCTTGGGAACATTTCACCAGAACTGCCGACCTGTACCTACCTAATCTACTCGTTTGTGCATATTTCTGACTGGATTTTTGTACTCAATAATGTAAAGTACCCCCCGAACAGGTCAAGTATGCACTCGGCTAAGTATATACATATAATCGGAGAAATATCTCCTGGGCAACGAAGGCTGACTCAAGGTCACTGGGGTATTACGTTCAAGGTGTTCGCACCCAGGGTGCGCAATTTGGGCAATACGGTGCCGGCTGCGCAAGCGGAGAGCCTTATCAGTGACGCATCTCGGCGAGCACTACTAGCACACTTGCGCCGTCACGAGGACTCATGACCGCCCTTGCAAGCATGTAGTTTCTCTCGCAAACATGTTTGTTTCGATTTAACATCGGCCCGTTATCGGTTTCTCGCGGGAGGGGGGAGGGGGATACAAAGGTAGGGCGTTTAAAGTGTACAAACGAAGGAGGTCGGTGAGCGTTTAACAAAGTATTGCAGATCTTCACGGCTCAGGTGACGCACACATTTGCCAGTTCTCATCATCATCGGTGCTATTATCACGCGGACATACTCTCCTACTTCCGACGCTCTGCCCGTTTCAAAGATTGCGCAAAGGGCTCACTCTAGACTCGAGTACGTGTGCACAATTACGACCGCAAGACCTTTCGAGTTGTAGGTCACAGGCTATTGAGGGAAAGAGAGATGTCAACTTATTCTCTCACCAACTGCCGTGCATGCTCTCGTAAGAATCATCGCCGGATCGCTTTAGGTTGGGGGGTTAAACCTAATGAGCGAGAAACAAGGCGAAGCCGTTAGTGTTTCCCCAGGCGCAGTGCTGGCCCGTGAGCCTAACAGGGCGAACCACTCTGGCACGGAACTTTCTGACATGAGTGCTCTTCTGCTGCCGGCCGTGGGTGATCCCGAGTTTCCCGTTCGGGGGCTGCCGATCAACGGTAACCCGACCACGGATAAACTATAGAGGGATGACACATAATCTCGGGTTTTCTGGAATTCCATCTCACCGCCTCATGTCACAGGTCCTCATCCCCCAATTAACCGTCCTAGCACTCGGCACCTCTGTCGCTTACCCCGACTGTGAAAACGAAAATAGTTCAGAGGCCCCGACCATGAAAAATACGCATCTCCCAATTGGTAATACTAACCATCAAATGCACTTCAGTCATTTATTTAGACAGAGTAACCTTGGATAGAATAGGACAGGCGCCGACGTAGAATCCCATGATCCCGTTGCAATGGGGGAAAATGGCTCACACACCGGCAACTACAGGGTTAGGGTAGTCTATTTCTAAATATAGCCATCGACCCCCCTGTCTAACTTGCGTTTCGCAGGACCTAAAGTTTCCGACTTACGCATGCCTTGCTGCCGGATGGTAGCGATGGAAGTTCTATAGAAAATCAGATTTGGCTATGTCCCACTGTCGGGAGTGCCTGCCGGGAAGCTCTCCTCAAATCTCTATAAATCATTACAACACTAGAGCGTAGGATAAGTTATGTGTGAGCGGATATTACTGGCCTGAGGTAATTTTTGGGATACCTATCTTTGTCCCTATGCGATTGAATTTCAATATAACGCTATCTGTGCTCACTGTCTTGAATCATTGTGGGTAATCATTGGTGGTTATAGAAGTTTCTGCATAGGCTGTCTGTGTGTTTCATTGGTCCTATTCATGTTCTTGGGATAACTATATTCGACTTCGTGATGCGTAGCTCTAGTGAGATGAAGACAATATTCTTCCCCTTGTCTGATATTTTTTGCTTATTTCTACATTTAAATGGAAAGAGCTATCATTTCTCCGAATATAGGATGAAACAGCTAGCTGTCAAAGTACTAATAGGAACATTTGAAGGAGTTGCTGACGTTACACCAGGAATTTCAAAGATATGGCTGAGTGCTGAGTTCGAGTGACGTTATATGTTCCAGACTTACACTTCAAAATCAAGACTGATTCGCTATAAATTGTAACTAGGACCAGAATTGGGTTTGTCCCCCCCTTGGTCCAAGCATACTGATCTACGGTCCATTCACGGGTCACAAAAGTCACGGCTTAGCCTAGATAATAGCGATTAGTGACTGAGGCTTTTTCTTGCCAAGGACTCGATGCTTGATTTTCCCCCATGGGGGGACTGGCCGTATATAGCTATGGCTGAGGAGAATCAAACAATCCCCACAAAGTAGTGGTGACCTGTATCAAGGGGAAACGAGCAGCATATTTCTATTACTGTAGCATTGGCTAGGTAGCAGTCCGGTCAACTGTTCTCGGTGCCTTGGGGTTTTTCATATTCTGTAGATACAGACTGTGAACTAAAGAGATCTACAGCTCGTGTGGCTGTTGCCTTGTGTGTGCTGTGCTGTGCTGCGGAATCCCCACCTTACTTGCAGGATCTTCTCGCACGCGAAAGATGGGGAGATCAGTGGCTTGCAGATGTCAGTGGATACGCGACCGCGAGGGAATATCTGTTGCCTGTGTTTAGGACCACGCACATATGGTTACACGGGTGACTTCTGTCCCGCGAACGCGCACAACTAGTGCCCTACAAAAGAGACTCCGCTTTGTGTGCGCACTACTGTGCAGCTGCTCTTCGGGTCCGGGATGGCTGAGGTCGGGTGACTGCGTGGGGCTTACTCCCGGCCGACCGTTGTTTCTAGGCCCCCCGGTTGAATAAATCCCGCAGGAGACTGAGTACTCGGTGATTAATTCCGACGGGCAGTGGTGTGGCCCTGTAAGGGGAATTTGCCACTCTTCTTATCTTTTATGCCAATTCAGGCTCCCCACCACTCTCCCGTTCTTGCCGTTTAATAGGGGGTATCACAGTTTTTGTGTGTAGTGGTAGAACTCCATATACTAATCTTGCTGTGGGCTATATCTTATCAGATTCTATCTGTCTGCTCTCGTTCTAGATATGGAGGTCCCTAATGAGAAAAACACTTGATCTATGAATTATTTGCAACAATGTTTGAATATGTTCCTAGAAACAAACATATAGGGGATACATTAGATCTAATCCTTAACATCTAAAAGAAGACCAGTTACGTGCTACGGAAGGGCTAATCCTCATGCTTACTCCTAATATACTTCCTACATATAAGTTTAGTTTACAGCTTTTCATATATTTGGGGAATAGATGGATTCTAGTTTTTAGCTAGTCTTGAGCGGAGCATACTGGATGTGCGGATATTATTTCGATCGCAGAAGTTATATTTTCTATATATTACTAAATACTCCTATCCTGCATATCACTTTGCTGGATGGATACTTCTCTAAGGATTAATGAGTAATTTTCAACAACTACTTATTTCAGGATCGACTTAAGGCTAAGCTATCCAAATATTCATCCGAACAGACACTACTTAATTTCGAGTGATATCACATGAATAAAAAAAATCGAACTAAGATTGATAATAGGTTAATTTCATATTTAGACATAAGTTATTTGCACAGAGTTTTTATTTTATATCTCTGCATTGTTTTAGAGAATGAGATGAGACTAAGCACATATTGGACTAAACTAAGGTATTCGAGTGATTGACTATGGTTATACGTCGACAGGTCTTGGCACCACACAATGATCTTTAGGCAAACTATTTATACCCCGCAAGATAACTTTCAATACATAGCTCCCATCAATGCCTACTACTTCACGGTTTTCTACAATTACTTGAAGCAAGAGTCAAATATTAGGTCTATGCTCAAGTGCGCGAACGGATTTCTAGGACGGCACTACCAAGGCAAGGAATCTAGGTGCCGTCCGGGTGATTGCGATTTTATGATCCTTAGTCCGGTTACCAGAGCCTTTTAATCTCTCGGAACTCTTCCAAATACTAAAGATATATTACTACAGAGCATCAGCAAATTTGTACGAAGTTTATAGACCCTGGATATTAGGTTCCTAGAGGTTTTGAAAAAACTATGCCAATAATCAAACGATCAATAAAAATATCACACATATTGTTATAGAGCATGCAGCAGGGTCCTTATGATCTTCCACATAGTTACCTACGGCTTCCAGCTAGAAATTATTATAGAAATCAGTAAAATTCTTTCCAGTGTATATCGCCCGAGCCTGCCTATTATCAAGTCACTCCAGATGGAACTAGAAAATTCAGTATAAACTACCGGTACTTTGCGTAAGCCATATATAGTATACCTTTGCCTATAAAGGTATCTATAAAGTTCCTACTCAAGAAATCCGTCAGAATTATATTTAAGACGCTGACTAAATTCATATAACTATAGATTAATAAAAGAGATAGTACGGTACCATATTAATGTTAGATCTTTCTTGTTAAGGGGATTTTTTTACAAAGACTACAGATTTAGCTGACAGCCAACCTATTTCTAGATACACTCTGATTATAAGATATTACTATGATATGTCATATACATATTTAGGGCTGAATATAGAACTACTAGTGATCTTCGAGTCTCTTTAGTTCATTTGATGTAAATTGAATCGTATATTACGGATAGTAGGTAGCTTCAGGAGATCTTAATGCAGTCGATTTTCCCCACATTACTATACCGTAGGTTTCTTGACATAACGAGGCATATATATCACATATCCTGATTCAATAACCGTGCATAGCTTTATAATTATGAATATTAGTCTTTTGAACAGGGCCCAGCAAAGGCAAAACCAATGAGCCCCGTAAGTTCTTACGTTAATACTGGGACGGGATCTCATTTTATCGGTGTTTGTAGTTTAAGGCGTACCGGTTTTCCAATTTACATACTCTAAGTTCATATTTTATTATGACAAGGGCTATTAAGGCTTGGCGACAAGGGTACAGCCTATTTACCAGCCTCCTCAGCCAATGTTTCCCCTCTCCTCAGCTTTCCAAACTTATTCTGATCAGGTCGTCCGTAGTAGCAGCTGCATACCAGACATAATCACTTAGAGACCAGCTCGTGAACCTTTAGATCTTACATCTTTCGTTAGACTATAAAGATCTACTAAGGTGGTATTATAGCCGTGTAATCTATTCCAAGAAAACAAAGCTAACTACCTGAGCAAAGTAGGCCAAATGTCTGAAGACACTAAACAAGAGCGGCGACCAACCGCAATGGTAGAAATGGTACCTCACGGGGATGTAATCCTCGAGGTCGATTCACCCACAGGCTTAGCAAGATTCCGAGTACTGTCCTCAGTACTCTGCTTGGCATCTCCCGTATTCCGGGCCATGCTCGGCCCCCGTTCGAACTTCAAGGAAGCCTGCGAGCTTCGAGATTCGAGGGCCACTACCGAGCCATATATAGTAGCACTTGATGAAACAGATCCGCAGGCACTAGCAGTCATCTTAAATGTATTTCACCTTCGAAACGACCACGTACCAAAGACGATTTCATTCGCAAACCTATACAAACTCGCAATAATCTGTGACAAGTATGACTGTGCGACGGCTATATCATTGTGGGTGCCTATATGGACAGCGGGCTGGATACCTTGTGCACTGCAACCGGGGAATAGTAAATGGTTGTTTATAGCATGGGCTTTGAAGATTGAGCATGTTTTTGCTGAAGTTTCGAAGAAGATCATCCTAGAGGGGTACTATGCTGATGCAAACGGCCCTCTTTTAACACAGGGGGTTCCTGCTATTGATCCTGATACTCCCGAGGCTGTATTTAGTAAGTCCTTCCCTAAACCTATACATTTTCTCAGCCTATATATATATTGAGGCTCTGCTTTTTAGGAGAGATCATTCAGAGAAGACAAATTGCCGTCAGATCAATGTTAGACTCGGCACTTTCTTTCTTGGAGCGATACTACAATCCTGGCGAGAGGCCTCGGTGTCGACATTTGGTCCGCTCAGAACAATGTGATATGATGATTCTTGGTTCAATCATCAAAGCCTTTCATACATTGAAGATTATCCCTAGTTCATTCGGAGTCACGTGTAAGCACGAAGGACTATGGCTGGAGAGTATCGTATCTCTAGAGAAAAGCTTAAGGAGTTTTCAGCTCCATTTTCTTCAAGCTGCAAGAGATAAACCATGTCAACCGAATCATTACGATGTGAGGTTATGTTATATCCATGGTGCCGTTGCCAAGTGTGGAGATCACACAAAATGTAGTTTCTTACCTGAATTTTTTATGGAGCTGGATAAGATTATGGCGGGAGCCCAAGGCCTGAGCTTACACGACTTTAAGTCTCGCAAGATGCCGCCGAAGGGGTCGCAAGGAGGTTTATGGGAATCTTTCCAGTACTTATGTACATAAATGTGTCTTATTCATGCCATATTCCTGTACTATATGTGATGTTATTATACCTAGAAACCAATTGAGTTATAGTAGGAAGGAAAAAAACTCCTTCTGGACTTAGATTTTATCTCTCGGCAGATATATACCAACTTCAATTAATGCCCCTCGTTAAATATCAATTTCTAAATCTCTTCGCTTTGTCCATACGCCTCCCGTAGTACATAGTTGGAGCTGTACAAGCCTCGTATCTTCTCTGTAATACGGATATATAGAGTTATAACCTAAAATCAGTTATATCCACTAGGCTGATGTCCCTCCAAATCGATCCTTTACCTAGTTGGCGAGGAGTAGATACCCTGTCTGGCTGTCTAGGAGGAGCTCCTGAGAGATAGTTCCTCGGAAGGGCAGCAAAAGACAGAGGAACAAGGGACAAGGGAACTGAGCGGGGATGGGGAGATCTTTTAGGGAAAAAATAAAAATAAAAATACTCTGGCATTTTATTATATCCTAGCGTTAGATTTTTTTTATTTTTTATTTTTTTAATGCAACTATCATAGTCTTAGGTCTCCATGCATCAATCAACAAATCAACTAGGCTAATGATGTAGTTATGATAAATTCATTCATCCAACTAGGCTAACATCACCAGATATCACTCACATATCAAAAGTTACACAAATTAGATATACTCTCTCTAATGCATAGAATGGATCCCAGGTGGGATACCCTGGTATTTAGAGAGGGCACCTCCTAGTCAGTTAAACCAACGCCCCTATAAACATCACTAGCCGGTACCCACCCTGCCTCCTACAAAAACGACCTAGGGCAGCACAAAGGTACATACTGAATATCACACTTTGTTCCTTTAATACCTCTATATATAGTCAAGTAGTTACCACGGTGATAGATTTAGCTATGTAGGTGGGTTTTCCCTCGCTAAATACTCATCTTAAATTATTATAATCATGCCCAAGCTAGGCACATTTAAAGACAAATACGATAATATAAGTATAGCGTGTCTAGTGACATTTCTAGCTCCCCGTTCTGATTCATAAAGTTTTTTGCAATCTAGCTTACGCACTAGGTTCCTGTAACTTTGATAATTACACGTACTTGCAGATTCTTAATTCTAGACCTAGGGCCTGGGGGCAAGGTTCGGTATAAACAAGTCCGTGGAACTATTGACTAATTCACTTGGAAAATTTATAAGCAATCGCTTCCATGAGATAACTTTAGTAGAAATCATGAGCTACTGGGTATCTGGCTGTCTCGTCTACAGCATTCTTGTGATTGTAGTAAATATGACCTATACTATGTATCATCTCAATAACCTGGAGCATACGAGAACAAGAGCGTACCTCTATCGCTTGCATATAAAAAAAAGGCCCACTTGGGAGGCTCCTGAATGGAAGAAGCCCACCTGTTTCCAAGCACAGTAGATACTTAATTATCGGACTACTCTCCACAGGAGAGAATTTAGGGAAACATGTTTTTAAGCCCGGGGGAATTCGGCATGTCATAGACCGATTCACGTAGCATCACTCGATGTAGTAAGGGAATCCGGAACCAACTCGCTGGATCCTATTCTAAACTCTAGCGCTTCCTCTCCTCCGACGGATCCAGCTGCACACCTTCTTCATGCAGCGAAAAGAAGCTTAAGCCTGTTTATCACCTCCTTTATCAGCATCCACGCCACAAGGGTTCTATGGCTATACCTATTCAGACTACCCCTCCACAAGGTGCCCCTGAGGTGCAGCAAGGAGACTGCTTGTATCGTCTCGTCTCGTGTGATGTCTGCCAAGCCGGAAGCCACTAACCGGAGCCAAAAGTCCCCGAGGTCACATGACCGCGTCGCACAAGCAATCAAAACCGCAAATGTCATCATCATAGACCCGCACTCGATGGATCTGGGTGACTCACATAAGCGAGTCCGTGGCGCTATTTCATCCATGGGTCAATATTCTAACCGGTTAAAACTCATCTAGACTTTCTCGGGTTTCGGCGACCCGGCGGATCGAAGGGTTACAGGGCGGCCCGTAGCCCCGGTTTGCAACTCCACACTCTACCCCCACTTGGTGTGACTCCTTCCTGAGGAGGTGAATAGGGGGGGGGTGGTGGTTACTTCAACGCGCCGGAAACAGACGAGATGAGGGGGGCCCGCACAGTCACGACCCCCCCCCCCCCAGAAGAAAAATCGTGGAGAAAACTTGCTCGAGAAATAGATTAAATGTACTGGCCACGAATCCTGGCTGTATATATGGGCGCAGCCGGAAGGGTGCCTACCTACTTTAGACACCCGCTCATTCCTAATTAGAGAGCATTATGATCATGCGAAGAATTCGAATAGCAAAGAAGACGGATATGCGATATATGGCGAAACGAGTGACAAACGGAAAGTTTGCTACCACCTAATTAGGTAATCCTTGTAAGCCTAAAACACGGTGTATACTCCGGCCTATCCGCATTTTTATTAGAGTATCTTTGGAACGTCCCAGTACTAGGTCAGCCCCATCTAGCAGGTTGCTATCTATTTCGGACCCAGGAGACCCTAGGATTTGCGGCAGGGAAATTGCAGGTGATGACTTGAAAGTCTTTGTTTTTTTCTCTCAAAAAGAATACACAATAGAAGTTAAAGGGCAATAATAAGGTTATCTGCACAACAGATCAAAGAAAAGAAGGTACGAAAGAAAAAGCAATTTACAAAGGGAAATTTGTAAAAAAAAAAAAAATGAAAAAAACACCACCCAAGAACCCATCCTTCATTATTTGCTACCGTAAAAACCTCCCAAAGTAAGTATCTAACCGGTACTGTAGACCGCAAGTAAAGAAAGATATATATAAAAGTATCGAATTCCCACAAGTATCAATTCACAGAGATTGCAGGACAGGTTTGTTTTATATTGTTAATTTTCATTAGCTCCTCCTATCTACGTACTCGACATTACCGAAAAAAATAAAGATTTCCAACATTGACGAGTTTTCAATTACCCATTACTAGATTGTTTACAAAGCAAGCGCTACAAATAATAGTTAGCATCTAAATCGTATATACCAAGAGAGTATAATATTAAAACATACCGAAAGCGGCAACCATAACGGCGCCCATAGCACAGCCAACCCTGATCTTGTCACCGGCACCAGTGAACTGAGAAGGCAAAGCGGTGGTAGAGACAGCGAAGCCAGTGGAGGCGACACCAGAGCTGGAAGTGGTAGTGGTCAAAGTGCTGTTGCTCCAGTAGGTGGAGGACTTGATAACGGCAGAAGTGGGGACAGTGACGACAGGAGCAACGGTGGTAGAAACGGCGGTAGACCTGGCAGGGCAGTTGGAGACAGTTGGCGCACAAGAAGTAACGGTGACAATGTTAGTGTGGTAAACAGTGCTGGCTTCTTCGGGGCTAATGATCTCAGAAGAGACGGCGGGGATGTCGGTGGCGCTGCTGATGGCACTGCTGGTCAGGGTAGCGGGGATGTCGGTGGTGGCGGTGGTGGTGGCTACTGAAGAGGAAGATAGCACCGATGAGGTGGAATCGATGGAAGTAGTGGAAGAAACAACTGATGAAATCGAAGACGAAACGGCATTTGGGTTGGAAACCCCGAATTGAGTCGTGTATTGGTAGTAACCAGTGACATCGTCAATGAGCTGGATGCCGTAGTGGGTGACATCATCCTCGAGATCAGTTGAAGGAGTCCAGACATAAGTACCGGTGTTGGGAATTTTCTCTACAGTTTATATATTAGCAACTAAATTATACTAACTTTTAGAGAGAATGAACTTACCAGCAATAGGGTACATCGGGATGATGTTGTTGCCCGGGCCACGAAGGAGGACAAGTGTCACAGTATCTGGGGCGCTGGTAGGCTATAAACGGAGGTTATCAGCGGTGAGAGCGTTTGAATCACTAGGTGGGTATACTCACAGTCCAGGTGATGGTGAAAGGTTTGCCAACAGGAACAATTGAATCCGCACCAGGTAAAGTAATGGGATTTCCCTGGGGGGTCTCACCAACAGGTGTGGTATAAGCGGTAGCATAAGCAACCAAGATGCTGGAGGCAAGGGCGAAGAATGAGGACTTCATTTTTATTGATTAAAGGTAAGTTGAGATAACTAGAAAGTTTGAGTGAAAGAGTGTGATGTAGTTTGAATAGTAAAAGAAAAATCAAATGATGCCTAAAGGATCGAATGAAACAGAAAGACCGGAAGGAGGGTGTGGATGAGGTAGACTGATGTGATGAGAACAAAGAGAGGGAGGAGATTGACTCGTATATGTAGGTTGAGGGAGGGGGAGGGGGGGGGAGGGGGGCTACACACAGAACGGACAAGCCCATGATGTTCTGGGGCGATGGCCGTTGACAGGGCAAGGGGTCCCCTCCCTGGCCCATGCTAAACTTGTCTACTGAAATTGGAAGATGGCAAGCCTTTCGGTGAGCGGCATGCTTATTGTGAGACGGGATTCGTCTCTTGGGCGAAATTGGGTAGTTGTCAATTACACCCTCCCCCTTCTCGGCTGGGAAAACTCTATCGTCGTGTGCGAATGGGGATAATGAGATGGAACAAGAGATTCCCCTTTTTACCCTACGAGTGAGATTATCGCGCGCATTGCTTTGGAACTACCATCAATTTTAGAGCCCGGGTTGGTGTTTGTATCAGGTCCATACATGTATTGTATTGCCCTCCCAATTCGTGGGAACGAAGAAGCCTTAGCTGCACGGCAGCCCACACTACTGCAGGCACAAGCAGCGAGGTAGGTCGCTTGTCTTACTACGCCAGCTCGCTTTGCAAAACTCCCGGAATGTCTTTCGCAATGAAATGAGATGCGGCGGAGACTGCACACAGCACCATTGACAGCCCCCCCTGACAGGCTACAGGCCACAGCCTTGTTGTCTCCTCTGCGGCTTTCCTTCTCGACGACAACTCCAAAAAAAGAAACCCTCCGACATCCCTCCCCCCCACCTGAAGGAGATAACTTAATTTCTGTGTCAGGCGATGTAAAAGGGGTGGTGCTGCCAGCCGTTGGTGGCCCGGCTGTCCACCTACCCTATTTTACTTGCCTGGAAGGGTAGCCTACTACTGGATCAGGCGCGGTTCCTCATTCCCCACTACTGTGTTGGTACCTTGCAGCAAAGCAACCTGATGCTGCTCTAACCCTTGCTAGTGTGTTCTTTCGTCCAATCTTTCCCTGCGCATAAGCGCGAGGAATTTGGACGAGTCTTCCGTTGGCTGTGTCTCGCATCCATGCCTTCTTGGAATCCCCACGAGTACCAGTATTTTCGTTCTGGCTAATTTATGGAACGAAAAAGAAATGTGATTCTCTCTTTTTCTTTCTCCGTCATAACATATTGCGTCCCACGAGGCGTTTCTGTGTGTCATGAATACTTAGCGATTAAAGAAGCGAAGTCGGTTATGTTTCCCACCTCACGACGGGATAAAGTGCAAAAATAAAAAAAAACACCCCTAGTCATTCAATTCCCTCGCTTCTCCCTAATAACCCCCCCCCCAAGTATCTACAACTTCCAAGGTCTTATTCGGGATCTTCGGCACACACCCTCCCTGGGTTATTTATTTAGGATGACCGTAATATCCTAGGTTTAAATATACATATATGGGGTAAGAAGCACAGAAGAAGCTTAAAGGCTCTCAGCCGTAACTATCGAGGCGCAGGATATTGTTTACCGTAAACCTCTAATAAATCAGAGTCAGACACCGTATCTAGGAACAATTATCTATTTGTACCACAAATAGTGAATCTGTGTCAGCAATCAGGAATGTCTTTCACAAAGTACTAAGCTATTCCTGTACCTGAATATTTAGACTCTGATTCATTCAACTCTGTAATTCTTACAACGCGAATGGCCGATGATTCAGATCAGCTCAGGCTGAGACCTTGACTTTGTCCGTGCGCCTTGTTTTAAGATTGAAAGACAGATGTACGCAAGGGTCCTAGACCTCCTGTCTGTAGCCTATACTCTACTCGTTGCACAGATATAGCCAACCCCCTGCAAGCTGATTGTAAAAGCCCCTCGCTAACAAAAAGAAAACCCCTGCACATACAGCATCTCAGGCGGGTAAGTGGTATGTACAGTAAGCCCTTGGAAGAGAGAGAGAGAGATGAATAATGTCCTACCAATACGAGTATTAGTACTACATGAGAGAGGGTGGGTATTTGTGTACATATAGAAAGCTAACCTTGACCACGCACCTGTTAATCTCGGGCCGTACGCTAACCACCAGTACCTGCGCTAGCCGAGTGATTATATCAACGGCCCGAGATTACACAGATCCCTTTCATCTCTTGGGCGTAGCTGGTAATTGTACCAAGATATCCACTACCTCGACCTACGCGTAAATACGTACGCTGAGATGTTGACGCTGCCTTTTGACGCGTACTGGGCTTGGCCGGCCGTACGGATGGATTGCCGGTAGATGCAACCGTTGCCCCCCCGGATAGCCGGGTTACTGATTAAGTTACTTGTTTTTGTGGGATTATCACCCCACTGAGTTCGGCCCTTTGTCGGCTTGCCGTATATGAGGAGAGGCTCAACCGGTGCTATTTTGAGTCATTCTGGGGTCACGAAAACAATCTTGGGTCTAAGTGCCTTAGACGCTTGAATGGGGGGAAGGTAATAGTATTTTCTGGTCTTGGCTAAGTAGAACATGTAGCAAGTGATGCGCAAGGGTAAGCCTCCAATCATTTGAGGTCGTAGAAAAAAGTACATATGATCGCGTCATAAAAAATAAAAATAAAAAAGCAAAATTTGTTCGAGACACACTGGCTCTAAGAGTGTAAGGCCATATTACTTGTCCTATAGAACGAGTGATATTGTATGATCATCTAATCGTAACACATAACCTCCCATACTTCACATCTCGACAAAAGGGCACAAACCTCCACCACTTTTCTTTCCCTTGTCCATAAACTCTGCATATATACCCCCAAGAGAGGCCTCGTCTTGTACCCATCCAAATGTTGAATAAGGACATCCACCCTCATTTCCTCGCTTTACCGCTTTCAGCACCTCTTCCTGGCCCCGCCCATCTAGTTTTCCGGGACCGATTCCTTCGATCTGGTAGCCTCGGTTTTTCCATTGCTTCTCCCCAGCGACTGGAAGACCAAATAATCGTGCGTATAGTGCAGCTGGCCCCCAAGAGACGCGGAGTGATTTCGAAACGTACCTGTATGTACATAACTTAGGTAAGCAGATTTCCAAGTATTTTCCGCGCATGGATCGCATAATATTTAATATCAAGAGATTAATTCAAGTACGTACCATGGCTCAATTTCCCAGAAGCCGAGGTGGTATGTTCCATCGGCGTTCTTTTCCTGGAATATTTGCGGGATCGTGTACCGGGGTAGCATAAAATTTCGGACAAAGAAGGATCTAGACCTTAGAGCGAATGAAATGATCTTAAGAATCCAACTGGAAACTTCGGGAAGTATAAAGGCAGTTCGAAGACTGTCATCCATAAAAGAGATGATTATTGCTGTGAAGAGGGGTCGTAGAAAGGTAGGAATTGTGGAGTTGTAGAGTTGAATGATGGCTTGCGCGATGCGCTGGTTATCTGTTGCTGGTCCCATTTTTACTGACTCAAATTCCTATAAAATTTGGTTATCATCTGGGCAACCTTTACTTGCAGCATGTCATAACCAGATTTGATATCTTACCTGTACATATTTCATACACTCCTCATAGCCATTTGGGATAGTACGTTCGGCAATCCCCATTCTGATACCGACTTCTTTCCAGAATACAAAGGAAGCATGTTTCTCTAGAGGTGTAGTCTTTCGCCAATCATATTGGTCAACCCATCTCTACGTAATAAATACATATTAGTTATTAGTCAATATTTAAACCGACAAGATTAAAAATTAACGATTAACGTACCAAGCCCTCGGATACCAATAAGCATAATGTATATACCATTTGGTCATTCTCGATCTTGCTTCCATATTTCGCGTGGATATAATTAACTCTGTTCAACGCAGTTCTTGCTCTCTCAGAGTCTAGAGGGTTGACTACGAATTCACCAACAAGAACCGTCGTATCTGCATAGCGTTTACCGGCTTTATCTACCATCTCCTTGGCTGCAACGGATACGCGAGAAATCCCCGGTATCGCAAATGCCTAAAGATAGGTATGATGTCAGGTGCCGATATACACTACATGGTTTTTTTATATTAACCGGGGAACTTACCCGTAAGAAGGCAAAGTCTTTGCCAGTCAGAAACATCCAAGGGCTTTCCAAGAGTAGGAGGCCACCAACAATTTTCTGGGCATCTTTGTAGTTGAGGTCTTTAAACTGTCCATAAGTATACCCATATTGCTTCTGAAGGCCCTCGATTCTTCGATATCGAAGGTGTCGGACCACGGAAAGGTAGATAACCAAACCGATGATAGCAGTTGCTACAGTATAACTCCCGCTTGAAGATTTAGGAGGAGGTATTGCCCAGGGGTGACTGGACACTCCTATGAAATCACCGGCTCCAGTGTCGTTGAGTGGAGACTCGAACATCAGATTTGTATCGGTAAGTAGTAATAGGAGACTGGGAAGAAGAAGAATAAGAGGATGATGGTGTATAGTATTTCTAACAGGAGTAAACGATTGAACTTATAGTAGTTGGCTTTAGAAGCATTCTCTGATCTGGCCGCCTGCCTCACTAGCTTAGCTGCACTTTCTACTAAGTCCGGTAAAGTAGCCAAGTTGAAAACTTCATTTTCATATGTACTCGCAGCAGGAATTAAGTGCCCGAAAAAGGCAGGTCTTGGATAGGGAAGTTTTATTGGATATGGAGGGTTTCTGTACAAAGTATACCTGTCTATTGGTGAAAATGCTCACCTGTGTTTCCGGATACTATATGTCTGTTGCGAGTAATCTCTCTGGAGATTCCATTCTCATGGCACTATCTAGGTTGCAGCACTGTAATCAGCAATAATAACCGCCCCTCCCGGACGGGACCGGTCGGCAAAAGACTCCCGAACGCTGTTTAAGATGCAGCTTATTGGGGCCGCCGTTCTCAAAGCTCCCGTATTACATGCTCTAGTCCTAAAACTTGGCCATAAGCTAGGTTCGTGCTGAAGATCCTCTCATGTAGTGGTGTGGAGTGTTAATATCCATGTCGTGCAGTGAGACTTAAAACCCTAACCCTGGTACATAGTCCTATGATGTTGGTTCTGCAGCTACAGATCGAAAGTATGCGCGCTGGCGGCACGCTGATAAGCTACGCCATGCCTGCACGACCGGTGACCGGGTGGAGACAGCTAACTGCTATCGGCGATAGACATAGACGGCAACAGCGCGCGTCAAAACACTATATTTAATTAGGTAAGGTGTTCATGCTCGGATATCTTCAGTCATGTAAGTTGACGGTTTCTGGGTATCTGAGCCGCGCCTAGACATAATCTTCGGCCACTAGTAGGGCGTAATCCAGACGCCGTCGGGGCGATCTCGTTACTATTTGACGCCAACTTTAAGACAACGACAGCAGCGGACCGGCGACAGCCCGGCCCGCCTTAGCACGTGGTTTGGCCATCGGCCTAGATCAACATACATGTAGTATGCATGAGGCGATAGAGTAAGCTGCGTGCAGCGTAAAGGTCCGGGTTTGAAGCCAGCCAGCTAAGCAAAGGCATAAGTGTGCTACATAGATCAGGGCGAATTAAAGTCACTACCAATGAGAAGGAATTTAGGGTTCTTACATAAGTTGACTAGTCATTCGCATATATTCTGTGCGGCTTCCTCAAAGAGGACTTTTAAGATATGGTGGCACAGGCCTGGCCGGTCTAATGTCTGTACATATTCTCCTCAGTTCTAGACCGAGAATTATTGGCCAAGCAGAGAAGATGTCGTCAATGGTACCAAGAGGTGGGGAAGAGGAGAGAAATGCCGGGTGAGAGTGTGGCTTGCTTCTTATAGCTTTAGCTTTAAGTAGCAAATGGTATTGCATATACTCGAGAGGGCTAATCTTCTCTTATCGCCAGCTCTTAGCATCTTACTGTAAGTCACGATCTCGGTTTAATTCTAAGACCCCCCTGGCTTATACTGGATTACTTGATCTTAATATGCTCACATCCTGTGTCTTTTGACTTTACAGGTACTATGTATAACAGCGGTCTCTCTTTAAGATGAACGAACTATACTAGCTAAGTTTTTAGCCTTGATAGATCAATATATTGCAGGATATTACGCAAGTGAGATGTATATTAAACTGATAATTGTGGGAAGCTGGGTAGCTCTATATTATGGGGTTTGGAGTAGCCGGGAAGCATCTCTTGTGCCGTAGCTTATGCGGGGGTTCCCCACCTCCCATTAATTACATGAGCCCCGTAGCTTAGGTGGTTGCACGCGGTAAGTATCCGTATGGATTCGGTAAACCTGTTTTATAAGCATATGAATTCCTAATATATATTATGAAAAGTAGGTTCAAAAGCTAGTTATTGCTGGTGTTTGGAGGGCAGAGGGTGTGGGTAGCATGATTTCTGTATGTGCTTATTCCTTGTATGTATTTATTGTTTTGCCTTGGATGCATAGAGATAGTCTTGCATAACTTGGGGTAATTAGGCCATATTTCCTTATCTCCTATTAAAATAGGGCCCAGACCATTCTTGAAACAAAGTCTTGGGATCTGTACATATGCGAGAGATTTTTTGCTTAGTGGCACTAACACAAGTCGGTTGTTTAGTATAAAATATACACTAGAAGAATGAGGAATGGGCTATATAAACCACTAGGTGTTAAATCTTATTAATTGGGCCTACAGCGCATCGGGGCTGTATTCGACCACTTAAACTAATCAAAATTCCGAATGGCTGGGTAATCCAAAAGTGTGAAGTGTAGACTTTGTAATTATGTGTAAGGGGTCCCAATACAAACTGGTCTGTTAGACCTAGAGAGGAGATCCCATGCAAGGAGAAAATTGTAGTTTTATATAATTTTTTACCGCCAACAAAAAGTGATATTTATGTAAAGAGTATAGTATTCTGTTATACACGTGGGGTTTTGTGAATTAATCTTACCATGGTGTATGGAGCGTCAAATGTGTCAAAAATGAATTTTCCCACCGGTGGTACTAGAGTACTGGAAAACTGCCACCTGCGGTAAAATAGGCTTTGACACATTCACCGCTCCATATCTTACCCTATAATTACCAGTAGATAATAGTATACACCTAAAAAGCTGGGGCGGTTCTGGGGAAGATTTGGGCGTCTCGAGTGTGGAAAAAAAGATTCTCAGTAACTGTACAGATTCGATTACCACGAGGTTCTGTACTTTTCAGGGCACGTCCTAGCATTTGAGGCTTATAAGTTTGTGAAACGAGTAACTCATAGTGAGATTTTGCTTTCAGGCGTTAATACTGCATCGTAAACACTTTGGTCTTTTGGGGTAAAAGGTCAAAACAAGTACAAAAAGCCCTTTTGGTTCAAGCGCCAACTACCTTGAGTTTTCACATCGCTTTGCGTAATCAATTCGAGTTTAAACCTACTACTTCCATGTGGTATCACACAAGAGTCTTGAACTTATGGAGCAACTCAGGGATCCGAAATGGTTTTGGGATAGCATCATCCTATATTATTAGTTAGCATTTATTAAACACATATTGATTTAGTAGGAATCTTTTCTCACCATCCCCGCTTTAGTCATTTCAGTCACTAAACCATATTGCTATTAATCCATGAAAAGCTTTTTCTATAGAATATGGAGGCCACTTACTTTGTTCCGGCCTAGCGTTTGCACTAATACCTATGATTGGGACATGTAGTGATCCCCCATCTGCCTCGAGTTTTCGTATTAGCCTAGTTGCCTCAACACCGCCCATCACAGGCATCTCCATGTCCATTAGCACCACATCAAGTGGTTTCCCGTTTTTCTTCAAAAAACAAGATTGCATGATCTTATCCAAGGCCTCCTGTCCGTTGTTTGCGGTATCCACTCCACACCCTTCCATGATCAACTGCTGTTGGAGAACCTTTTGGTTTATCAAATTATCCTCAACAACGAGCACGTGATACAGGGTTTCAGGAGTAACTTCGCGGATACTACCCGGTTCCGGGGCGTGATCTGGTGTACGGGGTTGGCCTTTTTTGCTTGCGGGGTTTGGGGGCTGAAGAGTTAAATGGTTCGTCTGAGAACTCCCCTTTGTAATTACAGGGGGGCCGATTGATGTGCTTGGTGTTACTGGTTGGGTTGTCCGACGGGTTTTAACATAGAATCGGAATGTACTACCCTCACCCTCGATGGAGGATACACCAATATTACCCCCCTGTAGCTGACACAAACGTCTAGAGATATAAAGTCCGAGTCCGCTACCCCCGTATGTGATATGTGTCTTTGGAACTTGATTGAATCGTTGAAATAAATTGAGTTTATTCTGCTTGCTGATCCCGATTCCGGTATCCTAGACATATATGAACATTATGAAGTGACTAAGCGACTACGATTGATCAATACCTTGACAGCAATGGATAGGAAAAGAATTTGTCCTGTTCCCCAGTCTGGCGTTTCTTTATCATCTTCAAACTTTTCAGTAGGTAGGTAATCGAAATTCGACCAATTTGTCGGGCTTTCTAAAGAAGCATCGAGGGAAACGATGATCTTTTTATTGCCCTCTTTTAGAGCGGTAAATTTTATTGCTAGGAGAGATAAGAAATTTGGCCTAAAATGTGGAAAAGTATGTGGAAAAGCTAACCATTTGCAACTAAATTCACTAAGATTTGTGTTGTCCGACTTGGGTCAATTTTGATCCAGCCAATATCCAGCAAGTCATAGCCCTCTAGGACTCGGAATTCCCAGCCAATCCCCTTCCCAGAAAGCTCGGCTTCAAACATTCTTAGCCCATTCAATACCAAGTCTCTAGGATCCGTTGCGATAGGGGTAACTGTCATCAAGTTTGAATCCAGCTTGCTTACTGCAAGAATATCTTCAATAATTATCCTCTGATGATTAACGCAAAGTAAAATTGTCTGGGCTGAGTCAGTTATTTGCCCAATGTCAAGCGTCTGTTCTCTGCCGTCTTTATGCCTATTCAATAAGCCAATGATTCCTTCTGCGGATTGTAAAACTGCAGAAAGTGGATTACGGAGTTCATGTGAAGAGATATCAATAAAATTCTCCTGCTGTCGTTTTCGCTCTAGAGCTTGGGATGCTAATTGTTTCTGATGACGAGCCTCTTGAACTGCTCTTCTCAGATCTTCTGTCAATAGCCTGACCCTTCCGATAGAAGTAGCTAGTTGCTCCATTAACATATTTAACCACACAAGGTATTCATTATCGTATGGTCTCCTCGGGTTGAGCCCGAGTATTAGATACCCAAAAGTTCTTGAAGGGCTTGGCTGTATTGGTATTACGGCTGCATATGTGCACGGATCCCCAAAACCCCGATAGTTAATTTCCAAGAGTTCTTGCTTATATATGTGTGCTGCTTTTGTGAGATCCTTAATCACAACTGAATTCGATTCACGTGCTAATAGCATTTCCTGAAAGAATAAGAAAGGTTCATCAATCTCTGCAAACCCACTTGATGATGTTGTACCAGAATTTCCTTCATCTACCGGGGTCATACTTTCGCTATGATCGGTACTAGAAAGTGCGGTCATTCTGGGTAGATCTGGTGCAAGTATATCGAATTTGCTTGAATCTCCTGTATATGTCCTTCCAGAGCTACTTGCAGTTTTACCACCAACCTGAACCTCATTTGGGATCAAACTTCCATTTACTAGGAGGTGTTTTGTAAATCCTAAAGTTCCGGCTAGAACGCACTTTTTTTCGGAAACGACTTTATAGAGAACTGCGAATGGACTATCATTCTCGTTTGCGCTCAAACCTTCAAGAATAAGCCCCCAAAAATTATCTCGGTCCAAATCTCGGATAAGCTCCACGTTCTCTCGGATCTTGTGTAGGGTCTCCATTCGGCGGGCCTGAATTACTTGTGATGTTCTCGAGTGTGCTTGCTTTAAAACACCCTCTGCGGTGCCAGATGCCCCAATTATAGGCGAAATAATGAAGTTGTAGTACCGTTCTTCCTTTTGAACATCAGTATCAAGAAATAGCTGTTCATTGGTTCTTAGGGTTGTCTTCCCGTTGAGTGCTGATTGTAGCATTGGTATCATATAGTCCCTAAATTCAGGAAAACCATGTGCGAAGGGCTGACCTAGTGCCCCCGGATGATTTTCTCCAGCCATGATCTTCGCTTGAGGATTGTACAAAGTAATAAGTTCTTTGCCCCAATAAACCATAGCGGGATGTGGAAATGACCTTTCTCGGTGAGGTAAATTATCAGCTCCCTATTAATATAATAGGTGTTTCTAGAGGACATACATTACAACATTTGCAATACAACGAAGGGATACAGGCCAGCTATGCGGGGGGCCTATAGGCGATTCGTGCCTATAGAGTCGAATTCATGTCTTAGATTTTATTTAGTCTTTGGACTAACAATGTGTCTCTCACCACGGCACTCTCATTAAGAGGTTCAAATGCACATCAATTCCCTCTAGATTCTGGGTATTTTTTCGGAGAATTGCGCCTCTTGTCCAGTCCATATTGGGTCTATCCCCGAATCCTCCCTCTAAAATTGATTCTGGTCTTGCCGCTAAGGATTCGGAGACTCCAAGCGAGCTAGAGTCTCTTATATTACTTGGAAACGACCGTGATGATCGTCTTGAAGTGGAATTAGATGAAACAAGGGAGCCTCTAGCTGTGTTTGTACTTCTAGTATAGTTGGGAGTGATTGTTTTTACAGAGTTAGGAGTTCCATCTGCTACTCCTCCAAGTTCGATCACTGTCACATCCGATGCTGAAGCAGAAATGTCCTGAGGGGGCTCTTCAGTGATAGAAATCCTCCGGACATCCCCCATACCCCCACCGCCATAATTCTCTAGATGAAACCCTTGTGGGATCACTTTCTTCTGAAGGGTGGATATCTTTGGCGAGCTATATTGTTCTTCAGTTTCATGATCGTTAGGTATGATATCTACGTATTCTTCCTCTTCAAAATCATCGCGTAGAGACTCTAACGATGGAATACGACGGTCAATAGTAAGAAATTTTGACCAACACTTGGCAGAATTTTGACCAATACTGACACACCGTAGCTGCCAATCGCCACTTGGTAAAATCCACTCAGCCGAGCTTGGTATCCGCTTTAATATACCGCCCATAGCCGAGGAAGTCTCAAGATCGAGCCTAAGCCGCGGCTTCAAGTGTTCGAAGGCAGGGTTTGTAAATAAAATATCGACATCTATCTCATCCGTTGTAGAAAATAAACCAGCCTTTGGTTTTACCTCAAGGATAGTTGTTGGCCTGTCGTCGACTTGGAGAAACTCAAAGCACATACCACTCAAGACTGATGCTGCACTACTCCACCTAGTTTTTCCACTGGTTGTTGGTTCAGGACCAATAAAAAGCGAGGTAGGGACAGTGGGAGACATCGGTGGGAGTGTTAGAAGTGGAGGAAGGGGTGGGGGGAGTATTGGACATGGAACCGGTAAAAAAGCAGTTGAGAATGAAGTAGATGGGGTAAGTAACAAAGCTGACCTGACAGGAAATATAGCATTCGGTAGTTCACCAGTTATGGACTTTCCCTTACCCAGTGAGGATAATTTACTACCCCATCTCTGTCTCGCAATCTTGCTGGCACGCCTCTGAACACGGGACACCCAGGCTCGTGCCTTACCACCTATCCCTTTTTGGTTGTTGTGTCTTTCTTCTGCAATATATTCTACATTGAGACGTCAGATATTGGCTTGAGTATGTTAGGGAAAGGAAGACTCACCGGATCCTACCCACTGGGCTATAGGAGAGGTCATTTTAGGGACTTGGTTTCGATATTATAGGTAGTTGTGATAGGCTAAGTGGGAAGAAGGTCCCGCGGTCGTTGACCTGAATACAAATAGACTAGGTTGAGGCTTTGATAGAATGAGTATGGGCCAATGAAGTGAACTTGCCAGATATCTTTATGTCTGAGGCGGGAGAAGAAAAGACAGAGGCATGTGAATACTACAATAGCACTACCTATCATATGTAGTATAATAACTCGGTTCATGTTTAATCGTATAATTTTCATTATAGTTATTTTTCCTATTAACCCTGAGCCTAGGCAGACTCTCTTTATATTTCTCTATTTTTTCGGCGTAGATTTTACCTAACTTGGGAACGATGGCAGCCCATGTACTTATGATTAATTCATTCATTCATTCGAACGATGACAGCGCCGATGTTGGGAGGTATCGAGTGATACCATGAGTACCGCTATGGGTTAGGGTTGATTTATTCTTGGTACTGATCACTACCACTCTTCACCATTGCCTATTTATGTGAATGAACCTACAAATCTAAAGAAATACAAGCTATTAACTACACTGAAAATCTGGGCAAACAACCAGGAAAGGGTCAGAAATGGTCGCTGGAGGAGGTACGGTGGGTAGCGGCGATGAATGATTATTACAAAGCGATGGAGTCGGGCGGCCATAGATTATGACTGAGAAATAAATAACTTGTATAATGAAGCTCTAGCTAGGTTTATTTATTTGGATACTCTGTGAAACATATGGGAGTATAAGTTATCACTCGAGCTTTGGGGAACTGCATGTATTTCCTGCGCGGGCTCGGATATAACTCCTGAAATTATTCTTCATATTAGAGGCTAACACCCATTTATATAACCCAAATCTTATTACACAACATACCCCAAAGAAAGGAAATATTCGTATAGTAGTCGTGATAGGCGGTCCAACTCCCAAAAATACCCATTAACTCCCACACCAGTGAAGATAATGATGTAGGGAGAGATCTCAGAAATGCCTCATCAACATCTCCATCAGCCTCATGTCACTCCATCTCTAGTCCCATACCACTCCCTCTATCTCCACAATCATATCCTCCGGCATCTCAAAAACCTTCTCCGCTGGGTGCCCCCATCGTCCCTTTACTTCCCAGATCGCCTCAACCGTACTCTTCCCCAGCCCCACTTCCTTCAACCAACCAAGCCATTTCCCCATGGCCACCCCTGCCACATCCTCAATCCAACTTATCTCCATGCTCAATCTCCTCAACACCTCTAAATCCCGCCGTCCAACAAGCCTGCACCCCCGCTTCGTCATTTCTTCTAACCACCCTGGGTAATAGACTCTATTTATCGCAAGGTCTGCCATTTCCGCTGTTCGTCGGTTATCCGTATCTTGACCCAGCTTAGAGATGTAGCGGGTTGTGACATGGTGTAGTAGCTTTTTCCACACGATCTTTGTCAATAGCTCTTGCGGTACATGGTTTTCCTTCGCAATTTCAAGCATAAGCACGAATCCATCCATAGGATATTTCCACACCAACCCCAAATCCCCTTTTGTCGGCGCTACGACAATTGTCGTAATCCATTCCCGTAACGCCCCTTTCGCGCCATCGCCGCTCATCTTCACTTCCTTTAGTATTATGTCGCGGCACCAGCTTAAAGCACGGTTCCGCTGCATATTCTCCTCGGAACCGTCTGCTTTCGCCCACTCCTTCGTTCGGAGTGTATGGTCGACGATTGCCAAGAAGAGGATGGGGATAAGGGTGGTGTATGCGGGGCTAAAGTAGTCGAGTGCTTTAGCCAATGCATCGCGCCATTGTGAAGAGTGCTTTGCCCAAGATACTAGTGGAAGGGCAGAGGTAGCATGTTCGCGGAATGGGGTTTCTCCAGCGGCGACAAGATAGACAGAACAATTCTCGCAGACGAGGAAGGCGGATATGATATCATACTCTGGAGACGACCCTGCAGAGAGCGGGAAGACGAGGTTTAAGTTTTTCCCGGCAGTGACGGCATTGTAAGAGACCGGGCGCTTGAGGAGGAGGGTAAGGGTTGTATCGGATTCAAAGCAGATACTACAACCACCTTTGCAGGAGTCGGCTATTGAAGGGGCGAAAGGCTTCTCTACAGGTGGAACGTGAGATCTACGGGCGGCGGAGAGGGTGCCCGATCGCCAGTTTTGACTGGAAGCACTGTTGAGGGAGTTGATTGCCTGATTAATTACCTGAACACGGGAGTTTCGATGTATGCTGTTTACTCTGTGTACCTCTCGTAGCTCCTGAACTGCGCGTTCGAATTCAGGGCCGGTAGATTGTCGGTTCGCAATTGCTGCGGATATAGTGCGAATAGACTGTGCGGCTGCATCGTTAACCACACTGGATCTATTATTGGCAGAAACTGAATTTTGACGTTGTAACCAGGATAGAGCAGATGCGGACTGTCCGCGAGACTGGGCAGAGAGGAGGAGTGATTGGAGGTGGTCCTGGTTCCCAAGAAGGTTGTTGACTTGAGTGTTATCTAGATCTGATGAGAATAGGTCGTTGAAGTTGATAGTCAAATTATCACTCAAAGCCAACTCCCCTGGGGCAAGTTCTTGAGCAGCGGGGATGATTAGGTTCTGGAATGCAGAACCGGGATGAATGGTGGGTAGATCCTCCCATTTTGTATTATCATCTAACATAGGTTGCTCGGCACCCTCAGGAAGAAAGCTATTGAAGCAGCCTTTTGTAGCGAGGACATAGCAAGTCCTACTATTCACATCTTGGTATAATAAGGCAGAGTTTGGTACTGCGGCGAAAGGAGAAATACCAACAGAGATATTACATCCCGAAGGGGAATTCCCCTTGGCATCAAACACGATAATCACGCATGGAACACCATGCATACCTTTCGCCGCCAGCGTAGTTGCAAGACTATTCACATCGTTGGTCAAAATCTCCCCATCCGTGAGGAGAAACCATATATTACTCATCTTCAGTGCCGTTAGGTGCGGTTGGGATTTCAGTAAGACAACTGGGTCTGTACCCCCATATGCCTGCAGCGTGTGTAGATTTCTGATAGAGCATGGATTTGGTGCTGTATGGTTCCACGGGAGGACATACACATTTTTTTGGACATTCCCTTGCTGTAGTTGGAGGACTACTTTAGTCATGAACTCACGTTCGGAGGCGAGAATACGACCGGAAGTGGAGCCAGATATATCAACTGCAAGGGAGATGCGGCATTGTGGGAATGGAGTCGCTCCCCCTGGGAGTCGCTCTGAGAGTTGGGTTTCGGGGGTATCTGATGGTTCTGGGGGGCTATTATTGGGCTGGGGTGCTCCTGCAGTTGGCGGTTGTGGTAAGCTGGGAGGTAGATGGACTGTAGATCCCCACGTGTAGGTGGCAGTAGATGGCGAGTATGGCGCTGCCGTAGTACCACCACCTGTCGCAGGGGATGCTGGTATAGGTATCGGGGGGAATCTTTGCGCGAAGCTCTCCGAACTTCCAGGGGTATTGTCGTCCGAAGTTTGCGGGGTATAGTCTGAAGCTTGTGGGGTGTAATTCTCTGAAGCTCGCGGAATATCGACCTCCGGCGTTTGCGGCGGGCCGAACGCTGACAATCGGAATGGCTGCTGGCAGGCCTGACGGCTCCGCGACTGTAATTGTGGTACCGCAGCTGTTCTATTATGAGCAAACGATGCCTCCTGCTGCCGCTGCTGGAACCCCTCCTGCGCTGCCAATATACGGTCGAGCCCACTGAGTACCGAGTTAGGTCTAGTATTGAGGTTACCAGATTGCTCCCAGCGGGGTCGCTCTTCACGGTCCATTGACTGTTATGCGTAGGTTGAGCGCAAAGGGGTAAGACTGGGGGGTAGAGAGGAAGGGGGGGGGGGGGTAAGGGTAGGAGTAAAGAGCAGGAAAGTGGTTATAGCTATGCAGTATATGTATACAACACGCAAATGGAGGGAGAGAGGAACTTATACAAGCTGCGTGTACCTGTCACACAGAGACGGAATACCACAAGACACGGGCTGTGATATTTTGATACTCTTGTGCGATCCCTAATGTGAGGCTGAATCTTGTCTTGTATGGTGACTAGAGCAGCCTCTACAAGGCTGGTTAGACAAACCCCGATAAAGACCTGTATAGTAGGCTGTGGAATGGCTTGGTGTATAATGTAGCCATAAACGTAACTATTGCCAAAGGCAACCAGTCAATGAAATCTACGCACTCTTATGTGAGTGGATCTGTAGTTGTAGTTATCTACTATAGGGGGGCCTATAGCTACATGTATTAGAGTACATGTATGTATAGTATTGAGGGGAACGTTCTATAAAGTACACTGCCGTGACCTAATGTGTATACATGTATTACGTTCAACCTTGCAATACCGCCAACGCTGCCAAATAGCACTTCTATAACTGCATGTACACGTACCATATATTAGAGTACACTTTCCCTTACATCCTTTATCAAACACAGTAGTGATTGGTGCTAGGGAAGGGAGAAACCCCAGGTCATGGCAGATCAGTTAGTCTTCCTGTCATCTGCATGTCTGTACAACATGCACATCCCCCTGACGATTGTAGAGACGTACGGTCTGGCTGTACTCTCTACCCCTTCGCTATTTTTGTTAATCAAGTAGGGGATCGGGATTGACGTTTCATCTACCGGTAAGAATTCATTATTGCACAATGGCGTAACCCCAGCCGTGCCCCAGTTTCATTTATATAAGTGTAGACACCGTACTACGCTTGCCGGGGTAATTCTGTTGACAGTAGCAGCAATCCTCACCCAAAGTTATTGGCTATTTCCCAGGAGAGACTTACCCCGGCAGACGTAGTACAATACAGGCTGGATATATCCTAGCCAAGACAGTGACGTGGGTTGGTGCCAAGGCCAGCGAAGGCCCCGATACTACATGTACACAGCAGGAGGTCAAGCGGATGCTGCTTCATATATCGATATAAAAAATCCATACGTGCCCCTCGCGTTGAACAGCTACATTATAGAAATAAAACCCCTACTTTTTGGCTATTATATGGTAGAATTCAATAGGGTATTTATGTTTACAGTGATATTCTCTACTGAGTTAAAATACCTAATAGAGAACAAAAAGTGGTTTTGGATACCAAGGCATCCTGAGAATAGAAGATTAGATTGAAGTAGCACATTCTATTTGCTCCCTTGGTATGGATAAGTGTCCAGTAATTTATTTGGTCATTTCTGTAAAGTTTTTATCTTTGTCTGATCAATTTATTGGATTTTAAAGGTGGAGGTACTTTAGTTTTCACTGGGTAAATGAGTGGCTATTTTTGTCCCCGTATAATAAAGAAAAGTTTGTCACGGCAATCAGACTTACAGGTTAGACACCAACCTGCCAAAACCCCAGATATTAAATTCCTGGTGCTGCACAGCCCTTACTGCAGAGCTCCATCCCCTAGCTCGTAGATCAGTCCACGCGCCTTCCTAGTCTCATTATCAGTTCCTGGGAGATACTTCATTAGTAGTCTCTGAAGTCTCGTATCTGCCTTCTCTAGCCCAAGTCTAAATAAGTGTAGGTGATTAGGTAGAGTTTAATTGTGCGGACTTAAGTGCGTAGCATTAAATCAACGCTCGGAAATTTTCTGTCGGTCAATCCGCTAGAGAGACAATCAAAGCTTGACCGATAACAATAGGTTAGTGGCATCATAGTCAACGTTAGTAAGGGTCTCGAGCAGAGTGCCAATATAAGCGTTATATTTAGTCACAGCTTTAGCTTAGGGGGAATTATTGAAGTCATACTAGGAATAGTTGTCAGAAGTGGAGATAGAGCCGGGGGTTCTGCGAGCCTTAATATACCGAAATTTACCCTTAAAATACTTGAGTTCAATTTGGTTATAGTATGTATAGAAAGTATCGAGTAGGTCACTTGGTATATAGTAGATTAAAACATTGAATGTAGCTTTGCTTGAACTAGTTGTCGTTTGTGTTAGTTACAGGTGTGACTGTCACAAAGCTTCGCCGAGTCTTCAGTTCCATCGGCCCTAGTAGGAACATTCACTTTATTTTTGCTCAAATACTAAAACAAAAGATCCTCTAAGATCTAAGATATAGTCGTGACATTGTAAATATCAATGTGGATGCAGAGGCATGGTAACCAAACATAAAACTAACACCGCCTCGATGTACAACCGTGTCTAATAAATTCCGGGAGCCCCACCCCCCCCATAGCAACAGGGTCACCCTGCGATACATCAACAACCATAAAGTTTCTGCAAAGAGAAGTGCTTAGGATAAGCTAGATGGGTTCAATTAACTCTACAGTGAGGCCTCTGGGTTGCTTGGCTCATATGTAGAGAGTTAGTCCCCTAATCTATTAAGAGTTCTATCTCAATACTTATGGAGGCAATAAGGGCCAAAAAAATGCCCAGATTGAATACATATATATTCTACAAGATTAAATTCTTACCCCATTAGTTCTGAACTATTTCATTAAATGGTTGATGAACTAGTATTGATTAAGTGTTTGTTTTGGTGTAGACTGACAAGACTTATTGAGGGTCACACCATAGGGGCAAAGGACTCCCAAAGTGGAATTTTTCTCGGATTTCTTTACACACTTATATCCACATAGTCTCTTTAGTATCTATATGTATTCTCATATTAATACTAGCATTTATAGCTGCGCTGAGGTCTGCGGAATTGTAGTTGCTATGAGGGGGGGGGCTCCGGGGATTTATTAGACACGGCTGTATAAGGTTGACTTAAAGCGCGTTGAATCACTAAATTCATGAAAGAATTCGGCTAAAAGGGTCAAGTAGTATTTATTCTACTATAGTAAGACGCTATAGAAGTCAATAGTCGTGAGATAAGCAGAAACTAAGGTAATTATCTATAATATACGCCTAATCCTTCATGAAAAACACCTCGTTCATACCCTTCCACCAACCTGGGCCCTCTTTGCTAGAAATTGCTCCTACGATTGGGCTCTCCTGTAAGTTATCTGTTAGCCATACTCATAAAAAATTAAAACAAGGCAGTAGAGTTTAAAGAAAAGTATCGCGAACCTGCATCCTATCTGTAATGTCCCACCATTCCCGAACCTTCTCATTCTCTGACATCTTCTTCATATCTGCCTTGTAGTCTGCTCCAATGTATTTGTAGGTCGCAAACAAGATTCCCGATTGATCATCGTAGAAGATTGAGTCTATTGTGGCAGCAAGGAAGTTCGTTAGCGAGGGTTTTCAAAGAAATAGAGGTTAGGTCCACGGGAACGTACAATCACGAATGTTACATTCCCGGAGTGCCTGCAGAACCTCAGGCCAAACATTCTTGTGCATCTCCTTGTAAGTCCTTAGTGCAGAAGCATGGAGACGCACAAGCTGCGCGAATCGCTGCTCAGGAGGGTTTTCGGTTGAAGCTGAGGTAGACATAGATTTTACGGAAATCTTGAGTTTGATGTTTGTTTGTGGGATGAGATAGTGGGGTAACAACTAGCCTACCGAAGAATGTGGGGCTGTTGTGGACTGGGGGTTTATATACACCTCGTCGGGTCGGCTGAGTTATTGCCGATCCCGACCCCGCTCACAAATGGCAGCCTAGAATTTTGTCACTGCCCAGAGGGCCGCAGCCTACTGAAAGTGCAGAAATGGCTTTCTTTTTTGGACCGCAGTACAGCATTTGTTGTTGGGTTGGTCTAGGAAAGCTGTGTTGGAATAAGTGATACTCTGTGAAGTTAAAGGTATGACGAATACGGGGTGTGGCAACACCGGAGGAATAGAATCCCGGATGGTCCGGCAGGGTAACCAGGCGGGGGAACAGTATGACCGACGGAAGGAAATTCTATCCGAGCATCGGAAGAATTGTATGGCAACGGATTGGCTTTTATTTTGTATTTGGGATTACGGAATGTTTTCTATGTTAGCAGATTTGTAACTATATAAGCAGGCTTTTCCTGCGTCTTTTCTTAGGTATCAATCAAGTTTGTTCTTTGCTCTATCTTATTATCTACACACTTAGTCTGTTGTTTTTCAGGTTATGAGCCCGGCTCGATAAAAAAGCTTCCACTACGCACAAACAACAAGACTCTCAAAAAAACATCTCTTTGATCCATACCGTTTGAAAACACTTCGAAACGATGTCTGACAACGAAAGCAGCCCCAGCCGTATTCCAACTCTTGCCAAAAAACTCACAGGCAAAGATAATTACCGCAAATGGAGGTTCGAAGCCGAAGTCGCACTCAAATACTACCGAACGATCGATCTCGTCAAAGGTACCGCCAAAGAACCGGTGGATCCTGGAGAATACGACTCCACCTCCGAAGGATCCGCTACGGATCACCAAGCGAAACAGAAGACCTACAGAAAGGCACACCGAAAGTGGGAAGACAAGACCAACTGGGCAGTCTCCTTCATTCTCAACAACATCGACGAAGAAGTCAAGGATGTGATCCCTCAAGATGGGAACCCGGCAGTCCTGTGGAAAGCACTGGAAGAACAGTTTGATCTCCAAACTGTCACCACACTTTTCATGACGTTCGCCAATCTCACGAGTCTACAGTACTCACCCGAGATTTCACTCAAAGACCACCTCACCACTTTTGCCAATATATGGCGAACAGTCGTACAACAATGCGCAGGAGCCCAGAAAGAAGATGCAGACGACTTTGCCTGGCACCTCAAAAACATGACCAAGTCGAACATGTCCAAGAAGAATTTTCTGCTACAAACCCTCAGACACGAAAGCATTGCAAACGTAGTTGAAAATGTTCTCAGCAAGGAGTCCATCACATTTGCCGAGATACACGACAAACTCATGGCTATTGCCCAGAATCGAGAGATTTCGGGACCGGATGCAGGATCCTTTAACATCAAAAATGGGCAGAAACCAGCAGGAGGGAAACCACCTAGCAGGGATCCTACCAAAGAATGCAGCTACTGCAAGAAAAACGGCGACTACTACAAAAGTCATACTACGAAGGAATGCAATAAGAAAAAGAAGCCAAAGAAAGAAGCCAAACAGAATTCGGCCAACATAAGCGAGATAACAGTAGCATGCTGGGTCACCACTACACCGTACACCTCCTTCATAGATCAGTGTTTTATTGATACTGAGTACCCCGAATTCTCTCCCAAAATAAGTGCACCGGAGTATGCCGATGAGTGGACAGACATGAACTGGGAAAGACCTGCCGACCCCCTGATGGTCACCAAACAAAATAATCACTGCCTTACAACGTCCACTGGGAGACAAGACCAGTGGATCTTCGATACAGGAGCCACCGATCATATGTCAGGAAGAACCTTTGGACCAGTTACGGCACAAATAGGAATGGTCAACGCGGCAGGACACAACATCCCAATTTCCGGAAACAGCACGGCCCACATCAAAGGATCCGTAATGCCAATAGTACTAACCAAAGTACTTCACGTACCCAAACTTGGTAACACCAATCTCATATCGTGGAGAAGGTTAGCTGAAAAAGGGTTTACCATGGAAGGAAAAGGCAAAGAAATACGGATATTAAAGGATGGAGTAATCCAAGGAAAAGTAACTCTAGACGAACAAAGCCGCCTGTACACACTGGACCAAGCCGAAGTCACGGCAACGGCACTGACAATCAGCAAATCCTCACTTTGGCATCAACGATTAGGCCATCTCCCATCAGACGGACTAAGAAAAATAAGGAAGATGGTACAAGATCCTCAAATTCTTCCCGACAAATTCGAAGGATGTACAGCCTGCCAACTAGGAAAAGCCACCAAATTACCATGAGCCTCTAGCACGTCCAAAACATCCAGGATACTAGAACTAATCCACTCAGACCTTAGTGGAAAACAATCGACCCAGACACCAGGGGGGTACCATTATTTTATGTCCCTGATCGATGATTTTTCACGGTTTACCGTGGTTGTCCTACTCAAAAACAAAAGCGACGCACCAGAAGCAATCAGGAAGTATATCCTAGCGGTAGAAACACAAACAGGCCTAACCGTACAAAGGCTTCGAACGGACAATGGAGGAGAGTATGTCAATACCACTCTCAAAGAAATACTCAGCCAGAAGGGGATCAAACACGAAACAACTGTTCCCTATTCCCATGAGTCAAATGGGGTAGCAGAAAGGTTCAATCGCACAATACAGGATCTAGTTCGAACTGCGGGGGTCAACTCGGGATTACCACCAAGTCTATGGGGGGAAGCAGTGGCAATGTTAACTCATGTCAAAAATCGCTTACCGCATTCATCACTAGAAAAACAAACCCCCTTCGAAGCATATTACAAACGGAAACCAACGATAGGACACCTGCGCTACTTAGGAGAAACAGCCTATGTTTTTTGCCCACCAGAAGCAAGAAAACCAGGAACTAAATTATCCCCCAGAGCAGAAGAAGGCAAGATCTGTGGATTTGGAGAAAGCCAACAAGAGTACCGAGTCTATATCTCTACCAGGAAACAGATAATTCGGAGCAGAGACGTTCGGTTTGAGAAACCTACCGGAAAAAACAAAGAAGCTTCAAGTGGTTTCTTTCCCAAGCGACTCTTTTCCTCCTCGTCCTCGTCCTCCTCCCCCTCCTCATCCTCTTCGTCCTCTGACTCGTCGTCAGACTCAGAAAAAGAAGAAAGAACCGAAACAAGGCAAGAAGAAGAATTGGTTGTTCCCCCTCAGTCTCCCGATCAAGAACTACCACCCCCGTTATCAAAAGAATTTGTCAGCTTCCCTGGAGACTTCAGAGAAAAACAAGAAACTTCAGACGAATCTTCGGAAAGTGATAAAGAAGAAGAAGGGGAAATAACCATGACTTTCGAAGATGAAGAAATGGAAGAAGTAGATCAGGGACCCTCCACTCCTCCACGATGGCCACTCGGATCGGAACCACCAAGCGCACCGAGTCACCCTAACGAGTGGGTCAAGCCAAAAGACGCCGACATTCCCCTGGTCAGAAGAAAAGGGCAAAGGGAGACCAAGAAACCAGCCCGCTTGGTGGAAGAACTCCTGACGATTACATCCTGCCCTATGACCTTCAAAGAAGCCACGAGCGGCAAAGACAAAGAAAAATGGGAAGAAGCCATGAAAGAAGAATACGAGGCACTAATCCTCAACGAAGTATGGGAAGTAGTTCCAAGACCCTCCCAACCAAAAAAAGTGGTCAAAAGCAGATGGGTGTATACCCAAAAACTGGGACCAAACGGAGAAATCACTCGATACAAAGCACGGTTTGTGGCCAAAGGTTTTTCCCAGGTGTACGGAATCGATTACGAAGAAACCTTCTCCCCGGTATTTCGGTACGAGTCCCTAAGAATGCTATTTGCAATTATGGCGTCCCACTCAGCCAAATGGGACACACGACAAAGCGACGTAAAAAACGCCTTCTTAAACGGAAAATTAAAAGAAGAGGTGTATGTCGAACAACCACTAGGGTACGAAGTAGAAGGGGGACAAGTACTAAAACTTCGAAAAACTCTCTACGGATTAAAACAATCACCTCGAGAATGGCACGCAGTGCTATTCAAAGAACTCGAAACCTTAGGACTAAAACGAAGCTCCTTCGACCCAAGCGTGTTCATAAATCAGAACGGGACCCTAATCATAGCTGTCTTTGTTGATGACTTAGGGACCTTCTTCTGCGACACAGCAGAAGACAAGCGAGTGGCCTCGCACTTGGCCAAGACCTTTCGAATGACAGATGGGGGAAAAATAAGTTGGATAGTTGGGATAAAAGTAACGGTCTCCGAACAGCAAATAGCTCTTAGCCAGTCAGCCTACATCCAACAAGTTCTCGAACGATTCGATATGATGGAATGCCGAACAGTCACCACTCCCTTCGAAAATCACGGACTAGTAGCGTCAGAACCAGGAACAGCCACCAGTCTGGAAATAGCGCATTATCAGGCAGTAGTAGGATCATTAATGTACGCCGCACTAGGCACTCGACCAGACATAGCATTCGCGGTAACCTTTTTGTCACAATTCTCGTCTAATCCAGGACCAGAACACACAATAGCACTACAAAGAGTACTTCGTTACCTGCGAGGAACTATTCACCAAGCGCTAGTGTATCCACGAGTACCCAGCCAAGACATGTTACTGAAGGGATTCGCTGATGCGAGTCACGCCTCCGATATGGACTTCCGAAGATCTTTTTCTGGCAACTGTTTTTTACTTAATAACTGCCTGATTACGTGGAAAACTGAGAAACAAAAATCAGTAGCTATCTCGTCAACAGAAGCGGAATACATGGCACTATCGGAAGCAGCCAGACAAATGGTATGGCTAAAAAGAGGACTCGACGAACTAGCACTCTGGACAAAAGACAAGCGTCTCTACGAATTATTTGGCGACAACACTGGGTCGCTAGCTCTTACCAGGAATCCAGTTTTTCATCGTCGATCAAAACACATCGAAACTCATTTTCATTACATTCGAGAAAGATATTCAGCAGGAGATTTTTTACTTTCATATATACCAACTGCGGGTAATGCAGCAGATTTATTTACTAAGGGACTGGGGCGTTTAAAACATGTAACTTTTCTTAAACAACTTAACTGTCTTGAGCAAGGGAGGGTGTTGGAATAAGTGATACTCTGTGAAGTTAAAGGTATGACGAATACGGGGTGTGGCAACACCGGAGGAATAGAATCCCGGATGGTCCGGCAGGGTAACCAGGCAGGGGAACAGTATGACCGATGGAAGGAAATTCTATCCGAGCATCGGAAGAATTGTATGGCAACGGATTGGCTTTTATTTTGTATTTGGGATTACGGAATGTTTTCTATGTTAGCAGATTTGTAACTATATAAGCAGGCTTTTCCTGCGTCTTTTCTTAGGTATCAATCAAGTTTGTTCTTTGCTCTATCTTATTATCTACACACTTAGTCTGTTGTTTTTCAAGCTGCGCCTTACAAAGGTACCTTACGATGGCCTTCGTAGTACAAGGCTTCCCGAAAAATATAGAACCGGTTTATTGGTCATTTCCAATGGAAAGTATACGTTGGTTAAGCTATTATACCCCCTATGGGATTTTTTCATTCGTGTAAATAAAGGGCCGAACACGTACATCCAATTAAGTACCTTTTCTCCTTGGTTTAATTCGTTTAGTGCCTATAAACGCACGCTATGATACTTGACCTTAGGGTAGAGTTTCATTCTTGTCTATTACAAGGCTGGTTCTATATACTTGAGAATTTAGGCCGCTCTAACTCAAACCAAGTGACAACATTTAACCAATGTCATTCTTATGCAACTTCCTTGAATGGATTAAGTGAGATTTCATACAGAAACATCATGGCCTTGAACGGACCAGCTCTCAACTATTTCCGCCAGCGCATCATCTCCACCAACGTTCCCTGGAAAGACCACATATGGAACACCGGAATATTGGCTCGTCTCTTCGTCACACCTCCACAAAGGTACTCCTGGCGCTGCTTGCCCAATTACCATTGCCCTTCTCATGCATAAAGCTTTGGTAGCAATATCCGAAGATGTGATGCCGCCCTATTTATAGTTAAGCTTTTGTTAGCAATACTATTGGTTTAGTTTTTGAAGATGTTGTGCTAGTATACAGTACTTTTGCAATTATGTACCGCGGTCGTGTAGAGATACGTTGGACAATCTTCACCAACGCAGCTGCAACAGCACCACCGATACCAAGTGAGCTTACAGCGTTGTTGCCCTTAATGAGTGTTCGGCTTGTCATAATCAAGACGTCATGCCCCTCGCTGATAGCAGTGGATGCAGCTTCGGCAGTGTTCTTGATAAGATCATTATTAATTCTGTTGTTGGAGATCAGAGCTGTGACATTAAGCTCTAAAACCTGGAGTTTACTCCCCCTGAGAGACATTAAAGAGCTTAGTTGTGCTGTCGTTTTCGGGACATAAGAGCCGGCAACGATTAGGCCACCGGGACCCTTGTTGGATCTGAGGTCTATATCTTGTGCTGACATAGGGGGCTTGGGGATGATGCCAAGTCGTGAAGACACAAATGCTGCGGCTGTGCGAAAGATGAATTTCTTCCCACGGGATTCGGCTGCGCATGGTATTCAGTGAGCAAGTCAAATAAACAAAAGTTTTAGATATATCTAACTGAAACATTTTATATACCAGCTAAAAGCCCTGCTGAAAAAACATCCATGTCGGATTCGGCCGCCGCATTAACAATAACAATGCTTCCGGAAGCTAATGCCAGTAGTTTCTCCTCTACCCTTGAAGGACCACCATTCCGTATATCGTCTAGTGTTACAGAGACAATATCCTTTGGCTTGAATTTTCCTGGCGCCTTCTCTTGTATATAATCCCGGAGGCTACTGCTCCGAAACCCGAAGCTCGCATCGCTAGCGAATGGTGTTTGACCTACTGGAACTAATGTTTCCTTTTCTAGGACATAATGCACATCATTAATCGTATACCGCCCGCCCTGATAGAAAAACGGGGCTAATATCCATGCATCAGACTTTCCGAAAACCTCCTCAACAATCTCTGGCTCTAAAGGGAAATGTCCACGTAGCGTTGAATCACCACGTAAAACAATTTCAAAGGTTTGGGCAGCAGCAGCAGCAGCTATCTGGAGGTTTTCGCATATCTCCTTAATAAGTGGGCGAACTTCGGTAGGTGGGAATGCACGTGAGTTTGTAAGAATAAAAAAGCCAGGACGAGAGCTAAGGAGCTCAGACTGTAGAGTGGGGATATCCCAAACCGTTAAAACAGCGATATCGTGGCACGTTTGGGTACCTGTAGGGTCATCGTCGAGGATCACGAGCTTTGGTGTTTCGAGGTTTTTGAGGGTTGTTAGGATCTGCGAACGGGTAGTAAACTTGGATTCAGGGACGATTGAGGAGAGAGTCTCTTGGAGGGGAAGGGGGTGGTGATAGTCTGTGGATGCTTGAGATGACATTGGAGAAAGTGTGTTGATGGTTACTCTACCTCTCAGACTCCTCCGAACCTGGCATATAATACCCCACCAGATGGGCCTGAATTTACCGAAGTCCGGGTAATTAAGGCCAGCTCTCTTATCATAGTATCTCACTCGCCTAATAACTTTAGGTATGTTATATGTGCTCCAGCGCTACACACCCATGATCCAGCCTATAAGGATCCAGCCAGTTCTTAGAGCCAGCTCCCACACAGCAATTATAAACATTAGACCACCCCTAAGGGGTAATTCCAAGATTACCTGCTCGTGGGTTATTCGAATATATAGAATGGGTGCGGCTAATAGTGCATGGCACTAGTTATTTCCTTCCACGGTAATTAAAGATATATCCTACTATGTATTAGAGTTCCAAGCTCCCTTTATTACTAATGTAGTCTTGTATGTCTTGGTATTTTTGAATAAAGCTCTATAACGTTCACTAATGAGAGAGGACTAAGAAGTCCTTAGTTGCCTCCAAGCCATGCATGCCATTTCTTTGGTTTTAACTGGAGGGATGTGAGATGTACATAATCACTAGAAAAATCTCTTACGGATCAATCCTCCAGGAAGTATAGAAGCAGGTGGTTTTTTGTAATGCGAGATACTGTGATAAATAGATAATTAATGGCGCAGCTGAAGACCAAAGGCTATCAGCTTAGGAATCGAGACTATAGTCTTTGAGTGTTGCTCTAAATTGTCGGTAGGAGCTCCGATAGAACTCCTATAGTTATCTATTTTTAACCTATGAAGTTAAATCTGTATCCTCTGATCTTCAATGTACTGTCTAATAATCTCATCAAACAGACCCTCCTTTTGAAACCCCAATTCAAGTGCTCTTGAATTATCAAATTTCGCAGGCCAAGATCCAACTATTCTTTCTATACTCTCATCCTTTGTTTCTTTAATAAATGACAGTATTTCCTCTCCTACAACCCTAACTAGTGAATCCAAAATCTCACCAACGGTGATGGTAATCCCGGGTATATTCACCTGTCTTGTCATTCCAAATTCCTCAGAAGGTATCGATATCGCATGCATGATGTTTGAGATTACTGTACGTGGAGAGCAAATCCATAACGGCAACTCCCTACCCACAGGGAGGACTGAATGCTGGCTATTAAGCGGCTCACGGATAATTCCCGAAACGAAGCTCGATGCTGCGCCTGAAGGGGCACCAGGGCGGATCGCAACGGTGGGGAAACGAAGGATTCGACCATCGATATATTGTCGACGGGAGTAATCGTTGATAAGGTATTCACAAAGCTAGATGATAGAAGGATCAATCACAACTGCTTACTGAGGGGTTAAATATTTACTTGGGTGAATACCATTTTTTCCATCCCATATGATGTGACCGGTGTCGGCATTGTTGTTTCGGTGACTTTGTCTGGTAGGTCTCCACCAAAGACAGCGAGCGAGGAGGCAAATATTATCTTAACTCCGGGAGTAACCTATAATAAAAACCCGTCTCTCCAATTACTCGTAAATATTTGTTACCTGTAATGATTATACACAATGTATCCACATACCTTTCTAGCAAGATCAAGCAACCCTCTCGTGGAATCAAAATTCGCTACCATCCCAGACTCAAAATCCTTTTCTGCCATCCCAGACATGATTCCGTGCAGAATGAAGATAACATCCAGACCTCGAGTAATGAGTTTCTCACGATCCACCGGATCAGCTAGATTTGACTGGATGGTGACAACCGGCTTACCCGCTGAAGCCGGTGGATTTGGAAGGATGATATCGGTGATTGTGACGTCAGTGATAGATTTATCATTGATGAGTGCCGTGATTAACCTCTGCCCAATAAAGCCAGCAGCACCGGTTACGAGGACCTTCATCATAAGAGTAAAAAAAACCAAGTGATATTGGGAACGGGGTGTTGGTGCTTCGTTATCGAGGATTCCCCGCACGGGATATTAAGGGCCAGGGTTTGCGGTAAGCGAGCACTCCTTAGAATAGTTAATACAGCTTGGAGAATAACCCAAGAGATCTAGGGTAGACGCGAACGAGCAACTGAAGTATGCTGATATCAATTATGAGGTATAGTAGTAGTAGTGGCATGATAAATACAATGAGAGCCCTAGTAACCCTAGCGTATCGGTAGGCTTAGAATATGGTACTTAACTAGACTGTATTATAAGGACTGTTCCTATCCTTTTATTGAGAGCAACTTTGCTTAGTCATATAATTATACGTTAGCAAAACTACCCGAACATTTGCGTTGCAACTACATTTTGTATGCAAAAGCATCTTCAACCAAGTTTTACTCCACAACCACAATAGCCATAAGAAAGGTATTTTCATTTATCAAATTCTCAGGAGCTATACTAGTTATAAGCTTAGTGTGATTTTTTATGTCAAAGGTCTTTGTGTGGGAGTTGTTGTAGGCGATTTTCTTAGATGCTATGGGGTGTCAAATGTGTCAAAAATGAATTTTCCTACCAGTGGTAAAATCATGGACCAGCATGCCAGAATACAGTATAAAACTGGACCACCTTTCTGGAATTCTATAATGGTCTACAATTAAAAGATTAAGCAAGATATTGAAATTTACCAATCAAAATACATGGAACACCACTTGAAGCTGGATCCTTTGCTATTGCCTCTAAAGGGAAAAGTAAGGCCTAGATCAGGATTAAGGGGATAGTTATGTGAGAGATATTTATGTTAGCCCAGCAGTGGGCTATTGTAGACCATCATAATATTCCAGACAGGCTGTCCAGTTTTATACTGTATTCTAGCATGTTGGTCTATGATTTTACCACAGTGGGAAATTGAATTATAACACATTTGCTCTTCCATAGTATAAATATACTCGTAATGGTTTCTTCTCAACTAAACCCTTAAATTTGACTGATTCATAGTACCTTTACTCTCTTTTCTGTAAATATGAATTATAACATTCTCCCTATTGGTTCTAAATTTTTTAGAACACTCTAAGTAGTACCTTGTCTTAGCTAATAGCCAAAACAACTAAACCGAACTAGGAGTCAGCTAACTAAATCGTCCCAATAGCTTTTACCCTGAATATTATGCGTATGTCCTACGTATTTTGAGGAGGGTTTTGTAGGATACATGCATTGGATTAGAGAGTAGATATCAGTTTTGAAGAGTTCGCTTGCTTGTCTAGGGGTGCCGTCTTGGGCTTGCCCTATATATCGAAACACTCAGCTCCGGGGTCTATCAATTAGGTCTCCCCGTATTGTTGTAGTATCGAGTATGCTTAGTAAGAGGAGAGGGCCCGAGTGTCAATCAGGGGCATATAAAGGAGACTCAGGATACCGAGTCTCCAAGCAAGCAAGCAAGCAGTTTATCTCTCTCTATTTTACAACACGTATCGGCCGCTAATTAGATACTAGCACGATGTCCCACTAGGTAGATTCCTCTAATAATAATGAGAAGCTGCCAGCGAGTGATTACTTGTGATTCGAAAACATCTTCAGAATGAATGAATGAATGAATTTATCATTTAAGTACATGCAACCCTAAGGTTATGGTACCCAACATCTTCAGATTCATAATACAAAATACCAAAATATTTAAATGGGAACGTTAACACATGATATTCAGTGGTATCGTATACATAGTCGATTGCAAAACACAGGTAACAAATCATATAAAACATTTCTCCCCCGATTACCAGGTTTCCCGTCAAGACATATCTACATCCATCGCCTCCTCATCATCACCCCCCACAAAGACCAACCTTGTCCCCTCACCCGCCACCTGCCACACATCCAGGGCAGCATACTCATCCACTACTTCGGCCAGCTGATCATCTGTAAATCCTTTTGCCAATACACGATCCCTTACCACTCTCATATTAAGCTCGCCATTTCCATCACCCGCTGCGCCTCCAGGAAATGCCAAGGTACGGATAATGTTGTAGATCTTGGAGCTCACAGTATTATCTTCATCCCATTCATCCTTTCCGTATAATGACGCTTTTGATACCTCAATCAGACGTAATGCTTCATCTGTGTCTTCGATGACTACGGTATCGGCAAAACGGAGACGTGCGAGGGCTTGGGAGAGACGGATTATGCCGAGAAGGGTACGAGGGGATGCATGCGTGAATTGTCTATCATTACCCGTGGAAGTTAGCTATATTCCCGAAAGAAGTGAATAGGGGCCCCCAATAGAAAAAAAATAACAGGGCATACCTATTCTCACTCTCTGCCTTTTTAGCACTCTTCCTCATATTAACATATGCCCCGACGATGTAATCAGCAACTTCCTTCGGAATAACCGGTCTCTTCTGTCTTGCCTGCGCAATATACATCCGCATCTCGGTGGGCGTTAGCGGTTCAAAGTCCATATCGGGATGACGATTTTCCATGTGCACGAACGTGACATGTCGCCCTAGCTCCTCATCGCCTTCTCTACTGGGAGTATCAAGGATCAAAAAAAGGATGTCAAAACGGGATAACAGAGCAGCAGGAAGGTTGATGTTTTCTACTGGTGAGATCTTGGGATTATAGCGTCCATATAACGGGTTTGCAGCAGCGAGAATAGAAGTGCGTGCGTTTAGCGAGGTGGTGATACCGGCTTTCGAGATAGAGATTGTCTGCTGCTCCATTACTTCGTGGATCGCCGTTCTGTCGGAGTCATCCATCTTATCAAACTCGTCGATACAGCAGATACCATTATCTGCGAGGACCAGTGCGCCACCCTCAAGGACCATCTCGTCAGTGACGGGGTCACGCATGACAGCTGCGGTGAGACCGACACCCGAAGAGCCGCGACCAGTGGTATAGATTCCTCGGGGAGCGACTTTGCAGATATATTTGAGAAGCTGGGATTTGGCTACACCGGGATCACCCATGAGGCAGACATTTATGTCACCACGAATTCTCATACCGTCGCCCATTTCCTTTGTTGCGCCACCAATCAGGAGAAGGAGGAGACATTTCTTAACATCCTCATGCCCGTAAATCTCTGGGGCGATAGACTTGGCAAGAGTATCGTAGAGATTACCAGCGGCACGGAGCTCCTCAATGCGACGGACAGTGCGTGGGTCAATAACAATGTCATCATACTGTTTCTTGTGCTGTTCTACATGCATTGCCTCGAGGTAGGTATCTGTAAGGAGACCTGCCTTGATTGCCTTGAAGCCGGTGTAAGGGGTAGGTAGAAAGATGCCAGCAATGTCAACGATCTCACCGGGATTGACTGTACGTGTTTGAGAGCCGTGGGCATGAACAGTTAGAGTGCGGGGAATATGACCGACAGGAACTTGATCGGACATTTCCTGTATACGGATTTCCTGGAAAGGGAGAAATTTGGAGGCACGAGTTGACATGAAGAGCTGGCCGCGGGCATCGTTGCTCTTGCATTCGTCTGAAGGACAGTCGACAAGTGGAGCGAAGGACTTTGTCTTGATTTCTTGGAAGATTTCAGAGCCACAACGGTCACAAGTGTAGGCGTTTACTAGGACAGTTGGCTTCACATCGGAGACGCGAGTAGCGATACCACGGACAGTGATGAGGTGGCCGAGGTGGGCACCGCGGACATTGCGGACAGCCATCGCCTTTGTGCCTGATTCGCCTGAGGGAGTAAGAGATTTGAAATAGACCTGGTAGCGGCGTGTGAGGAGCGCGGGGAAGAGCTGGGGGGCAGTTTCGAGTGAGAGAGGATCGGCATTTGAGTCTGTAGCTGCGACATTGCGGTTACGGCGCTGTGTGAGGATGACATCAAGGACATCATCATTGTATCTAGGAGAAATTAGCAAAGAAGTAGGACATAGTGGGGACGCAGTAGTCATACGTGTTTTCGAGGGTCTCTGATGGGATGACATTGTCAATGGCTCGGGAGAATATTTCGATGTAATGAGCACAGTTCTTGTTTATTGACGAGACAAGATTCAGCGGTTCATCAACCACAAATCCCTCCTCGAACTGTGTTTTCTTGTTAGCCCTCTCCGCGCAGATTTTTTTAATAAAAAAAGCAAAAAATTGTCTTTGCGTTCATGTTAGTGGGTCAAAAAATGGAAAGGGAATAAAAGGTAATCACAGGCTGAAGTATTTCATGAGAAAGAAGCCAAGAGGTAAAGAAATAAAGAAATAAAGAAATAAAGAAGTCAACTCCCACACACCAGTGTCCGGTGGATTAAAGAAAAATAAAACAAACAGAATCATAGGTTGAAATATACCTCTTTCAAATCATCTAGCTCAATAGTGATGGAATCCCTTTCTCTATTTGCAATCTCCTGTAGCTGCATCATATACTTGAGCTTCGGTTCTTGTATCACAGCTCTTGATCCTCTTGCACCACGTTTCCTCGTCCCGCCTGATCGCGTAGTCCGGCGGCCGGGAGTGTCGCCGAGGTCTAGATCCTCGTCCTCATCTTCCATGTTCAGATTCGATAACGCATCACGGGCATCCGCTTCCGTGACGGCTGTGCTCTTGAAGTCCTTGAGGAATGATTGGAAAGCAGCTGTATCATTGTGAACGAAAGGCGCTTTAGTCAATGATAGGGGGGGACATACCCTGCTGATTGTCGTAATCGACATTCAGCTTCGTAGTCGGGAGCAGTGCCATTGTTGTAGGGAGTGAGTGCTCCGAGGGTAGATTTATAGATTATGGTAGCAAATGAGAGAGAATGTGGGGTGTGTAATGGGGGATGAGAGATGGGGGAGGGGGGTGGGAGGGGGATGGGAAGTATGTGGGGATATACAATGGGGGGGCTGTCTGTGTTGTCAGAATGAGTTAGGTTTTCTACAATGATATAGAGGGATGTAGTGGATGGTGGAAGGTGGTAGGAGTGTGGAGTGTGGAGTGTGGAGTGTGGAGTGTGGAGTGTAGGAGTGTAGTAGTGGTGTGGTGTAGTGGTTTAGTGGTGGCAGTCCAGTCCAGTCCAGTGTCCATTATAGTGGGTCACCATTGAAGAACGCGTTGAGAGATGATTTTCCTACGCGTCGAGGGTCAACATTTCTCCATATTGGGAGAGGCGGAATGGCTGTTAATTCCCCGCAAATAACCGGATTGGGTTAGCATGGTTGCTCTGCAGGCCATTTGAGCCTCGGCTTCAGTCTCAGACAGCTCAGTGTTCAGCAGTGTTTGATCACGAGTGTGGAGCTGAGGGCTTCACACAGACATACATATACTGTACACATACCTACAAGTACTACTATCCTACGCATGCATTGACTTTCCCCTCACTCCTTCTTCCCTTCTACATCCTCCCTCCCTCCTCCCACCCTCTTGACTATCTCCAATCGCCTCACTGAGAATTCACACTTATACACGTTCACTTAGTATATCCCAGCTCCTTCAGTTTCTTGATTATCTAGGGCCACATTCACAATCATACTTTCTCAGTACACCCCAGCTCTCCACCCTCCCAGCAGCTACCTACCCCCCTCCCCCTCCTCCACCCAATATGCCCCACGCTGCTACACGAAAACCCTCCCCCCCTGCGACCCCCGCAACTGTCTCCCTGACCCCCCTAAAAAACTGTTTTCTAAATCTTCCAACCTCTCTCGTCAATGTCCTCGCCAACAGCAACACTCCCGCCCAAAATGTAGTTGTCGAGCTGTCCTTCCGGACGACAACCTCAAGTCCCAGTTCTGGTACAACAAGCACATCGAGAAATGCATATGCCGGATGGACGGGTATGTCGAGTAAGAGGAAGCATACACCAGGGGCAGGCAGAGCAGAAGATGCAATCGTCGAGATGGACCCTGCGTTCGCTAGGAACGTTGGCTTGAGTGAAGGGTCCAAGGTAACAGGCTACTGCTCACTAGATATCTTCCCCATCTCTTCTCACCCTGTTCATTATCACTTCCCTCCCCCCCCCTTTTTTTCTTTCTTTCTCTCTCTCTCCAATACTCTTCCCTCTTTTAACTCGCTCATTTCTTTTATCATCCCTTTTCCTATAAAATGTAGCCGTAAGGCTATGGATACTACCCGTACTCACAACTATTTTAATAGCGTGAGAGTATGAATTATCTACTGAAAAACCGTGAACCCTCCAGGTCTCCCTCCACCTCCATCTCGACCCACCTCCAGCGCACACCCTCCACATAGAGCCCCTAACTCCCAGCGACTGGGAGATTATCGAGCTCCACGCAAACTTTCTCGAGCTCAACCTCATCTCTCAGATTCGGTGCGTTTCACCTGCACACCCAATCAGCGTCTACCTATCTCCCACCTCTACCGCTTCAATCCGCTTAACCAAGGTTGAGCCTGAATCTGCCCTCTCCTCCCCCAATGGATTTGCAAAGATTTCACCGGATGCAGAAATTGTTGTTGCCCCGAAAACCCGCCAGAGAAGGCCTAGCAGAGGTGCGAAAAGCGCAACTAGCACAAAGACAACCTCAGGGAGAAAAAAAAGTGAAGGTACAGCTGCATCGTCGAATGCATTGTTTCTAAGGGCTGTGTCATTACCAGCGCTCCGATACACTCTGAAGACGGATGATGATGAAGACGACCCAGACAACGAGGAAGAGCAGGAGATTAGGGAGGGTGGAAAGGGACTCTCGGTTTATCTTGATCCAACGATGCTACTCTCGTCCCATCAGCTCCGTGGTATATCACATGTGGTTGTCTCGGTCGTTAGGCCTCCAGGTCTTGCACCCCCACTAGACCCCTCCCAAGCACCGGCCCAGCAGCCGGATGAAAAGGATAAGAAGGATAAGAAGGATGCTGCCCCAGAGGCTGTACCAGCGATCAAGATCATAGCTGCTGTTAAGCAGTGGTCGTCTGCTCCCGATGGTGCACATATCGCACTCTCCCGACTTGTATCTGCAGCTCTTCACCTGGTCCCGGGGCAAGTGGGGGATATGATTCGTATCGAGCAAGCTCCCCCGCAAATTCCTGCCAAGAACATTGCAAAAATCAAAGTATTCCCTTTTCAAGGTGTCGATAAGGATGCAGGGTTAAAATGGGGTGGGGGGACGAAAAGACTTGAAGACATGGCAGTTGCGAGACTCCAAGAAGTTCTTGGCCCGAGAAGACAGCGGAATGGAACTAAGGCAATGATCGAGGAAGATAAGAGCGCGATCTCCCCCGGAGAATACATTCTCGAGGGTGCGCTCACGGATAACTTGGTTCTTCCTGCCGTTAAAGACTCCCCTATCACCACCGGTGGCATCATGCGGATCGAACTCACCTCCACCGATGGCACTGATTCTGCAGCAGCCATAAAATGGTTTCTTGCGACTGATAAGCGTCTTCCTCTAGAGCTTGGCACCCCCGTTCCAAAGCCGACTACGCTGAAAGAACAAAGCGAGACGATCTTCATACCAGAAGAAACAGAGACACTGATTGTGGGGGTCGATGATATTCTCAATAACATAACTACTAACCTCCTCTCCTCCTCTTCAGTTCTCCTTTCAGGTGCTCACGGATCAGGAAAAACAAGCATACTCCGTCTAATTGCCAAACGTCTCTCTGGTTCCCCCCACTTCCACCGTATCATCGATCCCGGCTCACTCTCAAAGATAGCGGAAGAGCGGGTTGGAACAGTGAAAGAGCTAGTTTCTCGCTGGTTTAACGAAGCTGCTTGGACAGCAGGGAAAAGTGGCAAGACAGTGGTCCTGCTGGATGATCTCGACCGGCTATGTGCGTCGGAATCCGAGAACCAGGATAATTCTCGCGTAAGGCAGATTGCAGAGGTGGTGGTAGCCGCAGTCAAGAAATATACATCCTCTGGCGGCGGGGGAGTGAAAAGAGGGGTAGTGGTACTAGGAAGTTGCCAGGCGAAGGAGAGCATGCACAATCTTGTCATTGGCGGGCACGTGTTTAGGGAGATTGTGAGTTTGAAAGCGATGAGCAAAGAGGGAAGAAGGGTTGTTCTTGACGGTGTGGTTGGTAAAGATGGGGTACTCGAAAAAGGGTTGGATTTGAGAGACATCGCGGCAAGGACGGAGGGGTATATGCCTGGTGATCTTGTCCTACTCGTTGGGCGGGCTAGACACGAGGCTGTGGTGCGTATGGTTGATGCTGGTCAGAATCGACTTTCTCAGGAAGCCCTTATTTTGCGTAGAATTGATTTTGAGGCTGCCCTAAAGGGCTTTGTCCCTGCGGGCCTTCGTGGCGTGAAGTTGCAGACTTCTGGGGCACGATGGAAGGATATCGGAGGCCTCACTGAGACACGGAAGATACTATTGGAGACACTCGAATGGCCAACGAAATATGCACCTATCTTTGCATCCTGTCCTCTCCGCCTCCGTTCTGGGCTGTTGCTATACGGATACCCTGGCTGTGGTAAAACCTTACTCGCCTCCGCGGTAGCTGGAGAGTGCGGTCTCAATTTTATCTCCGTGAAGGGTCCGGAAATCCTGAATAAATATATCGGTGCGTCAGAGAAGAGCGTGAGAGACTTATTTGAAAGAGCTTCAGGCGCGAAACCATGTGTGCTTTTCTTCGATGAATTCGATTCTATCGCGCCAAAGAGAGGCCACGACAGTACTGGTGTTACCGACCGTGTGGTGAACCAGATGCTGACGCAGATGGACGGGGCAGAGGGATTAGATGGGGTGTATGTTCTTGCTGCTACATCGCGGCCGGATCTCATCGATCCTGCACTACTACGTCCGGGGAGATTGGATAAATCGTTGTTATGCAATATGCCGAATGCGCAGGATAGACTCGAGATCTTTGAGGCTATTGTTGGTGACGGCATGCTACGGATCGACCATTCTGTTGATCTTCGGGAGCTAGCGAGGAGGACTGAAGGATTCTCAGGGGCTGATTTACAGGCAGTGCTCTATAATGCGCACCTTGAGGCGGTTCAGGGAATGATTGGGGAGGAGGTGCGTAAACGAGAGGAGCAAGGTAGCAGTGACGAAAAGGAGAAGGAGCGAAGTGAGGAGGTCGAATTTCTAGAATTTGTGTGGGGTGATAGTCGCAAAGGGAAAGGCAAGGTTGAAGAGGGGGTGGTGGGAAAAAGAGTATTAAAAGAGAGATTAGTGCTTATGGAGAAAGTATATATCTAATTCCCAGCTCATTTGCCCACCCACCACTAACGATTAGCGTGGTACAGCTCGAAGCCCTCAAGAAGAATCAGCGACTCCGTAACCTCACCCCTTCGGAGGAAGATACAGCCTTCCAAGCCGCAGAGGAGGAGGAAAATGCACTTGATGGAGACGGGAAAATGGAGGTTATGATTACGTGGGATCACGTTGAAAGTTCGTTGAACACTACGCGCCCAAGTATAGCACCAGATGAGAGGAAGAGGTTAGAGGCAATTTATACAGAGTTTGTCGGGCAGAGGAATGGAGAGATGCCGACTGGACAGGGTAGCACTGAGGTGGGAGGGAGAAGTAGCTTGATGTAATAAGTTATTTAGGCGGAGTGCTAGTGATTTATTTAGTTTGAAAGGCTTATGTAAAACTATAAAGAAAGGGACTGAATCACCCTAAATCACTCATATCTTCTAGGCAAATACTATCCGGGTAGGTCTAGAGAGTTCGCTTTTATTGATTCTCTAGCTATGCCCAAAGAGCCTACTCTAATACCTACTCCAGTGACCCGGCCCTTCTATTGATTCCGTTGTGTACCCTGTTCTAGCCGTATACACATTCACGGTACTCCATTAGGCAGGACTCTAGCTCTTTTAGTAAATATATACATACAAAATCAGTACGTATGATAGGCTGCTACATTTGTCTCTGGGCCCGCTAGCTCAGGATACCAGCTCTGTTAAACGCAAGAAGCTAATACATTATATACATATATGTTCTAATCCTTTCGGAGGGCGCTGCCTATCAGGGGGAGGGGGCGGGGCATCCCTCCAACGAGTCACAATAAAATATAAATATTTCAGGCTACCATGTACCAGGAAATACCCAGAAAACACAAGCCCGCATAGACATCGCAAGGCATGGTATAAACGAGCCAAAAAAAAAGCACTAAGTTTATAATCAATTCTTTCTGGCTGTTGTCCGCATTTTTAGAATGTATAGTTGCACCTCGGCATAAGAAACACCAAGCATTTAGCTGATCCCGCCTCTTATCCCATAGCCCGGTGAAGCTGACCTTTTCGTGGAGGCCAAAGAGAAGTCCTGGTTTTTCTATTGGTCAAAAGTGTCATCACTAGCAAATAGTAGGCCCTGACTGGCTAAAAATTACAAAGACTTTATTCAAGAACACTTTATTATTGGCCATTTGCCATTGAATAAGCAATCGCACCGCCACTTTGGGGGGGCAGCATTTTCCACCGGGCTATGGGATAGCAAGGGTAGTTTTGGCGCGGAAAAACCCGAAAGGATGTGGAAATAGTTTCTTACAGCAAGGTTTCCTTATAGTGAGGTGTGACTGTATTTTTATTAATTGAGCTTGTGCCCAAAAAGAAATACCAGAAACAAGCCTCGCTATCCCCATCCGCATAAGTGAATCGTACCACAGTCTTATGAAACTTTGGTTTCAATACCCGCTGTAACAATCTACACCTATAACGGAGGGTGGCGTTTCTTAGTACAAAATCAAATAGACTTAATTTTTTAGCTAGTATTAGAGATGGGCACGAGGATGGGGGTTCAGCTAATAGAGCCCAGAGTATGGTATTGTGGCACTAGTATCAAAGGCTAAGTATGGGTGGTATCAGCCATATTGACACCTGCTCTTTACGAATAATATAGAACATCACATATACTTGCTAAAAAAAGGTTTACAAGGATATCAAAATCAGATTTGCACCAGAGCCTTGCGAAAGTACAGGCGGTCACAAATTTTTTCCTTGAAGGCTCTCCATATTGAGTGATCTGTTAAAATCAAAGAATCTACTAAAATAAGTAGCCCTAAACCCTTAGCGGTATATCAGGACTTAATATCTTCAACTATTAATCCGAACCCTGGGTGTCGTAAGGTGGCCTTTACATAGCTACCGCAAAAAGTCACTCTATCGGATCTCAGCGAACATACCCGGGGTGGCATCGTCGGGAGCATATATCGTTATGGTGATACATGGCCAGTAGTTATAGTATCTATGGTTCTTTTCAAAAAAAAAAACCAAACAGCACGACTTTGTTTTAAGACCAGAAGTCAAACTATGCCTGGTGAGAGCAAATTGATCCTATTTAATCAGATTCGATCAGATTCAACAAGAAAGCCTGTCCCAGATACCATCCTTTCCGTAGCAAGGCGATGTATAAAAATCAACAGATTTCCGTTAAAGCATACCCAAAAAGACCGTAAAAATAATACTATTACTACATTGCACTCGATGAGGAACTATAATTACAAGAGTCGCCAATTAGTGATACTAGAGAGTGTGGTAGTATTGTAGGGACAAAAATACCCGGTCACTCTCATAGCAACCGAGAGCCTCATCTAGATATATATAATATTCCTCCACAATATATAGATTAATAAATTTAAATAGTGCATAGGCTATTAATGCACTCTTTCTCAAGTAGAACTTTCTGTTATCTATTTTTGTTGTGTAGTGATACTCATCTCAAAATTTTCGTTACTTTGTAGGTGACTAGGTATTTATGTCCCCCTACAATAGATCCATAAAGCAGGGGGGCGTAGATTGTCATTTCATAGGCGATATTAGCGTATAATTTCATAATGAATTCGAGATTGATAAAAAGTATAGTTCATACAACTTTAAATATTCAGGAGACCCATTTGAGGAAGTATAGAGGGGCTGTTTAAAAACTATGGGAGCCTCAAGCGGTTAGGAAAAGACCCTCTAACACCGGACAACCCAAAACCAGTCGTAGGTCTCTCTGGATTACCGGGTTCTAACAGGTCATTGATGTGTACGCTCTTGAAAATAAAGCTACCGAGCATGATTTAATATACTTTGGTGAGAGGAGGGAAATATAAATAGTAGCAGAGGATAACTTTCAGAAGTAGTGCCATAGATACCGAGGATAGCTTCCAAAGGGTGTCGTTAGATATACTGGGCGCAGAAACACAAGGAAGGCCCACTTTGTAATTAACCCGGAAGTACTTACTAATATCAGATCATAGACCAAGAGCCGTACAAACAGCATAAATTTGATATTTGCCAAGGATGGAAAGGTACTGCGGCACGTGATAGGCGCCAAGGCTGAATAAGCCACTTGGTTTAGCCCCCCATAGATAGACTCATGTTCTTAGACTTAATCAATCATGCATTCATGGATCCAATCACCGAACACTCATAAGCCTTACCACAGTACTCTAGCGTCGTGCTCCTCGTTTATTGAACATCTTTGAATTTAGGACCCTTTAAGCGGGTTCTATAGTCGCCAGATGACATTTTTAACGAGTAATTCTACATAGTAGGAACATAATGTAAATCCAACTACTTCCTCCGTTCGAAATCATTAAAATTTTATTTTTCCGCTGATTTCAACCAGGAACTACCCTCCTTAGATAACCCTGATTATGGACAAGCAGATATTTTTAGTGAACTGAGAGGACCTAATATAGATAATATTGTGGCCTTCACTTTAATAACTTTAGTACCACTAATATAATTACCAGTTAAAAGCCCCGAAACATACAGAATTCTTAAAAAATTCTTAGGTTAAATTGTAAAACACAAACTTTGCAATTCTTGAATACTTTACAAGTAATATATCTCAAGCAATGTTGTGATTAAATCAATCAACCAGTCTTACCTCAAGAAAGACAAAGCAGACCCTCTATAGGAACTAGGCGCAAGGCATGCTGTGGGCTGCTTTGTGTATTCGAATACTAATTCGAATACTAGAAAGTAATGTATCTGAGGGAACGTAGATCTATCCTAAAAGGGGATGGATCTATAGCAAAATTGATTCTAGGGAAGGGGATAGTGTATATGTGATGTTCGATACTTTGGAGCACGCTAGTCGAGAGGCACTAGTAGATAGATAGGTAGATCGCTTGTCACCTCTTAGAGAATATATAATTATCCTCAAATCGTACACAGATTGCTACATAGTTCTGAACAGAAGCGAGCCACAATAATATTCGTAAAGGACAGGTGTGATCGTAGCTGGTACCACTTAGCCTTTCATGCTATTGTGCGCCACAGTGTTACTCCCTACCGGGCCTCGTGGACTACACTAGTGTGAAAAAGGCTCGAGCACAGTGACGCTAATTCTAGTGTTCTAGGCTAAGAGTGATATATATATTTCCTAATAAATGGCAAGCTGACCTCGAAAAAAAACACTTGGAATTTCTATCATACGTCATATCAACAGCAATTGAAGGATGTACTGAAGCAGTAGTAAATATATATATAAAGGCAATAGATATTCCTATAAAATATCAAGAGAGCTTTTTATCGTCCCTTATAACTGGGACCAGATATCATATTGTATCAGGTGATTCACAAGGTATACAAGAAATCAGGTCTATAGTCTCGGTTAGGTTTGTACTCGTAAAATAGATAGGTTCTCATACCTTTTGTCACCTAGATCTTCAATCTGCTTCTGGTCTAGACCTTGAGACCAAACATCTCGTTCTCCGTTCCTCCTCTTGCTGTTCTCACGTTTTAAAAGAAAATAGTTCAAAATTGAACCCCCCAAAAGCCCGAGAGTAAGATATCCGAGGACTATAGCATGACCAAGCGTATAGTGGGGTTTATCTCGCGCGCGATACACATTTGATGACATTACACCGTTGAGATTACCCCAGCCTTTTTAAGGGCTGGTATTAGCTCTGATATAGCCACAGTAGCTAGTACCTCCATACACGAAGGACATACTCACCAATCACAAAGCCTAGAGTAACACCTCTCTTATAAACCCCTTCCACATTGTTGCTTACCCATGTGATTGTGTTTGGGATGCAAGGGTAGATACCTAGTGCACCAAGAAATACACCAACATAGCTCAACGCCGCATTTCTAGATGCAAGTAAAATGGCAAAGCCAACAATCCCGAGCAATGAGATGCCGATGTTGAAAACACCTCGCTTGTTAGTACGGTCAGCAGCCCAACCGGCCAACACCGTCAATATGCAAGCCGCTGCGTACGGTGGAACCGATAATAGTTGAGCTCGTGTTGATGAGTAGCCGAGCTCACTGATAATAGAAGGAAGAAATAGCGAAAATGCATATAGTGCGCCTACTCAGTCAACCCAGTATTAACAACTTCACTAGTGGAAATAATAACCCCTAGAAAGATATGCATTAGATTACTTGCCATCGACACCCATGTAAATCAACATGCCAGTCCAGGTTTTCCAGTCCCTCAGTGAGTCCCACAGGTACGACATCTTAAAATCTTCATGCTCTGCAGAGCTTTGCTGGTCATCTTTCAACCTTCGGATGACGCGGGCTCTTTCCTGGTCGCTGAGGAATCGAGCATCATCAGGGAAATCTACCACCACCCAGAAGGAAACAATACCAATAATAACCGTAGCGACTCCTTCAAGAATCTATATAAGATTAGTTAAAGCGCCCCATAAAAAGAGTTTAGGGAAATACAAAAATCCACGCCCAGCCCCTCTTTCCTCCAACACCATCCATCTTGGAGATCGCAGCAGCAAGAAGCCCACCAAAAGAACCACTAACAGCAGCAGCAGAAAACTAAAGGATATTGAGTGAGGATTCTAAAGTGTGGAGTAATATGAGTACTTACAAAAATAGCAGCTCGAATACCAAATTCACGTCGTTTATACCAACAGGAAAGGTAGTAGTTAACACCGCTGTTATGAGCCTTAGTATAATTCATTGCTAATCTCGGTCCAGGAATAGAAAACATACGGGAAGAGTCCCTGAAGATGGAAAGATTAAAATATTAACAAGGCCGAGGGAGCTAGGAAATAAAGGCCAAGTAAGAAGTGAATATCTTACAGCTTCTGTCAATCCCAAGAACCTATCCAAATTAAATTTAGGTTAGTTAAACGATCGTTTATGCATTTGAAAACCCAGTACAAGCTTACTTACCATCTTGCAGCCATCATGCCTGAAAAGTTTTTGGTGAAGCCCATGAATGTCATACATAGGCCCCAGAGTACCATAATGAGGGGTATGTAGATGCTTGGCCTCATACGTTTAAGAAGTACGTTACTAAGAGGTTCGAATAAAGACTACTTTGAGGTTAGAAAAACTATATGACTAAAGGTAAGTGCAACCATACATAGGATATAAAAAAGATCGTAAGGCATGCATTATACTGGCCTTCCGTCATGTTAAGGTCCGTTACCAAACCTTCAATTTTTGCATTTCCCTATGTTAGAGAGTGTAAGCTTATTTCCTACAGAAATCCTAAATATGTTGAAAAAGAGATCTTAACGAATGCATATTATGCATCGCTAGGGCAGGATTTAACGCCTTTGGTTTCATCCACTTCGTGCACTTAACAAAGGGGGGGAAATTTCAGTTAATTCTAGTCAGTGAACGTACAATATTAGTTCCTACGGAAAACTATCAGCTCATGCTTCGAGTACTGAACAAATATTAAATAGGGCTTAAGCTCACGATCAAGGAATGATGCCAGATAGAGGAGACACAGCCAAGGGATCAATCTCATATCCAACTTTCGTAACAGATCACGGTCCTAACAATAATTCGTAATTTATCAGCTACTGGATCTCACACAACAAAATTGGAGTCTTACAATCCTAGCTCTCTCCCCCTCGCTCAAGTTGGCATCAGGATCCCTATCTTCGATAAGCTCGGCCCCTTTAGACTCTTCTTTGTCAGCTAGGGACAGCGGACGAGAGGTGAAGTCAGTCATGGCGGCCGAAGAACTTGAAATTATAACTACGGAGACGAAATCCAGCACTTGTGGAACTGGGAAATTTAGTTGAAAAGATATCTAGAGAAGATAAAGCGTATATGCCAGGCTGGGGAAGTCTTTGCTTTAAGCTTTTGTGATCGGCTTATCCGGAGTTAAAGTTATGGGTGCATCCCTAGTAGCAATGCCTTTACGCTAGAGAATTGTCCGCCATCTCTAGTGTGAAAGGTATACATTACGGGTACGCGCGATTGGTTAGATAAAGAATACTCTCGGTAACTAGCTTGATAGGACACGCAGATCCAATAAAAGCGGGGGATATCGTACGTTTTGGGTAGTTTTATTTCCCTTCGACCGTGATGTTACTTTACCCTGAAGAATGTGGTTACGAGTACAGGGAGTGCCAAGTCGGGCTTGTTGCCGGAGGGTAGGGATAGAGCTCAAGTTTCGGCAGTTGTACCGTATCGGTAAACGTAGCGAATATCAGAATATCATAGAGAGTCTTAGGCCTGGACCTCGGGTTAATAAATGATTACTAAAGGAAGACCCTCTAAAGAACGTAGCATCTAAGAGTACTACGCCCCCAGATTTTGTACCCAGAACAATAAAATCACTTGATATATAAAAAAAATAAAAAATAAGATTACTACGCCGAAGTGTTGGAGAAGTCCCAGTTGCGTGAGCACTCGTGTCAGGACTAGTTTATTGAGGGGGGAACCTTTACTATGCCAGCGTCCGAGGTGCAGCACTTCCGGGTGCCATCGAGTGTACGGGGGAGGGAACCTTTCCTATGCTAGTGACCAAGATGCATATCTTTTCAATGCCATCCACTGAAAAGTGTGCCAGCCAAAAATGTGAAACTTTTGCAACACAGTTGTAAAAGTACACAAGCCCTTGCTCTAGTGGGGACAGCAGGTGATGTCTAAAGAACTGGGACACTATGGACACATGGACTAGGAGACTGGAAAGACTGGGACTAGAGTAGGTTCTTGGTATTGAATGCAAGTTGAAGGATAGAGAGCTAAGACTAAGAACTGGGGAAATGGTTCGATACTTATAGTATCGCCGAAACATGAAAGGGAAGGGGCTGACACGCGTAGCGTATCAGACTACATGAAACAAGAACATGATACGTGATATGAAACTAGGAGATCCTGATGACATGGCAAGCCACGTCATTCTATACATGAAACATAAATGAGACTAAACATGAAACTGATATCAAACAAACAAGACTGACTGGTGGTCAAGTGACAATTTGTGACCGAGTAGGGACTGATAATTTGTCGTTCTTGACAACAGTCCACCAACACTCTTATTAGGCCCTTTAGCACTTGCAGATAAGGTAACTTTGTAGTGAATTTTTCTTGGGCTTGTATATTACTAGATGTTTTTTGCAGACAAGGGGAAGGGGAATAAAAACAATTAGACTACAGTGCCATGACTTATATCATTGTCTGTGCATATGGTAGTGGCCCCTGAAGCCTTGCCCACAGAACTACACCCATACTGTACTCTACCAATTATTGTTGTAGACAAGTGGTTTTTTTTTTTTTAAGTCAAATCATTATTGATTTCTGGGTACAAAATGTGGCATGCAGTTAAAAACTATGGCCTGAAAATACTTATCCCCCATCAAGAAAAAGGCAAAAGAAAAAACATCTCTCTGAGTAAATCAACACTATTATAGTGACCAGAGTCTGTCACCAACTACACATCTCCTTCCAGAGCAGATGATAGAATTGCACTCAATATACATGACTAAAAGGCCAGAAAAGTAAATAGAGCTGAAAGCTCTTACCCCAAAGAGAGGCGCTGAGTGTAACCGCCCCTGCTGTGTTACTTTGTTTTTTTTGTTTTACTTGTTTTGGATGCGGTTATGGCACTAACCACCTTGGGATTTCTTTATTGTTTCTTTGGATCTATTTTACTATATTTGGGAACCCCGCCAGAAGCGGAGCAATTATTGTACCGGGGTGGTACCGGATCAGGATGATTAGTATTTCTGTAGTGTTTTGATCCTGGCATGGATCAGAGATTAGGGTACCGGGATTGGAAGAACATGACAGAAATGGAGGAGTGGTTGTGCCAGGTTATTTTTGATTACTGTTTATCTGTTTTTGGACCGGAGCATGGAATGCCCCGGCTAGTTTATGTATGTTTTTGTTTTAGTATAAAACCTGCCGTGTCTAGCTAGTTTTGGGTCGGTAGGATTCAGCTACCTAAGTTAGTTATCAATATATGCAATTGACTGGCTACCTTTAGTTCATATCAGTATATTAGCCTACCGAGTCTAGTCTAGTTAGTCAATCTCTTTGAGATAGCTACTAGACTTAGCTTGAAACCTCCCCCTACCACAATTTATCTACTAGATTAGTGCCGAGCAGTACTTGCACTAAACTAGTGTGTGATTGTGTTACACCGAGGCAATAACCGGTTCCAGCAGCGAATGTTTCTTGTTTTCAGAGACCCAAACCGCATCAGCAAACTTGAAAGTTTCTCTCAGATGCATCTGATGCATCTGAGACTTAGGATACAGTGGTGGAATTCGACGATCAGGAGACGGAATATGTTTCAGAGACACTTGGCTAGCTGTCAGAGTGTAACACAATCACACACTAGTTTAGTACAAGCACTGCTCGGTACTTATCTAGTGGATAAATTGTGGTAGGGGGAGGTTTCAGGCTAAGCCTAGTAGCTATCTCAAAGATAGTGTTCGTCATGGGGCGGTTTGGGGCGATTCCTGAGATTATGGAACCGCCCCAAGACAGGTTCGGGGTTAAATATTTGTCTAAAAACCCGCCCCGCGCAGGGCGATTCCCCACACAGGGGTCCGCCATGCGGTTCCCTGCTCTTATTTCTCCGGGGAACCTACTAGGGCCCTGCATTATATCGACCAAAGAATGAGCATGCCGGTGCACCGATAGGGGCCCATCGACCATGCTACTGGAAATCATGTAGGGACACATAGAAATGATACCGCTTAGGCTGTAGCTTATGGAGTGGCTTCACGCCCCGTAGACCGGCGTATGAATAGACCGGCGTATGAATGGACCGGCGTATGAATAGACCGGCGTATAAATAGACCGGTGTATGAATAGACCAGTGTTTGAATAAAAGAATAGCCCAATAAATTTACTATTGCTTGCCTAAAACGTACAGTACACTTCCTAATATACCACTACCCTAATTCCTACCAACTCTGCAAATCTACGTAATAGAGAAGCCCATAAAGAATACAGCTGCCAAAAAGGAAAAACCAACACCCAATAAGAATGATTACGCCCAATAAGAATGATTATGCCCAACAAGAATGATTCGCCCAATAGAATGATATATCTCTAATCAAGTAAGCATGTGGATACGGCAGATGGAGATAAGAGATATGAATGCTTACCTGAAATATTGAAACGCCTGCCGCCTAAAGAGATATGAAAACCCAAGGAAAAACGAGAACCTAGCAGACCTAAGAACGTAAGATATATCAAAGCCTAAAAGATATATGGAAACCTAAAAGGTATGCCTCCTCTGCCTAATCCTAACACAACGAGATATCAAGATACAATAACAGTGTGTAACAAGTACCATAAGGCTAGCCGGCGTATGATTCCGGCGTATGATTCCGGCGTATGATTGCTAGCCCTAGCTGATTTGTGCTGAAGTATCACTGGTGTGGCCGGGGGTACCAGGCTGTGCTGTACTGGTGGGTTGATCGTAAGTATCATTGCTGGGGGGAGTACTCTGTTCCCCGGGGAGCACACTGTGGTCTCTCCTCTCGTCAGCGTGGGTGGGTGTGCCTTGCTGCAGTGGAATAGATTGGCTGATATCTATATCAGTTTCGGGAGTCTGTCTGTTGACTACAGGCTCATTGGTAGGGGGGGCAGGGGTGCCAGCACGAGGAGGAGGAGGAGGAATAGATCGGCTTATATCTATATCGGTTTCGGGAGTCTTTCTGTTGACCGTACGCTCATGGGTAGGGGAGGCAGGAGTGCCAGTATGAGAAGGGGGAGGACTAGGAGTAGGAGAAGCAGGAGGTGACGCAGGAGAAGCAGCACGAGAAGGGGGAGGACTAGGAGTAGGAGAAACAGTAAGAGAAGGAGTAGGAGAAGCAGGGGGAGAAGCAGCAGCAGGAGAAGCAGCAGGAGAAGAAGAAGAGGAGGAAGAGGAAGAGGGCTCAAAAGAAGACTCGTAACCAGGAGGAGAGGACCGGCGTGCAGTGGCTTTAGTGGCGGTTGATGTGTTGCGGCTTTTGACGCCAGTGAGTTTTGCTGCTGGTTTTGCTGCTGGTTTTGCTGCTGATTTTGCTCCACGCCTTGTAGTAGGTTTGGCAGCAGGCTTGGGATTCCGCGTCTCAGGCATTGGAGCAGTAGGCTTTCCATTGTCACCGGTCTTTAGACCTGAACTCTCCTTTTCCTTCAGTCTGTCTAGCAAATGGAGGTCTCTTGACATGAGAGTCTTCCGTTTCGCATGAAAGGCTACATCTTGACCCACTACAATCTATATTAGTATAAGAGAGAATATCAATAGATAGATAGATAGAAACAGGGAGTATACTGCTCAGTTTGATGATTGTATGCATCTCAGTAGCATACTGGAGAGCCTCCACTGCTGCAGCCTGCCAACGTAGGCCTTTGTGTCGATCTTCCAAGATTTCCCTGACAAGTCTCCCGAAAGCATGCCGTGGTACAAGCAAATCGACACCCCTTTGTAGGTTATATATATCTAAAAGGGCTGCTTGCCCAGGCTTATATTTAGCAGGTTTTCGGATCCCGCCTGCCACAGGTTTGGGGTAAACCCTCCTGAATCCTGATAAAGGGCCGCGATTGGGGCATGGCCTGGAACCATTACTATTGAACATGACGGTTTTGGGTGGGCGTTCCATTGCGGCATTGTGGAGAGACTTTTTGACTGGAGCTTTCTTAGTACGAGCCATTTTGGACTGGTAGGGGGGGAGGGGTGATGGAGATGCTAGAGGAAGAGGAGGAGGAGGATGTGGTGCAGGTGGTAGCACTGATAGTAGTGCCGGTAGATGTGAAGGTTGTGGTGCTTGTGGTAGAGTTGGAAGTGGAGTAGGTAATGGAAATCGTGAACATGGATGGAGTTGAGATTGGAGGGGGGGTGGTGATAGTGGGGTAGGTGGTGTTGAGAGTGATAGGAGAAGGGAATGGTGGAAAAGAGACTCCGAAGGTGAAGAGCCCCCCTATATATAATCCAATCATGTCAGTTCTCACATACTATTGCTTCCAAGGAACATCCCCTAGAGGCTTCTTTACCCTGCTTCCACTTTCCACGAGAGTCTTAGTGCGTCTCAATTCGGTTATATATGCCTTTCTATAGGTGAAGAATCAGGTTTGCTGCTTTAATGTTTGCACTATGACGAGATAATCAATATATGACATCACTCAATGACTCTATAGTGATATAATCAGCGGCCTGAGCACCCTTATTTGCATATTTATTAATTACCCCTCATTGAACGGTTATCACTAAGGGTAAACACCTACGAACCAGCAGCTTCACAAACAATAAGTTGAATCATACGCCGCAATCATACGCCGCAATCATACGCCGCAGCACACGCCGCAGCACACGCCGCAGCACACGCCGCAGCACACGCCGCAGCACACGCCGCAGCACACGCCGCAGCACACGCCGCAGCACACGTCGGAAACACACGTCGGAAACATACGTCGCAAACACAACCCCACCTCCTGCCTCCTAATCACTACCTACCTCCTACCATCCAAGCCTACTCTACGTGTCGCTCCACTCATACCCTCTTCACACCCCATTTTGTACACCCCACAAGGTCACCCCCTGTACCAATTCATACGCCGATTCATACACCGTCATCATGCCTCGAGCCCCCATTAGGAACTTCAGTACCCTTCCAGGTGGTGAAGGTGGATCGTCCATGAATGCTGAAACAATTGCTAGGAATAGACATCGTTGTGCTTTGAGCCCACTATCTGCAGAGTACGAAAGGGCAAGAGCAAACCGTGGGAACCGTGTTTCTTCTAAACTAAAGAAGCTGCGGAAGACAGATCAGTACAACGCAGCCACCGAAGCAGAGAAGAAGGCTATGGAAGATAATATAAGGGCTCATGAAGAGGAGGTTTACCAGAACGACCGTGAAGAGATCTTTTGGGAGTTTAGCGCCAAAAACAACACTCCTAGCCCAGCAAGAACAGTATCTAGACTCAGGAGTGCGCATGCTGCTAAGGAGACAGTGAATTTTGCGGTAGTAATCCCTACGAGTCGGGAAGTATCATCAAACGATAATGACGATAGCGACGACGTTGATGATATGGACTATGAGCCAACAGAGGAGGATAGTAGCGAAGGGGGGGGTGCTGATTCAGATAATGATGAGACGGATAATATAGACAGTGAGCTATCAGTGGCAGATAGCTTGATAGATGAGGAAGACAGCATAACGAATGATGGGTACGAGACGGGTGAGCTGTTTGATTTTGACGGTGTGGATACCGAGGATGAATATGATGAGGATGAGCAAGAGGAGGAAAATACGGCCGATGGTGCGGCAGAGGAGGAGGACGAGAATGCCGGTGATGACATAGAAGGTGACGATTTGGAGGACATCAATGTAAGAGTGTACACTTCTGAAGAGTTGAAGGACCTCCGAGAACGTCAATTCTATCGACTCCTCAGGTCTTTCGAGGAGGAAGGGCTGAGGCAGGAGGCAAAAAGGGCTGAAAGGTTTTCGCGTGTACGTGATGATTCTGCTTAACAAAAAAGGGTTGGTGGTCTATACATTCTCTGTCTATGCTTTTGTCATTACTAACTACTAGTAGGAGCTGGGCACAGCTAGATTTTGTATCTATATTATTATCGATTTTGTGTATTATTAGGGGCTCGAAAATTATGTCTTTATTGATACATACGCCGGATACATAAGCCGAATTGAGTAAATGAGACATACATACGCCGGATACATACGCCTATTCTAGCTACGCAAAGCCTCACAAAACAAACTCTAAGAAAGCCTTCCCCGCAATCACCCTGTACCCTTTTTCGTGGTTCTAATCTCCAGCTTTTGAACAGTAACGTGCAAATCAATAGATGCCTTCAACGCTTGTAGGAAGCGATTGCCTTCTTCTTTATGGAAAGCGATACGTCCATGATTGTAGCCATTTCGGGAGAGGGCAATACCACAGTAACCAGCACCACTACCTTCATAAAGAACTAGTTTGTATTGGTGGGATAGCTTCGGAGGCTTATGTGGGAGGTCAAAATCAAAGTTTGGATCGTCTACAAAATCATGTTAGGCTCCGTTGACTGTATGAATGCCTGAAAGTACTTACAAATGATTCTAACCCTTGTTCTACTGTACGGGTGAGGTCTCTCAAGATCGTACGATCCACGCTCCCAATCATTATCCTGGTGCTGGATAGCTACAGCTAGCGGAGATTGGGGAAGTTCAACCTTTGGGCTAGGTGGAGAAGCAGCATGACTGATAGTATGGACGTGAGAAAATAGGTCGCTAAAGTAGAATCGCTCGGGGACTTGCGCAGATTGAAGCTGCGGGGATGAAGACATTGCGGAGGATATTGATAAGTGCCGTCTATATGCAAAGCTCCTAACGGGGCAGGAGTAGTGAAGGGCTACCATGATTATATATATCACTATGGAGCCAATAAAGCTGAAGCTGTATATACCACGGGATACTCAATTGGAATACATACGCCGGATACATACGCCGTTCAGCCATTCATACGCCTAAAAACTCCTCAATAAGCTTTCCGTTAACTCCCTAGTTGCAGGTGCCCTAGCGTAGCCTATGCACTTGGTCGCTACTATACTACCAGAACGCCTTTGTCAAAGCAACAGGCATGTTTTCGCTTAGGATAGACTTATTGTGGTTAGTCCTTCCGGCTGCAGACCCTTAACTTGGTTGCGCCACTGACTTCCGCAAATTAGCAGAGACTGCCAGGCTGACTGAAATCGAAAGGCAAGCAAGCAAGCACCTATTGAGCTGTGAGAGCTGTATTCACCTGCATAAGTTGTCACTCGATTTTGGTCAGTTGTATCAGTAGAGTATAGACACAATCATACATACGCCGATACATACGCCAGCACTAATATTTGTGTACTGACTCTACAGCGAGAGAATGTATATAAGGGGTAGTCTCTAGTAACAGTTATATCTCTCCCATACTCTCTATCCACAGCTCTATCCATTACTTCTGATATCATGCCTTCAACTCCAGTTTTCCCCGGTGAGAGCTCTGCACAAGGTGCTCGAGGTTCCCATTCTCTGGTTCAAAGCTCATTAGCACCATTTGGGTCTAGGCGTAACAAGCTAACCCATTTCAATAATACAAAACCTACTACCCCGAGACTATCCTCTTTTAACTCCCCTTCTTCGAACACCGACCCTCCAACTCCAACCCCTGCTGCAAGAGTCCTGAGGACCGAGATTGAGCCTAGTACAGTGAGCAACCTACCGTTTGGGGTTGTCAATGGGCAGTATATCTACGATGAAAGCTATCACGATTCATGGATATCATGGTGGGAGACTACAGAAGGATTCGAAAAGTTCATGGCTAAATACAAAGGCAAAAAATCCACTGGAACTCGCACCTTCGAGGATCGGAGGTATGGAGCCGATTTGCTCAGTGTGCACAGGCAGGCTCAGGAACCTTGGCAGAGCCCGATGGGTGGCCAGCCGTTCAATGTGTCATCTGCCACACTCTTGTTGCACACCCAGCTACAGGAGGCACAAGTACAATGAAGGACCATTCGCAAACACGAAGATGCTTGAGATCACGTCGAGAGAAGGGATTCATTGAGGGATCTCCTACTATCCAGGAGCTTCTTACTCGAGGAACAAAGGTATGCAAAGAACAAAAGTCCCCCCCAGCGTACTGTATAGACATACATACGCCGCCATACATACGCCGGATGCTTAGCCCCTTATGCGCACACCGCTAATCTCTATAGAATAGACCAAACCTCGCAACAAAACAAAGGATGTTGAAGTACCTGAAACTTTCTGCCAGGCAGAGTACGATAAGACCTTCCTCTACGGAATGCTTGCAGTAAATCTTGCTTTCAATGCATCGAACAACGTAGCTTTCCGCAAGATGTTCCGTTACTTAAATCAGCATATACTCATTCCCTCCCCCTCAACTCTATCTCGTCTTCTTTTTGCCGCTTACGATAAAGCATCTGATGATATCAAAAGTAATATCCCTACTGGAGTGAAGGTGTCTATAGCAGTCGATGCATGGATGTCACCAAATAAGCTAGCGTTTTTAGCAGTCGTTGGGTATTACATTGACGATAACTGGGAGCTGCAAGAGGTACTAATAGGCTTTGAACATATCAAGGGCAAGCACAATGGTCTGACCCTCGCCCTAATTATTGAAGACGTACTACACCGCTACAATATCGCAGATCAGTTGCTTGGATTCACTTCTGATAATGCTAGCAATAACAGTACTCTCAGTAAAGCCCTCGCTTCGGCATTACAACTTTTATCAATCGATTGGGATAGCGAGACATATCATATCCCATGCATGGCACACGTCATTCAGCTAATTCTTGCAGCCTTCATGAAGGAATTGAAGATAAAGACTAAAGAAGAGCAAGTGCCATCGGGGTTTAAAGACACATATCTTAGTAAGGTACAGGGCTTAGAGAAAGGATTTTATAAGACAATTGAGAAGGTAAGCAAATCTTGTACAAACCGAGGACTCCTGCGAGGGAAATACATACGCCGGAATACATACGCCGGAATACATACGCCAGCATACAGACGCCAGAAATCATACCCCGAAGTCAAAGCTAACCTTCCTTTAGCATAGAAAGCTTTCCATTACTGTAGGGGCATCACCGCAGCGGTGTGAACACTTCCTCAATCTACAGGATGGAAGAGTTATAATCCCTGTTACCTTAATTCACGATATCAAAACACAGTGGAATTCGACGCTAGAGATGCTGGAGCGGGCGTTGAGAATGCGAGAATTTACAAAGGAATGGATCAAGCAGTATCCGATGTTCAAAGTGATTTGGTCAACCCCCGATGAGTGGAAGCAAGTAAGCATATCTATCATCGATATTGAAGCCAATCTAATATCTCAAGTCGAGTATATTCTAGAAGTGCTAGCACCTATTCGTTTTTGGACCCTTTGGATGTCAAAGACACACGGAGTCACTATCCACCGAGTCTTTGAAGTCTATCAGGAGATATTTGATCATATTGAGGAGCAAATAGACAAGCTTGAACCAAAGAGGATGAGGTGGAAAACTGATATCAAAGCTGCTTTGAATAAAGCACTTCTTAAAGCTAAGGACTATTACAGCAAAACGGAGAATCCACGAGGCACCTTTCTCAATCTAGCTACATGTCTCAATCCTTACCAAAAGCTTTCTCTCTATAAGGAATGGGATAGCATTGAGGGCAACGATCCTGCTAGTCCTGGCTCCTATACCACCAGTTACCGCCGCCAATTCCTTGATTATTTTGAGAAGCACTATGCCCCACCCCCGACAACTGCAGCGCAAGCAGATCCTATTATACGCCGGCGTATGGGCTTTAAACCACGACCTACCACAGAAGCAACAGTAACCTCTCGGCTTACCGAAGAAATTCAGTACATTGATTCCCCACCCGAAATAGAATCTCTTGAGCCAGCTAGCGACAAAGATATCGATCCTGATCGACCACAGGGGATATTTTACGAGACGAATCTCTTACCATTTTGGAAATTTACCTCTACAAGCTTGCCTAACCTAGCAAGAATGGCGAGAGATATCCTTGCAGTTCCTGCTAATGGTGTTGAAGTTGAACGTGTCTTTAATGTCGCTAGAGATCAGCTTCCATACAGACGGAATCGTATGAAGCCAAAGTCGATCCGGGCTTCTATGATAGTGAAGCTCTACCAGTGGGCGGAGATAGCCGGAGATATACAGGCAGTGGATGAAAATGAGACTGTTGATTCAATCAAGCTAGAAAAGCGGGCATTACAAGCTGATTTTGAGCATTTCTTACAAAAGCGACAAAGCCCACATTCAGTCTATATATCTGATGATGATGAGGATTCCAAGCAGGATACGGATTGGAGTTTTGTTGATGATAATGGAGAACGTGCTTTCGATCGTGATGCATCAACTAATCTTCCTCCTAAGCTAGTTCAGTCTCAGTATACGGAGTCTAGGCAGCCTAGAGTAGGAGGTTTAGGCAAAGGCAAGCAAATAGCCCAAGTCTCTACTACCGACTCCGATGAGGATACCTCTACCATAGTTCAAGAGAATGACTGGGTGGATAGAGTTGATCTAGATGGGGCCCAAAGTGGTGATGATACCGACTCATTAAGTAGCATGAGTGAGGGTTATAGTGCTGATGAAAAAGGAGCAGAAGAAGAGGAGGATACTGGTAATATCGATGAGACAATTCGGGAGAGAATAAATGCTATAGAGTCGGTGGACGGCTATCAGGATGAGGCTGAGGAGAGACCGGAGCACGCAGAGGAAGCGGATAACAAAGCGGAGGATGATACCACTGCAGGTAAAGCTGGGGCAGATACACAACTAGTAAGTTTTCACCCACGAAACATTGCCACGATAGTTTAACTGACTTCCAAAGATCAATCATAGTACATCTGCAGTTGCACCACGAATAATGCCTAGCCGCAGCTCCAAGAGGCGGAGAACAAACACAGGATACTCTCTTAGAGGCCAACAAAAGAAGGGAAAGCAATAGGGATATGGCTACTCTATAGAGCCTTAAACTTTGTACAATAGGAGTAATACATGTAGCTTTAGTAGAGAGACAATTCATACGCCGATATCTATAAATAGGGCATTCATACGCCACCAGATGCATATATGGGCTATCCATATACCCACGTGTGAATATATAGGCTACCCATACGCCCACGTGTGAGAATATATAGGCTATCCATACGCCGGAATACATACGCCGGAATACATACGCCGGAATACATACTCCGAGATTACAGAGAGTGGTACGGTGCCCCATTGGGTCCTGTTCAATCCCCTGTATTACCCCCCAAGCGATCCCCTATAGATATTACTCCCAGTAGGGCCCCACTGTACCCCCAACGGGGTGAAATTCGACTAGGGCCCCGTTCGGGGCTTGGGGCGGTTCTGGGTCAAATTTTAGACCCTACCCGGCCCGTGGGGCGGTTTGGGGCGATTTCTTGGCACGATTCCCCGCTCTAATTGGGGGACCGGCCCCCCCATGACGAACACTACTCAAAGAGATTGACTAACTAGACTAGACTCGGTAGGCTAATATACTGATGTGAACTAAAGGTAGCCGGTCAATTGCATATATTGATAACTAACTAAGGTAGCTGAATCCTGCCGACCCAAAACTAGCTAGACACGGCAGGTTTTATACTAAAACAAAAACATACATAAACTAGCCGGGGCATTCCAAGCTCCGGTCCAAAAACAGATAAACAGTAATCAAAAATAACCCGGCACAACCATTCCTCCATTCCTGTCATGTTCCTCCGATCCCGGTACCCTAACCTCCGATCCATACCAGGATCAAAACATTAACAAAATACTAATCGTCCCGATCCGGTACCACCCCGGTACAACAATTGCTCCGCTTCTGGCGGGGTTTCCAAACATAGTAAAATAGATCCAAAGAAACAGTAAAGAAATCCCAAGGTGGTTAGTGCCATAACCGGATCCAAAACAAGTAAAACAAAAAAACAAAGTAACACAGCAGGGGTGGTTACACAGAGTGTCGCGGGCAGTCTCGGAGATACCGGGGAAACGTATAGAGCGGTCGGTTTCAAACTGGACCGGCGCCTGCAGAAGCGGGTTATCTTCAATATCGCCCCCACGAGGAGATCGAGTCGATTGCGTGCGACGTAACATAGCCCGTTTACGAAGGAGTCCCGAAAGGGGTTCTTTAGGCCCACACCGTCACACAGGACGTTGATGGGATGCCGGATTTTGGGGGTTAAGCTTTTTTAGGGTTTGCGCATATGTCGAGGAAAACGGAATAGGAATAGGACGTCCGGAAGGCCCCGGAGAGGCACTTGTATCTTTAGTATGGGGTTAGTATGGGAAAGTGACTTAGGGGAAGGATATGGCATATCCAAGGGTATATGTAAGGATTGAAGCGGTTTTAGGTAACACCGGTGGGGGAATAAGGCTTGGAGGGTCAGGGTTTTTGTATATAAGTGTAACCGCCTCCGCTGTGTTACTTTGTTCTTTGTTTTACTTGTTTTGGATGTGGTTATGGCACTAACCACCTTGGGATTTCTTTATTGTTTCTTTGGATCTATTTTACTATGTTTGGGAACCCCGCCGGAAGCGGAGCAATTGTTGTACCGGGGTGGTACTGTTGTAGGCACCTGATAAGAGGAGTATTCTGGGAACCATGAAAACCACTTGTTTGACTATCTAGGTAACTCAATCCATTGCTCGTTTCTTAAAACGTAACAGGGGTTTGGGGAGAAGCATGTGTGGATATAGCTGCTGGCGGCTATCTCCTGTAGGGCGCCTCACTGTGCCATCCACCAGGTGCTGGGGGGGGCCCCTCAGAGTTGCTGTAAATGCATAGTAAAAACACAAGCTTTGGACCCCAAAAAAAACCTCTGGAGCCTCAGGAAAATTCGTCCGTCCAAACCAAATCCGGAAGGTATATGAGAGGGCATGATTTGGAGCTGACTGGTGAAAGAATCAAGGAAATCGGATAAGAACTGACGGAGTTGTGCCCTCCGCCAGTCAGGGCATGTTTCTTGACAAACTAACGGTATGAAGGAAGGCCCCGCTTCCCAGTACTGCTTGCTGATTAGTACCAAAGGGCTCTGGTGACTCTCTGCCACGAGGGAACATGCAAGGACGGAACAGATACGGTGGTTAGTACACTTATCGGCCCATCCGCAGAGTACAGATTGGTTCACTAACAGTTTTACATGATTGCATTACTCTAGTACACCTTTGGGCTTGACTAGAATTGACGATAGGACCGGAACAAAGTGCTTGGACTGGTCGGGATTTGTATAAGTATAGGGGGAATGAAATTGTATTGGTGTTGTTACTGTGTTGTAAGATTTGTATTGTATGGTGTGATTGCTTGGCAGGTTTTCAGGATCTTCGGGGGTTCCCAGGCGTTTGTATTAGGATTTAGAATAAATCCGCGAGCCCAAACCGCAGTATATAAAATAGTCGGCAGATTTGTCTCTTTACCAGAACATCAATGGGAAGAACGAGTCTTATCAATATACTTGAATCTATCGAACTACCTCTACTTTATAACTCTATTACCAACAATTTTGCTTGTGACTTTCGAAGCTTCAACTAGACAACTTTCCGCTTTACATAACTAACTCTAGTGAGTCTTGGTGATATCGTAGTTTGTAACTCTCTTGTGCGATTTAAAGGAACAACTACTACCGTTGACTGAGGAGATCTTGGTAGTTGATATCTTATACCTTCGGACTGAACTCTAAGCTTAGCAGGACGTAGCCTGGATAATTGTATAGGCCAGTTTTACAGGTACCGGATTGGGATGATTAGTATTTCTTTAGTGTTTTGATCCTGGCATGGATCGGAGATTAGGGTACTGGGATTGGAGGAACATGACAGAAATGGAGGAATGGTTGTGCCGGGTTATTTTTGATTACTGTTTATCTGTTTTTGGACCGGAGCATGGAATGCCCCGGCTAGTTTATGTATGTTTTTGTTTTAGTATAAAACCTGCCGTGTCTAGCTAGTTTTGGGTCGGCAGGATTCAGCTACCTAAGTTAGTTATCAATATATGCAAATGACCAGCTACCTTTAGTTCATATCAGTATATTAGCCTACCAAGTCTAGTCTAATTAGTCAATCTCTTTGAGATAGCTACTAGGCTTAGCCTGATACCTCCCCCTACCGCAATTTATCCACTAGGTTAGTGCCGAGCAGTGCTTGCACTAAACTAGTGTCTGATTGTATTACAATAAGCAGGGCTTCACCCCGCTTCGTGGAGGACTTCTTTCGTTACGCAATCTCTATTTTCCTAAGTTTTCTACTAAGAATTCCATTACTTTCTTGGATCTTTTATATCCAAGGATTTTACCGAAGAATCATTGTCGCCGTCCAAGTTCTCGTCGTTACCCCTTTGCTCAGTCAAAAACACAACCGAAGTCCCCGCCGTACCCCGTCACCTAGGCACTCCCCCTAAGCACTGCCGTTACACAGAGCTTTTAGGAGAGCCCCAGAGGCTCCTATAGTCGACTCTGGAGGCGTTAGGGGACTCTATAGCCGTCTCTGGGAGGGCTTTGCTAGTCACACTGGTAGTCACGCTAGTAGTCATGCTGGTAGTCACGGTTTGGAGTCTTCAAAAATTTATTAATTTTACTATATACATTTTCTAGTCTATATACAAAATTGTAGCGGGGGTCTAGGGGAGTGTGCCTAGGTGACACGGAAAAAGGTTTGGGTACTTTGGAAAACCAGAAAAACCTTGGACGGCGGCAGTGGTCCTTCGATAGTATTCTTAGATATAACAAATCTAAGAAACAGAAAATTTCTTTGATAGACTAAAAAGAACAAGAGATTGTGTAACGAAAGAAATACCACCAGAAGGGGGCGAAGCCCCCTTCTTATTTACCCCCTGTTTCCTCCACGTGCAACCCAAATCCCTACTCTGTTATCTTTCTCTATTATAAATGCCGTCAAACATATCATGTTCGACGCGCAAGTCCCTTTCCTATACTACTCCCATACTAGAGCTATTTTCCTCCTAACTACTCCGTTACACGCGCCAGTCCTATTCGGCTCTCTCCTACCGCTTCTAGACACTCAGGGCTTCCGTTCTACCCTATCCCTGATGCCCCACCTACGCCTCATGCGACACGATAGCTTAACCGGCCCGGAACTGGTTTCTCTTTTATAGGTGCTAAGTTTAAACCCGCGTCTTGAGGCGGTCCAACCTTCTGACAGGAGTGGGGGCGAATGCAACCCGCTTCCGCGGAGGTTGGCGACCCACGGAGCTGCCTGCGACAAAAATACTGTTGCTTTTGTTGTAGGCACCTGATAAGAGAAGTACTCTGGGAACCATGAAGACCACTTGTTTGACTATCTAGGTAACTAAATCCCTGGTCCGCTTCTTGAGAAACGCGTTAGGGGTTTGGGGAGAAGCGCGTGTGAATATTATTGCTGGCGGCTATCTCCTGCAGGGCGCCCCACTATGCTACCCACCGGGTGCTGGGGGGGCCCCTCAAAGTTGCTGTAAACGCATAGTAAAAACACAAGCTTTGGACCCCAAAAGTAACCCCTGGAGTGTCAGGAAAATTCGTCCGTCCGAACCAAATCCGGAGGGTATACGAGAGGGCATGATTGGGAGCTGACTGGTGAAAGAATCGAGGAAATCGGATAAGAACTGACAGAGTTGTGCCCTCCGCCAGTTGGGGCATGTTTCTTGACAAACTAACGGTATGAAGGAAGGCCCCGCTTCCCAGTACTGCTTGCTGATTAGTACCAAAGGGCTTTGGTGACTCTCTGCCACAAGGGAACATGCAAGGACGGAACAGATACGGTGGTTAGTACACTTATCGGCCCGTCCGCAGAGTACAGATTGGTTCACTAACAGCTTTACATGATTGCATTACTCTAGTACACCTTCGGGCTTGACTAGAATAGACGATAGGGCCGGGACAAAGTGCTTGGACTAGTCGGGAATTGTATAAGTATGGGGGGAGTGTATTTGTATTGGTGGTTTTGACTGTGTTGTAAGATTTGTATTGTATGGCGTGATTGCTTGGCAGGTTTTCAGGGTCTTTGGAGGTTCTCAGGCGTTTGTATTAGGATTTAGAATAAATCCGCGAGCCCAAACCGCGGTATATAAAATAGTCAGCAGATTTGTCTCTTTACCAGAAAATCAACGGGAAGAACGAGTCTTATCAATATATTTGAATCTATCGAGCTACCTTTACTTTATTACGAACATTTTTGCTTGTGACTTTCGAAGCTTCAACTGAACAACTTTCCGCTTTATCTAACCAACTCTAGTGAATCTTGACAATATCGTAGCTCGTAACTCTCTTGTGTGATTTAAGGGAACAACTACTACCGTTGACTGAGGAGACCTTGGTAGTTGGTATCTTATACCTTCGGACTGAACTCTAAGCTTGACGAGACGTAGCCTGGACAATTGTATAGGCCAGTTTTACAAAATCTTACCTGATAATTCTCCGAATTACTCAGAAATCGGTCTTTTACTAGTAGATACTCGACCCTTGTTGCCTTCTCTCCTGGGTTTTTGCAACAGTGGAGCCCATATATATCCCCAGTAGATATTCTGACTTTGATTAGGTATATCAAGTGAGACCTAGTGCGGGAATGAACACATTTTAACTATAACGTATTAGCAATAGCTCTGGAGGTCTTCATCAAAGCTTTGGGGGCTGTTACGTGAAGTTTGCTAATACTACACAAAATAGCCCTTATATTAGCTTCATTGCTAGCTTTTTCCCAGAGCTCTGCGATAAGGACCACAAGCCATGCGGGAGAAGGCAAAGGCTCTTCAAGCAAATTATGCTCTCTTATTAGCTCTGTGCAACGAATTAAAATATTCCTTGCTGAACCACTAAGTTTTCCAAAACTTCGGCTATCATGAAGAGAGCTGCTGGAGCTTTCATCGTTGCCATCGGGATCATCTCAAAATTGAGTGGTTCTAGAAGGTTCAGAGTTCCTAAAGACTTGTGAAGTTGGAGAAGAAGGAGGTGCCGGTGGTTGGGGTGGGCTTGTTGCTCCTGAAGCCTCCACCAAAGCTGCAGAGGTGTAAAACTGGCCTATACAATTGTCCAGGCTACGTCCCGCTAAGCTTAGAGTTCAGTCCGAAGGTATAAGATACCAACTACCAAGATCTCCTCAGTCAACGGTAGTAGTTGTTCCTTTAAATCGCACAAGAGAGTTATGAACTACGATATCGTCAAGACTCACTAGAGTTAGTTAGATAAAGCGGAAAGTTGTTCAGTTGAAGTTTCGAAAGTCACAAGCAAAATGTTTATGATAGAGTAAATAAAGTAAAGGTAGTTCGATAGATTCAAATATATTGATAAGACTCGTTCTTCCCGTTGATGTTCTGGTAAAGAGACAAATCTGCCAACTATTTTATATACCGCGGTTTGGGCTCGCAGATTTCTTCTAAATCCTAATACAAACGTCTGGGAACCCCTGAAGACCCTGAAAACCTGCCAAGCAATCACGCCATACAATACAAATCTTACAACACAGTCAAAACGCCAATACAAATACATTCCCCCCATACTTATACAAATCCCGACCAGTCCAAGCACTTTGTCCCGGCCCTATCGTCTATTCTAGTCAAGCCCGAAGGTGTACTAGAGTAATGCAATCATGTAAAGCTGTTAGTGAACCAATCTGTACTCTGCGGACGGGCCGATAAGTGTACTAACCACCGTATCTGTTCCGTCCTTGCATGTTTCCTCGTGGCAGAGAGTCACCAAAGCTCTTTGGTACTAATCAGCAAGCAGTACTGGGAAGCGGGGCCTTCCTTCATACCGTTAGTTTGTTAAGAAACATGCCCCGACTGGCGGAGGGCACAACTCTGTCAGTTCTTATCCGATTTCCTTGATTCTTTCACCAGTCAGCTCCAAATCATGCCTTCTCATATACCCTCCGGATTTGGTTCAGACGGTCGAATTCTCCTGACGCTCCAGGGGTTATTTTTGGGGTCCAAAGCTTGTGTTTTTACTATGCGTTTACAGCAACTCTGAGGGGCCCCCCCAGCACCCGGTGGGTGGCACAGTGGGGCGTCCTGCAGGAGATAGCCGCCAGCAATAATATTCACACGCGCTTCTCCCCAAACCCCTATCGCGTTTCTCAAGAAACGAACAAGGACTTTAGTTACCTAGATAGTCAAACAAGTGGTCTTCATGGTTCCCAGAAATACTCCTCTTCTCAGGTGCCTACAACACTTTACTTTATAACTCTATTACAAACATTTTGCCTGTGACTTTCGAAGCTTCAACTGAACAACTTTCCGCTTTATCTAACTAACTCTAGTGAGTCTTGACAATATCGTAGTTCGTAACTCTCTTGTACGATTTAAAGGAACAACTACTACCATTGACTGAGGAGACCTTGGTAGTTGGTATCTTATATCTTCGGACTGAACTCTGAGCTTGACGTGTCGTAGCCTGGACAATTGTATAGGCTAGTTTTACAAGATTCTCCATGTTCCCCGTTACCGAAGACGATGACAACTTTGTCACCAACCTAGAAGTTGCGGGCAAAAGACACGAAGAGACTCTGGAGATGAAGCGTTTGCTCTCTCAAGTCCCAGGTGCCCGAGGCGAACAATCGGCGCAACGCTACTCTAGGTTCAAGGCGAAGCAAGCAAAGGGAGAGGAGAAGAAGGAAAAACCGGCGAGCACGGAGAAAAAGGATGATAAGTCCGCCCCTCCAGCAAAGAAAACTTACCCTCAAAAGCACTTCAATTTTGCGGAAGCAACCAAAGGCGTCTCACGGGATGTCATGGCCAGACGCGAAAAAGAAGATACCTGCTGACGATGTGGCAAGAAGGGGCATGTCTGAGACTGTTGTGCTTCAGATATCAACACCAGTGCTGCTGTCTCAGCCTTCACCTTTACCAAGCGTCTGAGAGAGGAGAAGGATGAATCCCCAGAAGAGCCTCCCAGACCTCGCAAGCAACGTCATCGGGCCAAGGCAAAAGCCGCCGCAGCTGCTGCTAGGATGGACAACGAAGGAGATACCCAGATGGTGTTCGATAACGCGGGCACATCTGAGGAGGATTTTTGGAAGGGCGTCTAGACCCCCCAGGTCTAGATTTGCCCCAAATTGCAACACTTTCACTGGGAGAAAAATCCAAAAACAGTTCTAAAAGAAAAAGACCGGAGGAGGAGGAATCCACCCCGAAGAAAAAACAAGCGATGGAGCCGATACACGGAGCACGTCCTATTGCCACCTTTGATTTTTGTTTTTCTAATTGTATAAAACGCTGTAAAGTATTGTTGGATACCGGAGCCACAGGGCCGGTTTTGAGTTCGCGTTTTGTTTCCTTATATAATGTCCCAAAGGTGGAAAGAGACGTCCCTGCCCGAATAATGGGATTTGATGGAAAAATGGCATCGGGCGCGGGACAAGCCTTTACATTACCTATACTAATGATAGAAAGCATGCACCAATTCAAAATATCCTTCGAAATTGCAGATACCCCGGCAGACTTTGATGCAATTCTACCAGCCTGGTGGATACAACAACATAATCCAGTGCTTCATTCTAACGGAAGGCTTGAGTTCCATGGTAAGAATTGTCTCCATGCTTGTACCGCTAATAAGCCGGTGGTAGTCTATGACGAGAGTGTGGCAGAAGATCCCAAAGCCCAATCAATCGAAGCAGTTAGCCGTGAGTTAACCAAAAGGGAACAGCTGGAAGGCCTAATACCTAAGGAATACCACGAGTTACTTGACGTGTTTTATCCGTCAAAAGCCGACGAGTTGCCCCCTCACCGCCTATATGACCATGCCATAGACTAGGATCCAACCGCAAAGCCTACTTGGGGTCCAGTGTACAATCTATCGGCATTGGAATTGGGTGTGCTGAAGGAGTACTTGGAAAAAATGATCCGGCTAGGTAAGATCCGTCCCAGCAAGTCGCCCTACAGCACGCCTATATTATTTGTCAAGAAAAAGGACGGTAGCTTGCGACTTTGCGTCGACTACCAAGGGCTTAACAGGATAACTATCAAACATAAGTATCCTTTGCCCCTAATGGATGAGCTCAGAGATCGAGTATCCGGCTCTACCATTTTTTTGAAGATAGACCTAAAACAGGGGTGTGAAGAATAGCGGAGTAACAGCTTAGGATGCAAGTCCTAATGGTATAACTCTACAGGTACGATGCAAAGAAAGAAGCGTAAAGCCAGTGAATTGGTAGTAGCAACAGAATAAACTATTACTATAAAGAACAGACAGGCAAGGATTCTGAGCATGTAATACCAAACAAGATAGCGTAGTAGATTGGTGTCTATGTCTAGAGAATTACTGTCCCAAAAAGAGGGAGAACGGTCTGCTATTTATACAGAAAAAGTCTTTTATCCTCCAACCAAGATAACTATGTGAAAACCGAGGTGGGAAAGCCGTTTGACCCTGAAAACCGTAACAAAGTAAAGGTAACCAAAAGAAATGAGTAATACAATGCTTGTAAGCGAAATGGTGTGTTGAGTAAACATAAATGAGCGCAACAAAATATGACTCATAACAAATGGCGCAATACATGTGAGTAATAAGGTATGCAACCTTCGATAAACTTTAGTAGTTATGTAAAAATGTAATAAATGTAAAAATGTATCAAGAAAATGATCAGACCTGTCATCGTAATAAAATGTAGCAAATGGAGATGAAATATTATACAATTAAAAAAAGACAGACTGAGAATCTCAAAAAAATAACAAGGGGTACAATCTCGTCAGGATCAAACAAGGGGACGAAGAGAAAACGGCTTTCAGGACCCGCTATGGACATTACGAGTACTTAGTAATACCGTTTGGCATGGTGAACGCACCAGCAACATTCCAGAACATGATGAACGACATCCTCAGAAAGTACTTGAACCAAGGTATAGTAGTCTATCTTGACAATATCCTAATCTATAGCAAAACAGCAGAGGAACACATTCGATTAGTCAAAATTGTTCTCCAGAAGTTATGGGAAAACAACCTAGTTGCCAATCCTAAAAAATCCTTTTTCAACCAGCAGAAAATCGAGTTCCTCGGCTATATGCTAGGCCCTGAAGGTGTCTCCATAGCAAACGACAAAATCAAAATCACGTCGATTCTGGAATGGTGAGCTCCACAGAGCGTAAAGGATGTGCAAGCTTTCATGGGGTTTGCCAACTTTTATAGAAGATTCATCCATAACTTCTCAGGGGTCTGTAAACCTATAACTGACTGTACCAGACAAGATAACGCTAAGAACCTCACGTAGTCACACAAGGCACAAGAGGCGTTTGACAAGCTCAAAAACCTCTTCACCTCAGCCCCTATTCTAGCTCACTTCGACCCTGATCGCCAGACGTACATGGAAACGGACGCCAGCGACTTTGCGATTGCAGCCATCCTGTTCCAAGAAATCGACACTAAGTTACACCCTGTCGCCTTCTACTCACGAAAACTAGTCCCGGCGGAAGTTAATTATGACGTTTGGGACAAGGAAATGTTAGCGATAGTGGTAGCATTCAAGCAGTGGAGGCAATACCTCGAAGGCGCTAGGTACATGGCAGTCGTTTACACCAATCACCGTAATCTAGAGTACTTCTCTACCACTAAGCAACTCACAAGGCGACAGGCTCGATGGGCGGAAAACCTTGCCGAGTTCGATTTTAAAATCGTTTATCAACCCGGAACAAAAAATGGAAAGGCTGATGCACTATCAAGGCGTTCAAAGTACCGCCTGGAAGGGGGGGGGCACCACTGACAAACAACCCGTGAAAATGTTCTTCATGTGAAGAATAGCGGAGTAACAGCTTAGGACGCAAGTCCTAATGGTATAACTCTACAGGTACGATGCACAGAAAGAAGCGTAAAGCCAGTGAATGGGTGGTAGCAACAGAGTAGACTATTACTATAAAGAACAGGCAAGCGAGGATTCTGAGCATGTAATACCAAACAAGATAGCGTAGTAGATTGTCTTCTATATCTAGAGAATTACTGTCCCAGAAAGAGGGAGAACGGCCCGCTATTTATACAGAAAAGTCCTTTATCCTCCAGCCGAGATAACTATGTGAAAACCGAGGTGGGAACGCCGTTTGACCCTGAAAACCGTAACAAAGTAAAGTGAACCAAAAGAAATGAGTAATACAATGCCTGTAAGCGAAATGGTGTGTTGAGTAAACATAAATGAGCGCAACAAAATATGACTCATAACAAATGGCGCAATACATGTGAGTAATAAGGTATGCGACCTTTCGATAAACATTAGTAGTTATGTAAAAATGTAATAAATGTAAAAATGTATCAAGAAAACAATCAGAAATGTCATCGTAATGAAATGTAGCAAATGGAGATAAAATGTTATACAATCAAGGAAGGACAGACTGAGAATCTCGAAAAAATAACACCCCTTCTCACTTTGTAGTCTCGTTAAAGATGTAACTACATAAGTGGTCGTGTGTCTGTCGTGGTAAACCCTTGGTGCAAATGTCTGCAAAGTTATCCGCAGAGGCAACATGTAATAGATTGATTGTTCCGTCTTCGACGAGTTCTCTGACGAAGTGGTAGGAGATGTCTATGTGTTTGGATCTATCGTTTAGCTTAGGATTCCGAGCGATATCGTCAGCGGAGTTGCTGTCACAGAGAAGGGCGTGAGGAATCTGGGTCTTTAACAACTCGTTAATAGCACGAGTCAACCATAGGTAGTGTTTTGCCGTCATAGCCAGTGCCATATATTCAGCCTCACAAGTAGAGGTGGCAACTGATTTTTGCTTTCGGGAACACCAGGATATAGTTGATTGGCCAAGTTGGAATAGGTAGCCAGAGAAGCTTCTTCTTGTATCGAGACAGTTTCCGTGAGATGCATCAGTGAAAGCCGATAGAGGTAAAGAGGTGCCGGTAGGGTAGAGTAACTTCCGGTTCTTTGTGCCTTTGAGGTAGCGGAGTACGCGCTTTGCAGCGTTGAGATGTACTTTTGTTGGGTCCGAACAGAATTGAGATAGGTGAGTTATTGTGTAGGCAAGGTCGGGCCTAGTCGCAGTGACGAGATACATAAGAGAGCCTATTATCTGTCTGTACTCAGTTGCATTGACCCGTTCGTCATTATCACAAGCCTTCATCAGACGATGGTTAGGGTCGATGGGCGTGGTGACTGGGTTGCAATCTGACATTGAGAAGCGTGATAGGATCTTATTAATAAATGCAGTTTGCGATAGGGATATTCCGTCCTTGTTGTACTCGATTTGGATGCCGAGGAGGTAGTTTAGAGGGCCCATGTCATTGACTTTGAATTCCGACTTCATAAGTTGTACGGACTGCTCGACTAGATCGTTATCTGGTCCAAAGAGAGTAATGTCGTCCACATAGATGGCCAGGAATATTTCACCAGAGCTGTGGGTTAGGACACATGGATCAAAAGCAGAGGAAGAAAAGCCGTAAGGTTGGAGGTAGGTAACCAGCCTGCCATACCATTCCCTTGGGGATTGCTTCAAACCATAAATACACCGTTTTAGTCTTGCAACTTTGTTGTCTGACCTGCTGCCTTCAGGTAGTTGCATATAGATCTCCTTGTTCAAAATTCCGTAAAGAAACGCCGTTTTAACATCCAGTTGACGGACTCGCCAGCCTTTTATGGCGGTGATGGCAAGTAGGAGCCGTAGGGAGTCGAAACGAACAACAGGAGAGAAGACTTCGTCGTAGTCAAGGCCATGTTCTTGTGAAAACCCTTTTGCAACTAGTCTAGCCTTGTATCGTTCAACTTGTCCGTTGGCATCACCTTTTACCTTGAATACCCACTTAGAGTCCACGATGTTTCGTTGTGGTGGTTTGTCAACCACGTCCCATACTTCATTCTCTTTAAGTGAATCAAGTTCTTCGTTCATGGCCAGAGTCCATTTATCCGAGTCAGCTGAATTAACAGCTTGTCGGTAGGTCTTAGGTTCATTGATCTCGAGAACTGACACCAGAATGGTATCTTCCGATGGTGTGTCTTCAATCATAAGAGGTTCAGCATCAGGTAGAGTGGACCCATGTTCCGAAGATGCAGGAGGAGGAGTAGGTACACGGGGTACTATCCACCATTCTCTTGAGGGGTGTATCTCTCTGCCGTAGCGTGTTCTAGGTGCTTGAAATGAAGAGTGGAAGGAAGGTAGGGATTCATCGAGGGGTAACTGTGGATGGTGTGATACTTCTGACATAGGATCCGACGGTGCCGCTTGTGAAAGTCGAAGTGAGCCGACTAACGAGTCAAGATCCATTGCTGAGGGTGAAGGTGAGGGTGGAATGTTATTTGGATTGACGTATAGATCATCATCGTTGGAAGATTGAATTGAAGGAGTTGGGTTTTGAAATTCCCAAAATTGAGGTCCTAGGAAGCCGTCACGTTTTCCGTTTTCGTACGCTTGCTGGAAGAGAGTGGTGACTTTAGGATGCCCTTGATGAAACCAGGTGTTTGCGGTCTCAGGGTTGCGATCCATCCAGTTGAACCACATCTCGTCAGTGGGAAACCCTTCAGTCTCTGTGTAGGAGATAGATGTGTTGGGTGATTTCCGTACAACGTGTTTAATGGGGGTTTTGCTCGTTAACTGAGCCCCTTCTGGCTTCAAAGGTGGAAAGAAGACATCGCCTGTTATGACTGACTTCTTTTCTTCTGGTAGGAACACTCGGTAGTGATGGTTGACATTGGTGTATCCGGTAAAAATGCCTCTAGTTGCCCTAGGAGAGAGTTTGCTGCCAGCTGAGCGTTTATTCTCAGGTATGTGCACATAGCATTCTCTGCCAAAGGGTTGGAGGTGATGAATCGTTGGTTTTATATCGTGAAAGCACTCATAGGGTGTCTGATTCTTGACACTTGAGTGTGGTTGACGGTTTTTGATGTAAATGAAGGTGGCGACAGCATCGGCCCATAATCGTTTGTCTCCGAGGGGGAGTATCATGGCTCTCACAGCTTCACCAATGGTTCTGTTCAGTCGTTCAGCAACACCATTTGACTCGGGGGAGTATGGTGGTGTTAGTTCATGCACGATCCCTTTGTTTGCAAAGAAGGTCAACAGGGTGTTGTTGACATACTCTCCTCCGTTGTCAGTCCTAAACCTTTTGACAGGGAGACTGTACTGAAGTTCGACTTCCTTGACGAAGTCTTCAATAGCTTTCGCCGTATCTGACTTCTTCTTTAGGAACCGAACCCAGGAGACTCTGGTTTTGTCATCGATAAAGGTGATGTAATAGAGGGAGTTTCCGTAGCTAGGTACTGGGAAGGGGCCACATAGGTCGGAATGTATTAGTTCCAACTTCTGGGTAGCTCGTGTATTGGAGGTTTTTGGTTTGCTGTGTGTAGACTTCGAGAGTGAACATTGGGGGCAGTGAAAGTTTGATGGTGCCTGTGGTATAACTGAGGCGTCACTGTAAAGTTCCTTAGCCTTTTCAATAGAACTTGGAGCTAAGTGTCCTAAAGCAGAGTGCCAAAAGTCGAAAGTGAGGAATGCTGCGTCGTTTACTTCGGGTATTTTAAAAAGTGTTCCGTCAAAAACTGCTTCGAAAAGAATTTTATTATGCTTAACAATTGAAATCAGATCCCCTTTACCAACCATGGTGTATCCCTTTTCCTTAATTTTCCTCCAAGAAAGTAACGGTCGCTCTAGTTCAGGTACAAATAAAACATCATGAACACGAAAAGAAGAAATAGTCCCATCATTTAACACAGAGTCCATCACCACAGTGCCTTTTCCCTTTATCGCCATTGAAGCCTTTGAAGAGGACTTCACAAATCCGGAACATGTCTGGAGAGACTCGAACCGTTCTGCGAGGGGGCACATATGAGAGGTTGCTCCAGTGTCAAAGTAGAATAGGGAGTTTCTTCTTACCGAGTCAGAGTCTTTCCCCGTTGTAACCAGTGCTTTTTCCGATTTCCCTTTCTTGTTCTTCTTCCTTTCAGCTTGCATTGCCTTTAACTTGTCGCAGGCTTCCCATTTGTGTTGTCTGTCCTTTAGGGGCGCATCTTTACGATGAGCATTGCACCAGGAGCAAGTTTCAACATCAGTTTTGGGTGGTGGAGCCGTGGTGACAGGCTTTTTGTAGGTCTTTTGTTTTTGTTTTGCCGCAAAGAGAGCTTGCTGATCGGGAAGGGAGGAGGTGTCTTGATGGCTGAGTTCGAGGAGACGTTGTTTGACATCCGAGAAAGTGAGGTCGTCTTTTGTAGACAGATTGTCCACGACATTTGAATGGTGCTTAACAATAAAGCCAAGCAGGAAGTCTCGTTTCGCCTTGTCTTGTTCCAGGAACCTTGCGAACAGTACTCGATAGTCGTCCTTGGAGCTTTTGGCCATTTTATAGAGCCTTAGCCACTCGGTTTCGAACGATGAGATAAACTGTGAAATAGGTAGGGAAGGGTCGTAGGTAACTGAAAGATTTGTAAGGTTCATGATCTGAGAGACCATGGCATAAGCAGTGTCACGATAGAATTCTGCTCTCAGGTAAGTCCACATTTTGTGGGGATGTTCCAGTTCGATGATTTTCTCCAAAAGATCGGTTGAAACAACCTGAATGAAGACTGCTGAGGCTTGGTTGCATAGAGATTCGTATGCTGCTTTCTCTTTTGCGCTTGAACCGGTTGGTGGTTCAGCTCCGTCCACCACGATTTCGTAGACCTTCATCCCTTTCAGGATGATTTTCATCACTGCTGCCCATGTATTGTAGTTGTGTTGACCCTCAAGAGGGCGCACATTGTCGAGTTTGATGGTGATAGGTTTGTCCTTACTGACGCGTTCCGAAAAGGAGAGGTTCAGTTCTTCAACTGTCTCCTGAATCGGGTCTTGAGTGCCAGATGGTTCGCCAGCGTTCGACATTTCGATGGGGTGGTTAAGTGATAACTCAGGGTATGTGAGGAGGTCTATTTCGGATAGGGTTGGAGAGGATGCGCGAGAGGGAGAGGTGACAGCAGAAGACGCCAGTGTTGTTGTGAGATTAGAGTTAGCTGTTGTGTGCAGCCGGGCTCATAACCTGTGAAGAATAGCGGAGTAACAGCTTAGGACGCAAGTCCTAATGGTATAACTCTACAGGTACGATGCGAGAAAGAAAGCGTAAAGCCAGTGAATGGGTGGTAGCAACAGAGTAGACTATTACTATAAAGAACAGGCAAGCGAGGATTCTGAGCATGTAATACCAAACAAGATAGCGTAGTAGATTGTCTTCTATATCTAGAGAATTACTGTCCCAGAAAGAGGGAGAACGGCCCGCTATTTATACAGAAAAGTCCTTTATCCTCCAGCCGAGATAACTATGTGAAAACCGAGGTGGGAACGCCGTTTGACCCTGAAAACCGTAACAAAGTAAAGTGAACCAAAAGAAATGAGTAATACAATGCCTGTAAGCGAAATGGTGTGTTGAGTAAACATAAATGAGCGCAACAAAATATGACTCATAACAAATGGCGCAATACATGTGAGTAATAAGGTATGCGACCTTTCGATAAACATTAGTAGTTATGTAAAAATGTAATAAATGTAAAAATGTATCAAGAAAACAATCAGAAATGTCATCGTAATGAAATGTAGCAAATGGAGATAAAATGTTATACAATCAAGGAAGGACAGACTGAGAATCTCGAAAAAATAACACTTCAAATCTGGACAGCTCGAGTTGGAACCCGGAGAAGTGGAATTGGTATCGTCAGCCTCGCTTGCTGCCATGGAAATTGTCAATTGGGACAAGGAGTTTTTGGGTAAAGTACGGCAGGCGGGGCTGGGAGACCCGAAATGGGTAGGAATTAAGGAGAAGATTCTCAGAAAGGAGTCAGGAGCAGCAAAGGAATTCTCAGTGCACGACAACCTGGTATACTTCCAAAACAGACTTTATATACCAGCAAGCGACGCCCTCAAAATCAAGATCGCAGAGGCAGAACACAACTCTAAAATCGCAGGACATTTTGGTCAGGACAAAACACTGGAACTAATCTCACGAAACTTCTACTGGCCTAACCTAGATCACTGGGTAGACAATTACGTCCGTTCCTGCGACCACTGCCAACGCAACAAGCCAAGCCGACACAGGAAGTACGGTAAATTGTTGCCCCTCGAAACACGACACTGTCCATGGGAATCAGTGTCTATGGATTTCATTACGCAGTCACCTTTGTCTGAAGGAATGACACAGATATGGGTCGTCATGGACAGGTTCACAAAGATGTCGCACTTTATTCCTCTGAAAGAATCAGCTACGGCTCAGGACCTAGCAAAAACCTTCCTGAGCCAAATTTGGCGCTATCATGGCTTACCTCTCAGCATCGTCTCCGACAGAGACGCTAAGTTCACCTCTAGCTTCTGGGGATCGCTGATGTCTCTCCTCGATGTGAAAACTCTGATGAGCACAGCGTTCCACCCTCAAACAGACGGACAAACAGAACGGGTCAACCAAGTACTTTAACACTACATTCGTGCATTCTGTAATTACGAACAGAACGATTGGGTCGAATTGCTTCCACTAGCGGAGTACGCCTATAATAACTCAGCTACAACAACTACGAAGCAAATCTCTTTCTACACGAACTATGGTTACCACCCGAGAACCAACTGGCCAACTCAGGTGGAAGTCAAAAATCTGGCTAGTGAACTGTACACTCACTACGTCCGAGGCATCCACGACAAGGCTAGCAACCGTCTGAAGGAAACCAGAGAACGCATGGGGAAGTACTTTTGTTATTATTTCGAGATTCTCAGTCTGTCTTTCCTTGATTGTATAACATTTTTCTCCATTTGCTACATTTTATTACGACGGCAGTACTGATTGGTTTTTTTGATACATTTTTACATTTATTACATTTTTACATAACTACTAATGTTTATCGAAAGGTCGCATACCTTATTACTTACATGTATTGCGCCATTTGTTATGAGTCATATTTTGTTGCGCTCATTTATGTTTACTCAACACACCATTTCGCTTACAAGCATTGTATTACTCATTTCTTTTGGTTACCTTTACTTTGTTACGGTTTTCAGGGTTAAACGGCGTTCCCACCTTGGTTTTTCACATAGTTATCTCGGTTGGAGGATAAAGGACTTTTCTGTATAAATAGCGGGCTGTTCTCCCTCTTTCTGGGACAGTAATTCTCTAGACATAGACGACAATCTACTACGCTATCTTGTTTGGTATTACATGCTCAGAATTCTCGCTTGCCTATTCTTTATAGTAATAGTTTATTCTGTTGCTACCACCCACTCACTGGCTTTACGCTTCTTTCTGTGCATCATACCTGTAGAGTTATACCATTAGGACTCGCGTCCTAAGCTGTTACTCTGCTATTCTTCACAACTTTGACCAGAAACGCATGGACCATCCAAGTTTTAAAATAGGAGACCGTGTCATGGTCAACGCTGTCAACATTAAAAGTCGCCGAAGTACCAAGAAACTGGACCATAAAAAGCTAGGGCCTTTCAGAATTGCTAAGCTAGTAGGAACTCGCGCGTGCCAGCTTGATTTGCCTCCTCAAGTCAAGATACATAATGTCTTCCACGTGGAGCTCCTCGAGCCCTACCACCTGAGCAAGATCCCTGGACGTCAGCAGAGACCACCAACTGCTGATGAAGTAGATGAGTATGGGGAGGCGGTTTACGACGTGGAAAAAATCATTGCATCCCATCGCAACAACGCCGGAGAAGTGGAATGCTTGGTGAAATGGCTGGGATATCCGATGGGCGACTGCTCGTATCAAGTCTTAGACACTATGGACAAACCGGTCCAAGAGCTAGTACGCGATTTCCATCGTCGAAACCCAAGAGCTGTGAAGGACCACCGCCTGAGACTGTAGAGGTACTCAACAGAGCTAAGTCCTTCCTACGACAGACACCACAGTGATATGTCGGAGGTTTACTGGAGCCACAGTCTGTCAGAAGAAGTGTTTTCGGGCCGCAAACACCCTGAGAGGGGGGCAGTGTTGTAGGCACCTGATAAGAGGAGTATTTCTGGGAACCATGAAGACCACTTGTTTCACTATCTAGGTAACTTAATCCCTTGTTCGTTTCTTGAGAAACGTGACAGGTTTGTGATAGTACAGCGGTATGTGGTTGCACCATGCCTACTGGAGGTCACATGTTTGATTCCTGTGGAAGACATTATTGCTTAGTACCTGAATCGAGACTGTACCCCAGTAGTGTAGTTGCTAGCACACGTTGCTGTCTTTGGCGTTAGTTAGACAAAGCGCGTTCGAACCACGACTGGGTTACCGTTTTTAGTCCTAACACCTGTATCAGAAAAAGCAACCCCTGGAGCGTCAGGAAAATTCGTCCATCCAAACCAAATCCGGAGGGTATATGAGAAGGAATGATTTGGAGCTGACTGGTGAAAGAATCGAGGAAATCGGACAAGAACTGACAGAGTTGTGCCCTCCGCCAGTCGGGGCATGTTTCTTGACAAACTAACGGTATGAAGGAAGGCTCCGCTTCCCAGTACTGCTTGCTGATTAGTACCAAAGGGCTTTGGTGACTCTCTGCCACGAGGGAACATGCAAGGACGGAACAGATACAGTGGTTAGTACACTTATCAGCCCATCCGCAGAGTACAGATTGGTTCACTAACAGCTTTACATAATTGCATTACTCTAGTACACCTTCGGGCTTGACTAGAATAGACGATAGGGCCGGGACAAAGTGCTTGGACTGGTCGGGATTTGTATAAGTATGGGGGGAATGTATTTGTATTGGTGTTGTTGTAAGATTTGTATTGTATGGCGTGATTGCTTGGCAGGTTTTCAGGGTCTTCAGGGGTTCCCAGGCGTTTGTATTAGGATTTAGAAGAAATCCGCAAGCCCAAATCCCGGTATATAAAATAGTCGGCAGATTTGTCTCTTTACCAAAAACATCAACGGGAAGAACGAGTCTTATCAATATAATTTGAATCTATCGAACTACTTTTATAACTCTATTACAAACCTTTGGCTTGTGACTTTCGAAGCTCCAACTGAACAACTTTCCGCTTTTTCTAACTAACTCTAGTGAGTCTTGACGAGACCGTAGTTCATAACTCTCTTGTGCGATTTAAAGGAACAACTACTACCGTTGACTGAGGAGATCTTGGTAGTTGTAACACAATCACACACTAGTTAAGTGCAAGCACTGCTCGGCACCTTACTAGTGGGGTAATTGTGGTAGGGGGGAGGATTCAGGCTAAGCCTAGAAGCTATCTCAAGGAGATTGACTAACTAGACTAGACTTGGTAGGCTAATATACTGATGTGAACTAAAGGTAGCCGGTCAATTGCATATATTGATAACTAACTTAGGTAGCTAAATCCTGCCGACCCAAAACTAGCTAGACACGGCAGGTTTTATACTAAAACAAAAACATACATAAACTAGCCGGGGCAATCCATGCTCCGGTCCAAAAACAAATAAACAGTAATCAAAAATAACCCGGCACAACCATTCCTCCATTCCTGTCATGTTCCTCCGATCCCAGTACCCTAATCTCTGATCCATGCCAGGATCAAAACACTACAGAAATACTAATCATCCCGATCCGGTACCACCCTGGTACAATAATTGCTCCGCTTCCGGCGGGGTTCCCAAACATAGTAAAGTAGATCCAAAGAAACAATAAAGAAATCCCAAGGTGGTTAGTGCCATAACCGTATCCAAAACAAGTAAAACAAAGAACAAAGTAACACAGCAGGGGCAGTTACAGTAGTTGGTATCTTATACCTTCGGACTGAACTCTAAGCTTGACGGGACGTAGCCTGGACAATTGTATAGGCCAGTTTTACAAAAGCATCCGTTGAGAAGAGTAGTAGATATGGAAGGAGAGAAGGTGGGAGAGGAGAGTGGGGTAGAAAGACCGGGGAGAGGAAGAGAGTGTGTGAGTTGTATAGGAGAGTGTATGAGGAGAATGAAAATTAAGGGGTGGGGATAGGGAAAAGGAAGGGTAGAGAGCTGGGAGAAGTTTTATGAAGGAGAGCAGGGGTGGGAGAGAAAGGCAATGGAGCACGTAGAGGTAGTAGTGAGTGAATTTGTGGATAGTGAAGAGAAGAGACAGAGAGAAAGGAAAGAGGAAGAAGGAGAAGTGTTGTTGTATGTGGATGGATCTAAAATGGGAGAAAGAGTAGGCGCGGGGGCGTGTCGGATGGGGGGAAAGTTTTGGAGTCAAAGTTGGTATTTGGGAAAGCATATCGAAGTTGTGGATGCGGAGATGCTAGCAATAGAGAAGGCGATGGAGAGAGGATTGAAGGAATGTAGGGAAGGGGGGGAAGAAAGAGTTACGATTGTGTGCGATTCTCAACAAGCCGTGCATCGAGCCAATCAGCAATCAGCAACGAAAGGAGAACAAATTGCCTATCGCATACGGTATTTAGCAGACGCGTACAGACAAAGAAATGTTGCAGTTAAAATAGAGTGGTGCAAGGCACATGTTGGTATTGGAGGCAATGAAAGAGCAGATAGATTAGCCAAGGAAGGCGCGCAGAAGAAGTACAAGGACGGGAAAACTTTTGTGTCCTTTAGTTATATGGAACGGAAAGTGAGAGAAGAGACGATTGAGGAGTGGGAGAGAAGATTTTGGAGCAGTTGAATAAAGGAAAGAAATACGAAGCGACTCCGAAAAGCAGACATGCAGTGAGTGTAAAACTGGCCTATACAATTGTCCAGGCTACGTCCCGTCAAGCTTAGAGTTCAGTTCGAAGGTATAAGATACCAACTACCAAGGTCTCCTCAGTCATCGGTAGTAGTTGTTCCTTTAAATCGCACAAGAGAGTTACGAACTACGATATTGTCAAGACTCACTAGAGTTAGTTCGATAGAGCGGAAAGTGGTTCAGTTGAAGTTTCGAAAGTCACAAGCAAGATGTTTGTAATAGAGTTTATAAGGTAAAGGTAGTTCGATAGATTCAAATATATTGATAAGACTCGTTCTTCCCGTTGATGTTTTTGGTAAAGAGACAAATCTGCCGACTATTTTATATACCGCAGTTTGGGCTCGCGGATTTCTTCTAAATCCTAATACAAACGCCTGGGAACCCCCGAAGACCCTGAAAACCTGCCAAGCAATCACGCCATACAATACAAATCTTACAACACAGTCAAAACGCCAATACAAATACATTCCCCCCATACTTATACAAATCCCGACCAGTCCAAGCACCTTGTCCCGGTCCTATCATCTATTTTAGTTAAGCCCAAAGGTGTACTAGAGTAATGCAATCATGTAAAGCTGTTAGTGAACCAATCTGTACTCTGCGGACGGGCCGATAAGTGTACTAACCACCGTATCTGTTCCGTCCTTGCATGTTCCCTTGTGGCAGAGAGTCACCAAAGCCCTTTGGTACTAATCAGCAAGCAGTACTGGGAAGCGGGGCCTTCCTTCATACCGTTAGTTTGTCAAGAAACATGCCCCGACTGGCGGAGGGCACAACTCCGTCAGTTCTTATTCGATTTCCTCGATTCTTTCACCAGTCAGCTCCAAATCATGCCCTCTCATATAACCTCCGGATTTGGTTCGGACGGTCTAATTCTCCTGACGCTCCAGGGGTTATTTTTGGGGTCCAAAGCTTGTGTTTTTACTATGCGTTTACAGCAACTCTGAGGGGCCCCCCCAGCACCAGGTAGGTAGCACAGTAGGGCGCCCTGCAGGAGATAGCCGCCAGCAATAATACTCACACGTGCTTCTCCCCAAACCCCTGTTACGTTTAAGAAACGAACAAGGGATTAAGTTACCTAGATAGTCAAACAAGTAGTCTTCATGGTTCCCAGAATACTCCTCTTATCAGGTGCCTACAACATAGGGCTAAGTAATGTAGTTGAAGGGTTGAGTGGGTTCTGGTTAGCTACGTCATCTGGGGGGGCCTACCTAGTAAAGGAGGATACAGCAGACGTCATGTCTGCTACGTTTAATGTATTATTTTTATGTATTATCGAAACGTATGAGAAGGGAAAGACATAATTCAATATATAGGAGCGATTAGCAAAACAAGTGTGCCGTGGCATCCTATATATGATGCTCATTGGCTGACCGTAGCCCAAGAAATCTGCTGTATAGCTCATCAATAAAAGTATCCAAATATTGACTTGGGTCTCATATATACCTCATTATATCACAGAACCTCCGGGGACCGCCTAGGGACCGCCCAGGCATACATAATAATATCCCATGAGTGTCCCAGGACACACTCTCATTTTCCCCGGGATACCAGGCTGTCTCTCGGGATCGGGTAGTGTCTCGATGATCCCAGCAGCACCAGGGAACCTCTGGTTGTCCTAGAGACAATTATTAATTTTTACTGATGCACTGGTGTGGAATTACGTGATAGCGTAAAATTAGATGTAACTGCAATTGCAGAAAGAAGAATATTAATTACACAATGTGTTGGTGAAGCTGTGACGATTTAACCATTGTCATGACTAGTCTCAAGTACCTCTACATATAGAGACTCCTAAATATCTCCCTTGAGGCATAGGACTAGCTATCCCATTCCGGTCAATAGATACTAAGGAAAGTCATTACTATGATAGCCCGATCCCTAAGCGAGCCGGCAAGCTCCTAGGACGGAGCGAAGCTCACCGTCGTCGGTATGCGACAGAGACCAGAGTAATGCGTCTGTAGCTTAGAGCTACAAGAGATACTAGTGCAATGAGACTGAAGCAGTTACCTCCATGAACAGAGTTAAGCTCCTGTTCCTCTAGGAGGAATAATAACAGCTTCGCTGATGGCCAATCTTATGGGAGGCCGAGAGCCATGAAACGAGAGCAAAGCTACGCTTAGTAGTTAGGGCCGCCAGCAAAATAAATAATTAACCTGGCGGCGTCAAGAATCGAACCATAGGGTTCTAGGCATTGTGCGTCGCCTCAAGGTCCCATGGATCAAGATTACCTCTCCGCCACGACACCCAGGTTGGACTAGGAACGTGGGAAGGGAATCTAAGCAACGGCAGGAATCACCAGTGGGTTACCCTACCTAGGGGACTCTGTGTTTCTAACACCCCGAGGCGCCCCACTGTGCCACCCGCCGTTTGCAGAGGGGGCCCCCTGAGTTGCTGATTCCCTAACAAAAAGACAAGTTTTGGACCCCAAAAATAACCCCAAAACCGTCAGGAAAATTCGTCCAACCGAACCAAACTCGGAGGGTATATGGGGGACAGCGCTGCGAATCCATAGGTGCAATCGGATTTGAAATCGGACCATTTTAGCAATAGTTACAGAGCTTTTAGTAACCAACGCTTTTTAGTCGCTAGTCTATCGACCCCGCTAGTTCTTAGGGGCGCTCTAGACTCAGTTGATTTCCAAGCGCGGAGGAATTGTTCCCCCGCTTCTTGGCAGCTTGCTCGCAATCAAAATCATAGCTTAAACCCGTCCTTCCCCCAGGACAATCATTCTTGCTAGTCAACGAACAACCGTTGTTCAGAAACCCTCATACTCTTTGCTAAAGACGTTTGTCTTCCCCTGGGAAGCAGAGCCTTTTAAAGTCTTTAGTTATCTATCCATTAAATCCTTATTCCTGTTTTGCCTAGGGACTGTCGACCTTCCGTGTTGACGAGCGGTTCTAAGCCTCGCTGCTGAAGCTTCTCGTCAGAAAGGGAGGTTGTTGGTTTTTTTTGGTACGGCAGTACTCCCCTGGGAGTGCCCCCGTTACAGAAGCTTGGGAAACATTTTGTAAGGAAAAATAGGATCTTGTAGTCAATACATTCCGAAAAGTTGGCTTATCTCTACTGATTGATAGCCCTTGTAATAGTGAACTATCAGTTAAAGGAATACAGTTGGAGGATTTAAAAACTGGAGAGTGGAGGCGCACTGAAACATTGATGGAAATTGAAAAGTGGGGTGATGTGGGGGGGCCAGGAGATGAGGATAGCATCAGTAAAAGTTTTTTTTATTCAAAAATAGTCCCAAATAGTCCCAGGAATAAGGGGAATAGTGGGAAACACAACTGGGACACAACTGGAACAGAATAGAGACACCACTCAGTCCCAAGATCCATTCCAGGGACAAGCATTTTGTCTCTTGGGACTAGGTGGTGTCTCCAGCTACTACGCAATTTGTCCCACAGTTGTCCCAGGGATGCTCTGAGATTGAAAAGTACTTTTGCTGATGTATACAAAATAATATAGAGGTGGAGCATGAAATCACGGAGGAATATGATGAAAATACGGCTATAGAACTTGTAGATAGATTTTAGTTTTTTTTGCCACTATGTTATTGATATTTGCCACTCAAATTCTTACTCAGTGGCGGCGCCACACCTTTTTTCAACCTCTTAGCGCCATTCTCGATCTCGACAGATTTTGCGGTAGTGTTCGCTATATAACCTCGTTCTATAGCTTAATGAGACATCGTCTTCTTCTTCTTATAAAAATACGTATTATCTTCGTGATATTATACCTGCCACACTTATTCTAGCCGCACATCTACGCCCGCGTCCGTATCTGGCAGGAGGCCGGACGTGACTTTTAATTGTATATACAGTACTCAGGAGTATACCGCTCGCATCCCATGAATATAGGAGCATTGATGGTTGAATTATTAATTTTTTTGTACTTCAGCACTGGGGAAGAGGTCATAACAATGGTTGACGATGTCTTGGCGTTCCGCCACCAGTCGGCTTGGCCTACCTTTAAGTCCATGCGCACCATAGATACATGTATTTAAAATTAGAAGCAAATCTAGCATGGTGGTTGTGTAATTCGGTTTTCTTTATGGCCTCGGGGGTCGATACTTTGATGTGGAGGAGCGCTGACTAAGCGAATCGCCATCACCCGTGGATAGGGACTGTATGATCCGAGCGATTTTGATGCTATGTGTCGAGTTCAGATGATTAGTCAGGTGGATGGAGCAAGGTCTTAGGGCTGAGAGGATAAGGTTCAAGCTAGTGGGAGGAATAAGTAGAGCAAGAGGAGAGAAACCTTCTCTCTTCAGGTTCCCTGGAATAAAGATTTGAATTCTAAAAAGCGACTTCTTTGATTGAATGTTGATGGGATTTTAAATTTTATGTGGATCATAGAATATTCACTCTTACATATGACTGTAGAAACGATTACAGCTGTAATCTTATACAAAGTCACGCAAAGACTAAATCAAGTATTAGGTAAATGAATCTCAGTCGGCATAGGATCTTAAAAACTTATAAACCCATCGATTTTAAGCTCAGCGCTCACACCGGCACTGACTGGTTTAACACCGTACAAAGCACCCCCATTCCAGCTACTTCTAATCACTTTCGAATTATTGTCCAGCTAGCACCTAAAGTGATAGTGGACCTGCACCCATCCTGATACTCATCTTGGGTTTCACTGCTGTCTTCATTCTCAGAATCCCTAACTGGGTCAACGAGTGCGTTGTGATATTTATAGTCCGTGTGCCGTGCCCTATCTCTCCGCGGAGGGTGGTAACATGTTACCTCTAAATATCAGGATCCATCGTGCCTTTTTCTCTAATAACATCTCCATTTCTTTGCGAGAACAACCTCGTCACCTTTAGTTGATCTCCAGCATAGTATGTAGCATTTGTTTTCTCGAGTTCGAAGACCGCAATTTGACCATTTGCTGAGAATGCATAAACTGCCATGTTGGGTCCGCTGTCCACTGCGAGATCTATGAGCCTCAAAACCTTCCCGATATAGCATCCTACGACCTTAACAGGCTCCCATGACGCTTTGGGGCTACCGAGAAAACTTTCTGTAACTATATTTCCCTGGCTCTGATGTGCCTCAGAACCCGTAGACTTGTCACTTTGGTCACTACTCACTCTCATTGAGCCGTCAAATAAATCTGGTGGAATTGAAAAGAGCACAATATGGTCACTGTAACCGGCAACAACCCTAACACCAAATCTGATATCTGCACCAGAGGCATAGACACTCGGCCTAGTGGACTCACATCCATCATGGTCCACAGCATCCCAGACATGCAAAGTATCAAAGTCTATATTTTTGCGTTTCACATCAGTTTTCCCGAAGCCCGGTGGGGGAATAAGCCATATCTTTCTCAGGAGTTTCGTCGGCCCACTACCTCCGGTATAGTCCTTGTTAGCTAATCATTTCTACCTGTACTAGCGAACTTTACTTGTCAGCAAGGGCTATAGTTCAGAACAAACCCTAACGGTGCATCGCTTCCAAGACAGAGCCCACCAGTCTCCGGGTCCATAAAAAGTATGTGATACCCATCACTCAATGGTACTGCTTGGAAATGGTCGCTTTGCCCTGCTCTAGGCTCCCAAGTCCCCCAAAATGCAAGAGACCCTCGACTAACCCCGAATCGTTTCGTAAGTGGACTTGCTTCATTTGGATGAACGGCGCTAGATATGAGCCGTAGCTTCTTTGTTGAGTCTATACCGCGCCGTGGGGGGAGGAAGTAAAGAAAATCTGACGGCGCAGTGAGAGGGAACCAACGGTTCAGGTCTTGTCCAGTCAAGGCATCCACCCCTAGTATACACAGTTTATCAATGTGGATTTCTAAAAACCACCCTCAGGTGATGTAATATATTTTTCCTACATATTCCAAATTCGTAGGATTATTTGGATAAGTTAGGAAAAAGAACGCTAGAAAACTTCTGCTTACAGTGCAACTCAATTCCACCATGACAGCCAAAAGCGACGCACCGTCTCTGAGGACATATTGCAACACTTCTAGGAGCATCTTCATTACTACATATATTCCTATAGGTGCTTTTAGATTCTTGTTCCACGACATCATGGACTAGTCCCATGCGACCATCCTAGAAATATTACGGGAATATTTTAGTGAATAATCACTAAATTGTAAGAATAAGAATTTATTACTAACCAGTAAAATTGCAATAGAAAATCTCCTGCTGCTTGTGTCCATGCTAACAGCCAGAACTCTTCTTGGGCAAACCACCGACGCTACAAGTTCGATACGAGATTCACTTGTTGCCCGTAGCCGATAAACATATACGACGCATCCTTCACTCAATAAGGCAAAAGATCCACAGATTGAAACTGTAAAGTGGATAGTCTCAGTGGCTGCAAGCCCAGACATATCTATTGTATTAGTCTTGAGAAGGCCTGAAATATTTGATCCATTAGCGCCCAGGGAGAACTCCCTAGACAATCTCATAGAGAGATAATAAGTGTTTCTCGATTGTTGTATAGTAGAGTCGGCATTATAGAATCCAAGGGTTTTAAGTTGTAACCGTAAAAGAGATGGATCTAGTGAAGACAAATACCAGGCTTGACAGGTATACCTGGCAGCATTGAATGATGATGGGGAACTGAATCCAAGAATAAGCTGAATCAATTCCACTGGTAGCCTGTACAGTGACGGAAATCGGATCGGCCTACTCTCATCGCATGCATCAAACCACGACCTAGCGGTTACTCGGGCACTGAGTAAAGAGTTATGATCCAATTGTAAGATTATCTTAGCGAAAACCTTCTTCGGAAACCCAAGAGGCGCCCTTAGGGTAGCCCAAGATACTCCCAGGGTAAAGGAGCCCTCGGGTGCCTCTTGGGTCCCAAAAGCTACAGAAGCCGATTTTGTGGCTGGAATAAAGGGGCCTTGACAGCGGTTAAACAGGGAACTATATTCCTGACCACCATTACCTACCCCAATGACTAGATCGCCTTTTACCTCAGCCAGCTTGTTAGAAAACCTACTCGTCATGTCTTGACCCCTCGATAGATTATCGAGGGCGGAGATTGATACTTGCTTACGTGCTTTATTCAAGTCATTGGCAGGCTCTTTCCAATATCCCTGAGTAGAATTTTTATCACCTGTTGATAGAGGGGGGACAATGATGGTGACTTCCTTAGCACCTAACTCTAGAGGATTTGTTGAAGAGGAAGAATCATCTTCAGAACTATAAGGATATGGAAGCGTAGGAGGCATAGTTACTTCCTGACTAGGCATTTCAAAGTAGTGGATAATTTCTCCCTCTTATTTGATGACGATGGTGGGTGTCGTAGGAAGGGAAAAGAACAGTAGCAGGAAAGATTTTCAGGGACAAATCGGGTTGAATTTACCCTAAGGCAAAAACAGCTATAGAAGCCACAACTCCTCTGGAAACATAGAATTGTTCTGGCAAGGGTTATGGTATGTAGCAAAGTTGAGAAGATGAGATTAGTTAGTTCGTCAAGCACTAGGCTAAAAATACATAGATGTACACATGTAGTCTATCCCGTCATTTCACTCCAAGCTAAGAAGCTCAAGAGTACAGACACCATACATATGAGCTAGTACATGTATACATTTTTATAAAAAAGCAGCCACATTATTACTACGTTTGTATATACTACAAAGTTAGCTTCACTCAGTTATATCATTCTACGGAAAATTTCCTCTTCCCCCTCAAATAATTATACGAGCCTTAGACTACATGTGAAGTACATATAATCCTCCAATCCACACCCATGAACTACACTATATAAATTTTAACATGTAGTACTGACTACCTAATAACTGTAATGCCGGTAGATTAAGCAAACAACTACAGCCCTCTTATATCCCCCTAAATACTATATATTTAATAAAAATCCGGGCTCATTCAGACAACATCGTAGTGAAACTGCATGTAAAAATTAACATGAATTTTGCACTAAGTTACTCGTGTCATGGAGAAAATACTGGAGATCAGGGGTCAAAGGTAGAGGGTATTGAAGAATATCCGTATACAACGTCACTAACGATTTCCCATAAAAGTTGACTCTAGCAGTGGCCCCTGGTCTTCTGGTATAGTGTAAGTAGTCTTAAATATACTAACCGATTCCGGATATAGAATAGCAGCTACACCAAATTCTGACCAGACCCCAACAATCTGGGTTATGTAAAAAAAGGGTCCCATCAGCTCAAATACTTACCCAACAGGGGGAATTACTACAAATATATAATCTAGATAGATCACTGCCTCTAGCGCATTTATTACTACTAATTATGCCATGAGTAGTATTCATCATGTACTAAGTATTTCTAAAAATAGCCTAATAAAATATATGGAGCTCTATTGAGGCTATACCAAGTAACATATCTTTTGCTAGTAATTCGGCTGGCTACGAGAGCCGGAATATCACCCTAAATACTGTGACAATCAAAACTACATATATACCTTCTCATTGCCGTACTATTTAAGAAACGGACCTATGGGCTGGTGCGACACTGAATGTATTAGAAGCTTAATATTACTCAGCGCGTGAGATCTAGCTCCGAGACCACTGCAATGTCCACTCAACCACCGATCAGCTGCTCGGAAGCTATGATCATCACCAGGATTCGCGTTTAAAAGATGGCTGTTTCAAGCTACGGGGTTAATAAGTTGGTTTCCGTGTGCACGGCCCTGATTTGTTTCTTGCGCTTTGGTCTGTTGTAACCCAGCAATCTCTGGGCGTACGTCACTAAAATCTTGCCCACTATGGCCGACATCACACCCATCAACGGCTAATACTTCGTGCGTTCGTAGAGTAATGAAATATCTTATCAATGACGATACAAATGGAGAAACTCGATCCTCGTCATCGATTTCTGCCCTGACCACTGCTAAATAACAAACACATCCGCATTTCACTCCTCGCCGTCGCCCTGCCCCTCCTCCATAACCCCTCATTCCCCTCCTTCCGGCCCCGATCATCCCCCGATCCGGTTATTGTCGTAGTGGTGGTGCTGTGGAGTGTTTTAGGAAACAAGTAGTACCTCGCCAGTCCGTACCTTCCGGGGCCTTTGGTTTTTTTAATTTCTTTCCTATTTATCCCTCATTCCCCCTTCGTATTGCTGTTCCCTCCTCTATCCTCCTCCATCCTCCTCTATCATTATCATCGTTAGTTAGCTATGGCTCCTCCGTTGGTCTATCTGCTCCCTCTCAATGATACTGGTGCTCCTGATATTGCTGGAGACTACATTAACCTACCACCTCCACGTACACCGTATATTCTTCGGTTTGCGATCGAGGGTGCTAGTTCTATCTGTCGTCAAGGTAGTCTTTGGATTAATGTCCCTGAGAAAGACAAAGAGTTTGGGCGCACAAAATTCCGAGAATACAAGTTTGTAACCCATTGACCTTCGCAATCATTTTATCTAAGACCTCCCTGCTGGAAATACCCTGGTTTTAGAATGAAGGGAAGGAACGCCTCCTTCACTATTTTCCGAAAACTTCTCTTGATATCTTGCCAATAGCATTATTGATAGATATAGTGCCGTTTATTACGTTGAAAACCAATGCTAATTTGAACCTGCAATATCTTAAGACTATCTCCCTCCTTCTCCCGTACCCTGCACATCGATATTCCTATCACCCGTCCAGGTACCTTTGGTTATTACTTGACTTATACTCCACTTCCTCTATTCACTTCATCGCCTTCATCTACTAGTTCCACACCACCGATTACCACTGATACCCGATACTTCACCGTTTCTCCATGCCTTACGATCAACGCCGAACCGCTTCCTCTTGGCGCACTATCGATCTTCTCCGTAATTTCTAAATGGCTCGGGCCTGTTGAAAAATGGGATGAACACATGAAGTACATCGCCGATAAGGGTTATAATATGGTCCATTTCACTCCTATGATGCATCGCGGTGCTTCGAACTCTCCCTACAGTATCTACAACCAGCTAGCGTACGATCCAGAAGCCTTCCCTAATGGTGCCAAAGATGTTGTTTCAATTGTGAATAAAATGGAAAAAGATCATGGACTTCTTAGCCTTACAGATGTTGTTTGGAATCATACGGCCCATAACTCGTTATGGCTTCAGAGTCATCCGGAAGCAGGTTATAATCTCGTTACGGCCCCCTGGCTTGAGGCTGCGTATGAACTTGACACCGCTCTTTTGGATTTTGGCAGCAAGCTTGAACTGCTGGGATACCCCGCGGAACTTGATACTAAAGAGGATCTCCTTAAGGTGATGGAGGGCGTAAAAACCCATGTCATTGGAGCGCTGAGGCTGTGGGAATTTTACGCCCTAGATGTTAAGGCAAACACAGCAGCTGCTATGGATGTTTGGCTTTCAGGAAACTCAAGCCTCGTGCATTCCGCGGTAAAGGCGGAGCACTCGAAGGATCTCTCTTTATACGACAAAGCACAGTTACTCTCCAAACATGGACTTGTTGGTGCAGACAGACTTGGTGAACGGTACCGCCGTAAGATCGACCCCGAAATTGGAGCGGCATTCCTCGAACTAGAGTTTGGGAAATCCCCGGTAAAAACTGAGATCGAAAAGGTTGAGAAGATAAAAAAGGAATACGCCAAGGTCCTAGACGAACTCAATCTGCCTTACTACAAGGAATACGATGAAGATAGTTCCGAAATCCTCGAGCAATTATACAATCGCATCACATACCTCCGCATCGATGCTAATGGACCCAAAATGGGAAAGGTCACTAAGGAAAATCCGTTGATCGAGACATACTTTACCCGCCTCCCTGAGAATGAAGAAACGGCGAAACATGATCCAAAAAGCCTGGCTCTAGCTAACAACGGTTGGATTTGGAGCAATGTCTCGGATTTTGCTGGCCCTCATTCGAGATCCTACTTAAGACGTGAGGTCATTGTTTGGGGAGATTGTGTAAAGCTGAGATTCGGAGACAAGCCTGAAGACAGTCCGTTTCTATGGCAATTCATGGTCGATTATACGAAGCTCATGGCTAAATGCTTTCATGGGTTCCGTATCGATAACTGTCATTCAACCCCGCTTCATGTTGGGCAATATCTACTTGATGTTGCTAGGCTAGAACGAAACGACTTGTATGTTGTTGCAGAACTCTTTACCGGTAGCGAGCATAAAGACCGAGAGTTTGTTGAAAGGCTTGGCCTAGGAAGCCTTGTCCGCGAGGCCATGGTTGCATGGGGCCCAGGGGAGCTGTCAAGACTTGTGCATCGTCACGGTGGTAAGCCGATTGGAAGTTTTGAACAAGACTTCATCGTGAGAGGCAGCGAAAAGGTGAAGGGGGAAACAAACGGCCATGCCAACGGAAGCGGTGATGGAAGAGAAGTAATCAAGGCGGTTACGGCAAGCCCAATACATGCTCTCTTCATGGACTGTACCCATGATAACGAGACACCGACACAAAAGAGGACGCCACAAGATACTCTCCCAAATGGGGCCCTGGTGGGAATGTGTGATTGTGGTATTGGCTCAGTCATGGGTTATGACGAAGTCTATCCGAAGTTGTTAAACCTTGTGACAGAGCCAAGAGTCTACTATCCACCCCCAGCTCAATTGGACGACAAGACACCTGGTATTGGAAAGGTCAAAGCCCTTTTTAACCGCATCCATGAAGAAATGGGTAGGGATGGTTTTACTGAGATGCATGTTCACCATGAAGGGGAATACATTACTGTCCATCGGGTACACCCAAAAAGCCATAAAGGCTACTTCCTCGTAGCACACACAGCATATACCTCAAGCGACGAGAGGGGCGACTTCAACCCGATCGTTGTCACCGGACCGAAATTCAAGGTCATCGGAAGCTGGAGGCTAGAAGTGGAAAACACTGATGAAGCGAAACTTAAGGTCTTTGAGGACGCAGAATTCCTTGTTGGGCTCCCGGCAGAGGTAGTAGAACTAAAACATCCGACGATCGAAGAAAATGGTGCGACAACAACAATTACTATCCCGGAGAAATTTCCTCCTGGAAGCATCACTCTCCTAGAGACTTGGATACCGGGGATGGAGGGCGAGGCTTTGGATACATTTGTGGTTAGTGGAGCAGAGGAGGCGTTTGCTAATACAAACTTAACTGAATTGAATTTCATCTTATATCGCGCAGAATCTGAGGAGAAGGACTCCAGTGGTAACAAAGATGGTTGTTATGATATTCCCGGCTTTGGGCCTTTGGTCTATGCCGGGCTCCAAGGTTGGTGGTCTGTATTGAAGGATGTGATTAGGAACAACGATCTTGCACATCCAATTTGTCAACATTTGCGACAGGGACAGTGGCCGTTAGACTATATTGTGGGTCGTATGGAGAAATTAGAGAAACAAGGACACAAAGGTCTAGCTGGACCGACGAAATGGCTAAGAGAACGATTTGACAAGGTTAGAGAGGTTCCAGGATTTTTGCTACCTCGCTACTTTGGACTAGTCATTCAGACAGCATATACAACAGCAGTTGAGAGAGCTGTGAGACAGTTCACTAGCGATATCAATGAAGGTACGACATTCCTCAAGGGTTTGTCGTTAGTATCTTTACAAATGACCGGGTAGGCCCTTTCCCCATAAACTCCAGTTATTCTCTTAAACCATTTAACACTCCTGGTTTAGACTCATGAAATCTGCTTCGTTGTGGCCAAACAAAGAGGTTGCTTGCATGGCCGCGGGGTTGCCTCATTTTTCTTATGATTACATGCGATGTTGGGGTCGAGATATTTTTATCTCTATACGTGGTCTCTATCTTGCAACTGGTCGCTATGAAGATGCAAAGGAACACATTCTCGCCTTTGGTTCTGTCCTCAAACATGGAATGGTCCCTAATCTTCTCGCCAGTGGACGTAAACCACGATATAATGCCCGAGATAGTATCTGGTTCTACCTCCAAAATATTCAGGATTACGTCACCATGGTACCAAATGGTATCGAAATCTTGAACGAATCCGTAAAGCGTCGGTTCCTACCTTATGATGATACTTGGTTTGAGTACGATGATGAACGAGCCTATAGTAGAGAGAGTACCATTGGAGAGATTGTGCAAGAAGCTCTTGAGAGGCATGCATTAGGTTTCGGATTCAGGGAAGCAAATGCTGGGCCAGGCTTAGACTCACAAATGAAATGGGAAGGGTTTTGGGTGGAGGTCAAGACAGATTGGGAAACAGGTTTTGTAAAGGGTGGTAGCCAGTGGAATTGCGGAACCTGGATGGACAAGATGGGGGAGAGCGAGAAAGCAGGAAATAAAGGATATCCTGGTATGTTTCTCTTTTCCTTTCTTTATTCCACTCCTTAAATATCGATCCATGCACTACTACAGCGTGATATAGATAATATTAACATATAACTTGTGGAAATTAGGTACACCAAGAGATGGGGCAGCAGTTGAAATCACTGGCCTTTTGTACAGTACCCTGAAATGGGTCGCAAAGCTCAAAGCCGATGGTGTATACAAGTGGGATAGCGTCAAGACCAGTGATGGAAAAGTGATTACATTTGACCAATGGGCAAACAAGATCAAGGAAAACTTTGAGAGATGCTACTTCATTCCGAAAGACGCCGGGGATGATGAGAGCCATGTTGTTAACCCGGCGTGCGTAAACCGAAGAGGTATTTACAAGGATTTGTTTGGTGGAGGAAAAGAGTTCGAAGATTACCAGCTCAGGTAGGTTTCGAAAATTCTTTACCACCACCTTAATTGGACAACTATCACAATGACTTGGTTAATCAGGTTGACAAGTCTGCTAACACCCCTAAAGGCCAAACTTCGCAATCGCAATGGTGGTTGCCCCTGATCTTTTCGAGCCCTCCCATGCGTTGGGGGCTATCGAGATTGCAGATGCGGCATTGAGAGGACCTACTGGCATGGCTACACTTGAGTAAGTAACTAGCTATATATACTCGTTACTTCTACCAAGAGCCTCATTTATCCCACCCTTATAAATCTATAATGCTCCCACGGCACCTATATTAGGATTTCAGGCTAACTAAACTCTATATTATAGTCCTTCTGATAGCAATTACCGGCCATATTATCGTAATTCTGAAGACTCAGGTTAGTTTTCTTCTGTCAAGATTTTCATTAGCGTTTAGTTGAAACGGCACCGAATACTATATGGAAGTACATATTTACTAAGTTTTGACTCCGTTTGAGCAGATGATTTTGCCACATCAAAAGGGCGCAATTATCACCAAGGGCCAGAGTGGCTCTGGCCTACAGGATACTTCTTGAGAGCAATGTTAAAATTTGACCTAGAAAGAAAGAAAACAAGGGAAGAAAAGATTGAGACACTACTACAAATAAACCTTAGGATGGATGGATGCCGCAAGGCAATCAACGAAAACTTCTGGGCCGGCTTAGCTGAATTGACAAATAAGAATGGAGAATTTTGTCATGATTCAGTAAGAAAATCACCCCGCATAAGAATAGAAGATATTAGTTACTAATTACACATGTCTTATTACAGAGCCCTACACAAGCATGGTCAGCCTCCTGCTTAATCGATCTCTATTATGATGCCTCTAAGATCGATTTGTCGGAGTAATTTATCTATCCAGTTTATCATTGGCAGCGTAGGATATCGCGGTTGTTAGATGAGGCGATGATGAACATGTCCAGTTAATTTTTTCCCTTCTCTTCTATATCTTATTTAGACCAATATGAGGAAGCACTCTTGGTTAGGTTCAAAATATAACATTCGTTAGACGTATTAAAGGCTGGTTCTTGTAGCATTAATAAGATGATAACTTACTTATATTATGTAAGTGGCCAGGTTGCCAAGTACCATTTTGAGTTTGTGCGGTTTGTTCCTCATATTGAAGTCTTGGCATTGTGGGGGAAAACCTTTGGTGGGGCTCCAGCCATCAGTGTGTTTTACAGTCTTTTACGTGCCACTCTCTCTTCCATTTACAACCAGGAATCTGTGCTGGTGGCTCTTCTATTGATACTACTTATCTCCACGACTTACACTTGAACTTCCTACAGCTGACTAGATAAACTGCGCCCGTTACTCAAGCCATGACGGTGAGTTTAATCTTAGCTGCTTCTTTACTCCCAAGGCTATGAAGCATAGGAAGTACCAATTAGGAATGACTCCAACAATTTACAATCCTCTCTTTTTCTCCTTCAATCTAAACCAGACATAACCACTAACAAAGGATTTTAAAAATATATAGACCTACTATATTGAAAACAAAGCGGTTGGTGATAGGACACGCTCTGAAGACTGGAGAGGTACGGACTCCATAGATCCCTCCTTCTCATATGCAGTATTTAGTATAGTAGTTACTCACAATTTTTTTAGTCCGCGGATGTGAGTAATTACTTTAAATGCAACCTCTATCTAAACCTTTTTACCCTAGGCATGATAACTTACTTCACTATTCACAACCAGACAACCCACTGACCCCCCCTGACCTTCTACAACATGAAGTCAAGCAGGTATGTAGCAACCCATTTACATGGCTTGATGCAACTAAAAAAAAATTATAATAAAAACCATCGCCACAGACCGCAGAATCAAAAGCCACCGTCGTCAAAGCCCGAGAAGAAGCTGCTTCGATCCTCCAATCCCGAGATCCCCTAAATCGACTTCTCGTGGTAGTTGGGCCATGCTCAATTCACGACCCCGCTGCTGCCCTCGACTACTGTAAGCGCCTTCTTATTCTTAAAGAGAAACATTCCTCAGAACTCCTTATTGTTATGCGAGCATACCTCGAAAAGCCGCGCACTACTGTGGGCTGGAAAGGCCTTATAAATGACCCAGATATCGATGGCTCCTTCAACATTAACAAAGGACTTAAAATCTCAAGACAGCTATTTGTTGATCTTACCAGTATGGGTATGCCCTTAGCGAGCGAGATGTTAGATACCATTTCACCTCAGTTTTTGGCGGACTTGTTAAGTGTTGGCGCGATTGGTGCGAGAACAACAGAGAGCCAGCTGCATAGAGAGCTAGCATCTGGGCTGTCCTTCCCTGTTGGTTTTAAAAACGGCACTGATGGGAGCTTGGATGTTGCGGTTGATGCAATTGGGGCGTAAGTTTTCCCTTCTTACCTCAGGTAGAAACGATCTTATATGGATACTGATATTATCTATGTGAGAATTCAGTGCCAAGGGCGCTCATCACTTCTTGTCCGTAACGAAGCCTGGTGTTGTGGCGATTGTCGGTACTACTGGAAATGATGACTGTTTTATTATCCTCCGTGGTGGCAAACAAGGCACGAACTATGATGCGGATAGCATTAAGCAGGCAAAGGAAAAACTACGGAAATCAAAGACTCAGGATAAGATGATGATCGACTGTTCTCACGGTAGACCTCCCAATCCCCTTCATAGACCCTCTCCAAATAAACCTATGCCTGTTCTTCATTCGCCCAAGTGTCTTCTGTCGAGATCCGTACTAATCTATTTACCCACCTACAGGTAACTCATCGAAGGACCATAATAACCAGCCCAAAGTTGCGGCCTCAATTGCTGAGCAACTCCGTGGCGGCGAAGATTGCATTATGGGTGTCATGATCGAGTCTCACATCAATGAGGGAAATCAGAAGGTCCCAGTCGAAGGAAAATCCGGCTTGAAGTATGGCGTTTCCATTACTGACGCCTGCATCAACTTTGATGACACTGAGAAGGTGCTAGAGCAGTTGGCTGAGGCAGTCAAAGTTCGGAGAGATATTATTAAGGGTACTACGTCTTCTTGATAGGTTATTTGTAGACTGAGTCGTATAAGGTTCGAGTGTCTTTGATACATATAGTTTCTCTTGTTCTCAATCCCATTTGGTAGATATTCATCAATTAGAAGAATGAAAATTAGTTCTTGTTATCATCATAACTAAATACATACCCTTTCTGTAAAATGTTGAAATTTGTGTATCATTTTGAGTGGCCAAACCCTACTATGCATCTCGTAATTTACCCATGGTGTTACTGTCACGAGTGACAAACTGTGAGTCAGACTCTGGGACTAACGGCTTTGCCGGAAAGTCGAGAAAAAATAGCCAGGCACACAGTCTACAGTAACGGCCCTCAATGGACTCGATACAGCCAGGGGGAGGCGGATTTACTGATTTTCGTGCCCTAAACCTAGACAATCCCATATCTTACGATCACCATACTACGGCTGATGTATTCTAGTGAGTTCCGAGGATGCTTCCCCGGTCCGAGTTACGCCGTAACCACCCCCGCTAGATGAAAAGCCCCTCCCAAACATAGAACAATTCCTTTGTACAAAACATCACCCATCCAATCAAAACCGCCCTATTTCCTGATTCAGCACCACGAGAAGAAACATCTACTCATCAATTCAACTCTGATCCCATTCTCTTCAGATCAACCCCATCAGAAATCCCTCTTTCGCCCCTCTCGCTCTCACGAGGCCTCTCCCCTCCCCTCTACTCACCCCCCCCCTGCCCACAGGAAACCCCTATTACCAGGGCACACACCATGCTTGCGCGATCTATTCTTCGTCCCACCACCGGCGCTGCTCTACTCAAGACGGCTGTTCGTAATTCAACAAGGGTAAGTGAAAACTAGTGACTTCTAATTTATCTCGAGATAGAAAAATTCTGGGTCAATTGGTCATTGGGAATCAAGTCTGCTCAGAGAAGCTGATGCGAATTCCTGGAATGCCGTAGCGAACCGCCACATCTTCCGCCACATCTTCAAATACCGAATCACCAAGGAGCCTGAACATTGCAGGAACAGTTTCGACTCTCGTAGCTGTTGGGTCAATCGCCTGGTATTATCAACAATATGGATTCGGATTCTCTGCTGTGCACGCTGCGACTCCCGCTGAGGAGGGGTACGTCAACCTGATATTTAGCGGGGTCATTTTTTTGTCTTAGGTTCCCTTTATTAACGACGAGTTACCATGGTTATAAAGAATGCACGCACCAAAGTATCCATGGGATCACCAAGGGTGGCTGACTACTTTTGATCACCAAGGGTGAGTTTACTGGCTTCAAAATTTACTTTCTTTAAAATTTTAATTAAGGATATCTTAACACCTACAATTAGTCTCCGCCGTGGGTTTCAAGTCTACCGTGAAGTGTGTGCTTCCTGCCACTCTCTATCCCGTGTTCCATGGCGTGCACTTGTTGGTGTGACCCATACCGTCGACGAGGCCAAAGCTATGGCCGAAGAGAACGAGTATGACGACGAGCCAAACGATCAAGGCGATATTGAAAAACGAACAGGAAAGCTTTCGGACTATATTCCATCACCCTACCCAAACGAAGAAGCTGCCCGTGCTGCTAACCAAGGAGCCCTTCCTCCGGATCTTTCTCTGATTACCAAGGCAAGACACGGAGGCTGCGATTACGTCTTCGCCCTGTTGACAGGATACCCTGATGAACCCCCAGCAGGTGCTGCTGTTGCAGAAGGGTTGAATTTCAATCCATACTTCCCCGGAACCGGTAAATTTATTGCCCCCAAAAACACTAAAGCTATGCCAGTGTCAGTTCTAACGGACTCCGGATAAATAGGAATCGCTATGGCTCGTGTATTGTATGATGGCCTCGTAGAGTACGAGGATGGAACTCCTGCGACTGCCTCCCAGATGGCTAAGGATGTCGTGCAGTTCTTGAACTGGGCCGCAGAGCCAGAAATGGATCAAAGGAAAAAGATGGGAATGAAGGTTATCATCATCTCGACCGTCCTTCTTGGTCTCTCAATTTGGGTCAAGAGATATAAGTGGGCTCCAATCAAGGCTAGGAAGCTTGTGAGTACCCTCAACTTTCCATCCGCTAGATTATAGTTTTCTTAGCTCACGTTATACGTAATTAGGTCTACAACCCACCCAAATAAACAGAATAAGCGAATCCCCCCGTATAATAAATACGGAGGCAAGAGCTCTGGATGAAGAAAGGGAAAGCTTTAAGCTTAGCTAGAGAAGATGGGTTACCGTTGTCATTTTTTTTCGGTGTAGTTGGTTGGCCTAGATAGAACAAAGGCGGAAATATATTTGAGCCTTGATCAGGCGAATGGCAAAACAACTGTTGTATTCCCCTGATCTTGTTTCTCCTTCTGTATTTTGAATGTGGTTGTTCTTTTCCATTACGTTTTTACCGGCAATTGTAAATTTCTTTTTTTGACCATTTTTTGTATATCCTTTTTTAGGTGATACCGCAGCAACGCCTCAACCCCTGGTAACTGCTCTTAAAGTCCATTCAAAATAGGAAATGTGACGCCTGTACAGATCTTTCCTCTCTCTAGTTCGTGGTACGTGTAAGATGCGTATCTGAGGCTATCCCACTACGTTATTAGGCCAGGGAGCCGACTCGGAAGAGATAGAGTATATGTCTGTGTGCATGCGTGCACCTACTCTACATGTAGAGCACATGTACTTACCTATACCTATGTACTTCACTACCGCAAAGTATCACATGAAGTATCCAGCTGGCTTCCACCGAACAGGCGCGGAAGAACCTTTTGCCTAGGCACTTCCACAAATTGGGTTCAAGGCTTACTAGAAATCGAGACCATAATTTCCATTACATACGCCTCCGTGCCTCAAACTAATACGTGGTGCACATGCGATGTCATCTTGGCCGCGGAACTGTGATATGATGTGCATGTGTGAGAGCAAAAACCTAGTGCAACACTAAAATCTCCGACGATTCTTGGAATCCCATCAAAACCCAGTTACCACTACATATAGCTCAATTGCTTCCCAACATTTCATCTTTCATCCTCTACGTATCATCCCTTACCTCACTTTCAATCTCAACCTCTTATCAATCACTCTTATCCCAAGCTTGTATATTTATGCCACTTTCTTCATCAGCCTCTTCGTTGCTTTTCGGTTCACCTGCTGCCGTCATTGCTGCCAGTACAACTTCAACCACAGCTGTTGCCTCTAGAAGACTCGCCCATATTTCACAAACACTTGCGAATTCAGCAAAGATGACGATCACCCCTACCCAAAAACACAGAGTGACCGTTGTAGGGTCCGGAAACTGGTAAGATTTCCCCGGTGATACTGTCTTTTTCCAGTGTGAGCATCTTCTTTAGTGACAAAGTCTCAAAAAAAACTATGGAAAAGAACAAAGGCTAATCTTATATCGACACATAATATGAAGGGGGAGTGCAATTGCTAAAATTGTAGCCGAGAATACACAAGCTCACCCAGAGCTCTTTCATCCCGAAGTTAAGATGTTTGTTACTCCACCTTACTCCCTTTGGCGTCCCTTAATTCTGACTTGCCCTGTGGGAAGGTGGGTATATGAAGAAAAATACCAGCTACCTTCGACTCACCCCGCGTATGACCCCACCAAGCACGCTGAGCCTGAAAAGCTCACAACTTTAATCAACACTCTACACGAAAATGTCAAGTACCTCCCTTCAATCTCATTGCCAGATAATGTTATCGCAACACCTGATATTCGCCATGCAGCCTCCGACGCAACTGTCCTAATCTTCAACGTCCCTCATCAATTCGTTTCTAACATCTGCAACCAGCTTGACGGGGCCTGCCTCCCGTACGCCCGTGCAGTATCTTGTATTAAGGGGGTCGATGTGAGCCCAGAAGGTATCTCACTCTTCTCTGATACTATTGGTAGGCGGCTCGGAATCTATTGTGGTGCGCTGTCTGGCGCAAATATTGCGAATGAGGTCGCCGCCGAAAAGTTCTCCGAGACGACTATCGCGTATAACCCACCGACTGGTCCCACAAAGGACTATCCAAACGGCCTCAACAAGGCCCCAGAAAAATTACCGCCGGTGGACCACACACTACTCAAGACTCTTTTCCATAGACCGTACTTCCACGTACGCCTCGTCTCTGATGTAGCCGGTGTTTCTCTCGGAGGTGCGTTAAAGAACATTGTTGCTATCGCTGCAGGCTTCGTTGACGGCCTCGGCTGGGGTGATAACGCGAAGGCTGCTGTAATGCGTGTTGGGCTTCTTGAGATGCGTAAATTCGGCAAGATGTTCTTCTCCGAGAGCTGCAAATCAGCCACCTTCACCGAAGAATCATGCGGTGTTGCAGACTTGATCACATCGTGTAATGGTGGCCGGAACCACAAATGCGCTAAGCTCAGCATCCAAAAGAATAAACCTATCGAGGAGATTGAGGCGGAGGAGCTGAACGGACAGAAGCTACAAGGTACCAGCACTGCGAGTGAAGTAAACGAGTACCTAAAACGTAGAGAACTTGAGGCGGAATTCCCTTTGTTTACCGCTGTTCACCGTGAGTACCCCCCTTTTTTAGCATTTGATGACGACTTTCTGTTGGGAACTGCAAAACACGACTAACCGTTGCCTTCCGTTTTTTTTTTTTTTATGAGGACAGAAATCTTGAAGGGTGAAAAGAAGGTGAGTTTCCCGTAGAACTTTACCCATTTGTCGGCTCTTTCAGGTTAAACATGGGCTATGACTAATGTGTGGCGACAAAAACAGGTCGAGCACCTTCCTGAGTTGATCGAAACCGTGTAATAGGACCCAGGATAGCCAACTATTGATAAGTACACTTTTCAGTTAGTTTTGAGCTTTGAGTGGTTTGAGTGTTTGCTCTTGTATTCTCAACACCAGGAAGGGTTGGGGTTACTGTCTTTCTTTTTTTTTAAAAAAAAAACATAGAGATACCCAGGATAGAGTAGGGCTTAGGGATTTTGAGAAAGAATTTTTTCCCATTATAAAAATTCTAATTTCATAGAGTGAAATTTAGCCGTAATAAATATATCATTTTTATCTAATGAGCATTTCAACCGATCTCTCTAATAGTTCTTTAGTTACCTTTAGCACGTGGTGCTTGGTATAGTAAAGTTTTCTGTGGGCTTTAGCTATGCCCGCTCTAGTATAGGGCTCTTGCACGCAAAACACTGGGCGACTACATCCCCGCCAGACATACATTGTGACCTGTTTGATATACCCTTTCAGATCCTAACTCTGTTGCTTTATATGTCACTCTCAATTTCTACGGATAGATAGCTGACTTTCTAACAGTGAGCTTTGATGTCCTTAATGCCCTCTAATAAGACCTACTGGAACCATAAAAGATCACTCGAATGTCTATTAACACAAAGATTTTATTGAGTTCTGACTTTGAAAAGTGATTTGTGTTCCTTGTATGTACAATACAGCGGAGAGAGACGAAAATTACAGCTCTTAGCAAGGATAGTAAAGAGATAGCAGAAATTTAAATCGTAGGGGGGAGCTGTATGACATGCCAAATCGAGCTGAGGGAAATGAAAAAGAAGACAATGATAAAGAAAAACACCCAGGATACATAAGAATCCTATTCTACATATAAGCCCGACAAAGCTTGTTCCGACAACTACCTCGCTAAAAACAGATGGGGCCCACGGAAACGTAGGTGTGGTACGACTCCATACCTACCGCCCCACAGAGCTTTATATTCCGATCCCCCCTCACTGTTGCTTACAAAAAGCTTTTGCTTTTTCGGTTATATGCGCGTTGATCCCTCAACCACTGTCGGTACTGTTTCACGGAGCCAATCTTCTCGCCGTAGTAGTCTGGTACCGGATTACTGAAAGACTGGAAACTCGGATCTACACGGTTCTTTTTGATGTGTTGCAGAAACTCCTTTTCCCTCTATACAACATAGCATACCTTTATTAGCCCAACTATAAAAAAGGGTCATCACTAGTGAAGAATTTCTCTTAAACGGCAAGGGGAAGGGGAAGGATCAATCCACCTCCGCAATAGCACCCATATGTTTCTTGTTCATAACCCCGAACGCTGAACTGCCTAGCACCGGTCCAGCTAGCCATCCAACTGCACCACAGCTCAAAGTTGCAAGTCCAAACATAATTAATGGGTCCATTCCCATGATCATTTGTGTTGGATCAATTTCCTTGTTTGCCAGATAGCCGATTCCTGCGCTTGTGCCTAGCATTGATCCAAAGATACTAGAGACAAGATTGTAGCGGCGGCGGACCTTGCGGAGGTGAAGGAAGGAGTCCCAGTTTAGTTGAGGTGTGAGTTTTTTAGCGGGAGATGCTGAGGTTGGTGTTGTGGAGGGTGTGGTGGTGGAGGCATTGCGGGCGTGGAATGATCGGTTGAAGGAGATATATGTAGATTTTGTGTATGTAGCTAGAGATATACGGAGACCGAAAGTGGCAGTACGTAGAGGGAGGATAGCTGTGGGGAGCATTGCGGTGGTTATGAAGGCCAAATGGCGGGGGAGGGGCAGTCCGATGATGATTAGATGTTGGAGGTGTGGGACTTGCGCGAAAATTGTCAAGCAACCTTAGTGCGGTTATGACGAACTTTTATTCCAGGGTATGGAATTTCAAGTAAACGTACATATAGATACCACTTGTGGATTTTTCCAATTACCTTGAGATTGCTAAACCCCTCTTTCACAAGTGCTGCAATATGTTACTATCGCATATATGAGATAGGATTCCAATATCTCACACTGTTTCACTCAAGTCACTCACTGCTACTAAAATAGCTGTTGAGTGGTAGAAAATCTCTACGTTTGGTACATCATACTCTAGAAAAACTGAATTATACTAATAGTTGAAAGAGGGGGCATGACCGGTTTTGGTGGAGAGGGTTTCCCTGGCTCTGATCCCCTCAAAAACCCCTATTTCTATAAGAACACCTTCAAGGTGAAAATTTATATGCCTAGATTATTAAACTATCGCGTAGTGAATTATACCGGGTATTACGAGCATGAAGAGAATATCTAAGTACAGACTCTATCCCAGCGAGAATTGCTGTAAGCACCACATACCACCTAGGACTCCCTCTCCCCCAATAAAATTTGTACTCCTTAAAACGAAGCCTGCTCAGGTCTTACAATATTCTTGATTATCAATGGTTGCCGGGTTCGGAGGGGCTCTACTTTCTCTCGGCCGTGTGCGTTATTCCGGCGGACCTGAATTAACCCGTCAACTCAACTCTAAGACATCGCCCCAAAAAATATTCACGATCCGTGCCATCCGACAACTACATATATAAGCTACATCAACCTCATAATGTCCTCTAAATCTATAGCTCAGTACCCCGTTGGCACAGATCACTGCAATATAACACTAATCACTACCCGTTTATTCGACCTTTACGTCCCTTCTTACCTCACCCCGCAAATAACAACACAGAAAGATATGATTGGAGCCCCGGTCACCGCAGGAGAAGGATCGAATGACCAAAATATACTCTACCTAGCCTACGGGTCGAATCTAGATAGTGGGACATTTCAAGGCAAGCGAGGGATAAAGCCGGTTAGCGCTACAGTGGTGACAGTGCCCACATTGACACTGGTGTTTGATCTCCCGGGGATTGCGTACCTAGAGCCGTGTTTTGCCAATGTCCGGGCTATCGGTGAGGGGAAGCAGAAAAGGGAGAAACCACTGGCTGGGACAAGATCGGAGGACATGGAAGCAACAATCTTCCTCTCAAAACTCAAAAATAGAAACTACAGAGACACTTCTGACATAGACGAGGACTCTGACGAGGACGCACCGCCTCTCGTCGGAGTCGTCTACGAAGTCACCCCCAAAGACTATGCTACCATCATAGCCACAGAAGGTGGTGGCGCATCCTATGCCGATGTTCTCGTCGAGTGCATTCCCGTCTCCGAGAGCCCGGAACCAAAACCGTTCAAAGCCCACACTCTCCTTGCCCCAGTCACGAAAACTCGAAAGGGGAATGCGCAACCATCAGCCCGTTACCTCGGTATTATAACCTCTGGTGCCGCGCAACACAATTTCCCAGAGTCATATCGCAACTACTTAGCGCGATTTAAGCCTTACCAGATCACGACTTTGAAGCAGAAGATTGGGCGGGTGTTATTTGTAGGGATGTGGGCTCCTATTATTGTAACAACATTAGGTATAGCACGGTTAATCAAGGGTCCACAACCAGGATGGATTACAAAGATAACTTCGACGATTTCTCGCACAATGTGGTGGTGCTATGATACGGGGTTTAAACCTTATTTTGGGGATGGTGAGAGGACAATTGGGGAGAAGAGGGTTGTAGAGATGTATGATAAGCGTGAGTCGGAGAGTGGGGGAGTGCAGAAGGTGGATGATATGTTTGTGAGTCTAATGGGCGGGGAGACGAATATGGAAAGTTCAATTACGAGCTTGTCAGCCGGCTGGGACAAGCTTTAGTGGTATCAAACCAAATATTTTCACAGGCGGGGAGGATATATAGATTTTTTTTTCTTTAGCCTGGAGTAAAGGGAATTTAATTTTAGTAGACATGAATTTTAAACATCGCTATACTAGCAAATATATTACAATATTCCCACCATACATCACCCCTGGTTTCTAAAGAAGATGGTTATTGTGCAGTACCAATAACAACCTCCTTAAAATCCATCAAGGTATAGATATTTTATTTTTATTTTATTTATTGGGCCTTGTAATATCTATTTACCTCTAAAGTCTGCCCTCATCATTCCACTCTATTTCTACTAGTTTTGGAGATCCATGTATTTGAAAATCATACCTTAATATGTATATATATAACGTTTTCGGTCGGCTTGGCTGCTACGTGTATTTGCGGTTATTTTAGTTCCCCTATAATAAATTGCCTAATAGATGACTGTCTTACTATTTTCTAAGTTCTTCATATAAAATACCTGTGTGCTTACAGGCCAGGAGAACTTCTCAATGTGCTATAACCAAATGCTTCCAGAGAAAGAGAAGTATTCTAAAGAGTAGATTATATTAATTATCAAATAAAACCAAGGTATTTAAATAGTGGGTGGACCCTGTACAGTTGGTTATGTGGGTTTTGCTGTCTATTTTGCTATGCGACATACTACCCGACTGACCCCACCCTCACCGAAAACGTTACCTATGCGTAGTGGTATGGTCTAAGGGGTTGCGGTAGTTCAAAGTAGGTACTTATAACCATAAATCCATAATACTAGTTACTGTGACGGAGGGGGATAGCTATTTACTCTTAAATTATCATGAAACATAAAACCGAAGACCAAAGTCATAAAAACAATCCAAGGAGCTCTAGCCATGGACAGGTACAGAAAAAAACAAAGCCCCAACCTTCGCCATACAAGTAGTGCAAATTAAACATTATACACTTCTGTTTCCTCCATCTCGAAAACCCAACTATTGAACCACAAAATCCATATTCCATAAAAAATATAATGTAAATTCCCAGAAAAAAAAGACCTGTCGATCTAAAGCCTAAAGGCTGGAGCAGACCAATTACCAAACTAGTGAACTAGTAGACCCATCCATAAAAGCAAGTGCAGTTCACGCATATCCCGCCCCCAAACCCCTAGGAAAACGAAAAGATAAAAAGAGGAACAAGCCCCACCCAACGCACTTAATTCAAAAAAAGAGTTTGTAATGAAATAGGCTTAAATAAAGGAAGCTTTCCCCTCCCCCCCCCAAAAAAAAAAAAAAAAAAAAGGATTAAGTACTAGCAAAATAGACCCATTTCCTTTTATGTGTAGAAACACCCGATGATCCGATTTAGCCAAAATGAAAAATAAGAGATGGCAGTAACAGCTCAGTCAAAAAATAGGAGTAATAAAATACACATGAGAGGAGAATAAGGAGTAAGAGAAAACCGCATCTAAGCAAACTTGCGTAACCCAAGAGAAATAACAAACCACAAGGGTGAGCCCTTCACAACCACCCACAATCTATCACTCACTCCATATCTATATCCTCATCCTCATCTCCATCATCCATCATTTCCTCATCATCATCTCCTGCAAAACTAGGCTCCCTTGTCTCGTCATAAATTGCGCTCCCTCCCCCTCCACCAGGAACACTCTCATCTCCGCTTCCAGTACCCTGCCCATGACTCGCGGCTACTAGTAACAACTTTGAGGCAATTTGCAGATGATGCCCATCGGTGCTCGGAACATCTGAAACAGTGGCTGGCGCCAAACCTTGAGCAGCGCGCTGCCTATCTGACTCTTCCCATCTATCCAATCGTCTTGTCATTCTACGAACAGCGGCGGCGAGTGAATTGGCCTCTTCTCCATAATCTTCTTCTTCTTCCTCTACAGGAATCAAACCCGCTACTGATGGTTGGATAATCCCATTAGCGAAACGCCTATGATGATCATAATGGATGTTATGTTCGAGTTTAATCTTTTTCGAAATCGGTTCAATCACAGCTCCATCTTCGCCGACTACCCCGGCACTACCACTAGTCCCGTTTCCGAATGGGTTACCATCGTCGGCAATAATATCTGATTCCTTTTCTGGTACCACTGCCACCTCATGAACACGCACAATTCTGACCTCCCTCTCATCGTCGCTCTTTGCAAATGGATCTTCAAGATTTTTAATTCTCCGCCAGCATCTAACCATGGAACCTTGCTTTAGCCTTGTCTTTCTTGACTTCCTATCAAGGCTCCTTAACTTGCGGTCAATCATATACTCTGCTCTATCCTTCCTATTTTGCTGGACGGCAATTTGGTGAGTCGTCAATGGCCTTTGCTTAGGTCCCCTCTCTGAGCCCATCATAGGGCTTCCCTTATCTCCGATCATCGATGGCTGGATCGATCTTGCGGCTGAGATGAGGTGGCCGGAGGCATCGGGTGTAGAAAGTTGCTTCCCGCCGGTTCGTAAGATGATCCTGGGAGTTCCTTTAATTTCGCCGTCAGCGTTCCGTTTTCCAGATCCTTTTGGCCGACCACCTTTATTTTTCGGAGGTGGTTCTGAAGACGGTGTGTCAGGTCCCTCATTAACAATATGGGCGATTTTTGTAACTGTTGAAATGCGGCGGCTGTTGAGATTTTTACCATTGGCAGGGGGTGTCATAAAATTCTGAGGAGATACAGAACGTGTTTGATCGTGATTATTATCTGAATCATATTCGTACTGTTCGTTATGCGAATAATTTCGCTTATTGTTGTTACGGGTAGGGTTTCGAGTAGGGCCTTATGGATAACATTAGTGTCTATGAGAGGGGATTGGACAACAAGATAGGATTCGTAGCACGAGAAGTGGAAAAAAAATATACGTTGTCCATTTCTATCACTAAGGGTAACCATCTTAGAGGGGGGCGAACCTGCTGGTGATTGTGTATCCTCTTCTGGAGAAGGAGCAATATCTATAATAATCCATACTGTCAGGAACTACCCAGAGCCTACTAAAAATACCAGCCAAGACAAACGCTGGTTGACAAAACGGTTACTCACGTTTCTTTCCCTTTTTTCCAGTCGACGGCGCAGGTGCATTCCCAATATCTTCAATCAACTCTATAATCTATGTGTCAGCCCCATGCACCCACCCACCTATTTGTGTTGTACATGTTCCTAGTCCATACAGATACTCCCAACAAAGAGATGAAGAGAGAAGGGGAGGCCACATACTTTTTCGCTCCTTTTGCATACGTTCACCAAACTCAATTTCCTGAGCCGCATCAACATTCTCCAAGGCAGCCTGTTCTTCTGTTAAATGTTCGAACTGTGGGACCTTGCAAGGTATGCCACCGTCTTTTGCTTCTTGGCCTTTCCCATATGGATTCTCTATGGCTGATTTTACTGTGAAATCTCCCTCAAGATACCACCACATCAGCCATAAAAAGGCTCTTGCCCTGCTCTTACTTGAAAGAGTGCTCCTCATAATAAGATCATAAAAATCTCTCGATTCGGGGAAATGCAGTTCCGAGACCTTGGGTGCATATGTTGAGAGAAGGAAAACTAGGTTTATGGGGTTGGTGCGGGGAACTCCCAATGCTTCCAACTGCTCAAGTGTTAATGGTTCTTTACGGTCTTCGCATGCTCCCTTAAGAATCGATTTCAAGCGAGGGGCATCCTGAAGCTGCTTATAAGCGTGCGCGTCGGTATATGACTGCAGTGATGGGATGGCATGGTAGGTCCGTAGCTGAGCTTTCATTTCAGGGAAGACTACAGAATAGGAACGGATTAGCTGCCCGCCAATTCATCAGAGCAAGACCCCATGGAAACCAACTGCCATACTAATATTATCTCAATCAAGTAGTTAAGGTTATATTAAGAACTCACAGTTTAGGGTTGTATTCATCCTTCCGACGTTCACCAACAAACACACCATAGCCATATTTAATGCATTGGCCCTCTCACTCATAAGCTTGTCCCTCAAGATTTTACTAGTCTTGCTGCTCCGGGCCATGGCATCAATGTACACATCCGCAAAAGTGCATTCCTTCCTTCCGTCATAGCTGTTCGTGAAGACATGTTTCGAGTCCGTAAATATGGCCTCCAAGAATTCAAATTGAATGTCTTTCCTCCAAAGCGGCACACCATCCGGTTTTTTCAAATGCTTAATCTTGCTTCCTGAGAAGAAACTCGTCTGCTGCTTCCGCCCGAGTCCACCCGTGTGATTTCCACTTCCACTTCTCTCTCCGCCGCCGCCACTACCACCACCTCCTCCTCCACCTCCTCCACCTCCTCCACCTCCCCCGGCCCCTCCGGAGACACTGGACGACTGCGAAATATTTACACCCGCTCCGCGAGACGTTGCGCGTCCGTTGCTACCCCGGCGTTCATCGATATCAGCGGAGGAGGGACGGGTATCTGTTTGGCCACTTCCACGGTCTTTGCCATCACTTGAGTGAGCGGAGCTTTGTGGTTGGGTTTTGTTCGTGGTGGACCTGTGCTGAATGATGCTTAAATCTCCAGCAGCAGAAGTAGCAGTAGCGCCTCCAGACGCCGAGGCGACAGGCGACGATACCTCGGACGGCACTTCCGTCATTGCTGGTTAACCTTTCCGTTAGAGACGGGCGCGACGAATGCGGATCCGGAAAACAAGACTTACTAGAGAGAAGTGTGACGCGATGGCAGTTGTACGCGTTGATATTTTTGTAGGTAGAATAAATGAACTAATGGTTAAAACAAGGCTTGTTTTAATCTGGCTGATCGATTGTTCACGATAACTTAAGGGTTTAAGGGGAAACACGGAAAATATTGGGACTCTAAAGAAGGTAAAGCTTGCTATACATATGTTGATTCTGGGGTTGTGTTGGCATCGCTTAGAGCAAGTTGTCTTGACCAGAGGGTTGTAGAGATAGATGGTTTAGGGGAAGGGGATGGGAGGGGGAGGTGGGAGAGGGAGAGGGAGGGGAGGATGGATGGAGGAGAATGAAAGATGGAGGATAGAAGAATCGTGAGAGAAGGCAAGGAAGGCTGTCGTCAGCTATTTCGATGGGGCGATCGGAAGTTTGAGGACGGAAAATTCTTATTCTGTTGTGTCTGTGGCCTAAAGGAATGGCGTTTGGCTGTTGGCGTCTCAGCTAGGGGAAGAGCGTAGAGGATGCACGAAAAAATTGCAAAATCAAATCATCACGAGAGCTCTAATAGAGGAATACTCATAGCACCCGTCCTCATGTTATCATATCCGAGATCACAACAAAAACTCCCTCTGAATCATGAATTACCCATCTGTCGCACACTGTAATCACAATACACCCGCGAATACCCAAACACCTATTCAATAGGCCGCGATGTTTCCTACTATACTTTTTTCCGAGGTTGCAGAGTAAGTAAAACGTAAAGTTACACCCCTCTTCCCCCCATCAAAATCCTGCCAACACATTTTCTCGTCACGCCTTCCCCCCTTCAGCCGGAGTTCGCTTCAAAGGCTGCCTCCCTAGTTAAAAAGGTTCCTATTCACGCTACACACGACGCTGATTGGGAAGGATTTTCTCTTCTACGAGATTGTATCAGGTCATTCTTCCAATGTTTACCGGTGTGTTTTTTGTATCAGTCCGTTGTAGTATCTATGTACAGAGCCGCATCCTCGGGTGTTGCCTCGTGCAGTAAGTTATCTGCCGCTTTGGGCCGCTAATCTTCCCTGTTTGTGCCGCACGTAACGTCAGGCGACAAGACAAGTACTTTATGGATAATAATACTGTAATCTCCTCCAACGAGTGATAATACATGATCTTCTGCATCTGCAGCTGCCTTAGCACATGAACCTCTAGATCGGACTCCTCAAACAAGGAAGCTATCCCATAACCCGGTGAAGCTGCCCCTTTTCCGTGGGGGCCAAAATTCTGTGGCTAGACTCAGGCTTCTACTATTTTTCATAGGCTACTATATGTTGAGCCACCGCCACTTTGGGGGGGCAGCATTTTCCACCGGATTATGGGATACGCACCGGTTATACCCTATTCGCTCATCTATCAAAACTACCCATAGCGACACTATCAAAATCGCAACAATCTTGACCCAGTAGTGGTTTGGGACGTAATAAGTCCCAGTCAGATATCCTAGAGCAGCATATTATACCGGAGTGAGTGATTGGATAGGGTGAATATGGTCAAATTGATAATTTGTTTGTTTGTTCCACCTCATTGAGTAAGTACTAGGTGTTAAGGGTAAGTACTATCAACTATTCTCGGTTAGATAGCTCCTTAATGCAGGCTTGTACTCTAGTTGGTTTGACAATGCTGCACTGGTCAGTAAAATAATATATGAACTGCGAGGGCTCCAGGCTAAGCAGCCGCGGCACAAATTCAAAGACTCTAATTTGATGCTTAATTGTACACAAAGTACTTAGTATAAATATCAAGATAAAGCTCAAATAAATGAGTATGAAAACTAGTGAAAAGCGCAGTCCTGTAGTTGTATTTTTTAGATTTTTTAGATTTTTAAAGGGATATACAAGATATTCCCAGTATTCCCCCCTCTTCATACAAATTATGCATGTGGGGTAGACGCTATTGGCTCTCTCCTATGGGGCCCATATATTCTCACCCTATGGACACTAGGTTCTCGGTACTTAAGCACATCCCCGGGTACACTAAGGCTGTTCTATCTTAATATTTCCAGTATTGGGAAAATTGCCGGTTCCGATAACCTGGTTCAAAGGACTCATTTTGGGTATACTTCAGGGAGCCCGAGTTGATACTGGATTAGACTCAGACACAACTTAAAAGTGTAGTGATGCATGTAGTAATACAAGGGATAATAAGATAGCTCTAATTTTAATTCAAATTACCAAACTAAACAGGCATTTCTCTATACTACTCGACCCAGCAAATCTCTAACCATCAGGGACACGTACAAATACAAAAAAATAAAATAAATAGAATCTACCTATAACCCCCCTTTCTTTCCCTTCGTAGAGAGAACAGAAGCCACCCCACCGGTCCAAAAGTAACTAAGTGTATGAAGAAAAAAACACCCTAGACCTAGACCGGTAAAATGGAGATATAGAAGGAGGGAAAACACCCATCGTCATCATCATCATACATGAAAGAAATCATGAAAACAAAAACGCCGGGTAGATATTGATACAACCTTCCGTCCCTTTCTCTTGTATGTGTTGTGTCCCCCAACATCGTAGGCCCGCCCTAATTCAGCATAGAGAACTCCCATTTGAAGTAAAAGCAAGACACAAGACTCGATATCAGAAACAAAATATAAAGCAGAGCAAAAACAAAACAAAAAGATTCTCCCACCCATTTCTCATTCAAAACAAAAACAAAAACAGAAGCGCCTCTCATTTCCCCATGCCTAAAAAACCGCCAGTGCTTTTTTGAATCTCAGCAGAACACAAACACATTACTAGTAATAAGATAAACCCCACAACTAGGAAGAGAACAAAAATAAAATCGTGTAAATGAAACTCCCAGTTGATAGACCCATCTATACCCGTTTGTGTTGTGTATAACATGCCCCATGCTGATCCCACGTAATGTAAATGCCCTGCTTACAAGAAGGCCTGAAGTAACAAGAAATTCAAGAGAAATACACATGGCCTTGAGAACAAACAAAAGGAAATGACAGCCATGTATTGAGAGAACTAATGAAAAAAAGAAAGAAAAAAAAAACCTTTTATGAAATTCGAAAACAAAAATTATTGCGCCATGTTTAAACCATTTCCGTTTCTCCCTTCCTTTTTATGCAAGAAGATGAACAAACAAACAGCATTTTTTTTTCGTGATCTAGGAAGAAAAAAGGCCCAAACATACGCAACGCCGTAATGAGATGCTTACCACCATGAATTCCCGCCGCTGGGGTTCCCGTAACTTCCACTTCCACCTCCGCCGCCGTATCCACCAGAATTGTAGCCTCCGCTACTAGTACCCCCGCCATTGGAATATCCTGTAGAAATTTGTGTTAGCATTGCTGTGTATACTAATTGGTGTGATGGGATAACTAACCTCCATATCCTCCACTGGGAGGACCACCAGATCCACCGAACCCTCCGCCAGCCCCACCAGCCCCACCACCACCACCATATTTTCTGAAGTCACGGGTAGCTGTACCCCTTCCTCTACCACCGCTAGACCTTCCACCGCCACCACGTCCACCACCACCACCGAATCCGCTTTCTCTAGCAATAGTCTCTAAGAATGAAGGGACCTCCTGATTGGCCTCTTTTAGTAGTTCAATAAGATCCCTCACGACACCACGATTACCACGATTGAAGAATGCAGTAGAAATACCAGTGTTACCAGCACGACCAGTACGACCAATACGGTGGACATAGTCGTCGATATCAGTAGGGAGGTCGTAGTTGACAACATGGGTGACATTGGGGATATCCAGGCCTCTGGCAGCAACAGCGGTAGCAACTAAAACAGGGCAGCGACCGGTACGGAACATTTCAAGAGCACGCTCACGCTCACGCTGAGTGCGGTCCCCATGAATGGAAGTGGCCGGAAAGTTCTGGTTGAGTAAGAAATCACTCAAAGAGTCGGCCATACGCTTAGTCTCCACAAAGATTAGAGTAAGGCCACCGCTATGGGTGTGTAGGATATCTAAAAGAACAGAGCGCTTGTCCTGATCCTCGACGTACTCGACTTTTTGAGTAATGTTTTCGGAGGTTGAACCAACACGACCAACAGAAAGAAAGATGTAATCTTTCAAGAAATCCCTAGCAAGCATCTGAATATCCCGGGGGAAAGTGGCTGAAAACATGAGAGTCTGACGAGCATCAGTCTTAGGCATATCCTCGCCCTCAACAATACGGCGGATCTGGGGCTCAAAACCCATATCCAACATGCGATCCGCCTCATCTAGAACTAGATACTTGATATTGGCGAGTGAGATACGGCCGCGCTCAATCAAATCAACGAGACGGCCAGGGGTGGCAACGAGAAGATCACAGCCACGCTCAATTAGACGAAGCTGAGAAACGATATCGGCACCACCATAGACAACACAAGGCCTAACCCATGAACGGTAGGCAAACTTGCGAGATTCTTCATAAATCTGAGAGACAAGCTCACGGGTAGGGGCCAAGATAAGTGCTGTAGGGTAAGCCTTCCGCTGACGTCCATAACCACCACCATAAGCAGCAGCACTGGCAGGAGGGGCCGAAGGACCCTGTAAGAAAGATTGCGAAAGGATTGGGAACAAGAAGCCACCGGTTTTTCCGGAGCCTATAAATAATTAGCATGTATCCTAAAGCTGCTAATATACTCCGGAGGGGGGTTTACCAGTCTGAGCACATGCCATTAAGTCTCTACCTCCCATGACAATGGGGATTGAGTATTTTTGGACAGGGGTTGGGTTCTTGTAATGCGCTAAATCAATGTTTCCCAAAAGATGATTATCCAATGGGGGACTTGTGAAAGTGGTTACTGGCTCGGGGACATCATGACCGGATGCCTCTACTGGAATGTCATCATATTTCTCGAAGTTGATCCCGATATTTTGTTTTGTTGGGTCGTTTGGTACACCGAAGAGTTCCCTCTCCAAGCGAGGATTTGCAGGACCGGGGATATGTTTTCCATCAACCCAGCGTCCGTCTCCAGAGCCGGAACTCCTCCCGGAGCTTGGGGTACCATATCCGCTAGGGTCAAAGGAACGTTGGGGACGAGGAGTAGGAACATCCCATCCGCTGCCACCACTAGCAGCAGCAGCAGCACTGGGTGTAAAGGTTGGCGCATTGGCCCAACCGTTAGCTTGAGGAGCTCGAGCAGCAGGAGCACTATTGGAGTAATTAGCAAAATCCAGTCAAAGAGTTGTATGCGGTAACTTGGTAGCGCAAAGTCGAGATGGAATGACGTATATCACAACAACGAACAAATCAAAGTAGGAAACCCGTTTCTTATAAGGGCCAATTACACCGCCGTAAATTGGTATGTTTGACTCATTACAAGAACAATCTCGATGAGACAAAATACAGCGCCAAATGGTGGCAAATAAGGTTCAAATAAGAAATGTAAAGACATACTCAGCACTCCATCTCGATGCCTGAACGCCATTAGAAGCGCCATTCTGCACTGAGGGTAAAGGTCCGGCTGCAGGTGCGGCAGTTGGTGGTCTCAAAGCGTTCCTCATGTGAGGCGGGATATAGGCAGCTCTTTTCTGCTCGCCACTGCCAGAGGAGTGGTTGGAAGCTCCTGAAGAAGGGGCAACATCTGCATGAACAGATTCGTTCATGCCTAAGGTTTGCATGCGTTGGTTAAGATCAGCAGCCATGATTGCAGTTTTATCGCTCGTGGTTAGTGTAGAATTTTAGGTATTTATCGTGTACTTGTGCTTGTTGAGATGATAGCAAAAAATAGTGAAATCAGGAGGAAAAGAAGATTTCGGTGACTCCTGCGTGTGATACTAGGGAAAGAAAAAGAGTTGGTCCCTTTATCTATCCTCCCGTCAAGTGGATGATTCGTAACGTCTTAAAAGAAGGAACGATGGGAATGGTGGGAAAAAAAGGGAAAGAACAGAACTCTCGTAGTGAGAAAAGAAGGACCACTGGGTAGATTATCCTGCTCCTTTGACAGATGAACTGGAAAAGGAAGGGGAAAGAGAAGTAATTTTATTTCTTTGAAGATGGGAGGGGAGATGTTGAGGGTGTAGGGGAGATAGGGAGGAGAAGAGAAGGGAGGACGATTACTTCAGGCAAGCGAAAGAAAGGGTGGGTGAGGACAGAAAAAAAAAAGTGGAAAAAGAAAAGAAAATATCAACCGCGAAGAGGAAAACGGCAAACGGGCTGACTAAGAGAGCCGCAATGATGGCAAAAACTGGACGAAAATTTGCGGATTGCTGCTTCCACTCACGAACAACTAGCCAACCACCACATGGCCAGCGGCAAAAAAAAGCAACCAAGATTTGGATAAGGAAGGATGTGGCTGCCGCAGTTCGACGGGGTGCTTCGGGCGGGAGTCAACTCGCCAGCAACACCTAGGCCAGCAATACATGCTGTACGTCCACGCATACGTATGTAGTAAAGGGTCTACTCTACTTGGGTATATAGGTTCTTATAGCTTCGTTGGCTTCCTCAGTATTTTTTTATACAGTTTCTATACCGGCTACGGTGTCCTGGAACCGTAATCAATCTCGGCCAGCATCGGCCAGACCCGTTTAGGTTCTGAGATGAGGCTTCAGTGGGAATACCGGTATATGTAGGGGCCGGAACACTCCCATTCTTCTGGAAATCTTTCGGCCACTCAACTTTCATCTAACTGACTAACTAACTGTCCATTTCCGCCGGGACTGTGATATGTGTCACACAGAGAACTCTTGTGATATTCAGGGCTCAGGGCTTAGTAAGCTGGAGCCGTAGATAAGGGGTCGTGATGCTATTACGACATTCATTCCTTTTTATTTCCCTACCCACTATCACTACGATTGTAGCTATATGGATTAATTGAGTTACCCTTGTCATTGGCCCCGCTTAGATTAGATTAGATAGATGAGGAAACAAAATGGCAGGCGCGCAATACCGAAACTTAGCGCGTGCTACAACGGCTGTGCGGGCAGGAGGCTCGTCGCCCCTCCCCAGGCTTTTCCTTCCTGATTTTCGGCTGGTGCTCTTCTTTCCTCCATCTCCCTCGATATCCTTTGTGCTAGGCGGCTGTGTTCCCCCCTCTCCGCATTATTTTCATAAAAGTCTCAGTCATGATTTCTGCCCGAGGCCTCTCCAAAGTGTGTTTTCCCCTTCCATTTCATCCCTTCATTCTGCACGGACCGTCGTTATTACGTGTGTGCTCGTGTATGCAGCCTTGATGTACCTTTTCTCTTCCACATCTATGCATATAAATTCTCATACCTAACAAGAACTAACTCTCTCTTTAATTTCATTATCTACAGTCTCTCTTGAGTGCAGCAAAGGCTGTACACGGAAAGAATGTCATATCACCCGTCACTCGATGTACGCTCTTTATTCCTGGGGCTGCCAATGCCTGGCATCTCGGAAGAATGGGACCTACATGATACTGATGCAGCATCTGAAATATAGCTATGGCCACTGTTGCCTCAGACCTGGTTAAGCCTACAAAGTATGGCGGGAAATACACAGTTACCTTAATCCCTGGTGCGTCCTTTTGCTCCTCCGATGCCACATATATACTTTAGCACATTGCTGAGAATATTCTCTAGGTGATGGTATCGGCGCTGAAGTAACAGACGCTGTTAAGACTATTTTCAAGCATGAGAGCGTTCCAGTCGAGTGGGATCAAGTCGATGTTACTGGTGTCGTCACCGGAAACTTGCACTCCGAAGATCTTTACCGCCAGTCAGTTGCTTCTTTGAAGAGAAATAAAGTTGGCCTTAAGGGTAGGTTTTTTTTATTACATTTCCTATTTTCTTCCATTCGGTTTTAGGGGCAATCAAATATAAAGAAAGTGCCTCTATGGTGAATAAGAACCATATTCCTCAAAACAATAGCCCAGGTCATTAAATTATCTTACATAATTTGGCTTTCACACTCTTATGAGTGCTTTCCTGTGTTCCAGCCACTATACCCGGCCTGGATATAAATTACTAACCTAAAATATACTCTAGGTATTCTCTACACCCCAGTCGAACGCTCCGGCCACCAATCCTTCAACGTTGCCCTTCGTCAGGAACTTGATATCTATGCTTCCGTTGTCCTGATTAAGAATATGCCCGGTTACATTACCCGTCACTCTAATGTTGATATGTGTATCATCCGTGAGAACACTGAAGGTGAATACTCTGGGTTGGAACATCAATCTGTCCCTGGCGTCGTCGAGTCTCTTAAGATCGTCACTAGGATGAAGTCCGAACGTATCAGCAAGTTTGCGTTCTCTTTTGCAACTGCAAACCAAAGAAAGAAGGTTACTGTTATCCACAAAGCGAACATTATGAAGCTTGCCGACGGTCTTTTTAGAAGCACTTTCTTGGAGATTGCTAAGGATTACCCTCAACTTGAAGTCAACGACATGATTGTCGACAATGCTTCCATGCAGGCCGTTTCTAAGCCTCAGCAGTTTGATGTCCTTGTCATGCCTAACCTATACGGATCTATTCTCTCAAACATTGGTGCTGCGCTGGTTGGTGGACCCGGCATTGTTCCAGGGTGCAACATGGGAAGAGAGTATGCTGTCTTTGAGCCTGGTTGTAGACATGTTGGTTTAGATATCAAGGGGCAGGATCAAGCAAACCCGACGGCGCTAATATTATCAGCGACCATGATGTTGAGGCACTTGGGACTTGATGATCACGCGACCAGGATTTCACAGGCTGTGTATGATGTTGTTGCTGAAGGGTAAGATATTCCCCTCTTATCAAAGCTTTTAGGGCTAGTCCCTAACAATTTCTACAGAAAGATTAGGACTAGGGATATGGGTGGAAACAGCAAGACTCATGAATTCACCAATGCTGTGCTGCACAAGATGGAACAAATTTAAAAGGCGCGATAGACTGAGGGAACAACTATAATTTTGTTCGTGCATGTTAAATTAGAGGTCTATGGGTGGTTTTGAATACCATTGCAGTTTTCTTTTCTTTGGTGTTCCGTTTTTTGTAACTAAAGAGGAATTTTCCTTTCCATTTTGACTCTAAGTATATTTCAATTCGATGTCAAAAAAGTCTTCGGTTCCCCAGTATCTAGTATACACCTCGTATACCCTATATTTTGTCGTAGTTTCATAACTTACATGTATTAAGAAAGAAGGAAAAGAAAGAAAAGAAATGTATATGTATATGTAATACTAAAACGTAATTCTTCTCTTCCTCCCCGTATACTTTGAATCTGCCTTCACCACCCTACCTTTATTCCTACTCTGCTCCTTTTTCCGAAAAATCCACGACTTAGAGCCTTTAAACTCCTTCCCCTTCCCATTCTTTCCCTTCCTTCGTTCATCAATAACATCGACACCTTCAATTCCCTTTACAAAATCCGTAACATCCCTTCCTGTAACGGCGTTACCACCAGTATCATCATGGCCCGCGCCAACAGTCAAAACAAGATAAAGCTTCTTATTCTTCGTTTCCGGGTCATCTTCTAACAGACCTGCACCGAAACCAGCCCTGATGGCCGCAGAAGTGATCATAGTCCTCTGCACCTCGTTTTTAGGATAAAACTGTAGGACAGCTTTCCCACCTCTCTTCAGTGAGCTATAAAGTCCATCAAAGAACCTTGATAACCTCCCCTTTGCAGAAACATCAGAGCTATCAGCGTTACACAACCACTGTATAGCAGAGATAGATATAGCAGCATCAAACGTTCCTGGCCGAAAGGGAACACCTTGACCCATATCTGCCAGCAGAAGGTCACCATCTGTATCGCGGTCGAGCGCAATAGCGAGCATAGACGCTGATATGTCCATCCCAATCCAAATGTGGCCCGAGGTAGAAATGTGCTCGCCTGAGAGGCCAGAGCCGCAACCGATATCGAGGATTAGAGACGGAGAGTCCAGAGCGAGGAGCTGGAGCGCGCGCTGGGCCATAGAAGACTGGATTGATTGGATCCGTGAAGAGGTGGTATATTTGTGTGATTCAGTATCATTGTAGAATAGGTCTGGGGGACTGTATTCAAGTTCAGAAAAGCACTTTTCAAGGGAGAGAGCAATAGTTATAGAGCTTACAGAGTATCCTCAGGGCGAGACATGATTGTTTGGTATATTGGAGAGGTGAATAGAAGTGTTTCTGATTTGATTGAGGCTCTGCTGAAGTTTTTTAAGTTGGTGTGGTGGGGCAAGGGTTATCACATGATCTATCGAGTGAGATATGGTGATCTGATACATTTCCTATAAAAGAGACGTTAACCAAGATATTCAAAAAGGGTTTCCAGCTCAGTTAGCCCCGTAACTGTCCAATCAACTAAATGCTATAGTTATTTCTAACCTAGAGGATAAAGCTTCCTGTAGTCAAGGGCCTTCGACATATTATAATAGCCGTCGAAGAGAGGCGGTTATATTGATAAAACAAACTCTTAACTACAAGGCCACTTTCCTGATCACTTACAGCTTCAAGATCCACTTCTAACTATCTGTATTCTTGCGCAAGAATCCTACTTAAAGGGGTGTTCAGTGTGTATAACTACAGTAACAGGATTACACTATAACACTAAATAGAATAAATAAGCTAGCTTACTCGTTTACTTTCTGCCAGAAAAAAAAGAAAGAAAAAAGCCATATCACCGAAGAAATAGATGAGCTATCAATGTTACAACTCTCTGTTCACATATCAACTGCGATATATACAGGGTAGCCATAATATAATAACAAAAAAAGAATTTATAAAACATAGAAGCCAGATCAAGCGAAAACCACAGTATACATCCCTGTCCGAAATTTCACCCACAGGCGCGCGATTACCACATACTCCTCAGGGTATTTCCCAGTAACAAAAAAAAACCAAAAGAAAATGGCAAGAAGATAAATTAGGCCCCACAAACCAGAAACACAAGGAATAACAAAGGGAAAGGAAATAGAAAGAAAACTCCAGAACCGAACGTATTTCCCATTAAAATTATTAATTTTCAGCTTTGGGGGGTAGACTACTCATAGACACTATCTTCCATCACCATGGCTGTAGTAATCAATTATATCAGCATTTTACCTCCGGGATTGAGATAAAGCAAGAGTTAACTAACCTTTTGGAACTACAAATGAACCTTTGTTCCTCATCCCCCCCATCATGAACATCATAGAACTTTCTCTTCGCCGCTGCTTATTACCCTTTGCATCAGGTAATGACGTTCCTGTCGAGTCATTTGTTTCGTTTTGGATAAGGTCTGAGGGAGGGAGGGAAGGAGTACGAGGGAATTCCGGTTGTGTGGGGGTAAACATCTGCTCATAGTTGGGCTCATAACTTGCTGCAATTGTTCTCGGGGTCTGGGGCTCTTGAAGGTGTGACATAAGCATATGCGGAAGCGGAGACTTAAGGGCAACTCCTGGTGTACTAGGAGCTATAGCGTTCGCGTGCTGAGTAGCGGACTGGATCGGGTTTTGGACTGATGGAATTGATGGTCTATCCTCGTGGGTCTCGCGTAGAGGGGACCGCGGTGTATCTCTGTCATCGGGAAGGTTTTCATCGGGCCGGACGAAAATATGCCGATATTCATGAAGGAACATTGAGAAAACCTGGGCAGGAATATTTAATGTCGGGGAAAACACAATACCAACTAATGGAGGATTAGCCCTGCCTCAAGCTACCAAAGGTATGTCAATGATTTAAACATACCATTCCTAATTGTCATCTTATTGACGTCTGAGTTCTCTACAATGCGTAGTAGATGTCCCGATAGAGCCCTAAGGAGTTCAAAGTTCTCGATAGGTAGGCTGTGTACAAGTTCGTTCAAGACTACGATCTTGGTCGCCTTATCGTCCATCTCTGTATAAAAGTATTAGGTTTATACTCAAATTATTGATCCACGGAGAAAATACATACCAGTGACCTTAACAAACTCCTCTCTCCGCTCAGTAGTGAGAACATTGGTGGGTAATTCCCGTAAATAAAGTTTCAAGAGTCCTGCTACGGCGTGTACATCGTAATACTCATCGTTGTTCAATAAATTAAAATCCGATTCTACTTCGCTTTAGCCTCGTGTCTAGTCGTGCACAAATCCAAAAACCGCTCACCAGTATTAAATCTTTCTCTTAATCCTTTGATGACAACATTTGATCCACTTAACCTGAAGATTCCTTCCTCGCTTGCTGCGTCCTTTGCTTCCAAATATTCGATGCAACGATATACCACCGCAGGCAGGTGCACCGTGACGCCAAACGGCTTACTAAGATGCACTGCCTCTTCTAGTGTTGCTCCAAAGACACTCCTATTAAGCCTCTCTCCTATTTGGTGGAACGGTATCCCCCCTTGCAATTGTTGGTTATCAAGATCGGAGGAAGACCTTTGTCTGAAACCCCAGATACTACGCTTCTTAGCAGCCTTTTGCTCGCTATGGGTTAGCTTTGCACCCCAAGCAGCCAGGTCTGAGATGACAGATCCATTAGTAGGAGCTGAGATTTGTTTCGACTGTTGATTTCTTTCGGGAGCCGAAACTAAAGGCTGGGCTGCAACTGAAATTGAGGACTGTGAAGCAGTTATTGAAGACGCGATTGAGTTCTGGGGTGATGGTGTGTTTCGTATTCTCTGGAGTTCCTCTGGTGTAGGACCACGAGCAGGCTCGGGACCAGGAGTTGTTTGTTCGTAGCCCAAAGCATGTAGTTTGTCTTGCTCGATGCTTTGAGAGTCCTTGCTATCCTTGTGCTTTGGCCCATACCGCTTCTTTTTTTCTCGTCCAGTAGATGTACCATCTTTAGATTGAGGTGGTATATCCTCTGTATGCTCACCTTTGTCTACATACTGCATCAGAGCATCTACCCACTCATCCCGCTCGGCGTCACTCTCAGCACAAAGAACATGGCGTACTAAAGTCGATGAGTCCTTTCTTTTAGGTTCTAGTATCAGGAATGCGTGGCGATATTGGCTTTCGGTATCAGTTTCTCCTTCTATTGGTTCCTTAACCTTTTGACTTTGTGATTGTCGTCCAATCTGAGCACTCTGAAGTTTTATCTGTCCCAAATGAGCTCCACCGGGAGCTTCATAGTATTTTAGTACCGGGCCATTCAGAACGAAGTAGCGAGCCTTCCATCCACCAAAGTTCTTTCCCCTCTTAGTCAGATATCCCTCCTTTACTGGTTTACCCTGGATACCACTGGCGATGCTGCTCCCTTCCTTGATGGAGCTGGCAGCATCATTGCTAATAATATGGTCCACCACATCTGTAGAGAAGAACTGACACAGCGCCAGCGCTGCACGTTCATCCATAGTAGCACCCAAGACTCCAGCAAAGTATTCGTCCACGGCAATTCTCCTAGAATCTATCCTTGCAGGGGCATGACCTGTGAAAAGGGCCCTATCTGGAACCTTGACATTATAGGCAATATACTTTCTTAGAATAGCATCCAAAGCTGGTAGTGCACCCACATCCTTTTCAACTCTTAGTAACTCTCCGCCAGTAGCTCGAGCAAAGACACCAAGCGTGAATACAGAATCGTTTTCTGATACCCGAGGCTTGCTACCAGGTAGCATACTCGCCCGAGAAGGCTTCATACGAGATGAAACAACACGACAATCTATTGAAGGAATTGCTGTAGGTAAAATTATTAAATTTGCCATAGGATCATCTAAAGATTGCTGGCTCGTGGTCGAATCACTCTTCTCGTGCCCCCTAGGGAGGGGTGACCGTAAGGGGATACTAATGCTCTGAGGTATGAGTCCACGAGGTGTACTAGGTTGAAAGGGAACTGGGGTGACACCAAGTTTTGGCGATAAAGGTCCAATTTTTGGGGATGTTGGTCTTTGCTTCGGTTTGGGTGAATTCATAGGCCTATCAATTGGCCTAGGGGAGCTTGGCAACCCAGGGCTAGGTAACGGAGCTCTGGCAAATTGCTGTCTGATTGTAGAGCTATCGCTAAGGCCGGGTGAGAATGACATGCTATTGGAAATCGTGGGAGGAGCAAGAGACATGGTTTGCTTTTCCTGAGGCCGAGAGCTGGGGGCTGATTTGACAAAGGGCTCATTTTGAGGAAGAGTTAAATATGATGGCCCCTTCTTATCTATCGGTGTATGCTCCCAGCTGTTACGCCAGTCAGAATCCCCAGGTGCCCTATCCTCGTTTATTACATCTTTGGCCATAGTTTCCTCCGTTACAACCAGCTCTGCTTCCGTCCGTTTCTGATAGCCTGGTATCTCATCTATTGACACGTCGTCGTCGTCGTCGTCCTCGTCGTCGTCGTCCTCGTCGTCTGTGTGAAGCTTATTTTCGTTTAGGGGAGGTAATGCCAGCGGCGCAGGAGGGGCTTTTCGTAATGGTGATTTTCCAAGGCCTGAAGCGGGAGGAACATTTGTTGAGATTCCAAGTTTCATTAGGTGGTGCGCTCGAGATGCGATCTTTGCTGAACTCGCCGGATACTTGAAAGATGTGTTTTCTGTATATGATGGCACATTATCAGTTCCCAAAGATACCCTCAACCCGTGCGGTTCCTGCGATAGTTCTCGCCTTGGTGATAACGGCACATTACCTCCATCTCCACGTTCTAGATGAGAGCTTCTCGAGCTAGAATCAGAATGTTGACTCCCCGGTGTCTTGACACTTTCGGGCGTAAATGACCCATTATGGGTATTTGGAGGAGGGATTTGCTCTTTTGGAGATTTGTCTGAAGTCTCCGCCCGTGGGGAGGTATTTGAGTAAGGGGGAGGGGAGATTTCCAAGCCAGAGCTAGAACTTTGTCCACGTTCCGGGAGTGGCATAGACTCTGAGCGTGTAAGTGAGTAGCTTTCCACGGGTGATTCCCCATGATCTTCAGCACCGGATGATTCGTTTGCAGCTCTAGCAGCAATTATTGCTGCCGTTGATGTCAAATTAGGTATTGGAGGCACAATCCCCAACTGCTCCTTTAGCTTCTTCCTATACCTATCCTTGTCTTTCAACGCCAGTTCCAAGTCTTTGTTTAAACCGAGAATCATCGCCCTCTGCTTATCCACCAGCTTCCATAGTTGTGCATTTTGAGTCGCTGCCGAAGCCTTTTCCTTCAACATGTACCCTATCAGTGCCTCTGCTGACCCAGCAGCCTGGATTAATGTCTGGATATCTGCAGGTGTAGGCGTGGAGCCCCCAGAGCCATGATTATTGTGACCATCAGAAGAATGCCTAGAAACAGTGGAGATTGCGGAATCGATTGACGATGTTCGAGGAATCGACCGGTTAAACTGACTAGGAGGCATTGAAGGAGATGAAGTTATCACTGTACTACTCGACGTCTCGGGAACTGAAAGTAAGATCTGCGGCTTATCTCGACTTGTGCCACTTTCAAAATTGCCGGATCCACCAGACAAAGACCTTGGAACTGAGGGGTATGATGTAGAAATAGTCTCGTAACGCTGTGATGATTCCGAAGCTGAGGGATAGGTTCCCGATATTACGCCGGCAATGTTCGACGCCTCCACTGCTAGCCTTTCGAGCTGATGCTGAGAAACACTTGTAGGAGTACCTGGTTGGCGGTAGTACGGTGATTTGGGTGGTTGCGTAAACGAAGTCTGTAGTCCACTTCCACTTCCACTTCCTCCACTATTGCCACTATTGCCGTTACTCGCGCGGTCGAGTTCTTCACGAAACTTGTCGCGTGGTGGGAATCGTGGTGATTGTTGGGGTCGAGGGGATGGTAGCGGTCGTCGAGGCGAGGATTGGAATCCCTGAAGACTGAACGCAGTCCGTGCTTCACTTTGAGAATTCACCTGCAAAGCATGAACATTAGGGGAAGGGGGATGGTAGTAATGCTGCTTGGTGCCACTGCCCCCAACGTGCTGATTGTTCAGGGTTGTGTTAGGCTCCCCAACGCGCAAGCGATCCTGGATACTGCACTCTGGAGCCTCCCGGCCACTGAAGACTCCGAATTGGGGCGAGGTTGGTACTGGTGTGTATGTTTGATGCGACATGTCCGGAATAGATTTTTATTAAAAAAAATTGATCTATTTATTTCAAGGGGGCAGTTGATGATGGAGAGTGAGCCCGGAGCAAGCAGCAAAATCTGGGAGGTTTCCTTGTCCGGTAAAGATGAGCGCCACAAAATGGCCGCAGAGCTTAGAAGAGGGGATTGCACCTGCTGAAAGACCTTGCAAATAAGATTTCTGACCCTCTAAATTTGACTATTTAGAAAGTTTCCTTCGTAATTCTGTGTTTCTACAGACGAAAAGTCAACGGCAATGACGACAAGACAGATAAAACTATTCCAAACGTCCAAGTTCTAAGACTGGGCGCAAGGGTAGCTGCGGATGAAGAGATGCCTCTGTGCGTGAGTACTTCCGCCTGATATGATTATCGTTAGAGCTCGCCAGGTTTGATGAGAGTTTGTGTTTCGCGAGCCGATGTCAAATGCAGCACAAAGACGTCCGTTTCACTTGTTGGTCTCTTTTCACTTCCTCTCTTTCTCTCAATCCCCAGCTAGCAGTGAAAAAAATAAAATAGCACAGGGACTAAACAAAATCACAAGATACAGCGTCAACTTCAAGTCAGCCGTGTACTCAGAGTGAATATAGAATAACCCCCAAAAACAGTGGTTACGATTGTCCTTGAGAGGTTGATGCCAAACGGCTCTCCCGATCTTGGCGGTTTATCGTTCAAACCCACCTGATAGAGTTAAGACGTGCAGTTTACCCAGCAGCACTAGCACGTTATCCACGGTATAATTGAGTTGAGGGGTTCTTCGAGGGATAAATTCGAAAGGATTCTGCAGAAGGATATGCAGGTACAACAATCCCACGAAGCGAAAAGAGGAATAAAGAGAGATGATGTCCTCAACAGGTGGTTTACCCCATCATCCTCTTCTTCACTTAGAAATACAAGGCACAGCAAGAATGCACGACGCTTGATGAGCTGTCTTCCTATCATCCACTCATTCCCTCTCCTCGGCCAATCCCCCAAACAACGCTTCCCATCACATCCCATCACACCCATCTCTCAGCCTCGCTGCATTGCGTCCTAGTTGCTTGCTTTTTCCCTCGTGGCCAGTGGCGTTCGCAAATGACAAGAAAGCGCGGATCAGGGGCATTAGCGTGTGTCAGTAAAACGACAAAAAAAAGTGATCAAAGCGAACCTAACCACGCAACCCTGTCGCGCGTTTATGATAAACATCTATCTGATTTTTCAGTGCCTCTATTCGTAACCCACAATTCAATAAACTCCGTCTTCATCTCTTTCTAGCCTCCTACAGTAGAAAATGCATTTAGTACCATATCAGTAGATATTATTTTACTTTTTCCCGTCGGTAAGAAGCCCCCGATATCACATTAGAATATGTTTCAAGTCGCATGTTAAGAGTAGGGTTATGCCTAGCCCCGTGACGCCCTGCAATGCGGGGAAGTTTTTCGTGCCCCCCTTTGACCCTCCTGTGAGTAACTCATCAGCCATTGATCAGCCTCGCCAAGCCGCTTCGGACGGTATGGGCTTCAGAATAGGTAGGCGAGGGTGATAGTTATCTGAGAGTGCCAAGAACCTGTACCCACTGATCCCTCTTCATATCCGTCTCAACTATTTAGGAAGAGCTCCAAAGATGAAGTGGCGGAGATAGGAATATGATACCGGGCCCTGGTATACATTCGGCCCGGTAAATCGCACTGGATCTAGGGCACACGCATTTACTTGGGTTCTCCTTTACCGCATCTACCTTTGGCAAGCTCACTGTTATTGTAATTCTCGCCTATAACGGGCTCAGCGCCCGAGAACAGAACAAAACTGCCCAAGAGCTTGCACTTTTATAATGATAGAAACCCAAAAATCCCCACAGTGCATATCTCACATATTAAGCTGCGATTGAGACCGCTCATGAGCTAGTTTAGGCACCTATTAAACATCAAGGTTCAGTAATATCAACTAGTTATCGATAAACGTCGTCACCAGCAGCGCGGAAAACATAGAATTCTCAGCATTCCCTTTGTTCTCATTGCTTTGTAGGTGCTCGGTTGGAAATTCGGCGAAAATTTTCTGAGATCGCCAATCGCCGAAACATATCGATCCCGACTTTCGAAGCGGTTGTTGGAAGGTGTTGGTGAAAGGTTGTCGATTGGATGTGGTGGGGTTTGTCTTCCGCACGGTATAAGTTTGGTTGGTTGGGAGCTTTCCCCAATGGAGGCCTTGCTACTGAAAATAACTATTATCCTCATTGCCACCGGAGCTCGTCACGCGGATTGCGTATGGTGTTTTGCTCCCTTAATCCACGTTATTGATACATATTTTAGGCGCTACCGCGACTGTAATATGTAGGTCCAGCGAACCGCATGTCATGTCAGCGCCCTACATGAAATCTCGCCCAACCGAGTGATCGTTAGTGAATGTTCCTAATGAGACTAGATACCTAATTCGCTATAGGTTGGAGGAGGAGCTATAGCTTCCGGATAGGCTGGGGGGTGGGGCAGATGGTGGAAGACTTGTAACTACTAGATTTCAACTTTCAGTGCTTACTTAGTATAATTGTAGCCATAGTAGACCTATACGCCGGAGGTACTAGGTAAAAATCTAATCATCATTGATACTGGAATTTGATATGTCGTTTCCCTCCCCGCCCCTGGAGGTCTGGACTCTGCTTAGGCGGCTCGAAGTTTGGTTACACAATCACTATTTTTCCTTGCATGCAGTTGCTCGAGATTGGCTCTTGATTGTGCGCCCGGGTTGTTGGCTGAGTTACTTGAGGTTAGGGCTTTCCTCAAGAGTAGCGACCATAAGTCACGGTATTCTGTACTTTCAATCCCTTTGAGTCGAGTCTTCGCTCCTCTTTGAAGGATCGGGTACATATATGTTAAGGGGGTATACGTACTGCCTGTGAAACGTGAGAGGAGTGGTTTGCGTGGGTGTACTGTGACAAGAGGCGCATTGGAACCACCATAAAGTGCCTCAGGGCATTTTACTCGTAGCTTTCTGCCTTTAGCTGGGATTTGACAGCGTTAGTGGAGGGTTGTGCACACCATCGATCCTCTGGATGTGTTACTCTGGCGGGTATGTATCAAGGGCTGCGAGGACCCCGCCTTTCGCTTATGTGGTACGGGTATTTTGTTTTTCAAGAAACGCTTATCTTTTCTCACGGTACGTAGAGTGGCACTCACACATGCAGTAGCGCTCAGTCCTAAAGTCTTAGTATGGTAGGATTCAGATTGGCGCCGTACTAATATCTAAATAGAATTTTGCGTTTGATGTGCTAGTATGTACTCAAGAGAGTGCCACAAGGGAGTGTCTGCTCACCAACGTAGAAACAGTGTTCTGTGGTTGGTTTAGAGTTAATATTCCTGGCTATCTAGTCGGTCCCCACTGGTTATAATTACTGGATCTGCTGTATAACGTACCGAGGCTTTATACTGCTTATCTAATTCCTCTGTAGAAGGCCTCATTCATATTAAGGGAACTCACCCGAAGAGCTAAAAGTAAAGTCTATAACATTGTAGCTGACTTGGGCAAAAAATTTCTATTAAATATTTATTAACTAAATGTTTTTGAGTGGCTTGTAAGGCCCAGCTATTACAGGACTAGTTAATTGAGAGATAAGATCTCGTGAGCACAGCAATATTTCTGCTACTAGATGTGGTTTTTTCTTTACAGTATACTGTTCATTATGTCTACTTGGGACAACCTATAGGTTGTCTTTTCGTGTCTGGAGTTCTTAGAAACAATAAAGGCAACAGGGCAGTCCGCCTGTCCTTGGTCCTATAGTAGGACTGGATGCCCTACACTCTATAGCCCTTCTCATCTGAGTGTTATAATTTCCCTAGGGCATGGAACTCAAGGACTGAACGGACTGTAGTCGCCCACGGGATACCAAAGGCTTGTGTGTTAGGGTTTATACTAATATCTCAACTAGTCAAGAGCTTGATTTAGGTGTTTATCTGTGGAGCTATAATCGATATTGTATTGTGTGACTTCCTGAGCAATGGTAAAGTATTCCTTGGCAGAGACCTGTCGGGCCTATAAGCCCCCATTGTCCAGAGGAATTTTAGCCCCGAACAGGTCACAAATCGCAGTCTGTCCAGTCCTAGGGGAGCTATAGGGCTCCGAATGGTTGCCAACACTACTTAAAAATTGCTTATTATCATTGCATTAATAGTAAAGCTAAAGAAACTAACCGATATTATACATATAGCAATTTTTAAGACCCTAGGCCTCGTATAATAAGCCTCTAATTAAGATTCTAGGTAGCTAAAGCTCTAAGTAAATATTATCATGCGGTGTTAAAGTCTGTAAATAATCTTGTGGGTAAAGTACTTCTATTAATAAGGGTAGTATATAGTTCTACAGGTAGTAGAATATACCTATAATCCGTAGTTATTCAAGTTTAAGTAAATGAACATGTTACGTAATGCGGAGACGTGTACGTGTGGTTAAGCCATATTGAATCCTAGAAACTGTATAACGAATAGATTAAATTTTGAAAGGCTATGGGCTTAGTATTCTATAAGTAATTTATGTTTTGATAACTAGGTGCCTTTCGAGTATTTATTAGCGGTATCTTTCAGACTATCACATGTAGTTTAATGGGCCCGGGGGGTGGGGAGTAGACATATCAGATAGTACTTACGTACTCTATTAGGGTATATAAACCTGCTTATATCATAAAATCAGACCAAAGGTTTCGTAACTATCAGGGAATGGTGCTGGTTGCAGGGACTACATTGGGTATCATATATAAACTTAAAGTCGCTTACAAAGGTATGGTTAATTTTAGATATAAATATAGAGATGTAATATAGGATACTAGGCGCTGATTTATGGCTTCTTCGGAGTGCCCACAACCAGGCTTGAAATTAACCGTACGATAGTTAACTCTAACGGAGGGCTTTTAGTTACAGCCATAAGAATTGTTAGCATAATAAATCTAATCAAGACTCTAATCCTATTGGTGTTTTGCAAAATCACTTTATATTTAGCATAGCGAAATAGTAAATAGTAGGCACGCTATTATGTAACATGAACCAACTGCATTTGCGCCTAGTCCAACACAGACCAGCAGCGAAAGAGTTTTGTTGGGGATGCTTAATCTAGTCTCTTTCGCTCGTTCTAGAAGCCTGACAACTTACCATAACTAAAGCATCTAGCCGAGCGCTACTACGGTAGCTATTCCGCCTTCGGTACTGTCATCTGGCAAGCTACGTATTTGATGCTTTAACTATAGGTCACCTTGATTTTATTGAACTTAAGTAAATAATTTCCCCCCAATAGCCTAATGGTGGGAAAAAGTCGTGGGGCTCTGAAAGAAAACTCCTGAGTGCATAGGCGCTAGAGTCACAAACAGCTGGTAACCCCTGCGTATTGATAGGGACACCTTGTTAAATGTACTGGATACATATCCGTAGATGTATGAGGATATCTAGAAATACCTAGTAGTCAGAATGATTGTAACGGTATTCTCTAGATCTAGGGCCGTTTTATAGAGATACATAGAATTGCGGGATTATCTTCTCCGCGAGATTTCTATGAGTCCTCTATATTTTTGGTTTAAGCACCTACGGGCGACCGGTCAGATAATGGCTGTGGCGACTCAGTACTTACTAGTATTTAGTTATCAAATAGCAATATTTCAAGGTTAAAGACTCAATGGGTTTCTTGTGGGACTTAGTTGCGGCGTTTGAGAATGGCATAGGTCTCGTTTCATAATCGTGCTGAGAGGTTGAAATGAAAAGTGGCGAAATATCTAACCTGTATTATGGGGCGTCAAATTTGTCAAAAATTAATTTCCCTACCAGTGGTAAAATCATGGACCAGCATGCCGGAATACAGTATAAAACCGGACTACCTTTGTGGAATTCTATGATGGTCCACAATTAAAAGATTAAGTAAGACATGCAAATTTACCAATCGAAATACATGGAGCACCACTTGAAGCTGTATCCTTGGATATTGCCTCTAAAGGGAAAGGTAAGGCCTAGATCAGGACTAAGGGGATAGTTATGTGTGAGATATTTGTGTTAGCACAGCAGTGGGCTATTGTGGACCATCATAGTATTCCAGACAGGTGGTCTGGTTTGATACTGTATTCCAGCATGTTGGTCTATGATTTTACCACCAGTGGGAAATTGAATTATGACACATTTGCTCTTCTATAAAACACCGCTCTTGGGAGGTAAGCGAGTACTTGATTAACCCGGAAAGAAAGGTAACGATTGCTGCTTTTTCGTGATCACAACTCATTTACTCTCCTATGCTTTGCCACCACCAGCATCTTCACTCCCGTGCCCATCTTCCGTCCATCCCATTTCCTTTCTTCTAACCAGTCTCTGGGCATCTTCTCTCTCCTTGATAATCATTGTATCTACGATCCAAAGCATCCTCCTCAATATGGTTCCTACGACGATACCCTGTTTATCCCAATACTTCTCTAGTGCATCGAGGCGGGACGTGATATCCCTGGCTAAATCGGAAGGTCGTTCTAGTTGTCGGGATGGGGAATCTATCAAACCATACATTTCTTCCGCAGCTGCTCGAGGGAGGTGAGCTCTAGTAAGTGAGTGGATCCCCCCCTCATCGGACTGTTGTACAATTGATAATCGACGGGTTTCGAAAGGGACTAGCACTGAAGTCATTGACGGCGACGGGCTAGGAATATAGTCTGGGTGGAGCAAAGAGGGATCGATGACAGTAGGTGGGGCATTTCCCGGGACTAAATCATATTCTAGAAGCTCTAAGGTCTTCACTTCTTCAGGTGTTAGTTCTACTTCGTCCTCCGGTATGAGTTCTTCAGCCTGTTTAAGTGCCTTATTATCCATTTCTTTCAGCTTATTAACAAGCTCAGCCCTCAAGATTTCATCTCCACATATCGTAGAGGACTCTGGACTTTTTGTCCGGAGATCTTCAAGGATTCCCGGGTCTAGATTCGAATCCTCAGCCCATGGTCCAAGTCGAAGCCCTAAACCTGGTAAACCAGCAACCCACTCTTCCATTGTAGGCCCAGCTTTCCGAAGGTCCAAAGTTCTATCGGCATCTTTCCAGATATCTGGAGGCGGTTCTCCTCTCCTATTAGCTGGCTGTGCAGAAGCAGATTCAGAAGGAACGAGAGATGCATCTGCAACAGCCCAGAACTCAAGTGTCGAGGAAGTCGGAGTCTTTACAAAATCTATATCTTTGTGGATGGCTTCATGACTGTCTTTCGGATCTGCAGGTTGCTGAAGCTCAGCTTCAGGATTCTGTGACTGAAATACTGCCTGGGTATTGAATGAAGTACGTTTTGGATCAGCTATTTTATGGAAAGGGACCTCCTTTAGGCTTACAGGTCTAACTTCAGGCGAAGGAAGTTTTAACGGTGGTATTTCATCTTCTGTCGTTAGTGATTGCCGAGGGTGTCTATGTGATCCTTTATTTTTCAAACTGAGGGTTCTGTTTGTAGACTGGACAGTTCGTTCTCGTGTTACTGTAGAAATGGAAGATGGCGGTGACGTTCTTGACGTTTCTTCGTGTCTATGTTCTATTCTCACAGGGGGTGGAGACTTAGAGGCAGATTGTGACAGGTTAAGAGAAACTGGAGCTGGAACTATCTCAACCTGTATATCTATAGGGAAGGAACTGGGATCATTTAAAAAAGCTTTCGGTGGATTTTGTGAGATTGAAGTAACCTGACTTAAGGAGTTTGTAGGGATTGGAGATTTTGAGTAGACAGGCGAAAGGGTAGGGCGATACGGAGGTGATGGCCTTACTGGGAAAACCTGCTGGTAGGTTCTATTTCTTTCTATAGGCGGAGAGAGTGTTTTATAAAAGCGTGGGCTTTCTGCAGCTTTTGGGGATTGGAGATCATCGGCTTCAAAATAGGGCGTATTTTGTTGGTCTAGTGGTGGACTAGAAGATGAATTTCTTTGATTGTAAGACGGAGAAGAGAATATTGGAACTCGGTGAGGCATTTCTAGGAACTGGAGTTGCTCTCTAGGACATTCTATGCGCTGGTGTGTGCCTGGTTTCGGCCTTATACCTTGTCTTTTGTCCTCTCTTTCGGCCTCCCTATCTTCGAGGCGTGCCTTCGCTGCCCTCACAGCGTTAAAAATTCGAGCTCCAGCTCTCTCTTTAGTATCTCCCCTCTCCTCGCACCTAGTAGATTGGTACGATTGAAGCTCCTCTTTTGCCACCATTATTTTACATTTTACCGCTTCCGTAAATCCGTGGTGTTTCTCATGAACTTCTTCCGGTATCTTCCGGACCCTCACAAGTTCTGCCTCTTTCTCTGACCTTTTGCGGTCACGGTGGGCTTCGTATCGATCTTGAAATTCGTTTATACTCAATTTTTTCATCTGGCTACTCATTCTGCGTCGCTCACTTCCCGATGTGTAGTTATTAAATTCATCTAGACCTGAAGCTTCTCCAAAATCTTCCTTGTCTTCCTCCCGTGAAGCACGATTGGCTATTAATTTCTCTCTTGGTCCTCTTAGGGTCATTCTGTTATGTAATTTTCCCGAGTAGCGTCTGCTATTTCTAGTATCTGAAGAAAGGTTTCTGTGAGGCTGCTCCATAGTGGGAAGCTTTGTGGGGATCGGGAGTATCCTTTGACTATGTTCAGCTATAGGCTTCTCTAATTCATGGCCTATCCTAAATATCTTCTTCAGATTATACTTGGAACTCATCGGTATTACTGAGCTTCCTCTTTCTGTATCTTCCTGCTTTTTTTCGAATCTAGGAGCATCTCCTCCGTACTCAGGGCCATGAAAATTTCCTACGAGATCTGGCTTTCTTGCACCGTCTAATCTGGCCTTTCGTTTCCTTTTCCACGAGTTCCGCGCCTCAAGTAAGCGCTCAGTTGGTAAACTTCCCTTTATCTTCATTTTTTCTGTAGTAAAAGAGGAAGGCATCGTCCCTGAACTCGCATCCGGGTTGAGTAATGGGAGGTTTGGCATGTTATACCGGGGGGTCCCTCTCAGAGGAACTGGTCTTTGGAGGATAGAAGGTAGGTGTCCTGGTGGGGGAAACCTTGGCCCTGCTAATCTGAAGACCCTCGATTCTGTTGGCCTTGGGCGTAAAGGTAATTTTGTTCGTGAAAATTCAGGTCTAGATAGCGGTGGTAAAGGCCCATCAAAGGTTTCAGGGTGTGGTGAACCTCCACTTTCGAGACTAAGCTTAGCAGCTGGGCTGCCAGATGTTGGTGGTAATGACGTTGGGAAATGCATGGAACGCTATTGGGTAGCCCAAGCTCTGGAAACTCTATTCTGAGAGTTTCTATATTGCCTTGCTAGGGATGAACGAAGTGTCTTGCTGGGAAACCCTTAAAATGTTGGCTCAGGGTCAATATAGGTTAGCTCTTGGGAGTGATTTTATGACAAGTAGCCACCAAAGGTCTATGAGGCACTCTTTGAGGTGCTACACGATTATCCTTTGGAAATTACCTTCAGACTATCCCAAAGCTGTAAGTACTCAGTACTAAGGTGGAGTTATCTAGGATAACTATCTGGAGTGAAGCTGTACTTTTTCAGGTGGTGAGAGGGATAAAATGTTAAAACATATATCATTTATAATTTAGCCTAAATATCCAGCAAACACACAACTGTGTCATGACGACACCATTTAGTTTAGGGCATGGAATTGTCTTTACACCAATTCAATTGTTCAAGATCACTCACTCACCCACCCACCATAAAACCTCTCTTGTGCTAGCTATTGAGAAGATAAGTGAGATAATAGCTATGAGTAGAATCAAAAAATCAGTACGCGCTAAACTACCCTACTGAAGCTCTAATTCTAGTTTTCCTCAAGCAGTCAAAATTGTAATTGACGCTACTTTCTTTTCAGTCACAAATTTCCAGATCTTCGAGACCTTTAATCTCGAGTTCGGAATCTTTTGAGCTATCTACAGCAATAAATATACCCACCTAGTAGAATAAATTAACCCGCCAATAAGGAATACTAACCTAACAAAAGGACTTGATAATAAGTTCTCAACAGAGCCAGTGCCGTGCTTTCCACACAATCTAAGTCATTAATAGTTGTCTGTCCCCCCTATAGCGAATTTTCCTGCCTCCCATAGTTCCCACAGCTCTAGACTTTCGTCCATTCACATGTCTAATTTTAGCCTCCAAAGTCTTACCGACGGCGGCGCCGAGACTCTTTAGGAGTAAAAGAAGCTACTATCTTTAATGCGCGGAAAGCAGTCAATACAGGAGCAGTCTTTTGGCCAGCAAAGGCATCCAGTACAAGGAGATTCTTTCTGGAAAACTAAGATATGTGCCAATCCTTTGAGTAGCCAACTCTTCCACTCTTAGTAAAAACAATATTGATTGCCTCAAATAAATACATCAAAACAAAATTATAATGGTCTTTCAACTGTTTCAGTATCAGCCGATGTGTAGCAGTTTTAAGCCACGTGGGTAGCAAGAAAACTAAAAGCAGTGCAAGTGGGTAAAAAATGCTTTCAGATTTTCTGTTCTTAGGTAAGAATCCACCTACTCACACAATATTCCCATTACCGCCTGTGCATCTAATCTCATCCATCCCTATAGGTATTAAAGAAAAGTACAACAAACTAATGCAGCAGCGCATTAAAAACCAATAAGTCGGAAAGGAAAAACAAGGAATCCAAAGGATGTATAATAACATCCATTTCCCACCAACTCCATAACCTCTAGATATCCTTGTCTAAGCATCACCTTGACACATTCAGTTATTAGCTCTACTCAAACCTTGCATGTCTTCCGCCTTCCCTAACCACCCCCAACGCCTGTCCCGTGCTCCCAATCCACTCCTTAACCCCCCCAAATACCATCTTCGCCATACCTATCTTCTTCTTATCCGCATTTTGCATCCCAATCGTACCGCCAGTAGCCCCACCGCCAATCTCAGAGGATGGTAGCACGTTTTCCCCGGCGCTTAGGGATACGAACAACGAGAACGGAACAAGCCATACACAGATTCCAAAAAACGCACTAATTTCTGTGAAGGAGGGGAAACGGGGGCCAGTTATAGTTGATTCGTAGGGATTGCCTGAAGAGCCTCCGCGACGGATAGTGGTATATGAGGAAGGAGGAGGAAGGGGGGGGTGTGAGAAATGTTTGAACCAGAGGATATGGTTTCCTAATACCAGCACTGGTGACAAGTTAGTTTCTTCTTTGCTACTAGAGGGTAAAGCAGAGAACATATGACATACAGCAACTTAAGATAAAAATCCCATCTGTCAACTTCACCATGGGAAAGGCCCTTGTGATATTCATGAGGTAGACGACATGGCTTGCCGCTGAGAATGCTGTGAGCATGAATGGGAATCCATCAAGAACCAGAAGGAGAAAGTGAACTGCAATTATAGATTGGATTAGGCGTGTTAACAGCCTTTTACAAAATACTGTGTGTTCTTCTACCAGTTCGGAAAGGTAGTAGAGGCCGGATGCTATATGAATGAGTTAGTTGGGTAGAGGATGACGCTGAGTAGTAGAGGGAGAAGTACCGATAGCGAGAGTGAGGAACGAGAAGCCGAATATTAGACCTACGTAACCGAGGAACGGGAGGACCCACATTTCTTGAGGAGTATTAGGGTAAGGGGATATCCGGAGAGAAGGGGGGTTCGTTTAGTGGTACCCCTGTGAGAGGTTTCTAGTAAGTATCGTACCTAGATTAGCAATCGTGATGCTGGGTGCAAAGGATGAAGCACCGGTACAAAGAGAATTCTGTGTTGGTGAAGATGCCAAAGTGTTCAGAATGTTTTTGATTACGGCGAAGATGTCATCATACCTGTTCCTTTTGAGGCTTAAAACTTGGCATTACAGTTTGAGCGAGTGTTACACAATATGATGACCAGAGAAAGATTGATCCAGATATGGGTGTTTTCAGGCCATAGTTTATAACTGCATGCCACATTTTATACCCAGAAATCAATAATGATTTGACTTAAAAAAAAAAAAAAAAAAGATTGATCCAGATTATGCGATTAAAGTGCGGATCTCTCTTGAAGATAGTGGGCTTATTCTAATATCGGTGTTTACTCTGTAAATGGGTATTTTTAGTGTCTAATATATTTGTGATCTTTACAAATGAGGCTATAAAAGTATAAATACACATCTGCACATCAAGGTAGTCCCCTTTTCGTAGGTCCTATATTTGGCAGCCGAATTCAGGTGATGTTTCCTTGAGTAGGGATTTTGGATGCCCGACAAATGCTGGCTCTAAGACTTAATCATTATCTCTTAGAAGGAACAGATTAACCTCTTCTATCTAGCATATTTAAGCGTCTGGAACTTGCAACTTGCTTCTTCGTCTTCTGGCCTCTTACCGGTAGGCCCTATTTAAACGTTAGCCTTAAGACTATAAATCCCTAATAAATCCTCAAATACCGCCAGAAAGGTGAATTTTCAGTACCTGGGCATGTCGTCTCCCTCTGTAGGTTCCTAAGTCCCTTAACCTATTCAGGTTATCCCTCAATTCCCTCCTAAGATCGTTTTCAAGAGTCATCTTGGCCATTTCTGCCTGCAGCTCATTCAACTTCGGGGTCTGTAGGGAGGAAAGTTTGGCTGTAGGGTGAATCGACAGTTTTGCGCAGAGGCGGGCGGAAATATTGGGACCGATTCCGTAGAAGGATTCGAGTGCTTTCTGTGAGTTTAGATCGCGGTTAGATGCCACCAGCCGCACTGGCAAAAATAGTCATGAGCCTGCATACCTTAACCAGCTTTGTTTCTATGATGTTGACCCCGAGGAGGAAAACCATTGTGAGAGAGCGTGGTTGATGCTTTTACTGCCTATTATCTATGATCTGGTCTTGTCTATGGCTGTTCTATAGACTTCCTCTGACTGTTTCTCTAAAATGTTTCCGGAACTACCCGTTACCCTGTCTTCTCAGCTTACGTTATTCCCCCCTACTAGTGTTGTACAACTACAGGCACGTTGCGACACCAGACAGTTGCACCCAGGCTCCTTAAGACCACCTAAACGTTTATTTGTTAATCCGTAGTACTTACACTTGCCCTAGCCCCCCCATAATATGACGCGCGAATGAACACTCTTCGTGATCCGTTCAGTTTGCGCAACAAGCCCGCATTTCAACTCCTCCACCAAAACCTCAGGACAGCTTCCCAGAACATACAATCTGAGGTCTCTCGCCACCATAATAACCTCCAAGTCGAGGTCGCGAAAGCTCAACAGGCTGCTTTACCAGTATTAGAAACGGCCGTCGAAAAACTTGAGTCAATGTCTAGCTTCTCAATACCGAAGAATATACCCTCATTCACATCCCCAAACCGCGAATTTGAGGATGTGGCTTGGGCATCTGCAAAAGGGGGTAGTTCTCCAAGGTCGCCACGGAGTGGAGGGGGTATGAGTATGGCAAATATTGCTGAAGGAGCTGTTGGAGGCTTGTTTGGGAGGGATCGTGATCTACCACTATACAAGGATAAACCTTACTATCACCATGGTGCGGCTAGGCAACGACGGAGAATGTGGTTTCGGAAGAGGGTCATGGTGATTTTTTCGGGGGTGCTACTGGGTCTTTGGTGGTTTGGGATATTCTCTGGTAGTGGTGTGACGCTACCACAGATCCCGGGGACTGGGGAGAAGATGGTGAAGAAGGTACCCGTGAACTGGGATGAGAGGAGGGATGCTGTGAAGAATGCGTTTGTGTCAAGTTGGGATGCATATGAGAAGCATGCTTGGGGTAATACCTTTCCTACCTGGATCTACGCATTCCCATACCACTTTACTACTTCATCACTTCTCACTCTTCCCTATGGCTAACATAACTCGACTATAGGCTATGATGAGTTCCACCCCCTCTCTAAAAAAGGCCGACAAATGGTCCCAAAGGGCATGGGCTGGATAATAATTGATTCTCTTGATACCCTCATGCTTATGAACCTCACTGATCAACTCTCGCATGCCAAAGAATGGGTTTCTACCTCCCTCACATTCGACCAAGACCATGAAGTTAACACTTTCGAAACAACAATTCGCATGCTCGGGGGTCTTCTCTCGGCGCATTACCTGATGAACGACCTTAAACTCGTACCGACCGACAATGACGAAGACCTCTTTCTCGAAAAAGCTACCGATCTTGCAGATCGTCTACTAGGAGCCTACGATTCCCCGAGTGGGATACCATATGCATCTGTCAACCTCCGTCACATGAAGGGTGTTCCCTCTCATTCAGACGGCGGTGCATCCTCAACCGCTGAAGCGGCCACGTTACAGCTAGAAATGAAATACTTATCTAAACTAATCGGCGAATCGATCCATTGGAAAAAAGCCGAAAAGGTGATTCAAGTAATCGACAACATTGGTGCCGAGGATGGTCTTGTGCCTATCTTCATCTATGCCGACCAGGGCACATTCCGGGGCAAGGAGATCCGTCTCGGGAGTCGAGGAGATTCCTACTATGAGTACCTCATTAAGCAATATCTCCAGACCAATAAAAAAGAGACTGTTTATTTAGACATGTACAACGACGCTATGGCCGGAGTCAAGAAGCATCTGATCGCCAAGTCCCACCCAAGTCACCTAACCTTCATCGGCGAGCTTCCCGGTGGTATAGGGGGCGAGTTCTCTCCTAAAATGGACCATCTTGTCTGCTTCATGGCCGGCTCCCTCGCCCTTGGCGCAACGGAAGGACTCACCCTAGAGGTCGCCCGAAAAGCCTCTGGAGGTGCAAAATGGGGTACACGACAAGAAGAAGATATGTCACTTGCACGTGAGCTCATGCGTACGTGCTATGAAATGTATGCTGTAACCCCCACTGGGCTGGCGCCAGAGATCGTTTGGTTCAACATGAAGCACGATAAAGACGATTCCGGGGAGCTAGAGGTTGAAGATCCAGGGAAGGATATAACGATCAAGCCCCGTGACGCACATAACCTACAGAGGCCAGAAACAGTGGAGAGTTTGTTCTTGATGTGGAGGATTACTGGTGATGAGGTTTATAGGGAGTGGGGGTGGGAGATCTTCGAGAGCTTTTCTAAGCATGCTGCCGTGGAAGGAGGAGAAGGGTTTACGAGTTTGGATACTGTTATGGAGGTTCCACCGAGGATGAGGGACAACATGGAGAGTTTTTGGCTGGTGAGTACCCCAAAAACTAATTTTCACCCTGAATGAGGTCTTCCTTTTTATTTGCTAATTGTGCTTTGCTAATAGGCTGAAACACTAAAATATCTCTACCTCCTCTTCTCTCCCAGTGATATTCTCCCATTGGATAAGGTTGTCTGGAACACTGAGGCACATCCACTCCCGAGATTCGACATGGGGCGGTTATTCGAAACTGGCTGGGAAAGGTTGCCGAGGAACTCGGAGGGAAGGCTAATTAAATAGGCGGTGTAGATTGATTATAACTATTAACCTGTTTTCTTCTTCCTTTCTTGTGAAATTGCATGGTAGGATTTTTGTGTATACTTTCTCCTTTCTTCGTCACTAGGAGCGTTAGGGTGTGCTTTTTATAATTTGTATTACTGTATGATATAGCATTATTCTATAATGATCCATGGGTGCAAGATATAAAAAAAATTTCTGCGGGACAGGAGATGGATTTCATTAAGAATTTTTCTCTGATGAGTAAAAAAAGATTTATCTAAATGTAGCAGACTCTCTATTAGAATATAAACAGTCTGCATTTAGGGGCCACTAGAGACAATGCGTTTTAAATTTGTAAGGGGGTTTACCTAGGTAGGTAGCAACCAGTTTACCTCACCAAGCTTATAACCTCACAACGCAATTCCACGTAGCCCTTGAGTAGGATAATTCTCTTAAGACTCACCTCACTACCTCTAGTAGTTTCTTTCTTGTGTTGGGGCTTTTTGCCACTATTCAGACTCAGTTGATGAGGTAAATTGGTTGCTACCCTCCCTAGGTAAACCTAGGGTGCAGCATTTACTTTTTAGTAAGAAAGCGAGGGTTGTTTCTTACCAATACCACATACATGTAGCTAGGCAAGAACGTCTTATATAGGTACCTGGTGATGCAGAGTGCGTCCCACAAAAAGAATTCTCTTAGAATACCTAAGTAAAATATCTAGCTATAATCGAGTGTGCTTACCTTATGACGCGTATAAAGCGTATCACACGAGCCTGTATGAAGTATATTCGCCAACTATTATATATAGTATATATCAATCCAATAATTATGTAGCTATACCTCGTGCTATAGTGTATACTATTGATATGAGGAGCAACTAAGTAAATTTGGCAAGTTATTGACACTTAAGGAATAGAAGTATAGAGTGTTGAAGGGTCGGGCCTAACCCAATTTTAAACTGTAGCAAGCTCTCCTACTTACGTACACGCCTGATAGATGCTGACAACTGAGTTGTAAAATATCACCCTATAGCACTCTGTCGATTTAAAGCTATATTTCTGCTATATAGCGCAAGGGGGTTTATAGTACTCTCACTCCATCATAGAACCTAACATCTATCTCAACAAGAAAAACTTGAAGCCAAAAGCCAAAAGCCAAGAGAAAATCCTCAGGCTATCGACATTATAGAGACATGAAACTCATGATGTCATAAATACATCTCAAACAGGAGAAAACCCCATCCCAAACTTTTATCTACAAGAAACCAATCCGATACATAACTAAAAACCTTTTTTGGTCATAAATGAACGCAGATCCACCAGCCACGAAACAAAGGAAAAAGAAACCCAGATAATACCTCCCAAACAGAAAGCAAACTAGGTAAAAATAAACACCCTCCCCAATACTAAAATAAGCAAGTGAAAAAGAAAAAGAAAACCAAGACCTTTTAATCCGCACAGAACAAGTAACTACTTACAGCACCTGGTCTAAAGCGCAACTACTCAACTAAGAGAATCACCTAAAACATTTTTTAAAGATAACGAACGTAACTATATTAGACGAATACGGCACCCTCTAAATTGGAGAAAGAATATCATCTCAACTTCAAGGGTTCGTCAGCACCAAAAAAATCCAAAAGTACCTTTTCTAGGGCAGCAGCCTCATCCTGATTTTGGTTTCAGCCCTGCCATCAATGGCGGGAATCCCATGGCCCTGACCTTTTTCTCTTCCTCTCCAGTTTTTCTCTTGATAGCTACTCCTGTTACTCCGTTCCCCCCTATACCTGCTCCAGTAGCACTTGTACCGGCCGGTCTATACGGAGGTGGCTTCATCGCCATAAGCCTCTTGTTCATGCCATCTGTTGTTCCGAAGCTTGCAACGTATGCCGGAGTCTGCATGCTCCCACTCCCATTCACACTTGTGGTTGGGGATGAATGATGAGTAGGTGAGCTATGGCTGTGGTAGTTTGAACCGTGTGGGTGGGTGGAGTTTGAGTGGTAACCGCTTGATACCAATAACCCATTGAGTTGATTGATTGCAGTCTTGGTGGCCGCAGTCATCCCTGATGTTCCTCTATTTGGAGTGTGAGCTCGTTGACGTTTTGTAGGGGAGTTGTTGAGGTTTGAATCAGGCGAAGAACGTTTTATTCCTCGCTGTGAGCCATTGTTATAAGCCGATGGTGGAGAAATATGGGGTTTATCAGGGATTACAGCCATCTCGATGAGTGTTTTCAGGATCGCAACAACGTTCTCGGGGGTGTATACCGCAGACGTGTCGGAATCGGGGTTGAATGGTGATGGGGAAGGAGCTGGTGGTGATATCTGTGGAGGAACTACTTGTTGCGGTCCTTGAGTGGACTGCCCCCCTAACTGCATAGGCATCAGTTCTGAACCGTCGCCAAGATCAGCAATGAGGCTATTGATTTCTTCTAAGGACATTCCGGATGTCACAACAAGAGGGATGTCATCATCCTCAAGGTTTAATTGAGGAGATTCACTTGTAGCTGGTGTTGGTGTGTGTCCAGCTTGTTGCAACTGCTGCGCAAGCTCTCTTCTATCATCGGTATCGGTGCTCGCCGTAAAATCATCAATACCCTTGGATTGATCCTGCTGTTTTCCTGGTGTCAATTCGGATTCCATGGATTTCATGAACTCAGTAACATCAATTCCACCTTCTGTGATCAACCGCTCTAGCGCTTCTTCATCAAATTGAGCTTCTTCTCTATCCTCTTCGTGAGTCATTGTTGTCTTAGACTGTTCCCTCATGAGCTCCTCAAGTGCTTGGTCAAGGTTATTAGGATTTGAGATATCCCCATGACAGAAATCAATATCTAGGGGTAGTTCATCGAGTGAAGGGACCACATCCAAACCATTCACAGCTATCTGTGATCTCAATTCTGGCTTAACTTGGTCGTCCCTGTTTTCGACCTGAGAGGGAGACATCTCGTTGGTATCATCAATCTCTAGATCATGTGGTCTATCTCTCAAGGATTTCTCCAGACTAGCGACAAGATTTTCGAACCCAGATGCGATCCGATCAATTGAATCGAATTCTATCATACTGCCCGTGGCATCCTCGAACACTTCAGGCACCGGGGTTGCTGATCCTGTCGTCCAGCCTGCATTCGAGTCATCCCTAACTACGCCAAGTCTCCCCTCATGTGGGTCAGAATTTTTTTCATTATTCTCGAGGAGGCTGTCGGTACGGATGTGATCAGAAACGTCGGTAATTCGATTATCAAAGCCTTGAACTGCTTGGTTGCTACCCTGAACGATTGCTGTTATTCGTGTGTCTGCCTTCATCTGATTCAAAACATCAGCCATATATGGCAGAAGTACAGGTTGAGTCGACAGCAGTGCGACCAGCTCCACGAGAAAAAGGTCGGAACTGCCTTCGGGATATGTAGAATTACTCAAAGAGTTCGCAAGCTGGCTCCGAAGCACTATTTCTCCAGTGCTAGATGGGACGCTGGGTGGAATATTAGAGATGGACTGGCTGAAGACTGGGAATACACTGGATGAACCGGCATTGGGATCGTTGCTATTAGGATCATTATCGCGGGTTTTCGTACGAGTTACGCGCTTCGAGCGGCGGCGATTAAATTCGCGTTCGATCCAGTTGGATTTCTCAGTGCTCATGTCCGGCCCATAAAGGTGTAGGGCGCGTTTTGTAACACGGCAGCGAAGGTCATTGTCTTTGTCTATTGGAGAAAACTTGGTGTTAGCAAGACAAAATATCCCTATATTATAAGTTAGCAAAGCTATAGAAAGCTTACTTCGTTCCTGGTTCTGGTTTCTCCACTTCTTCTTTCGTTCCCTATTCTCGACCCGTATCCGCTCTCTTTCGGCAGCTTTCAAAGGGTCATCTGAGGGATCGATTACGGATAGCTGTCTACCGCGATTTTTTCCGTTGACTTCATTCGTATTCGGAGACGAAGGAGTAGCACCAGCGTTGCTATTGGGTTGAAGGTTTGTAAAGATCCAGTTCGCAGCAAATTGAACGGACTGTTCACTTATCATTTGTCGGTCTTGGTCAGATCGGAGGACTAGTTCCGAAGACATTGGAGTATGTTCCATTGGAGGTGTAGTTGGTGGTGTATTAGCTCTAGTTGCTGGGTGAGACAGCTCTGCAAGACTTCTCTGCAGGTCCGCAAGCTGAACCTCATAGTCGATATCGGACCCGTCTTCCATGCCCCCTCCAGTGGCACTACCACCATTCTGATCTCTAATTCCCCAAAGCTCTTCAATATCTTTAGCCGTGTTGAGGTTCGCGCTGAATTCAAATTCGCTGTTGTTAGCAGTGCTAGAACCGGAGAGGCTCTCCTCTAGCGGTGGTTGTGGATGTGGTGGTTGCTGGGAGCGCTGTCCAGGGTCTTGGCTGATTTCCTCTGTTCCAACCTCCCCCATAGTGTCGACCAAAGATTGTAGGGCATGGTTGATTTGTTCAACGGAAAGATCGTCAACGGATAACTGTTCCACCACAATATCACCTAAAACGGCCGGCATAATCTCATTTACATCCTCGCCAAAGCCTGCAGCAGCCTGCAACAGGCGGACATCTTCTTCGTTCATCTGTAGAAACCGGAAACAAAGGTCAATGTCGCTCCCCCGCCTTGAAGCGGAAAGAACGACGAAGACGATGACATTTTGTCAGCGGACTCGAATTTCATAATTGGCTGTTGAGGAAGCCAGAACATTTTCGCTTGGTTGGGTTGCTTTGCACGGGGATGCTTCAATAGTATTCATGAGGGTTCACTTACTGTAATTTTCGGCCCTGATCGAAGGTAGTGAGGGTTTGCCGTGACTGCTGAGATGAGACTGTTGTTTTTGTGGTTGTGTGCGGGAAAAAAAAGTTCTGTGTGAAAATCGAGGATTTGTGCGTGTGGGGAAAAAGTTCGCACAAAGCGGCGGGAGGTTTCATAGAGCACCTCCCACAGCAATGACGACTCAACGATCCCTCACCTTCTCCGGTGACAATTATGGACCCGACCAGATATATTCCGAACGGTTCGGCCAAAGCCTATAAAATAGCAAAAAAAAAAAAAAAACTCTGCTATCGCGCGGAGGATCGCTTGTGTGCGTGGTAGACCCTCCTTCCCCCCTGCAATTAACCCTTGCAGCCTTTCTAATTCCTTTATCGTGAGGTTGATTAGAAAAAAAGTTCGTATTGAAATAGTTCTTTCTAGGCTTATATCTAATGGAAATTTAAAGCGAGAGTAAAAATATCTATATGACCCCACATGATCTCCTTCATAATCAAGCCCGTGTAGAGAATCTACTCTATTTATACGCTGTCATAAGAGGGTAGTCATTACTGCTGTTACTGCTGCTACTACATTTATACACTCGTAGCACATATTAGCCCAGACCTCGTTAAAATCGCTGGAGCTTACTTAAGCAAGGGACTATTCTCTCAGTACCTACATGTACATACAGGTACTATACTTAGTAATAAATGAGATAGTTCTTAATATTTAATGACCTCAGTGTAGGAGCAAGAATCCTTCTTTCCCACTGACTGATAGTCGATCATCATATAAGTGCTTTGAAGCACTTTGAGAACTCATAGTGGGATATAATTAGGGGCACTAACTGCATATATGCGGTTAGACGTTGGTAAGTACTCTCACATATAATACAATATATCATACCTGCTCCCACTCCTAGCTTTAACCGTCTGGAAACCAAACAGAAATCATCTGTTTAACCAAATTCTCTCTTATTAATTGACTTAGAAGTAGCAAATTCTCCCTTTCCACCTCGCATTGGAGCTTGTGATGTGCCCTTTATCCCTGCAATCACTGACGTCATTCTCAGGCCCTCCCCTCAACCCCTCCATACACAATCCCCCATCACGAACAATTGCCCCCTCACGTCAATTCCGAGTAGAATAAATAAATAAAATAATAAAAATGGCTTACCGACTAATTGTCCCCTCTGCCACCGCCATCGGTCTTGCATCCTACAGCCTCTCCAACCCTAAGAGGCACCTCCTCATCCAACCAATACGCTGCGAGACCACCTCAGCATGGCCTTCTTTCTCTAGTTGGGGGTTTGGATCCCGCGAGGCCCCGCTAGAGCAATATGAAAGATCACGCACGGCAACAGCAACGGCGACCCAAACGCAGCAGTCGAAGTTTTCACCTGTGCTTTATAGGCAGATCTCAAGCGGGTCGTTTCTCGGTTTGGCTGCAGGTTTTGCGGTAGGCAAATTTAGCAAAAGTATTGGACTTGTTATCGGCAGTTTACTGTTGCTCATTGAGGTTTGAGCCTACTCCGTTCAGTTAAATTTCAAATAGGATACGGTGGGGTTCTAACGGCGGGGGAAATGCGTATAGTTTTTGGCTTCGAGGGGGTTGCATGTGGTCCCTTACAACTGGCTGCAGAAGTTTACGAATAAGATTGATGTGAGGGGATTGGTAACGAGGAATATGGCGTTCAAGTATATCCCCCCTTCTATTTGGATGTAGTGATCGCTAATGCAAGTGGGATAGGGCGTCTTTTGGGGCAACTTTTGCGATTGCGGCCATCTATAACTAGATACATACTGTTCAAAAAAATAGGAATGGGAGAGACTATACTTCTGGGATATCTGTTTTTTTTTGGGTGGGGGAGATCGAGTGGGTTGGTACTGTATCATATCATGCACTTTATCTCCTCTCATACTTTATCTAGAAACCACCACCATCTAACACCCCCTCCTTCTATGGAAGCGTAAATCGGTCAAAAGTGTTTTTACCACTGGTGATAAATTAAATTACAAAAATGCTAGATTCCAGCGTTTGTACGTGCTATTTTCACTGAATCCAGCACCCTGTACTTGAGTTAAAACTAATTTATTAAGACAGGCACTTAGACATTAGTGATAGTGGCTTACCTCTCTAGTGGCCTAGTCACTTTGCCACCTAATTAAATTAGCTAGTGCTAGTTAGGAGTGTTTGACCTAGTTACAAGGTGCTGGAATCTAGCGTTTTTGTACTTTAATTTACCACCGGTGGTAAAAATACTTTTGACTGATTTACGCTTCCATAACTACTAGCGTCTTATCAGAAGTACAGGCGGTTAGAACCTTAGATCCGTATATGCGGGTACTGCTTGATGCTTTGCCCGAAATATTTTCCTTTCAACCATAGACTCCTAAAGCTAATCCCTTTCCTTCCAAGTATTTATAACTTTAGATCCTATCCCTTGTGGCACCTTTCGAGGTCGCAGCAGTTAAAAAGACTTACCTACCAAGAAAGGAATAATATAAAGGTGTTTTACTTAATCTCTATTGAGAACTAGATGTGGTAAGTGCCAAATATTAAGCCAGCTTTTATTGGTGTTATACTATAACCCTAACCCTCACTAGTTCCCGATATGGTTCTCAATAGAGTAGTCTACCAACGACTAACTATTGAGCATTATGTGAAAAAAAAAAAGGGTCACTCTGGTTTTTCAAGCTTGCCTGTATGAATGTCAAATGCACACTCCATCAGGTAACGGGATAGTGATCCTTTGTCAACGATTTCTTACCGTAAAACACTACATTCGAGTACGTCGATCTATTGAGAGATACTTGTTCTGGTTTTATTCCAACCCACTTCCACCACTAATCTCAATCTGTGTATACTGAATTAACACCTTCCGTACTAATTTTCCTCTTTTAGAGCCTTTTACGAGGTTCCTAACATCTAGTCACCCCACCCCCACCTCTTTTTGTAGGTTGATTGATAAGATGAATAGACCCTCCAAACTTACTATTGGTCATTTAGTAGCCTTCTTATGCTTTCATGGTATCTTTTTCACTATCTGACTAGGATAGCTTCTTGCCACCTGCACAATTTATACTAGAATCTAGGCTCCTCTTTATCTCAGAAGTAACCTCTAAAAAGTCTCCGCCTCCGCCTCTGAATGGATTACCCCTCACTATACACGTGGTAGTACTATTTCATCTTGATCACGATCTCTTTTCTAGAGTGTAAGATTTCCCTTAAAAGGTGCTACCCTCACCTTCGTCTATCCGTCGCTCTAGAAACCAAAACCTAGTGCGTAGTACATTTTTTACATACATATCAAGCGTTCCAACGCTTATTCTTATCCCTCTTTTAAAAAAAAAACCAAAAAAAAAAACCAAGGATGAAGATTATTTTCATCATCGTAGCATCCATTATGTCGAGTACAATGGTCAACGCAATACCTATCGCCGAACCAGAAGCCGAAGCAAGCCCTTGGCACCCCAGGTATATCATAAATTCTGTCTTTACCTTTTTATTCCTTATACAGCACTAACTACAATTATTTAACAGGCCAGGCCCAGCTCTTTACACTGTGACCCGCCGTAGTGCAGAACCGTGGGTACCGAGACCGGGACGTGGGATCTACAGGCGGGAAGCTGAGCCTGATGCTGAACCAGGAGCACAGCAAATATGCAACAGACCGGGAGCTCCGCTCTGTAGACGTCTACCTGAGCCCATAGCAGAACCGGAAGCGGAAGCGGAAGCGCAACAAATATGCAATAGACCCGGAGCTCCACTCTGTAAACGTGTACCTGAGCCCGAAGCTGCACCGTGGGTACCGAGACCAGGGCGCGGAATCTATAGGCGTAAAGCTGAGCCTGAAGGAAACCCATGGCACCCCAGGTATTTTAGCGGTTTATCTTTTGTTACTTTCATCTAGCCAGTACTAATCCATTCTAAAGACCTGGACCAGCTCTTTATACTATCACTCGTCGCAATGCCGAACCTGAGGCCGAGGCCGAGAACTCCGGGATCCTAGCTCGTGAAGCTGCGCCAGAGCCAATGAGGTTCGTGCCATTGGGTGAAGTGAGACGCGATATTACCTAGTATAATGTAAGTTATTTTTATACTTCTATCTATATATATACCTTTGCTAACTTTATATAAAATGTTCCTACAGAAAGAGATTAGCACAAAATGCCCTTTATTGCAGATTGACTTTTTGAATACCGTTTTATTTTATTTCTTTACTATATTCGTCTTTGTGATTATTGTAAAAATTTCGTTTTCCTTTTATTGCTTACCACTGGATGATGGAAATGGGCAGCCAACATCCTCCTTTTGTTTTATCATGAGTACAGATGTTATCTTCTGGGAAACAGACTGACCAGAAACTAACCTACCTCTCCTTCCACCCTCTAACACAGTAATTATTGGGAAAAAACTGGGGTGTTTACATTATGAAGGTGTAAATCTCGCCATTATTAAAATATAATAATCTCTTTTACTTTTCCTCTTTCCTCCCCTTCTCTAATTAATTTACTCTTAAGTCAGTCACCACTGTGGGGGTTAACTCCAACTATTCATCATTTGATGAAACGCTCAAGGATTTTCTTTGTTTAGGGATAATCTGGCATGGACACCCAGATTTCCTCAAGTGTGTATCTAATAGGAGCTAGTTAGCAGACTGGTTGAAGGTTTTCATGTCAGCCCTTTAGTATTTAAAAATCATACCAAATGAATGAAAGGAGGGCTAAAATAATAATAGCAGTGTTTCAGCTCTCAGTTCCTTTCCCTCTTTCCCCTCCTTTTTTTTATCCACCTTAAATAATAATCCTTTGCTATTGCATCCGACCCTCTTATACGATTATATCCTCTTTAGTGTTGTTATGAATATAATCGTTCATATAATTCACCTAGCCACCTTTCTAAACTTCATCCTGAGGTGGAGTGAGTTTGGTGGTGTTTGCTAGCCTTGCGCCAGTTAGGGTATTCCACACCCATTAGGTGAAGCCTTCAAAGCATCTCTGATAGAGTGCGAGTACCATAACCTCAGGACTACATGTACTATGATTAATTTATTCATTCATTTCTTAACTATATGAGTGTGTTGGGCTCCATGTACTTACAACCCATTCATTCATTCATTCACTACATGAGTGTGAGTGATTTATCATGAACAAATATGCAGCAATCACGGGACTGGTCTGACATCTGACTCCCACATAAAAACGCGACATCACTAGTTTCCATAATCATTGGCACCCACCAATAGACGCCGAAGCCTTAAACGCTAGCTCCCAATGATAAGATAGAGACAATAGTTAACCTGGCCAGTAACTGAAAAAAATATTCTTTCGATAATCTGCCTCGACTCGAGCCACAAGTAAACTTATTTCGCTACTCAGATAACTCAAACCTTGATATATACCTTTCCTCAATCTCGACACATATATCATTAGTTAATAACTTGGACTCACAGCTGTCATCGCTTCTTAGGTACAGTACCAAAAAGAGGGGTGGAATCAGTACGGTGCTCCCCCAATACGTTAGCAATATGGGAGAAATACGGTATTGGTACAGTAATATACCTCAATTACTAATTTAATTCGATATTTACGACTAAATTCCGTAGTGCTATGGCAGTAAATTCACCCGTTTTTTCATACTGTAGGCAAGATGCCGGAAGGACTGTGAAATTTTGAGTATGTAATAATGTTGTCAGTGGAAACGAGAGACCAGCTTAAACTTACTGGGGAGCCTTTGAGGAAGGTAAAATGTTAAGAAAGGCTCTCGGCATGTTACTCCTACCTGGAATCGGAGTACCTCACTTGATTTAATCAACACATCAAAAGCAGCGTTCATAGCAGCACACCTTCCAAAAGCCCCCAGGAACTTTCTCTATCATCTTTGATCAGTTCCAACCTCTACAGCGCGCCTCGGCTGAAAATACTTCAAAATGACTCTTCGGCACTCCGCCAGCTTGTAATCCCAGCCAAGTGCAAGAAAAGCCCCAGCCACAACAATTAGTGTTGTTAGAACAGTCAGAGGTTAACTTCCAGAGATCAATGGTTCTGCAAAGGTAACAGGAGATACAGTTACTGTAAGAGGGAATACAAGACATCAGTGATATATACAAGTACACAGGGTGACGTCTTAGTAAGATTGCGAGGCATATGGGCGGTGTAGCGAGATATTAGGAAAGCGTTTGTTTACCTATTTACCCTAGGTCATTCCCTTATCAGTTTTCTTTAGCTAACCTAAAATTATTTTTATCATAGAGACTGAGTTGCGGCAAGGAATAAAATCATACAAACAGGCCAGAAAGAGAGCATGTTGCCCACTTTTGTCCTGTACAGTTGTGCTTAGGATTGTTTTTCCCGTAGTCTGAAACAAGATAACTTCATTATTTTATCTATGTACTCAACTGGTTAGTTAACAATAATGTAGATTGCGTGTGGGTGATTTGAAATTTCAATTATTTGCATTGAATTCAAAATGCGCAATAAATGATATTACTGGATTAGCTATAGTTGTCGAAACATTGTGTTTATGGTAAAGATGGTAATTACTACATAGGTAATACCGACCTACTGAATACTGTAATTGCTAATATATATACTTATACACTTGTCTTTTTTTACTTGTGTTTGAATTTTCGTGAGCAGTATATGCAAGAGAATCTATAATAATCTACTAACTTTGCTCTTGAATTTTAGTACTTAAACACTACTTAACAATTTTTAGGCCAGAGGTAGTGTAGATATATATATAGATTTTAGTAGTGAAGGTAACCATGGTAAATCAAGTTTTGATACAAACTATCTTTTTCCCACTAGGTGTGAAAGAATTATTTGAAGTCTAATAAATATTAATCAAACCATGGAACCTACAGATATAGGGGGCCAGGCGCCTATGGTCACGTAAGGTTACACAACTAGTGACGAGATAAAAATAAAAGGTCTCTAGGACAATTTATAGTTAAAGCCCCACAGGAAGCAGAGTAGTAAAAGGCGACCAGACAAAAAAACTGTAAATTAATATAAAAAAGTACCCGCGAGTGACATTTTAAAGAAAAGCACAATAAAAAGAAAGTTAATTATCACCAACAAAAACTAACAAAGTAACTAGTAATTGCAAAGAGTAGCTAGGAAAGTATCCTGCCATGCCATCTTTCCACATCCTCCCAGCATCTCATCGTGAGAAATATCGATATCGTTGCTGTGTTGAGTATACTGAAATGAATGTCTAGCCCACTTCCCATCTAAGCTCCTACAGAAGGAAATAGCGCAAATATATACGGGATCTTCAATAAGCACGCTTAAGCACTGCTGTTGTTATCCTTCTTGTTAAGCATCGTGACGATGACCACGATGACGATGACGACAATGATGATAAGGACTGCAGTTCCCCCAGTAAAAAATGCAACAGTTAGAACCCACAATATACTGTTCATCCATACGCCCAAGATTGAGAATGTAGTATGTAGGGGGGGGGGGGGGTTAAGAGAGTAAAAGAGACAATAAAGGAAATAGAAAATGAAGGTAAAAAAATAAACAATGAAAAACTAATCCTCCTCCCACCAACCCTTCAAATAATACATATTCTCTCCATAACCAGGTATAAACACATGCCTCCAACCCATTACATCGCTTGCGGCCAAGGATATCCGATCACCACACCCCATTGACCTTTGTCACCACAAGGGCAATGATGATAACAACGATGATGATGAGGACTAAAGAACACGCGCAACGCAAGGGTTCCGATGTTAGGGCCGTTTCTTTTTCTTCTTTGTTCAACTAAAAGGGGGGCTAAGAAAAACAGTGGGCTCTCCAAAGTTCATCGTCATGGGACTATCTTCATTTCCACGCCTGCGTGACCACTACAGCGATCACAACAATGACGACAATGAGAGCTGTCCTGCCAGATTCCCAACCGGAGGATAAATCTTGGCTATTCCTGCGCATGGATAAAGCGCTGTAGGAGAAGAGACCCCAGGAGAGACCGCAAAGAAAAGAAAAAGGGAAGAATACTAAAACTACAATTACAAGGGCAAGAGGAGATAGGGAAGAAAATCGTGAAAAATATATGTTGCAAAAAGAAATTGTGAGGGTTGGACTTACGGACGACCAATAGGCACCACCACTTCTTGCGTCTCCTTGAGCGCGCCTTCTCTACCGCCTGCCCGATTTGCTCTTGGGCTTGGTCGACATTGGTTTGGATCTCCTCGCCACGCTGGTCAATGACTTCAACCATGGCTTCCTGCTCTTCGACAAGTTGTTCCATCTGGTTGAAGAGGTCTGCGAGTTCAATAATAGTCTTCTCAATGCGCTGAATCTCATTGTGTCGGGCCTGGACTTCACGGAGAGCAGAACGAGCTTCACCACGACGGTTACCGCTAAGGAGCTACAGTAAAACATGTTAAATCCGGTGCACTGAAACCTGAAAATGCCCTCACTATATGATAACATACTGCTTGTGAAAATATCTGTGCTCCTTGGCTGTCGTTACAAGCCTCCTCTACTTCCTGCTCTGTTGCATCTGGGCGGACAATCCTGTATTGTCTCGCCATCTGTTCTTTAGACCGTTTTGAGTAGGTAGCTTCTACTGTCTGATATTTCCTTAAGGTATCCTTAAAGTTCCTATCTAAGTTCCCGACCTGGGGACCTTTTGAGGGATCTGAAGCTGCTTTGCTCTTGAGCCTCTTAATCCTATTCGCCAAGTTCTTATTTAGTGCCGAAGTCTCAGCGACTAGTGAGTCTAGCTGGTGCTGAGTCTGCGAGGACGCAGACTCATCGACATCTGTCAGGGAGCGTTGATGGAGGGATTCGATGCGTGAGATGTTGGCCTTGACGGTATCGATGCCTTCTCGGAGCTCATTAACCTCAGCAAAGAACTCTTGTGGCGAGTCGCCACTATAGCCTGGTGAACCTCCGCCGTTCATGTTTCCCATCTCGTAGTTGTTCCCTGCGCCTAACGGGGAGTACGGTTCAACTTTTAGTTTGTTTGCACAATCAACCTCCAAACGCTCTTGGCGCACGATGAGTCCCTTTTTTGGGTGGGTGGGTGCTCTTACCTGGCGCTCCACCGCCATATCCACCACTGGCACCGTAGTTGTCATTGGGGTTGTAGTTGCCCTGCGCGTATGGGTTGTTTTGACTGTAACAGTTGCCCAGAGTCTGTCAGTAAAGCACCCAAAAGAAGGCCAGATAGACTCATGAATGAATCGCGTCTCTATGTCGCGCTCCGCCCCGAGACATCAAGCGAATGCTTGTATCCTAGATTCTGAAGAAACAAAACAAAGACCAGCAGAACATACCCGTAACCCCCCTAAAAGCCTGTTGTCAGCTGATGCTCGAAATACGTAGCCTCGAACCTATGTAAGGGTGGGGAAACATACACTCATCTTGAAGGGATTTTCAATATGCTAACCAAAATATAGCAGGAACTTATTTTCGCGTTTCCCGCCAGGAGAAAACTGATGGCAGGGGGGGTTGTGTTTATCGAGAAAAAGAATCAAGCTACAACAAAAACAAGCGAGAAGGAGCGTCTAAGAATAAAAAGGGCGAAAAGAAAGAGAATTGGGAGAGATAGAAAAGACGGAGGGAGTTTGAGGAGATGAAGTAGAAGGGAGGTATAGAAGGGATGGAGTGTGGGTCAAGGGGGAGCAGGGAGGAGTTGAATGATGCAGGAGTTAGGTTAGTGCACGGTATGGGCAGTGGAGGGTGGATGGCTGGGAGGGACGGGGCCAAGTAGTCAATAGTAGGGAGGACTGTGCAGTGTGAGATCTTTACCATCCAAGGGGGAAGGATGTTGTTTTGAATGGAGGACGGGAAGGGGGGAAGTTAGATACGCTTCACCTTTTACATGGATCACTCCGGGGAGGGAGAGAGGGAGTAAGAGTAAGAGTGAGGGCGAGGGTGAGGTGACAGTATACCTACTCTACTCTACATGTACCTCCGACCTTTCCACCTGCTACTGTTGCCTCACCAGCTGCCTCCTTCTGCAGCTGTTCCAACAATTGTCTCACCCTGACATAAGCCACTCCCTAAACTCGCCTGGGACTGAGAGCGTCGTCAAATTTAAGGCTGTGCCCCAATGTGGCAAAAACTCTGCGCCTTGGCCGCAAGAATATCCTTCTTTTAGAATGAATAACCTCTGTAGACCATATTTTGAGTCCCGATCAGGCGACTTTTTTTTTTTTTTTTTTTTTTTTTTTAGCAGAGGCTTCACCGCCCTAGACGTGCTCTACATGTACTCCACTAAGCTCATGCCTTGGATTTGCTATAATACAGATAGAATTTACTCCCCTAATTCACAGGTAACTAAATTATCTTTTCTGGTATCTTCTTCCCTAATTTGCGACACCGAGGAACCTTTCCTCTAAGGGCATCTCCTGCTGTCTCACGTCCTACCGTAACTCTACATGTTCGTCGTCATACTCTAGACATGCAGCGGAACCTAACCCCTCCGACCCCGCAATCAGCAGTCAGTCACACTTCGCCTAGGTCATCAGTTGGGAGAAGCCACGAATACGATCCTGCACGTCGTAGGCAGCCCTACCTACTTTAGTTGTCTTGGTCACGCATTTGAGATGTCCTTGGAAACATCCCTAGGTACCTTAAATTTATTAATAGCAGCCTGCGTACCCAGCTTCGTGGGTCGGCTCCGGCTTCTGTTCGCATGCTGGATTGCCCTGATCCGCCTGGTAGGTGCACGTAACCACTAGGCGTAGTTTTTTTCTTGGTACGACGGGAGGTCCTCCGTAACTTCTAAAATAATGCCCCTATGACAAGTCTACATATGTACATGTAGGTTAACCTGACGACTGTTTAATACAGCTTCTATTTGCACAATTACATGTACCTCATTATAGAAATCTACCCTTGTATTTACCTTCTTCTAGCCCAGCCCGCAATATCAAATGGATTAGATCAACCCCTGCACTCAGTCACCACTCTCATCCTATTGGTTTAGTGGAAAAGAGTAAAGCGCAAATTGGGGTACTCGGTCTATATAGAAACATTTAACCCACGTATCTCACAAAATATTGACCCATAAGAAATATTAGATTATCCCTGAATTTCGTCCAATTAAAATAACTATAAAAAATGGGTGGGTAATTACGCAATCCAGAACTACATATAGTGCTAGAATCCTCGAGATATTCGAGATAACTAAATACCATTTACGCTTCTCGTTATATACTTTTTACCCCTCTCTAATCCAAGAATTAGGTATGATGCGCTTGGTCTTAAAAGTGTACCGGTATTTTAGGCCGATATTACAACGCCAATAATAGGTAAATTTCCCAGGTAAACTTGGGAAGTCTTTTGATGTAGTGTTAGAGCTTTCTAAGTTTTTGTAGACCATTGAGGGCTATGGTTGTTGTGGAATAAAGCCTCACTTTTGGGTGTAAAAAGTGACATTTGGAACTATTCTCTATTATACATAGTATATGACTACATGATATACTTAAGGTGACTATTCAAATATTATGTATTAAAAAGTTGTTCTGTATATTAGAAATACTTCCATGCTTAAAATATAGCATTAGGAAAATTTTGACAATGATATACAAACATTAATATTTTTAAGAGAGAAGCAGTCAGCAGAATTTGTATATTTGGGCATACTTGAGCATACTTTGGCACACTTGGGCATATTAAGGATGTTCCACATCCCAGTTTAGCTAGTACGCCTTTAAGGCCGTGCGCATCATAGCTGTAGAATCCCACCCACTCCCACATTCACTAATATCCTAATACACCTCACCACCGCTATCCATGGTTCTTTTGAGACCAAGGGCCCTAGCAGACCAAGAATATCTAAGTATCCAGTGCTGGTATTAACCTACAAGGATAAAAATAAATATATATATAATTCTATACTCATCCCAACATACATGTATATGTTCTGGCCCGTTGGGGGAACCTGCCTATCGGGGGGACGTCCCCTGAACGGGCCAGCCTGGGAGCGGACAGGTAGGCATCCCCTGAATGGGTTACCTGTTGGAGGGATACCAGTGTCCCCCATATGGGCAGGTGATAAATCATGGCTCAATTGATACAGGAAATCCTAAATAAATTAAGTGAGTAGTCAGAAAAATATCAGCCTATCCTGAGATTATTTTAAGATTTTTTGTGATTTTATACCATGGGTTGTTGTCTCTAGGGATTTGTATATGTGACGATTTAACCATCGTCATGACTAGTCTCAAGTACCTCTCCATACAGAGACACCTAAGGATCTCCCTTGAGGCATAGGACTAGCTATCCCATTCCGGTCAATAGATACTAAGGAAAGTCATTACTATGATAGCCCGATCCCTAAGCGAGCTGGCGAGCTCCTAGGACGGAGCGAAGCTCATCGTCGTCGGTATGCGACAGAGACCAGAGTAATGCGTCTGTAGCTTATTGTAACGGGGGCACTCCCAGGGGAGTACTGCCGTACCAAAAAAAAACCAACAACCTCCCTTTCTGACGAGAAGCTTCAGCAGCGAGGCTTAGAACCGCTCGTCAACACGGAAGGTCGACAGTCCCTAGGCAGAACAGGAATAAGGATTTAATGGATAGATAACTAAAGACTTTAAAAGGCTCTGCTTCCCAGGGGAAGACAAACGTCTTTAGCAAAGAGTATGAGGGTCTCTGAACAACGGTTGTTCGTTGACTAGCAAGAATGATTGTCCTGAGGGAAGGACGGGTTTAAGCTATGATTTTGATTGCGAGCAAGCTGCCAAGAAGCGGGGGAACAATTCCTCCGCGCTTGGAAATCAACTGAGTCTAGAGCGCCCCTAAGAACTAGCGGGGTCGATAGACTAGCGACTAAAAAGCGTTGGTTACTAAAAGCTCTGTAACTATTGCTAAAATGGTCCGATTTCAAATCCGATTGCACCTATGGATTCGCAGCACTGTCCCCCATATACCCTCCGAGTTTGGTTCGGTTGGACGAATTTTCCTGACGGTTTTGGGGTTATTTTTGGGGTCCAAAACTTGTCTTTTTGTTAGGGAATCAGCAACTCAGGGGGGCCCCCTCTGCAAACGGCGGGTGGCACAGTGGGGCGCCTCGGGGGTGTTAGAAACACAGAGTCCCCTAGGTAGGGTAACCCACTGGTGATTCCTGCCGTTGCTTAGATTCCTTTCCCACGTTCCTAGTCCAACCTGGGGTCGTGGCGGAGAGGTAATCTTGATCCATAAGGACCTTAGGGCGACGCACAAGGCCTAGCCCGTATGGTTCGATTCGTGACGCCGCCAGGTTAATTATTTATTTTGCTGGCGGCCCTAACTACTAAGCGTAGCTTTGCTCTCGTTTCATGGCTCTCGGCCTCCCATAAGATTGGCCATCAGCGAAGCTGTTATTATTCCTCCTAGAGGAACAGGAGCTTAACTCTGTTCATGGAGGTAACTGCTTCAGTCTCATTGCACTTAGTATCTCTTGTAGCTCTAGGCCACAGACGCATTACTATGGTCTCTGTCGCATACCGACGACGGTGAGCTTCGCTCCGTCCTAGGGGCTTGCCAGCTCGCTTAGGGATCGGGCTATCACAGTAATGACTTTCCTTAGTATCTATTGACCGGAATGGGATAGCTAGTCCTATGCCTCAAGGGAGATATTTAGGTGTCTCTATATGTAGAGGTACTTGAGACTAGTTATGACGATGGTTAAATCGTCACACTTATAGCTACGGGAGATACTAGCGCAATGAGACTGAAGCAGTTACCTCCATGGACAGAGTTAAGCTCCTGTTCCTCTAGGAGGAATAATAACAGCTTCGCTGATGGCCAATCTTATGGGAGGCCGAGAGCTATGAAATGAGAGCAAAGCTATGCTTAGTAGTTAGGGCCGCCAGCAAAAATAATTAACCTGGTGGCGTCACGAATCGAACCGTATGGGGCTATGCCTTGTGCGTCGCCCTAAGGTCCTTATGGATCAAGATTACCTCTCCGCCACGCTCCCAGGTTGGACTAGGAACATGGGAAAGGAATCTAAGCAACGGCAGGAATCATCATCAGATTCACTACCTAGGGACTCTGTGTTTTCTAACACCCCCGAGGCGCCCCACTGTGCCACCCGCCGTTTGCAGAGGGGGCCCCCCTGAGTTGCTGATTCCCTAACAAAAAGACAAGTTTAGGACCCCAAAAATAACCCCAAAACCGTCAGGAAAATTCGTCCAACCGAACCAAACCCTGATATATGTGACAGCGCGAATCCATAGGCAATGATTTGAAATCGACCATTTTAGCAATAGTTACAGAGCTTTTAGTAACCAACGCTTTTTAGTCGCTAGTCTATCGACCTCGCTAGTTCTGCGCGCCTAGACTCAGTTGATTTCCAAGCGGAGGAATTGTTCCCCCGCTCCTTGGCAGCCTGCTCGCAATCAAAAACATAGCTTAAACCCGTCCTTCCCAGGACAATCATTCTTGCTAGTCAACGAACAACCGCTGCTCGTAGACTCTCATACTCTTTGCTAAAGACGTTTGTCTTCCCCTGGGAAGCAGAGCCTTTTAAAGTCTTTAGTTATCTATCCATTAAATCCTTATTCCTGTTCTGCCTAGGGACTGTCGACCTTCCGTGTTGACGAGCGGTTCTAAGCCTCGCTGCTGAAGCTTCTCGTCAGAAAGGGAGGTTGTTGGTTTTTTTTGGTACGGCAGTACTCCCCTGGGAGTGCCCCCGTTACAGTATATTGTGGGTACTTTTTGGTAGCAAATAATGGTTATATGTTATCTGATAAATATGGGCGCTTTATAAGCGATGTACTTGGGTAAAATATGATTTAATAGGGTAAAATAGCTGTCTACCTGTTCAGGGGACGCAGTGTGTCCCTCCAATGGGTAGCCCATTGAGGGGATGCCCTATAAAACTGATTTATAGCTACCCATTGGAGGGATATCCCCTCAACAGGTAGCCCATTGGGGGGATATCCCTCCAACAGGCCGGCCCGTCCAGGGGACGTCCCCCCGATAGGCAGCGTCCCCCGAACGGGCCAGAACATATATATTAGTAGAGTAATTTCTAGCGACTTTAGAGATAAACAATGCACCCACCATCCTGCTCAGGATATATTATTCTCAAAATTTTCTTCGCCTAGAGATTAGCAATTTAACAAATGTCATTATTAGCCCCTAATTCTTCCAAAGCATCATTTGCATAGCATAACGGTACCTAGTATGAATTCTAGTATTTAAGCCATCAATAAGCTAGATAATATATCACTTCTAGGTCATGAATCTCTGAAATTACGTAGGTGACCTATACCAGCTTTCCTTGGGCGAAGAGAATAAAGTCCTAATCTTGTTTTATTGGAACCTTTCTTGGGTCTACGTTTTGTGATTTTGAGCAGCAACAGCAAAAGGAGTGATAAGGGAATACATACAAATCAAATACAGAAAAGCTAAAGAAGGTTCTTATAGTGGCTGACCTCTTTCAGTCATATCTATCTACTACGCCTAACTATATAGACTTCAGGCGTGAGCCATGCTCATATCGAGTGATATGCAGGTAACTCCTTGTATAACTCTTTATATTAGATAGGGACTATGAAGCGTATAAATGGTGGGAAAATATTTTTTATATATTCTTATTTATCTTTCATAGATTATCCAACCCATCTGTTGCACAAACCTTTATAATAATAAAAAGCCAAAAGAGATCTATCAGCCACAATCATATCTGTTTGTCAACTTAGTGATGGAAAAGTCTAGTCTCCTGCTCTACAAACACAATACCGCACTTTTCTGCTGCATCGTGAACAGCCTTGTCATTTACTGAGCCACCAGGGGCAGCAAGGTATTTCACACCAGACTTGTGTGCACGGAAGACATTATCGACAAATGGAAACTATTCCGCGTTAGGTTCTGCTGTCTCATAAGATGGAGAAACTAGGGAGAGCTTACGAAAGCGTCACTTGAGACAGCAACCTCACCCAACTTTGCTCTCCACTCGACCTTCTCCTCCTTTGTAAACTCAACCGGAATCTCCTCGAAAACAGTCTCATACAACTCCCTCTCGATGCCATCTTCTTTACTTGGAACTTGCCCAGTGACAAACAAATCAATTGCGTTGCTCTTATCAGGCCTCTTTGCGCTCTTCTTCCACTTGAACTCAAAGATCTTTGGGTGTTGTCTAAACCACCAGTTATCCGCCTTGTCTCCGGCAAGTCTAGTACAGTGGATTCTTGACTGCTGGCCAGCACCAAGGCCAATGATCTGCCCGTTTTTTGCGTAACAGACGGAATTGGACTGAGTATACTTTAGCGATATAGTCGCAACAGTAAGGTCGATGAGCGCCTGTGCAGGGAGCTCGGCGTTCTCGGGAGTAATAATACGGGCGAATGTCTTGTTTGTGATCTTAATATCGTTACGGCGCTGGGAGAGCGAGATACCATAGACTTGGCGGGTCTCCTCTGGAGCTGGCTCGTATAGAGGATCGATCTCAAGAATAGTATAGCGTCCACCCTTCTTCTTCTTAAGGATCTCGAGTGCAGCAGGTTCATATCCTGGGGCGATCACACCATCAGATACCTCACGGTTGATAATCTTTGCAGTAGTAACATCAACAATATCACTAAGAGCAATCCAGTCACCAAAGCTAGACATTCTGTCGGCACCTCTAGCACGAGCGTAGGCACAGGCGAGAAGGCTGTTGTCGATGTTGGCAATGTCGTCGACGAAGCAGACCTTTTTCTCGTCCTCGGAGAGCTTCACACCAACAGCGGCACCAGCAGGGGAGACATGCTTAAAGGAGGCGGCGGCGGGGAGATCGAGAGCTTCCTTAAGCTCTTTGACGAGTGGCCAGGAGTTAAGGGCGTCAAGGAGGTTGATATATCCCGGAGAGCCATTGAGGACCTTGAAGGGGAGGTGACCAGATTTTACAAAAGCTTGAGCGGGTTTCTGGTGGGGGTTGGCGCCATAGCGGAGGGAAAGCTGCTGGGAACCATCACCAGCATATCTCTTTCTAAAGAACTCGGATATAGCAGCGTCGTAGTCGGCGGTGTGCTCGAACGCCTTCAACGCATACAATTTCCTAGATGCCTCAGAAACCTCGCCCTTGCGGAGCTCCTCGAGGAACAGTGGGTAGTCGACAGGGTCTGAGAGGATAGTAACACGAGAGTGGTTCTTAGCCGCAGCACGGAGAAGAGTGACACCACCAATATCGATCTCTTCGACCGCTTCAGCAATAGTAACATTGATTTTGGCGATGGTGTCCTTGAATGGGTAGAGGTTACAGACAACATAGTCAACTTTGTTGATGTTTTGTTCGGCAAGATCCTTTTCATCTGACTCGAGGTTGCGGGCGAGAATACCAGCGTGGACAGCGGGGTGAAGGGTTTTGACACGACCAGCAAGCATTTCGGGTGCGTGTGTAATGCTGCTGACATCTCTACATTTAGGGGACATCAATTAGATTCTTCAGTTGTATGTGTATGTAAAAAGAGAGCCAGGCTAGGTATTTTTTAAGGACTTACTCCACGGGCATACCAGCATCTCTAATCAGACTTGCGGTACCTCCGGAGGCCAAAAGACGGATGCCTTGCTGGGTGAGACCTTTTGCGAGATCTAACAGTCCAGTCTTGTTATAGACGGACAGGATCGCTATAGATAAGAATTTATTTATATTAGAATTGAAATTCAAACAATAGTTATTGCGTTGCCTCGCAAACAGTTGGGCGGCGAATGATCTCCTATGACTACATCTATTGTAGAAGCGACAATGCGGGGAGAGTGGAGCGAGTGGGCACAAATCAAGCAAGAAGGAACACTAACCAGTCTTTTGTGCAACCGGACGAGTATTAGTAGAAGCCATTGGGGGGGTGATCCTTCTTTTATCACTTCTACAGGTAGATAAATTTCTTCGGAGAGAGGAAGACAGAAACAAGTCTTAAGATTGCAGACAAGAGAAAGCGATGAGATGATGTGATAATTCCGCCAACCCTTTTTAAGGGAGTTTTTTTTCTACAGAAGGGTGGGGGGGGGGCTGAAAGTAGGTGGGGTTGTCCAGCCAAACAAAAGTTTTCTAAACAACAGCCCGCTTTCCACTCTTTGTTTCATGTCATGGTGGGGTGGAGGAGGGGCAGAATAACACCCCACGTTACTGTCCCTCAACGAATCCCCACGCCAAGAAAAGGGCATAGGGCACCACAATTTTTTTGCCGCTATTGAGAGGTATTTATTCCACCCACACTCTCCAACTCCCTTTTCTCCTCCATGAACAACGCAAATAACAACATCCCCCCCCCCCATTATCACACCTGGCGAGGTTTACCCTTGATTGCGGTTGAGCCCAGGACCTTCTTCATGTTCAGGAGGGTTTTTCCTTTAACGAGGGGAAACTAGTGTGGTGGGATTAGGGGGATGGAGAACGGAGTTAGGAGCTAGTCTTGGGTGCGGTGGGTTTCGGCTGGCAACAGTATGAGATCGATCGCAATGATTGGCTGCACATTTTAAGATACCTGGGGGGCTTTTTGTTGCGTTTATGAGGGTAGGGAATAATGTTCTGCTAAGTCCGCACGTGTGCTGAGAGAGGGGGGGCTATATGGAGCCAAGCACCTTACCTTCCCCTGCCCGCCTACATAGGTCTATAATAACTAAGCAAATTCAATTGTTTCTTCCGAAATCTATCATTTCAGGAGTGACTATCGCAGTGAGCTGAAGGCCTAAATATACAGGTCGGGTAACTGTTATTTTTTTATTTTTCTATGGGTGATCCCTGTCAGAGATCAGTATTGCGATAATCAGATACAGTCTCGGTATTACCATATACCGTATTATCTCACTTCGTTCGGACGGTTGCCAAGGGCGTGGCTTGGGGATGCTATACTATTTCTAGGTGAAATGCACACAATTCTTGCTTCTGTGCTTTGATCCCTCTCTCAAAAAGGCTCAATTTTCGCTTTCCTGCTCTGTGCTCTGGTTTAATCACTTCCTCAGGGGGTTAAGTTTGCAAGCCAGGCTACTTGGCAACCGTCCGAACGAAGTGAGATAATACGGTATATACAAGGACGGGACCGGTATAATAAACGCCGGATATAGCTTCATCATACTCCTTTATTAATGCCATACACGCGCTCACAGAGATAAAAAAACAGTTTAGGATAGCTCCGTCTAGCCCAATCAGGTTCAAGTTATAGGTTTTGAAAATAGACGGGAAACGTTGTAGAATGCTACGAAAAGCAAACCAAAAGAGCATGAGTGTTATATTACAGTTATCGGTTCTCTTTGCCCGCTCTCCAATCTTTCCGCTTCCGGATGTTTCATCTACTTCCTTCATTCTCACCTAGTTGCCGTATAAAGTGTTTCTTTCTCATTCAGCAGCACCCGCACCAAAAATAGACAAGTCTGCACCTGGTAACTTTTATTCGGCAATTTTAATCCTCCCTCACCTCCATCTACTCTAAACAGAAATGCAGCTTTTTAAGCTCCCCGCCTGCCTCGAGTAAATCAGAACAAAAAAATCGAACAAAAACCCTGCCCTTATCTAAAACCTGGCGGAGGGGGAAATCCTCTTCCCGCTTGGAAACCTGGAGGTGGCTGGAACCCCGGGGGCCCACCACCTGGCATCGCACCCTGGAACCCCGGTGGCGCACCTGGGAAACCTGGCGGGGGAGGACCACCCATCGGTGGGGGACCCTGGCCAAGTCCAACGTTCCTCATTGGGCCCTGCAATCCTGCAGGTGCTCCCATCTGCGGGGGAAGCCCACCAGGTGGGGGCCCTCCCATCCCAATAATAGGGAGGCCTCTCCCAGCGGGCCTAGAGATGCCAGGGCCAGCAGCTGCGACACCGGCGCCTGAGGCTCCAGTGGGGGCGGCACCGAGACGAGAGGATGGGTCGGCGGGGGGAGGGGACTCGACAGAAAGAGTAACGATATGAATGCCGCGGAGAATGATAAGGCCAAGGGTACGCTTTTCTTCGGAGATCTGTGGGGTTGTGGTGGTAGGAGGGGCAGAGGACTTGGTGGGTTTTCGTTTAATACGGCGGAACTCCTCGGTATCAGCTAGGACGATGTTCATGTGCTGTAATTAATGTTAGTGGTTGGCTAAACACACATGTATTGGAGTGAGTGTATATAGAGATGATGTACCTTATCAAACGCCAGGAGAGTACCCGTGAGTTGACGGCCATCAGCGAGTGTAACCCTCATACGATAATTGATCTAGCATGAGTATATTAGCATTCGTTATTTCGCAAAGGCTTCTCTGATCTCAGGAAGGAGCTCTTTCAGGGCTGGTTGCACATACGAGGTTCGCCTATGGGTTTCGTTCAATCAGCATTGTTCTTTTACCCCCACATCCACGTCAACGAACCGTTTTCCTTAAATCAAACAGGAAAGAAAAGACTCACCATTTTCCCTTGTTGTTTCGACATGTTGAATTGCTAGTTAAGGCGTATAGCCTATATCCTCTCCTTTAATAGGTTATAAGTAGATAAGGTGAGGCTCTCAACTATGCGGAGCTCGTACGTAGTAGCAGAGAGGCTGGGGGAGGTGGAAGAGGTGTCGTTGATGTTGACTCTCGTGTCTTGTCTGCCACTAGGCCAGATTAAGATAGTGACTAGTTGACACAGAACTTAGTCATATATTTCGTTACCCTGCCTTTCTCTTACCTAGCCCTAGGTATGTGACTGCCAAATCTCCCACACTGGGGTCTTTGTGTGGCATGCCAGGTGTGAGTGCAACACTACCCAATTTCACGAAGTACGATAGACGACGACGACCAACGACCAACGGCCAACGCTGAAAGACCCCCATAAACCTCACCGCCCAACGTCACATTTCCGCTATAGCCATGGTCAGTCCCTAAAGATATTTCATCCATTCCTCATTCTCTATCCTTGGAGGCTGCTGCTGCTAGATTTTGGCAATTGAAGCTTTTGAAGATAGGTATCACTAACTAGGTCTTTTGATGGAATGTAGACCGACGCAAAATCAAAGGACTCCAACCCCATGCGGGAGCTCCGTATTGAGAAACTTGGTATACTACTCTCAAAAACTCTGCTCCTCGAGCCCAAGAAATCAATACTCAAAGAATTATCTCTAATTTTCATCCTCTCATCCAGTTCTCAATATTTCGGTTGGTGAATCTGGTGATAGGCTTACCCGTGCCGCCAAGGTACTCGAGCAGCTTTCTGGTCAAACCCCCGTCTACTCCAAGGCCCGTTACACCGTTCGTACCTTTGGTATCCGTCGTAACGAAAAGATTGCCGTCCACGTTACCGTCCGTGGCCCTAAGGCCGAGGAGATCATTGAGCGTGGTCTAAAGGTCAAGGAGTACGAATTACGCAAGAAGAACTTCTCTGAGACCGGTAACTTCGGCTTCGGTATCTCAGAGCACATCGATTTAGGTATTAAATACGACCCGGCTATTGGTATTTACGGAATGGACTTTTACTGCATTATGTGAGTTTTACAACACCATGGAGGGCGATACCACGTAATATGGGATAGATAAATAGCGAAAATCTTCCACTAGATATTCTAGCGTTGGATATAATTCTAAGAAGACTATGCTGACATCTTTCCCCTTCTAGGTCCCGCCCTGGTCTCCGTGTTGCCAAGCGTAGGAGGTGTCAGTCTCGCGTTGGTGCTCCTCACAGAATCCACCAAGCCGACACCATGAAGTGGTTCAAATCCAAGTACGATGCCACTGTAAGATAGAGGGGGGTCTCGGAAATGAAATGAAATAAAAACAAAAAGTTCTTTTCTGGGTGGTTGTCCGGTGTGTTTTAGGGCTGGGTTTTCTTTTGCAATACTGCTTTTTTTTTTCTCTATGGGGGCAAATACTTCTGTACCTTAAACAAACGGGAAATATTTGGAGGAGTAGAATTCAACATGAAGCCATCGCGCAAGCCTTCTCTCAAGCGGAACAGAGAAAGAAATTTCTAGTTCCAGACCTATCAACCCTCCTCCGGGGTTCAAAAGCGCTCAATTAATTTGGAAAAATAATATCCTTCTTGAAAGCAAGGGAAAAAACGATTTGGAAGGGGGGGGTGTCTAAAAAAACTTAAGGCTTTTACTCGGTATTCGAAACCTTGCTTTATTCTTACGCCGATCAAATATCTAAAGCTCCGACTATTTGTATCTATATTCTAGTTCAAACTCATTACAGGCTCGGGTGCTTTGCTATAAACTTGCTATAGCGCCGTGACTTATTTAATCGGTCAAACGCCTAAGCACACTAAAATCGGGACTTTTCACAATATTCCAGAGCATGCATTTATGCTTCAAATTTTACAATTTCAGTAAGATGGAAGGATATACTAGTAAGGGCCTCATACCTAATGCAATGGCCATATACATAATACATGAGAGTAGTAGTGTAGACTAGAAATAGGGTGGTCATGAATTTGACCAAAAAATGCTAAGACTATATAAATCTTGTGTCTTGGCGCTTTTTCTGAGATCCACCCTACAAGGACCCCTAAAGTCTAGATTATAATGGGTAGAATTTCATATAAATCTATAAGGTGATTTTACATATGATTAGGTTTCATCATACAGGATTATATGGGAATTCCTTGAGTAGTGTACCTGAAAAAGTATACAATATGGCACCTTTGGTGTGAATTTTGGGTTTAAGTTATAGTATTCTAGTACTACATATAGTTTTTACCTTTAGTAGACCTTTCTGGTATCTGTAGATAAACCATCAGTCGTTGTCAAATATAGCACTTCATTTGGTATGAGTGAAATACCTTAAGTAGAAAGAATTATTTCTAAGTGCTATATCAGACAGCTAGGATCTATCTGGCTATTTTCGTTTTTTTCTGCCAAATATAGCCCAGAAATGGGATCTAGCATATTTCCATATAGAGTTGCTCCTTAGAATCGCAAGCCCCCCTTCTAGACCGGATTTCATTTGTATCTCGACGGTAGGCTACTCTAAAGTAAGAATAAACTACAGTCATATGAATTATTCGTCAAACTACTAGTAGGGGCGAAATAGCTAACCTAAGGGTATTCTAGAGAATTAATTTATGACTTGGACTATTAAAATCTTTAGCACTAAGACGTACTCCCATGCATTTTTGATTCATTCATTCATTCACTAAGATATACTCACACATTATCACTCGCCCCCGTGATATCCGGCTAATCTCTCTGCGGGGGGGGGGGGGTTCCTTGGGTGGACGTTGTGCGTAAAGCAGCTTATAAAACTCATCTTATACAACTAAAGATTGAACATCTGAGTCTTTAAGCCACATGTATTTGCTCCTCCGCTATTTTTTTTTAGATAAGTCCTGGGTTATATAATACAGATAGGTACATACCATCTAATACTTGGTCCTAGATATATATTGATCTTAAGAGGTAATACAGTGAGATAAAGTAACTCTCGTAGGTTTTATCCGTTATGACTACCCGTAGTTCAGGTAGATTATGTTCTTTTAGGGCCCTGCGTAGGGGATCTAGGTGATACATTTAGGCTCACAAGATAGATAGCCTGCTGCTATAAAATTAGGTCCTACTAAAAAACTAATTATTTTGCTAGAAACCATTTAACAAAAGTAACTAGCTTTTTCTCTCTTACCCAAAGCTATATTTATTCCTCGTATATCAACCGCGAAGTGTATGTAAGATCAACTTTCTATACCCCTCTACCGCATCTTCTAGGTCTGCAACTGTCACAAATTCATTATCACCATGGGCAGACCTAATAGATCCGGGACCATAGAGATATTTCTTATGATCTCCTTTCAAGTTCGGAATATCAGTCCCATACGACATTACTTCTGTCTCGAACCCTAGAGCGATAATACCAGTTAGTTTCTGTATGGAATGACAAAGACATAAGCCTAACTTACCCTCAACATCATGGTTTAGAATCTGGGGCCCATAAGCTAGCCCATAATACCTCCACTGTACTCCTAATCCCTCCAACGCCTTATCAACAGCCTCGCTGACCTCGTTCATACTAGTAGCTAGTCGCACCGCCACTGTAGCATTCGCGTAAGGGCTGACCACATTCGCAGCCATCCCGCCCATCATCAACCCATAATTCAACGTCGTCTTCCCCAGTAACTTTGATCCTGGTAGCTCTAACTCTTCAAGTTCAAAGAGAGCCCTGATTAGCGCTTTATTTGCATCAATTCCTAGTTCCGGATACCCGCTGTGTGCCGCTTTCCCGAATGCCTCTACCTCAAACACCATCGCGCCTTTGTGTCCTAGTGCCAGTTTAAGCTCTGTTGGCTCGCCGAAGATGACGGATTCCCAAGAGAGGCCGAGTGAGTTAGCAGCGATCATACCAGCACCATCGATCTCTTCCCCTGGTACGTAGAGAAGTGCTACATCGTTTCCCTCCACTATCCCTTCTGCAAGGAGCTGGTTGAGGGCGATGACCTGACATGCAATGGATCCTTTCGCATCGTTGGATCCGCGCCCGGTGATAGTACCGTCAGGAAGAAAAGTGTAAGGAATGAACGGTGTGACGGTGTCAATGTGAGATGTGAGGAGGGTCCTGGTTTGACGTGATTCGCCGGGGTAGGCATAGATGTTATACCTGCCCTCCGAAACAGAGTGGAGCTCTACCGTGAAGTTTTGAGACTCGAGATAAGAGGATAGAAATTCTGTTACTGCGGATTCAGAGCCGGTGAGGGAGGGGATTGAGACAAGGTTTTCATGGAGTTCAAGTAGCTTTGTGCTGTCAGCCGTAAATCTGACTGTGTGCGGTATCATAGCCCTCGAAATGGCAGCGAGAGAGAGAATAATGAGGGAAAACTTCATGGTGTCAACTGATTCACGTGGAAAACTAAAGCATGGAGAAACTTAGATAAGAAAGAGTCGCTCAGCTAGTCATATAATAACTATCACAAACTTTCATGGACTAGCTCCATCGCCGTGACAGGCTGGCATAGGTAGTATGTATCTGCATGTCGATCCCCGAGGTGATGCAGTTCCCGGCTCGAGTGCATATCCTTAGGTACCGATAATCATATGAGTTGGAGGGTTCGTGATGTCTTTGTATTAGCATGACAAAGGTTCATCTCGTGATGTTGTGTAACGATTCCTGCGTTTTGCGATGTGGTCCGCATTTGAATTCAGGCCTCATTTATCTCACCCACGGACTCCTTCCCAAATTCAGCAACTGTGAGTCTTCGCCTGCTGATTCACTCAGCCTCGTGTTTACGAGTAGAGTTATCGGACACTCACGGCTCCGAAGCCACGGATCAGTTCCTGCGCCCTGATGCCGAGATGTGCACCTTTATAGTAGAGAGCACTAAGCAACGTCATTGTGGAGCTTTCATGTTAATTGTGTCTGTGCAGGTTCGTGGTTTATGACCACGGCCGCCGAGTTTAGTGCACGAACTTTGGTTGTGTTAGCAGGCTGCGGGCAATTCGTCTCAAAATGAATCTCAATTCGGCTCCAAGTAAATACAGTAGAAGTTGAAATATGTAAACGAAAAAGCGAAGGGATATTCAGCCACCCTATCGTACATAAGGAGCCAGGCCACTATAGACAAAAAAATAAAAACACCCGCCCCCAACTCTTCGGCCTCCCTTCTAAGGTGAATTGTAAAAAATTTCGACCCTCGCCCACCCTTCCCCAATTGCGCCAAGCTAAAAAACTAAAACGAAAGAACCAACCCCTATACCACTTATATAGAAAAGAAAATAGCGATTGTAGCCACCCAACCCTGTGCCCACTGCCCTAGATGATAAGTAAACTCCCTAATACCCAATTTAGAAAGTAAAATGCAGCTGCCCTGAAAAAAAAGGAACCCCCCCCCGAGAGAAAATGAAATAGAGCCCAGTCATTTCGTTATGTTCGTTGCTTATAATTCGTAATGTAAGTAGCTGTGAGGAAAATGTGTCGAAGAGTGGGCATTTAGTATGTACTCGTATAGGTCGCTTCGGTATTCCGGTGTTATGGATTAAACCATCAAGCCAGCAATAATCACACTCATTCCACCAACAATAACCGCAACAAATCCCGGTGTCATTCGGTGTTCTCGAGGCTCGTGCATGTACATCTGGGACAATCGTAGTGAAGGCGCCGAGGAAGCTGCTCAAGAGAGGCTTGTCAGAAAGGCGACCCAGCCCGGTGAAGTAGAAGGGGGGATTAGAATCTGGGGAGTAGACAACTTACTCATCCCTTCTTCATTTCTTCTTGAAGGACCACTCCCAGAATTGTCAGCGAGAGCTTGAAATGGGTGGCCAGCGATAACACTCGCGATTGCGAGGAGGAGAAGCATAAATGCAAATGATGTACGAAGAGTTATTGTTGGAGGAGTAAACATGTTTGTGGTTATGTATTAAGGATTTAAGCAAGGTGTCACAAGAATTGGAAGCGAGTTTATTTTGTTTGTAGACGTAGGATGTAGATGAGATCTCAGATGGAGGGAAGACCCCCGTGGTTTATATTTCAGAAAACCTAAGCCTCCGGGCAAAAAAAAAAAAAGCGTGCAGATGTGATCCGTAGAATGGCTCGGATATGTAACCCAAACTCAAGACACAACAAGCAAGGCAAGTTGCGTATGTGGAGGCGGTACGGCGAAGAGAGAGTTTTAACGCTGAGCTGTCCCCTTGCTTGCACCAAAAGTATCTGTCAACTCTCCCCCGGCTCTTCTAGGGTCCGAGATCTGTCTGCAGGGTTCAATACGCACAACCACACGCCGCATGCGGTGGAAAGAGAAAGGGAAAGGGAAATAAAACAAAAGGGTTTTTTTGCCTGCTAGGGTTTGTGTGTTCCTTTCGTTCTGGGGGGCGGTGCCCGTTCTTATGCACTACAGCCAGAATAAAGGCAAGACCGTTTTTCTTGTTCTCCTCGTGAGGTTCTTGGTACGACTAACTTGCCTCGACTACACACCCACGATGATACCCGTCATGTCACGCGCCTGATCTCTAGCAAGATGTCGCGAGGTTTCCTGGTGGTGGCTATTGGTGCGCGAGAGTCATTCGGCCAAAGCGAATCTGGACGTCACCTGTCTCACCCCGCCACCTCCTTGGCAGGATGACTTGCTATTTGCTTTTGAGACGCAGAAGCGACCTAGCCGTTGAAGGCCGAAACACGAGTTTCCTTGTGTATGGAGTGTAAATTACAAAAAGCACAAAATTAACAGCAAGCGCTATCCAGGGATCCCAAATCTCAGTAACGTTTTATGGGGGGTAGATAATTATGGATGGTTGGTTTTTGTTTTTATGTTGGTACCTATTTTTACTGGCTTGATGGAGGGGTCTCGCTACTGGATGTAAATAAGGCGCCCCCTGTCGGCCTAATCGTCGGGTGTTTGATCTCCCTGGTTGCTTAAAGGTTAAAACTACCACGCGAGGGGCTGTCCTCGCGTCGGGCTTTATGATATAGATCCGGGTTTTCAACTGTACCGTGTCGCGCTGAGCGTGTGGTCTACAGAGGGCTGGCGAGTAGAATAACTTTATGAGCTAGTTGATATTGTACAATCTGAAACTGAGTGAGAGCTTGTTTCTCCGAAACCGCCCATAGCACCCGATATTCGAGCTGGGCTTGTGCCAAGATTAAACGTCGTGTGCATGATCTAGGAAGGAGAATTTACATGTATTTTCGCTCCATCACTCAAGCTAGTCTATAGGCGAATGGGAGTTGCAGATCCTAGTTTTCTCAAAGGTTACGGGGGGAAAGCCTATGTTATCTATCAAGAAGGTATCATATCCCTAGGTGTCGTGTTATCCGCGAAATCCTCACCTTGCCCTAGGTACTGTGCTGCACAAGTTACATGTAGGTTTGCGCAACCAAATGTACAGTTTTAAGGGTGGCTGCTCGTTACTAGGTTGAAGTTCAAACGTCACACCCCTCAAGGTCGTCAATAAACCTGAGTTGATGGCTGATATAGAATTCTGCTTGAGTCCTATAACACACCCATGCGCGTTACGGTCACTGGTATTGGCACTCTCACTAGATAGAATAATCGAAGGCATCGGTCCTCAGAGAGGCTTCTTCATAAGCTTTCTAGCTTTGTGTTTTGGGGTTATATAATCGCGATTAGAAAGCTTTAGATTTTATATTAGAAAAGGTCGCAATATAAATAGGGTGATTCAGAACTTCTCACTTAACTAAATCTATGCCTCGTCTCAGTTAATTAGTCAATCTAGGGGTTTCTATCTACCGAGGTTACTTTTTCGATCAAATGGTTCCCAAGATTTAGACTATAATTTGTCGGTAAAACTTGGTAATTATTGCTTATGATAGTACGGAATTTGTTACTCTAGACCCAATAATGTGCGGCAGGCTATCTATGAGTCTGAACACGACGATCTAGAGTCACCAAAAGGAATATGAGTGATTTTAAGACCGCTTAAATGAGTTAGATCTTTGAGTTCTTAACAACTTGTTACTGTGGCTATAACAGTACTCCAAAGTCTGCGTGCACTTAACCAACGCTTATCCCTCCCACAAAGTACTAACCTCTACCACAGCAAGGGTCCTCCTCCTCTAAGCCCCTCGATATGCCTTTGCACCCGTTTATAACCCCTCCCACCTCCTCCAAGCTCCCAATCGTATACGTTGGCTTCCCCAACCCATCGCACCACCCCTTCCCACCACGGTCAACCCATATCGTCCCCAACCCTGCCATAGATGCACCTACAATGTCGAATGCATTTCCGCTCACAAGATATATTTCGCTCTTATCTATTGGCCCATGTTCAACAACCTGGCTCTGCACTAAGTACTCATACGTCTTTGGATCTGGCTTATAGCGTCGTATTGGGTCGACGGATAGGTATTTTATACCGCTTAGAGCCTCTGAACCCAAGAAAGTGTCCCTTAACATGTTCGGGGAGCCATTAGAAAAGACGAGAGTATGGACACCCTCCGGTAGTTTGTAAACTAGATTTACTGCATCAGGGAATGGAGAAAGTATTTTGTATGAAGATATAGTCCTTTCGATTTGAAGTGTAGATAAGGAGCTACTGCACTCTTTAAGCGCGTGGATAAGCGAGAGGCGTGTTACGGTATCGAAGGGCTGATAGACACCTTTTGTCACAGGAGAAAGAAATTAACTACTAGTCTGGAGTATGGGAGGGATATATACCCATGGAGTTGAGTCTCCAGGTGTACTCGAGCTGGTGTTTACGCCATTCTTGGACAATGTGTGATACTTCAACTTCTGTAGAGACAGGAAAGTGTTCTTTGAGATTTTCCCCAATAGAAGATGTGTCTAGAATCGTTCCATAGAGGTCGAATGCGAGGACTTTAACTTTGCCCATGGTGAATTAGTGCGGTAAGCATATCAAGAGTTTAAATAGATAGCAATAATCAATCTCTAGATAGAACAGAGGAGGCATCATCTTCTACCCGTCTAGTCCTAGTCCTCCTCTCACCCTTGGTAATAATGATGACATTGCATCTGCAGACATGTCCGAATGTAACGATGCACAACGGAAAACGTGGGGTAATGAGCAATGCCAAGGTTCACTTGATTCACCTCTCAGCCGCAGTACTATTCTGCTCCCCATAAAGCTCATAGGCGATGGATTTGTTTTAACAGTCCTATATAGAAACAGGCGCAAGCTTCAAAAGCACACTGTAAACGCACATGATACCAATTCCTTCATCTTTAGCAATGGATCACATCACCAATACCCCCAACTTCAGCGCCCTCCGAGAATGTCTCACTATACCAATAATTCGTAAAGCTGCTCTGTCTAAAAAGGCTACCAAGAGCAAAACCGCTGTCGCCGAAACAGCAGACACAGACGCCTCAGAATTATCCGATTTTATCGACTACCTCGCCGCGGAGCTGTGGCCACTACTCCCTCCAGGACTCCAGGAAGCAGACTATAATGCCTTCTTAGAAGATGCCTCGATAAAGGATCTCGACAGGTTCTCACTTAAGAGTGTACCCCTTTCTTTTTCCGAGTCCCTGATAGGATACGGACTGGTGGGGGATGACGACGATGTAAATAAGCTGGTGATGGCCGTCATGGAGGACTATGTGGATGCTGTGTGTGCGCCCCCGCCAGTGTGGGTGGAGACCCGTACCGAGGAGTGTGAGATCTGCGAGAGGGTTGTGCCGTTGACCTATCACCATTTGATACCGGTGAGTATGCTTGTGGTTGAGAGAGGATATGAACGGGGTGCTTATGAGTGATAGAAATCGACACATGCGAAGGTTTTGAGAAGGAAGTGGCACCCGGAGCATATGCTTAATAGTGTTGCATGGCTTTGTAGGTAAGTGAAGTTATGTTTCGGTTGCGGGTCGTGGCTTACGGTGGGCAGGGCCTGTCATTCGACGGTGCATAGGAGTGCACCAAATGAGACGTTGGCGAAAGAGTTTTATACGGTCGAGAAGTTACTAGGGAGGGATGATATCCAGAAGTGGAGGACTTATATATCAAAGCAGAGATGGGGTGGGAGAGGGTGTAGGAGACGGTAGCCAGCTATCGGAGTTTGGTAGTGTTGAGTGATAACTCATGTAATTAGATAGTATCTTATGTACCTGGGCGAGGCACTCTCATAGAGAGATAATAAATAGAACAAGCAATAAATCGGACGCTGACCGTAAAAGTCTATGAGATATTCGTAGGTCCCACACACCGAAGCAAGTGAAGTTAAACCGCACCTTTTACAGCATCCTCCCCTACACTAGCTTCTAAGGTCTATCTCAGGAACCAATCTCCATCTTCTCTACCCCCCCTTTCCTTTGTACAACTTCCATCACAACCTCCATTTCTGAAACAGCCCTCATGATACTTCTCTGCCTCTCAATCTTTCGCTCCAGCTCCCTAATCTCTTTTCTCTGCTCGTCCAAGCTCCTATCTACATCTGGCAACTCAGCTACCATCACCCGCGCTCTCTCCATCTTCAACCGAATTCGACTAGACTCATGGGCCACATCTTTTGGGTCAAGCTCATCATTGAATACGCGTTGTAGTAGTGCGTGGAGATCGGGAAGGAAGTCGAAGGCATTTGCCGGGAGGGATGTTGGCGCAGTGGGTGACTCTGAAGTTACGGGAGCGGAGGCATCGCTGGACATTGTGGGGGTGTGTAGTTGAGGGAAGATTAGGACCGAGGTTGAGTGATACGGGTGTTTTCGTTGGAGTTCTTTTACTCTAGGGGACGTGAATTTGAAGATCAGTAAACACAGGGTGTGTGGCGTAGTGACTTTGCCACTGCGGGTCGGGGCGCCGTCGGTCCAGGGACCGGGTTACGTAGGAGAATTGTCAGGGTTTGGAAACGGCCGATAAACACCCCGCGCTAAACATCCCACGTCTGATTGCCCCTCCTCTACTTATCTTTCTCTTTCTCCTCCTTCTTTACCCTTTCCCACCATCTGTCTTTGATTTACGGAATAGAGTTCTTATAATTAGTGTAGAATTTTCTCGTCCTTTTATTCTACTTCCCTCTGCATACTTGCGATAGAGATTGATACCCTACTTTAAATTTAAATTGTTCCATTTGCTTGCGAACAGAATAAAGTACAGAAAAATGGTTCAGATTGACCAGAAGGCTGTTTTGAGTGAGTTTCCTTCTCTTGTCAAGTCCCCCCCCCCCCCTCTTCGTATGTATATTTCTTGGGAAATAAGTGCTAAAGAGCTATGAATTCTCCTAGTCGTCATTGATGGTTGGGGTATCGGAGAAGGTGGGAAAGGTGATGCCATTGCGGCCGCTGATACCCCCAATATGAACTCTTTCAAGGCGAATCCCGAAGGCTATACCGAGCTTGAGGCCTCATCCCTTGCCGTTGGATTACCCGAGGGATTGATGGGTAACAGTGAGGTTGGACACTTGAATATCGGTGCTGGACGTGTGGTCTGGCAAGATGTATGTTCTCATAAATATCCTAAAAGCAAACTCATGTCACGAGAACTAGATCTCTAATATACATAAAAATAGGTTGTTCGTATTGACCAAATCATGAAGAAGGGAGAATTCCCCAAAGTCGACAACATCAAGGAATCCTTCTCCCATGCCAAAAACGGTAACGGCCGTCTTCATCTCCTCGGATTGATTTCTGATGGAGGAGTTCACTCGCACCAAAACCATCTATATGCCCTTCTTGAAACAGCAAAGAAGATGGAGATACCAGAAGTCTATGTTCACTTTTTCGGTGACGGACGTGATACGGATCCCAAGAGCGCGGTTGGATATATGCAAGAACTTCTTGACAAGATCAAGGAGCTTGGCATGGAGAAAACCGCGAAGATTGCAACTGTGGTTGGGAGGTACTATGCTATGGATAGAGATAAGAGGTATAGCCCTTTTCTTGCAGTACGAACTAAAGTGTCGCTAATAGTTTTTCTTTTTCTAGATGGGAGCGTGTCGAGATTGCGCTCAAGGGTATTGTCTGCGGTGAGGGGCAAGCCTCCGAAGATCCTGTAGCCACCATCAAAGAAAGATATGGGAAAGATGAAAATGACGAGTTCCTCAAGCCAATTATTGTCAATGGAGATGCCGCCAGAGTTAAGAGTATGCCGTTCTTAACCATTCTACCACTCACCCCGAGTAACTACATTACTAAACACCACTTATAGATGACGACACCCTCTTCTTCTTCAACTACCGTTCAGACCGTGTCCGTGAAATCACCCAACTCCTCGGTGTAGACAACTCACCTCTTCCCAACTTTCCATACCCCAAGGATATCTATATAACCACTATGACCCAGTATAAAACAGACTTTCCATTCCTCGTCGCTTTCCCCCCCCAACGTATGAACGATGTTCTTGCCGAATGGCTCTCAAAGAAGGGCGTGAAGCAGTGTCATGTTGCTGAGACTGAGAAATACGCACATGTTACTTTCTTCTTCAATGGTGGTGTTGAGAAGCAATTCGAGAATGAAATTCGCGATATGATCCCATCCCCTCGTGTGGCTACTTATGATCTCGAACCGAAGATGTCTGCACAAGCTGTGGCCGATAAACTTAACTCTCGTATTGCCGAGAATGGATTCGAGTTTCTTATGAACAACTTTGCCCCTCCTGTAAGCTCCCTGAACCCCTCAAATTTACCAACCTTAGGAAGCCCTTATATATAAAAAATCTAATAACTAACAAAACCAGGACATGGTTGGCCACACTGGTGTCTATGATGCTGCTGTTAAAGCTGTCACCGCTACAGACGCCGCTATTGGCACCGTCTACGAGGCCTGCAAAAAACACGGCTATGTCCTCTTCATCACCGCCGATCATGGTAATGCAGAGGAGATGTTGACGGAGGAGGGAACCCCAAAGACTTCCCATACAACAAATAAAGTTCCATTCATCATGGCAAATGCACCGAAGGGGTGGAGCTTGAAGAAGGAAGGTGGTGTTCTTGGTGATGTAGCGCCAACTGTGTTGGCGTGCATGGGGCTTGATCAGGCTGAGGACATGACGGGAAGGAACTTGCTGATTAAAGACCAAGCTAACTGATTTGCAGGTTTGGCGCATGACTGGGGGGGAGGGGGGGTTGGCGCAAGGGGAACATATATATATATGCGGGTTTAGAGAAATAAAGAGACTTATAATGTGAATAATCTCATTTAGTTTCAAGTTATAGGGGACCGTGAGGTCTAATAGTACTTGGTTGCATAATCTTTGAGTGTAACATCCATTGCATTGTTATTTATTACTAAAGGTAGGTGATATATGGAAGCGAGCCACCTCCGATAGGTTAGTATTATATGTATAGCTATGTACGTTAATTAATATTGTATGAAGTACTATTATTGCTATAGTGAATATTCTCCGTTAGTGTCAGGTTTCTTCTTCACTGAAGGTTTTTTTTTTGCGAGCCTTTTATAGCTATATTCAGCGTGTTTTCATCAAAGAGAAAGAAAGAAAGAAAGGAAAGCCATGATGTAAAGGATTACAAGGTCTTCGTGGCTCCATGTACTTATGATTAATTCATTCATTATAAGGTCTTCGCGCTAGTAATAATCGAGTGATATACCATGACAATTAGTAAAAGCGTTTAATTAGCCTGTTAAATAAAGCTTTACCCACTAAACATACTCCTAGGTGCCAACGTAACCAACTAGATCTAGTGACAAGAATACACTAAGAAAGAAGGAACTAGCTAAATAAATAAAAAGAGAATTATATAAACAGAAAGGTAGAGCGGAAACAGGAGTTTGGGCGTCACAAGAGGTCCACAAGCTATAGCCTGCCAGATTAAATATTTAGATTTATATTTATGTATTGCTCTTTTGGCTACGCAGCATGATCTGAGCCCCAAAAAAACCCTACAAGAGTCTCCTTCCATAACTACACTATACTATCTCTTGTAAGCAATGGTATTAGTTAAGGACGAAGCAAGGTATGGGGGTCCTACCAACGAGTATTGATGCCTGGACGTTGTAATTATTTATGTATGTCACCTTCCTTTAATTTCTCTGCCGAATCTATTAAAAGTGCTACTTCTTCGTGCTTAAATGACACTACCTCTTGGCTGGCTGTTCTTCCAGTCTTGCTTTCCTGGGCTGAAATGTGAACTCTCTTCTCGATTAGGAGTTGAGCCACCGCAACGTAGCCCATTTCTGCTGCTTCATACAACGCGGTTCGTCCAAGACTGTCTTTAACGAGTATATTGACGCCTTTTTCAAGTAGGAGCTGGACTGTCTTTAGGTCACCACTCCGTGCAGCGCAGTGAAGAGCTGTGCTTCCCTTGAGAGTTTGTATCGAGACCTCTACTCTGAACTTCTCAAGCAATAGCTTGACAATCGCGTGCTTTCCTAAAGTTGCTGCAGTGTGAAAAACCGTGAATCCGTTTACGGTATTCCGAAAAGAGACATCGGCACCGTATTCGAGTAGAATTTCTACCAGTCTTTCGTATCCGTGGGATGCTGTAATACTAAATGCCGTATCCCCAAACTCGTCTATACCCAGGGTATGGGCACCATTATCAAGAAGCAATCGGGCTGCCTGCTCACTACCATTTGATACTGCGTAAATCAAAGCCGATGACCCTTTCTTATTTTGAGTAGAAATATCGACTCCTTTCGTAAGTAGTAGTTCCACCACCTTAGTGCATCCCTTAAACTCTGCATAGTACAAGGCTGTGGCCTCATTATCTGGGTTCTGGGAAGAAATATCGGATCCGTGTTCGAGTAGTAATTTGACCACTGCCTCGTGTCCTCCAAATACTGCATAGGATAGTGCCGTTATCCCAAGTTCGTTCTGAGCTGATATATCGGCACCTTTTTCGAGTAGAAGCTTTACTAGAGATATATGCCCTACAGCCGCTGCGTTATGTAGTGGAGTCTATCTATCTTTAGTTACGGTTGAGAAATCGGCTCCCTTCTCGATCAATAGGTGTACTACTGCTTCATGTCCGTTTTCTACTGCCCTATGGATTGGTGTGAAACCGAGTTGACCCGAAGCTTGTATATTGGCGCCCTTGTTGGGTAGCATTTCTACCATCTTTTTGCTTCCTTTGCGGGCAGCCTCATGTAAAGGCGTTTCCCCCTCTTTGTCGGTAACTGAGCAGTCGGCACCGTTCTCAAGTAGTAGATGGACTGCATCTTCGCTTCCTCCCCATGCCGCGATGTGTAGAACTGTCTCACCATAATTACCAGAAACTGTGATATCGGCCCCCTTTTTGATTAGAAGCTCCATCACAGCGACGCAGCCTTCTGATGCTGCCACATGCAATGGTGTCTGCCCATGCTTTTCTCTGACTTCAATCAAGCGATCGGACCCCGTCTTAAGTAGCAAGCGCACCACTGCTTCATATGCCACAATGTGTAGTGCTGTATCCCCAGTTATCTCTTGAGCAGAGTAATCAGCACCTCTTTCAAGTAACAACCGTACCCCTCTTCATGTCCTCCGAAGGCTGCGCTATGCAACGCTGTCATTCTATGGCTATCTCGGGCTAAAATATCAGCATCCTTTAGTAGTAGCAGGACTATTGTAATATGTCCTAAATTAGATGTTATATGTAAAGCATGACGCTCTTTGGGGTAATTGTCGAAGCTGGAATAAACTCCATTCCCCCTGGAACCTTCACTCTCCCAAATCTCTGCCATTTCCCCACCGTCATCCCTTTGTCTCTCGCCTCTCTCACCCCCCTCACCCCCCTCGCCCTCGTATAATGGATCTCTGAAGTGCAGGATCTGTAGGTAGGAAGCAATGCTAGCTGGATTTCCAAGAAATTTGAGAGTAATACTAGTTGTCATATCTTCACCACAAGCTTTGAGATGATAAGGCAACTGGTTGACTGCATATTCGAGAAAAGGATATGCCTCGAGAGTTACTAGAAGTGCAAGGGCCTTGGGCGAAGATATCAAATGAGAGGAAAGTGGCGTAAGTTACCGCAAGAATGAAGTCTGCATTCTCGGGGATGATAGAGTTCCTGAGAAGGTATTCCTCAACCGTTTAATGAACAAGCCCAATAGTATTGTTTTTCTCATCTATTGTTACTAGGCCAGCACAGACATGGAGAATTGTTGATAAATCTGGCAAATCTAACCCATCAAGCTCATATCGGTTTTTTTCTGTAGAAACCGCTTGTCTAAGCTCGTCAATCGTAAGGGTCCGTTTCGCTTTGATGAGCCATAAGAATGTCTTAAGGGCCAGCTCTATATCATTATGTGATTGATTGTATAGTGTGTCCATGACCCTATTGTAGGTAGGGTCTAATGGCTTGTCTTCAATAAATGTCTTGAGCTCCTTGAGCGTAGTTAGAATTTGCTTTGCATTCGTCTGTTTACAAAGATAGTCAAGATGGAATCGAGCAAGCAGGAACCTATTCATATTTGGTATTTTAAATCAGCCTTAGATTTTGAGCGAGGGATGGAAATAAGTAAGAGAATGAGCCCTTGGAGTTCTGTTACTTACATCCCCTGTGAGCAGTCGACAAGTTCAGATACTATTCTGTCTTGGCACTTTTCTTGGTGGACTAAACGTTTTGCTCATGAGTCTTGATCAATTCTGTCCCGAATGTAAATTACAATGTCTCCTTCTTTTGGTGACAGCTTAATTTTCAATGAGTTACGGAAAGAGTACTGGATATCCTCGGGGTAGTGGCGACTAGTCACAAACAATTTGCCGCCATTTTCTGCTATGCGATGGAATAGAGAGAGGAGCTCTTTTCGTTGATTTTTTGGGTCGCACTCGTCTAAGGCATCGAATATAAGAAAAACCTGGTCAAATGACTTGAATGTTTCAAGGAGGACTGCATATAGCTCGTCTAATGTGGGTCTTTTTCCTTTGCCCTCAAGCTTGTCGTGAAGTTTTTCTATCTCTGTAGGGAGGAGGGTAGTTTGGGCTGCGAGTTGTCTGACCAAACTTCCGAGGATGTGCATGGGCTTTTGCTTCTCTCACTCTTTATAATGGAAGTAGATATAGGCCACTCCGTCACTCCGTAGCATTCTACTGCTAGAAAATGATCGATCACTATAGGGCTATAACAAGAAATAGGTTTTTTTAGTTGCGGAAAGAATTTAAAATATAGAATGCGCAACATACCTCAAAAATGATTCCCCTGCCCCAGCTGTTACCATTTATATTAACATTAGCCACAATCAAAATCAATAACACAGTAGGCAGTGCTAAACGTATGAATACCAAAGCCCCACAATAAAGGGTGTTCTAAGCTTTTTGTGGCCAGCTCTCGAAACCCAACTGTTTTTAGTAGCCATTCTCCCGTGTGTGGCTGTCTTTTGCTGCGTATATCAATGTGTCTTTCCGAGTTTTGCTTTTCGAAATCCTTCGGGCTTAGCCATTCAAGGACTGTGTTGCGTCTTTCCTCTAGTCATTGAGTGGATTAGTAAATATAAAATAACAAGATCTCGGCTCTTTTTCTTACTTATTTGAAGGGCATTCTCATTCGCTATCTTTGCTTTCTGGTTTGCTGAGATATTCTGAATAACCCTAGCTGATGTTTTGGCATCAGTTTGGATTTCCCTTGTGAGTGATCTTACTTTGAGGTTAGTACATATCCCGCTTGATTGAATACCTCAGTTCTACCCAAGCTTACATATGATCGATAGACAATGTAATATTAAAGGTTGATTTATGTCTTTCAAACTTTACTATCAAGCTTTTGGTATCGGCTTGGTCAAACGGCCATTTAAGGCTTCTAAATATCTTCAAGAAACCTTCTTTAGGCATTAGATTTTCTTGTAGTTGTTCTAGGTCCTGTGTACATCCACGGAGAAATTCGTCATCGTTTGCAAGTTTTGCGAGCGATAGTGATTGCGGGTATCTCCTGTTGTAGGCATGCACATCTCCGAGGACTTTACTCAGTCTTCTAAGCTCCTGCTCAAGCTCTGCAATATCTCTTGATGCATGCTTAACTGCGCCAATATATCCGTGAGTTAACTTGATCACTTTGGCTGTTAGTTCTATTATACCAATAATACCCGATGTTAGGCCCAGAATTTCGGCCATGGTTATTCTTAGTGGTTGTATGAGGTAGGGCATAGGCGAAATTAATCTTGATATTAGTGACTCGATATTTTATATTCGAATAGACCAGGCCTCGAACTTGTCTGCAGGCTATACAGTAGCAGCGATAGCGAAAGTGTGCGGGGCGCTTGGCCTTGCTCTATCAGCCGAGACTGCCAGGCACCAATTTGCCAAACGCGGCCGCTTAGTAACGGGACACGAGGGGAAACATCGTTTTTCAGCCAAATAGTTGACAGGAAAGAAAGATCCCAATAACCATGGCAATTTTCAGGAGGTCCAATCACATCTGAGATTTACTACATCCCTCTCTCAGGTTTAGCAAATTACATCTGACTAAACGATTAAGTTATCTTAGGTTACTAGCACGAGAAATTGCGACGTTGATCAATTTTGGCATAGATCTATCATGTTTGGAAATCCCATAGGTAGATATACTATACTTCAAATATTCTGAGTTATTTCAGGCACTGAACGGTTGAATAGATGTGGTGGGAATTCTCAAATTTAGTGGTAACTATATGTAGCTTGTGTCCCGCCACTAAGTTCCCGTAGTTTTACTATCGTGCACATATAGTCACACCTCGCTATAAGAAACATTGTTATAAGAAAAACCTTGCTGTAAGAAACTTTCTCTAGGTTAATCTGGATTTTTATATACCAAATTTGCCCTTGCTATAAGGGATATCTTTGGAAAACTTGCTATAAGAAACGATATCTGCTGAATACTTGGCGTTTCTTATAGCGAGGTGTAGCTGTATGTAGATGCGTCGCGAATGCGCTAGGTCAGCCACTCGTCTTTTCTAATCCGTACAAATTTGCTATCCCGGCTCTGCAAAATACGAAAACCCATCAATTAGGTGCACCCGCTTCTATGAAGTGATTTGTATTTTACGCGATATAAGTTATAATGAATCTTTAGATATATCCTTTTACAAAACTCCCCTCCAATAAATTGTGTTTATTGACTTCAAATCTCTAAGCCACCACTTATTTGAACTTGTGGAGCATAGTGGGGTTGGCTCCCAAAAGAATCGAGGAACCGCGCCAAGAAACCACCCCAGGGTGAATACTAATTGTGTGGCTAGAGTGCACCTAGGCAAATCACACATAACTCTACTTTGAAAGGTAGACCTCAAAAACTACGCTAAAGTCATAGCTACTATAGCTCTTAGGAATTGCGTAAATAAAGTCAACTTATAGCTATTGTGATTGTATAGTAATGCTTGCTTGAAGGCGCTTTCGCTATTGCTATATATATAAATGTTTGGGTATATATAGTTATAGTAACGTATAATATATATACAATCCCTCATGCTTGAGTATTTTATAATAGACTCAGCCCTTTTCAGTAACTGTTAGAATCTCTGGCTCTATAGATTTTGAGATTATAATAGACGAAGGTAGGTATAGTCTGTTTAGTACAAGCTGGAATAACTTAAGATATGCTATAACCAGTGTATCTAGTGACCTTGACTTACTTTATAGCAATATTAAGGATATTTATCAAGGTCGATAGAGAGCTCAAAATAGCCAAAAGTTTTACATCAACATAACTCTGGAAGACCGGCTGCTTGGAGCTTTTAGAACTAGCTGGAGTATCAAAACTTCTAGAGAAATCTTGGGTATTTGATAATTAGGTTGAGAAGTTTTTTTTATAACTAGAGGTATCAAGAGCCAAAGATGCTAAGATACATGTAGTTTGGGGTTTGAGATGATCTTATCGATATTTTAGCCATGTGTAGTAATACATATATCTGCGAAGATAGTTTGGGAATATGACTCAAAACGCATTTAATAGCCTTAGGAAGACGAATGCACGGCCCCAAACATCTAGAGCTTAGAAGAGATGGTATTACAAAGCTAAAAATAACTTGGCTATACAGTAAACTGATTGACCAAGAAAACGAAAATAGGAGATCCTTTCTATAGCCATTCAAATTTACTATATTAGAGAAATAAGCTACTAGGCAAGAATAGGGGAAAGGGAAAAGTCAATAGTAGATATTTAACTCCCGCGCTTCTATTTCCCTTACGGTCTCTCTGCATGCACCCAAACACCATATAGTTACTTTTGCTCCCCACGTCCATCTTTTGTAAAGCCTTTCACATGAAGTCGTCGCTGTGGCCGTAATTAGTACTCTACAAGTAAAAAATTACAAATCAGACCATGGGAATAGGCTGAAGGCTTACTCGTTATAACCAGCTTCTTGGTAGTTTGTAGTATCAAACTTATCCATCTCCTTGCCTGAAGCCGCCAAAGCAGTCTTCTTAACAGCCTTTTTCTTACCACCCTTCTCAGCCGCCTTCTCTTCCTTCTGTTTCTCGTTGGCCAAAGTCGTGAGCCCACTCGCAACTTTTCTAATTTGCTCTGATGGCATATCCTTCGACAGTTGCCTCGCAAACTCCTGCAAGAAAAGTGGGTAATGCGCTTTCTTCGTATTTGCTGTTAACAATGGCACGAGCATCTCTCTCAGCTGCAAGAATCCGTCCTTCGTAGTCGGCTTAAAAACAGATAGAGAGCCCAAATCAATATTTTTAGTCGGGTCATTTGGATCTACCACAGCTATCTTCTTCTCCCTGGTTCCGATCCCACTACCTGCGCCAATACCGACATTGCCGAATAGGTCTTCTGCGTGAGCAAGATCGGACTCGATCTGCCGCAGCCTTTCGCGTTCTTTGCGTTCAGCAGGAGTCTCGTTCTCGATTTCTTCTAGCTCACGCTCTGCCCGTTCGATTGCTGCTTGCTTCTCTGCTTGTTTTTCTGCAATCCGCTGAGTCTTGGATTTATGATTTGCTGCCGCTTCGGCAGCGGCTTTCTCGGCAGCGACTTTCTTAGCAGATTCCTTTTTGCGTTCTTCTTCGGAGTCATCTGCGGCATCCCAGGAGTCGAGAACCTAATAAAATTGTCAGTAGGCTTGAAAGACCTTACAAAGTTTGTGGTGAGGGCTAAAAGGAGTAAACCGGTTTCTAGCTACACACCTCATCATCCTCTTCATCATCCCATTTCTTCTTCGGTGCAATACGAGGTACAACACCGACTGCCTCTTCGCTACTCTCGCTCCCCTCATCTATGGTGTATTAGCTTAGAAAGGTATAAGGAGCTTTCGGCCAGATTACATACCCCATTTATCCTTTGGTGCCATGTTTGTAGATTTGTAAATAAATTCTGGCAAAAAAAATAACAAGCAAATGAACGATGCGTGATAGGGAGGTGAGATGTTTTTTTTCCTTTGGGGCTAGGTGTGAGTGAGGGGCAAGGTGGGGTGTGGCGCTTCTGTTGTAGGCAGGGTAATTGCCGTAATGATATCACAGTATATCACTCGGACATTGCCGGCTGAATAACAGAGAAGAGAGATGGGGGGCAGATAAAATAGTATACAGGAAAGCTTCTTAGCGACCCTAATACTCTAAAATAAATAAAGAAAGAACTCTTCATCTGCCCTTGCCGTCATAGATAGCCTATCGCCCCCGACTTAGCTCAATACATAGGCCTATCACTGACACACATCTATTAAATCATAACTTCTCACTCGGTATGTCTTAGGCACTAGAATTTTACTCACAATTTAGCCGAATTTACAGGGGTATTGCCCTCATACTATCAGGTAGAACGCATTTAGGGTCGAAAAAATCCCAAGAACTTCAATGGATAAAAAAAACTTAATTTCTTATTCCACGTGCCACTAAAAACAAAGTGCCAGGTATCCTACTATGGATAGAGTTTTATTGCTTTCCTTCCCCAAAATACATTCCCTCACAGAATATTCCCCCTCCCCCCATACAATACCTATAGTAATGATTGTTTACAGGTTGACAGCTAATGGGCCAATGTCAATGCTTGAGCAAAGTCACATAAAATAGGGAAACTGGTGTAAATACTTACCAGTCCTAAAGTTGCTTCCAGCATAGATAGCCTTATCGCCCAATTCCTCTTCAATACGGAGGATTTGGTTAAGCTTAGCAAGGCGCTCGGATCTGGCAGGAGCACCGGTCTTGATCTGACCAGCCCTCAACCCAACGACAATGTCGGCAATAGTGACATCTTCAGTCTCACCAGAACGATGAGAAACCATGACACCCCATCCACCAGCGTAAGAGTCCTTAGCAGCCTGGATTGACTCGGTAAGCGTTCCGATTTGGTTGACCTTGAGGAGAAGAGCGTTACAGCTCTTCTCTTCGATAGCCCTCTTGATGCGAATGGGGTTGGTGACAGTCAAGTCATCACTGCAATCCAGGGTTAGTGAAATGAAAGAAGAAAGCTACAATACTCAACATACCCGACAATCTGGAAGTCGCTGTTCTTGAAGAAGTAGCTCCATGCCTCCCAGTCATCCTCTGCGAAGGGGTCCTCGATAGAGACAATAGGATACTTCTCCGCAAGTGACTTATAGAGATCGGCTAATTGTTGGTAGGTAAGCCATTTGCTCTTATCTGACTCGGGATTCTGTGTATCTAATGTTAGCATTCAAGTGTATGTAGCTACTGTTAGGCGTAACCACTTGCCTTGAAGTCCAGGTCGTACTTCTTAGCGTCCTCCTTATAAAACTCAGAAGATGCAACATCCATAGCAATCTTCATCTTCCCAGTGTAACCCGCCTGCTCAATAGCATCGGTAATGAGATCAAGAGCCTCCTCGGCAGTCTGGATATCGGGAGCGACACCACCCTCGTCTCCGACATTGCCCGCAGACTGGCCATACCTTTTCTTGGCAAGTGATTTGAGGATTTGGTAGACCTCAGCTCCCTGTCTCATAGCCTCGGTAAAACTCGGAGCTTCACAAGGGACAATCATAAACTCTTGGAAAGCAAGTCGACCTAGAAATCATATAAGTAAGTTACGGGGGTGTTTTTTTTATAGGGATATAGAATATGTAACAGCTGTGCCATACCTCCAGCGTGAGATCCTAAAGTTTATGACACCGGTTAGCTTCGCACACGAAAGTAGGATCTCTAGGAATAGTAAAAGTACCTCCATTAAGGACATTCTGGAACGGAACGGGAAGAACAAATGGTTGCTTAGTACCGGCAAGCTCCGCAACATGGGCGTAAAGTGGGATTTTCTGTTAAAACTCGGCTGTCAGTTAATCCGGCGCATCCCGATACCATTGGCGTTGGACCATGCATAACATAAGATCCCGGCAAAGTCCCGCAAAAGCAAATACTCGGTAATAATATCGTACAAGGTGGGATGCAAAAGTAAATGTCATACAACAATCAAATGTAGAACGTGGGGTAGTTCTCTCGGACCAAACACAAAATACTATAAAAAAATGTGACACAGAACCCAAATACAAAATCACCAATAAATAACCTAGAGAAAGATAAGGGGAAATAGAGAATATTTCAAAACGAACCTTCTCTGCAGCTCCGGCTTTTGCGACGGCCAAGGAAACACCAAGGATGGCATTGGCACCAAATTTACCTTTATTTGGGGTACCGTCAAGCTTAATCAAGAACTCGTCGATAGCAGCCTGGCCCTTAGGATCTAGGTTTTCGGCGATCAAGGCTGGGGCGATTATATCGTTAACATTGGCGACAGCCTTGAGCACACCCTTTCCGCCCCATTTAGACTTATCACCATCACGAAGCTCGACAGCTTCGTGCTGACCTATATTTTTAGGGATATTGTAAGCAAGTTATAATTTTCACTAGTAACTTTCCCTAAATCCACATCGAGTAGGAGTATGTTATATACCAGTAGAAGCACCAGATGGGACGATGGCCCTGTGGAGACCAGTTTCAGAGGTGGTGACATCAACCTCAACAGTGGGGTTACCTAGAAATAATTAAGGTTATTATTGAAACGAACTACGGATACCCAGTTGATTCTCATTCAAAGTAGAAGAACCTATCTAAAGGATGGGAGATACCTACCACGAGAGTCATAGACGGAGCGAGCGTGGATCTTAGTGATACCCATGGTTATTATGGCGATGATAATACGTCTGTTGGTGAAAAATCGTCAATGAGATGGCTGAGTAGAGTTTCCCACTACAAAGAGGAGTTTATAAAGAAATTAACACAAGACCCCCGTAAAGGAATTAAATGCGTCAGGCTAAAACAGCTGAGGGGAAGAGGTAAAAAAAAACTCAGACTAGGACTGCTGGGCCAATGGGAGGAGCAAGGATATCGAATGTGCTTTATGCGTCTAGACTATACTGACAGAGATAAGGCCTGTTATTTTACGTAGGGCAGACACAATTGACACGCGGGGGGTGAGATGAAGGAGGGGGGCCAATAGAGGTATTTTAACGCGAATTACGTTTTGTATGCCTTAGCACTCACAGATAAGAGAAACATGCGACAATTTCAAAAGAGAAAATACTAGACTCACAGTACTTTATCTAAAGATTTGAACCGATGGTTTTTCTTTTTATTGTCTCCTCTGTTCCTGATGGGAGATGATGTTTGTCGATGGAGGAAGAATCGGTGAGGTAATGAAGGAGGGGATGGGTGTCAATTTAGTGGGGGAATTTGTTAATCTGATTTTTATCTCCTACGACCTGCCCCTCCTTCTCCGATCTCCCGTCACGCCAAGAATTTACACGTGACATTGCCATAGAAATCACTCGACTTTTACCCAGCAGGGTTCTTAGTCTTGATACGGGCTACGGTACGCGATTTACATACACTCATAGCCTAAGACCTGGGCCTTTAAGGAATATCCTAAAATGGTAACCTTAGGAAGTACGGATGGATGTCTGTTCATGACATATCATTCTAAAGAATTATTTCATTCGAATAGTAAAGAAAGAAAAAGCTCCAGCTAGTAAACAAAAAAATATGACTAATTAAGAAATTCGCTTATCCATATACTAAGGCTTTTCGATATTGCAAATCAGATCTTGACCATCAACCGAATCACCTTCCCTAACCTCAACATGCCCAACCTTTCCAGAATGTGGCGCACTGATAACCATTTCCTAATTACGTATATTAGTGATTATAATTACTAGAAATGTAATATGTGTACGTACCATCTTCATAGCACTGAGAACTGCAACTGGGTCACCCTTCTTGACATCAGAGCCCACATGGACACGGAGTTCAACAACAACACCAGCCATAGGTGCACCGACTTGGCTCGAGTCATTGGGGTCAGCTTTAGGACGACTCAAGTTCTCAACAGCTGCTTGTGTGTTAGCGGTTTTCTTCAGAGTATACACAAATAGTGGAACTTGCCTGCTTTCTTATCGTCAACAGTGACTTGTCGGACTTCACCGTTCATCTCAAAGAAGACCTCTCTCTGTCCAGTCTGCTCGGACAACGGGCCAACAGCAAGAAGCTTCAAGATCAAGGTCTTACCCTTCTCAATTTCGACATGGAACTCCTCGTTGATAACTGGGCTCGCCAAGAAATATCTAGTAGGTAGAACACTCAAGTCACCATACTTTTGTGTGAATTCTTTGTAGTCTGCAAAAACCTTGGGATACATGTTGTGACTTGAAACATCGCATTCCGAAGCGAACCCCCACTTTGCCTCTAGTTCTTGCTTGATCTTAGGTAGATCGACTGGTGGGAGCGACTTCCCAGGGCGCTCAGTCAGCTTCCTACGCTGGTTGCGGAGTGCGTTGGTACGAAGAGGCTCTGGGAAACCACCGTACGGCTGCCCCATAAGCCCCTCAAAGAAGTCGAGAACAGATCCAGGGAAGTCGAGGGATTCAGCCTTCTCGATGACTTGATCGTAGGTGAGCTGATTTGATACCATGAACTGGGCAAGATCACCAACGACTTTTGAAGTGGGTGTGACCTTGACGATATCTCCGAGAAGTGCATTTGCTTGTGTATATGCTTTCTTTGTTTCTGCCCATAATGTCCCCAATCCAAGCTGACTTGCCTGGAAGATAAGGTTGGTCAATTGACCACCTGGAATTTCGTGCACGTACACCTCTGGATCGGGACCAGTTAATCCAGCTTCAAAGCATGAGTAGAGAAGACGTAGTTGAGCCCAGTAGCTATCAATAGCACGAATATGGTCAATGTTAAGGAGAGGATCTTCGTCAGATGTCTCCAAAGACGCAAGCAACGCACCAACGCTGGGCTGCGAAGTCATTCCGGACAAGGAGTCAGTAGCGCAATCCACCGCATCTGCACCGGCTTTAGCACAGGCAGCCATAGAAGCAACACCCGTACCAGCAGAGTCGTGAGTGTGTACATGGATGGGGAGATCCGGGTACTTCTTGCGGATACTTCCGATCAATAGAGTAGCCGCTGCGGGCTTCATGACACCAGCCATATCCTTGATACCGAGGATGTGAGTGCCCATAGCAACAATTTTGTCTGCAAGACTAAGATAGTACTCGAGGTTGTATTTCTTCTTGGGATTAAGCATGTCTCCACTATAACAGATGGTAGCTTCAACGACACCACCGGCTTTCTTGACAGCCCTTACGCCAACCTCAAGCTGTTCGAGGTCATTAAGAGCATCAAAGACACGGAAGATATCGACACCATTTTTCTTTGCTTGGTCACAAAAGTGATCAATGGCATTATCGGGAAGTCTTAAAACTATTAGTATTATATCAACCCTTGATGATGCTGGACTTACGAGGAGTATGCAACACCATTGGCGCCGCGCAACAGCATCTGGAAGGGAATGTTTGGTACAAGCTTCCTTAATTTCCTCTGCTCAAATTAGAATTTACTTGAAATATTCAGGAATTTACTAATATCTTACCAATCTATCCCAAGGATCCTCATATAAGAACCTCATAGCTACATCAAAAGTAGCACCTCCCCAACATTCTAGAGCAAAAGCATTGGCATAGGCGTAGCTAGTATGCTTAGCGATGTTTACCAAATCAGTAGTTCTGACCCTAGTGGCCAAAAGCGACTGATGGGCATCACGCCAAGTTGTGTCCATGATCAAAGTACCCTTGTTCTGGCGAACAGCCTTCGCGAATGCAGCTGGGCCCTCTTTGACCAAAATATTGCGCCAACCAACTTGGCAAGGATATGTAACATCAATCTCCTTTCCAGCATTGTCGTGGAGAATAGGCAAGATGATTTCCCCCTTGAATTTAGGCTCGCCAACTTGCCCCTTGATGCTACTGCCGTTGACTGCAACGTCTCCGAGATATGCCAAGAGTTTTTGTGCACGGTTCTGAGAGGTCATCAACGCAAACAGCTCTGGGGTATCATCGATAAAAGTAGTCCAGCAGTTTCCAGCAATAAAAGTATCGTGCGTGAGCAATGAAGCTAAGAAAGGAATGTTTGTCTTAACACCACGGATTCTGAACTCAACGAGGGCACGCAACATTTTTCTTCTCGCTATTTCGTATGTGGAACCATGGCAGGTACATTTGACCAACATGGAATCGTAGTGAGGAGTAATGATGGCACCGGCAAAACCGTTACCACCATCGAGGCGGACACCGTTACCACCAGCTGAGCGGTAGACTTCAATCTTACCCGTGTCAGGTTGGAAACCTTTGGCAGGGTCTTCTGTAGTAACACGGCACTGAATGGCATAACCACGGGTAGAGATACGGTCCTGTGTGAGACCGAGTTGCTCCAATGAGGCGCCAGCAGCAATCTGGATCTGAGCGGCGACAATGTCAATACCAGTAATCTCTTCGGTGATAGTGTGCTCCACTTGACTATTAAGAAATGTCAGAATCAACAAGATCAATTTCAGGAGGGTTGTTTGAGCCTTACATTCTAGGGTTGATCTCAATGAAGTAGTATCTGTTCTGTTGGTCTACGAGGAACTCCGCAGTACCGGCATTACGATAATTGACTGACTTGGCCAAACGAACAGCGTCCGCCAAGATAGCTTCTCTAACCTCTTGAGGCAAGTCTTTTGCAGGCGCAATTTCAACGACCTTCTGATGTCTTCTTTGGACACTACAGTCACGCTCGTATAGATGGACGACGTTTCCAAAGTTATCTCCAAGCAGCTGAACCTCAATGTGCTTGGGGCGGTCAAGGAAACGCTCAATAAAGACTGTTCCATTACCGAAAGCAGATAAAGCCCTAAATTAGTAGTCAGCACTAGGGTGTTTTCTTTGCCAAATAGAAAGTGCATATATATTCCGCTAAGAGCTGGGGAACTTACTCGGATGTTGCTCTAGTGAACGCATCCTGAATGCTATCACCTTCTCTAACGACTCTCATACCTCTTCCACCACCGCCAAATGCCGCCTTGATGATAACTGGGTACCCATACTGCTCAACGAATTTCTCTGCCTCTTCTAGCTTGCTAACCGGACCCGGGGTTCCTGGGACAACCGGGACATTGCATTTAATTGCAAGAGTACGTGCAGAGACCTTATCGCCCAAGCCATCTATGACTTCGGGGGTAGGCCCAATGAACTTAAGATACCATATTAGACTATAAATCTTAATTATCAGAGCGAGAGTTACTAACAATCATGCCGGCTTTCTCGACCTTGCGAGCAAACTCGGCGTTCTCAGAAAGAAATCCATAACCAGGGTGAATCATGTTTACTCCATGGGTGACAGCAATCTTAATAATCTCATCGATTGCAAGGTACGCTTGGACAGGAGTATATTGTCCCCTTGCACCAATTGCATAAGCTTCATCCGCCTCTGGCAGTCAGGTAAAAGAAGGTTAGCTTCCCTGCCTCACGTAAATATGGTAGATATTAAAGGGTTTTTTACTCTGGCGATGCATGCTAAGACGGTCTTCATGGCTGTAAACAGCAACAGTGAGGAGAGACAGTTCGTGTGCCTATATGACATATGAGCATATCTTCAAAAAAAAAAGCGGGTAAAAATAATGTAGACTTACCGTTCTAAAAATCTACGCATCAGGAAAAAATATCAGTAAACTAAATATAACAGTAAAGTCTTTTTAAAAAAATAAAAAAAGTGTACCCGAATAGCTACCAAGTCACTAAGTCAGTGTTTACCCTCCTAAATAAGAATTACGGTATAAAGAAAGTTGAGACCTACGAATTTCACCACGGTTCGCAACTTATCACAACAAAAAAAATCACATCAGCATTTCTCACTGCTTCCTAAAAGCTACATCGAAGGAGTAAAACAAACCCAAAATTTTGTTAACTTGCATAATTGTTGAATTGGCGCGGAGACGGTGAACCGTCCTCACCGTCGACGAGTCCGCCGAATCCTCAAAGACTGCATTATAGTCGGGGGAAGATTGTTCCATCTTGCACTGCTGTCCCTAGTTGCTAGGTGCTTTCGAAAAGTGGCAGTAACAAAGATTAAGGTAGGGCTCAGCTTAGGGAGGAAGAGATCACTGCTTGTATCCTGTGGAGATGGGTGAAGGAAAGAGTATAAGAAAAGAAGCCGGGAGAAGGCGGGGATGGGAGGTTAATGAAGGAGGGGCGCGGTGGCACGCAATGGGTTGTTTTTTTCTCTTTTCCCGTGCAAGTACACAGTGAATCCAAACAAAGCTTGGAACTAGGGGTCATGAAACTACAATTGTGCCGCTCTTTTCCTTCCTAGAGCTGGCGGGGGTGGGATTCTTGGGGGTTGTGGAGGGGTTGTGGAGGGGTAAATCGATGATGTCGCTAACACGGCGTACCAAAAAAACGACCCGAGTCCTTATCAGTCGAGGCTACTCTTTGCAATTACGCCCAGGTTGCTGGCCCCACCACCCGGTGCGATCTTAGCTCCCAGGCACATCTTCCCATTGAAGGATCAAGACCCATGTTGCGTATGCTTTTCTTTTTCTGTGCTACCGAGAGAGCTCTATCGTCAAACCCCAGCAGTTCACCGGCAAATGCTTACACATGTCGCGCGTACGGTAGCCGTATTGTGGAGGAGCCAAAGTGTTTCATATGTTTGTTGACTGTCCCATAATGCACTCCGCTTTGTACCGATACCATGAACTATGGCAGAGTTACTCGGGTATTACCCAGTAGCCTCGGGCATCGGGCATTGGTATCTTTGGTAATAACCGAATAAAAAGTGGCTCCTCGTAAAGCCGAATTCTACCGGAAACTCCTGAGACCTCTTAAGAAGTTTCCTTCGGGGTAGAATAGAGCGAATTATTGTGCTCAATATTTCCCCACGCCCTCCCGCGCAAGTCGCAACTCCTTTACGGGAGATTCATTAGATGGGTTAATGGGTTGTGGCCGGTACCTAGTGCGGGGGGAAGCAATTTTTCTGCCCAATAAATTACCGATCCAAAAAGAATTTTAGACCAAGCGATTTCGGTACCGACACACCGTGCTTATTTACTAAAATGCAATTAATTCGTGGCTTTACCACCACTATCGACGATCGTGGGGAGATAGCTCTTTGTAATACTAACTTGCCAATAGTATTTACCCATTTTGAGTAACCTCGGTGTTTAGTGATCGTCATGTTAAATCTTACTTCGTTACAGAGACATATGGGCATAAGATTTATGGGGCGGGGGAAAACATGAAGTGCAAGCGCTAAAGATGAACGAAGAGAAACAAGATCGCACAGAACTAGTACTACAGGTGGAAAAAAATTATGAGCAACCCACACTTAACTATAGGTAACGAAAATGAAACCCCTTAGACCAAAAAAAGAAAATTGACATTGAATCCCCTCCCCGTCCTTCCTTCTTTTTTCTTGTGCACCCCCAATTTTTAAAACACCCCCCTCATTCCCACCCTAGAAATTCTTTCTTCCAAAGACTAGTAAGAATGTACAGAGAAGAATAACACAATATCTCTGGAATTCTAAACGCCTGTTTCAAAACGTCCCGCCACCTAGAAACCTGAATATCCGGTAGGCTGTGGTGCAATCCCATTCGAGTACGGCTGAGACATCGGACCGCCAGGTCCAGCCGTCAGCATCAGCCGGTTACCCAAGAGGATCGGTGTACTGTCCTCATCACGCTGCTGGGTAACCTCCTTGGCCTTTCGTTCCTCATTATCCTTTTCCAAAGAAGAGATCTTCTTTGACTGTTGCCTCATTGCATTGATCATGAAAGGCTACGGAAAGATTAGCATCATAACTTTATCACCTTGAGATAGAAGTATTTATCTTACCATAGTATAATCATTGAGACCATGACGCCATGAAATTTCCATAACAACATCAAGCTGGATAAGATCATAACAAGCGTAGAGCATTCCAACATAGCATTCACGGCTACCAATATCAACAAACTAATACCTAAATCAGTAACTATAACCGAGAGCCATAACAAGTTTACACTTACATAACGAAGCAGTTCCTCAACAACATCCTCTTTCCCAGACACGGCAGCAGTCTCGATAGCGTCCTTGAATAGTCTGTCTTGTTTAGACAAGACAATTGATTGGCCCCAGCGCTTCTGCTTACGATAGATGCTAGCAGCAATCTGTCTAAAAAAGACAAGCCTGGTCACTCGAAGTTAGTACTAAGTCCTAATAAAATTATAATCAAAGCTTACTCGTGTGTCTCAAGGCGCTGGGCAAGCTCCAAGGGATCATAGTTATCATAGTTTTCAACAGAGTCGCTAAGAGTCTTATAGTCCTCTTCCTCAATAAGGAGATCATTAATGGCGTTGTTAACGACCTTGTTGTTCTGTGATTGTACACTAATAAGGAACGGCTTAATGAGAGGAATGTTATCCGACTTCTCGAACATGCGAACAACACTAAAACAAAGTTAGATTAGGGGTACTTATAACCATACTGAGAAATAGAAGAATACCGAGTAACATCAATGCGAGCCGTAAGCACCGCCAGAAGATCCGTAAGCAAAGACGGCTGCTCCTGAAGATAAAAGTTAAGAGCACGGTAGTAAATCTCTAGATTAGCAACCTTGACGATAATGTCCTTGAAGGATTGGTGCTCCCAGGCATCAGCCGCCCTCTCCATCATCGCCAATGCGGCATTATCCCACTCATCGTAACTATTGTAACCGTAAGTATGCATAAGAGTGGGATAAAAAGCTTTCTGGAAGACATACTGGCAATACAAGAAAATTAGCTCGGGCCAAAGATGGGCCTGTTCGCATGCCCGAATCATCTTGGGGATATTGATACGACCCCAGAAGAGCTTAAGATGTTCCATGACGCGATCAGGGTGGTATTTTGACAGAGCAATTCCAAGTTCAGTAAACATTCCCTTCAAAAATGTCAGATAACCAAGCTAATACCAACAATAAAGGCAGATTGATATATACCATATGTGCACGCTCGAGACCAAGCCCAGCCTCCAAGAGATTGATCAACTCATCAAAGTAGCCATTGCGTTCATACTGCTTAACAAGGTCTTGTAATTCCTCTGCATGAACAATCAAGTTCAAACCACAGATCTGGGCCAAACGGAACTCCTTCTTTGCCACACATGCTTCATTAACTTGTTTCCATACTTTGGTGCTGTTGGCCTTGCGAGCACACTCAACAGCATTTTGATATTCTTCCAGGAACACAAGTGTAGTCTAAAATCATCAGTGACAATCATTGCTAAGGGGTAAAGAATTACTAACCGCCAGTTTGGCCCAGTTAGAGATACTGGAGAAGAATATCTTTGCTGCTTGGTGAAGACCCTCCTCGTATGCCCTATCACCGACTTCTTCAATGTTTGCAACATTGGGGCCATTCAAGAAATCCTCTAAATCAGAGAGCCGGTCTACACGAGCAAGGCATACAGCCAAACTACTATCAACCTCAGGCTCCCTCAATGTGGTACGGCACATATGGAGATATTTGATAAGCTCCTCGTTCTTCCCAGCATGACTAGCAATCTCAATAACTTCTAAGTGATTTCCGGGATCTTTGGCACGAATATAAGACTCAATAGAATCCGAAACGCGAAGTCCGTCGAGCTGTGCTTTACCAAGACGACTCCAAACCTCAGGAAGATCCACTCGGTCAGCGTATGCGTACGCGCGGTCAATACTAACAATATATTCGATAAGAACATTGACGGCTTCGCTATGCGCATCAACTTTCTTGAAGACTTCGAACGCTTCTTCGTAAAGGTTGTTTTGAATGCAAATCTGTGCAACATCGGGACCATCGTAGTTGGTAAGGCGATGGATGTAATCCATCACTCTAGCCTTGTCTGCTTTGACAGCAGTAAGGATCAACAGGTTTTGGAGACTACTGTTATCGCTAAATGGAGAGGGCTCAAGAATGATTTTCTCCAAAAGTTCGATTAGCTCAGTTGGAAGGTCATATTTCAAAAAGCATTGTACTGCTACGGAAACGTCTTCGGGGTCGGTAGATTCTGGCACAGCAGTTGCGACAACTTGGTCCACGAGTGACCGGCGGTGAATATTGTTCTGACTCAAGACAAACCCCCACAATTCAGCATCCCGGCGCTTAACAAGGTAACGAGCCTGTTGCTTGAACATCGAGTTCTCGTTTGTGATCTTAACTAACTCCACATCATTTGACCCTTTCTGGTATGCGATAAATGCCAGGTAGGGATCCCTTTTCTCACAGTATTTACCAACCACGAGGGTATCATAAAAGTCATTTTCCTTCAAAAATTTCTCGGGGTTGTTGTTACTGTCGATGTAAATCTTGGCCAATGCGTTGAAAACAGCAGGCTGTTGGTTTCCACTGTTCAGTGTTTCCTCGAGGAAAGGCAGCAAAAGCTTGAGGCGATTCCTTCGTTCAACCTCGGCAACAAGCTCATCAATAGGGATTGCAGAGCTCTGGACAGAGCTCAGCAAACTCTTAATAATTGACTCGTCGCAGTCCACGTCTAATAACCCACCAACAACTGCAGGTGTCCTTGAAGGGTTAACCCTCTGCACGTAAACCTCAATCGACTTGAACTGCTGGTTCTGGTAAAGATATAAGACCAACTCATGAATGAAGTTGTATCGATCACAGACAATGATTAGAGGCAGCTGTTCGGTTAACTTCGCCTCCTTAAGGAAGTTCTTTACTTTCTCGGGGTTGTAGAATTGGCTGTCGCGGCAGATACGCTCCACTTCGCTGAGTTGTCCACATCTAGTAGCAGCTTGGATGTACTTGAAGTGGACATCGGGGTCTTCGCTTAGGTTAACAATACTACCAAGGTAATAGTAAAGACCCTCGAAGGTCTTAAAGGTCTCGAACAGCTCGATCAATCGGTGAGGTCCAAGAAGATCAGAGTACTTAGTAGCCACTTGGATAACAACTTGGAGATTTTGACGAATGTTTGACCGCAGCATCTCACTCAAGGAATCTAGTGATTGCTCTAAAGACATACGCCCAAAATACTCGACAATGAATTCAGGAGGAATTCCGCTGTTGTTACAAAGAATCCGCTTAACAGCGGCAGGATCTTCATAATGCTCTAATGCCTGCAGATTCGTGTCAGTAACTACAATAACCAATAAAAATTCTATACTAAAAAAAAGTAACGCCATACCCTTTGAAGGAGCCCAGCATTTTCACACAATTGAGCAATCTTTTGACGGTCATAGTAAGAAAACATGTTGTTCAGAAGGATAGCATCAGCCACTTGAGGAGCGTGCAACAAGTTCATTTCTAATAAACGTGTCTGTTGAGCGGCATGTTCCGGTTTATTGCCATCCAAGGCGGTCAACAAGAAAGCCGTAGCTTGCTGAATCATATTTTGAGAAAGGAAAACATCAACCACGCGATCAATATCGACCAAGGACCCCCCTTCGTGGCTAGCAAGTTGGGTTGCAAATTCTGTTCCTTTTTCTGGGTTAATGCGGACAATGTTTTGGAGGAGAGAGGTATAGTCTGGAGTGTATCCAACTTTCTGCGCATATGGAAGAATCTTGTCAAATTGACCAGTTTCAGCAAAGCACGCCACAACCTTTTGGGGAGCGTTAGAACGTAAGAACACGCTCAGTGCCAGGTTAAGATCATGCAGTCGGACAATATCCCCCAACTCCTCAGTACATTCCAACTTGTTCTCTTTTAGCCATTTCTCCAATAAATGCTTCCTATTCTGCGCTAGAACAGGTTTGACCAATTCGATTGTCTCATATTTGTTCAGTGTTGTCTTGTCTAATAGCATACCAAAATACTGGAGGATGACTGATAACTGGCCAGGAGGTGCCGGAACGGCCTTAAACTTCTCAATCGTTTGAGGAGTACGAAGGAATCCTCGTGGAGAATTTGCAGCAACCTTTGCCGCTTCAATGTAATTCTTTTGATCCATAAGTTGCTGGAACTGCTTCTGGTAAAGGTCGTCGGCACCTTTAAGACCAGCACGAGAGGCAAGTTTGATAGCCAAGCCAGAATTCGCGGGATTCTCCAGCAGATAGTCAATAATCTGATTTTCATCGACACTTACAGACAAGACTTGCCCCTTCCTGTTGACACCGATGATACCAGAGGTAGCATCATGAGGAGCTGTAATAAAGATCGTCTCACTAGAGATTCGGTTCATGAAAATACATGTCCCTGTCTCAAGGTCGTAGAGGTGGATAAATCCATATTTAGTAACGAGGTAGATGATTGAAAATCTTGGCGAGACTTGCATTGCAACAGGAAAATCATTCACGGCTTCTGCGGGGAAATAAACATCAACGGCCTTCTTTTGGAATACCGGGTTGTTAGGTGGGTGGTCGACCTCAACGACATGTAGCTTAGCTCCCTGAGCCGTCCGAACAGCAAATGTGAAAAGTTTTGTGTCGCTTGGGGCTGCCTCAAGACGGATCTCAGCGAATACGGCGGCGTGACCCTCGATTGCCTGACTGATGCCTCTATCCCGGGAGTAAAGCTGCATATTTCCTACCACACGGCCCTGTTGCTGGGAGATTCCAACAACTACCATCCATTTCTCGTCCGAATTAACACGATAGTTGATAATTTGGCAACCCTGACGTAAATTATTAACTATAAAGTTCGATGGAGGTTCAAATATGAGCAACCACTTGCCTGCAAATTCATGTGTCGGTCGAAAATTTTCACCGGGGTTGCTTGCGAAGGGTCCATCACATCCCAGTGATAGACAGCAGCCTCAGTGACAAGACCCAAGCTTTTCTCGCTAATCCACTTCCAAAATACAACGTCCTCATTCATAGTATGCGACTTAATCTTCTCCTTAGCTTCCAGATTGAAGATTTGTAGTGTCCGCTGGGCCTTAAGGGCGATGATTTGCTTGGTCCAATGCATGATAGCACTGTCGGCCTTGATAGTCCGTCGAGTTACACTGTTGCCATTATGAAGATCGACTATCACCACTTGGGCAGCCGCTTCATCGCTCTTCTCACGGACACAGATAAAGTGATCGCTCTCTAAGGTCTAACATTGCGATAACGAAAAATTATTTACTTAGCCAACACCAAATAACGGTTTTTTTTTGTTTTTTTTTAAAAAAAAAGGACTAAATAGCAAAGACTCACAGTTGTATTAAACCCTATCGATGCTTGCTGTTAAATATGGTCAGTATAAAGTACCCTAGAATATGCCAGAGGTATGAAGTTGCGTACTTGAATTTCGAGCTGTGTAAGCTGGAGTAGCGAAAATTAATTAGTATCTTGACCCCGCAACCGGCAAAATGATATAACCTACAGAAATGAGTTCTGTAAAGGTAATGGGTAAATGCGCCATGTTTTCTTAGAATCCAGAGCGCTAGGGCTCATCCACGTACAGGGGAAAGGAGGTAGAGTGATTATCGAGCAGCAAAAATAGCAAGCACGAGAAGATATGAACGCAAGTCAAATCGAATGCAAGATAACAGGGAGCGCGAAGAAGGCTGCGCGGAGATGGGATGAAGGGTGGAGTATTAACCGGAGATGGATGGATGTGGTTGTGGATGGTGGAGATGCCTTTCGTAGTGTTGGCGTTGCTAAAATCCGGAGAGGTGTCGTTTGGTTTGACTTGAGGTGAAGTCCGAATTCTACGCCTGTGTGCGAAATCCAGGGCACCAAGAATTCTCACGTGCTCGATAGAGCCAACATCACATTTGACAAGAAACGACATCTATGATCTCCCCAAAGGTTCTTAAGGTACAAATAGTTAGCAACTACCCTGCTACGTCCGAAGGGCATGATTAATTACAAAGTTCCGGAGAAAGGTCTCAGAAGCAACCCTAACCCAGCACTATAGCTAAAATAGCTCACCAGTTGAAGCTAACAATGCTCTCAGCCTCCAGCTATCAAACTAACTCCGACTAAGCTCACAAGTACCTATCCCTTTTCAACGTAATTCCTAGAAATTGACTATATTTGACAAAACTTATGACATTTTAAACCTACATCATAATCTAACAAATTCGCACAATTACATAGAGACCGGTCATAAAGTCATAAACCCTAACATCTCCTTGAGCTCGCACAAGGCCTATATTTCGCTTACCTTCTCGTCTGTCCTCCATAGTTCATCAAGAGGTACCACAAATTAATGTACGTATAATAAAGCCTAGTACGTGTGTCACATAGAACTAGTATGTTTTCCCAACGGGATAAGGTGGGCCTTATTCAAACAGCCCCAAAGATTCACATGGAAAAACTACAGAGACTTTCTGGTTCCATATACTCGAGCACTATTTAATAATTGAGAATTGTCACAAACTCGCAACACCAAAACCGCCCAGGATACAAAATCAAAGATACAATCAAAGCTAAATAATGTCTACCTGGGGTATATATTCGAAGCTCTGCGATATATAGCTAAGATGTTTCGGTCTGGACTCCTTCTCGGTTCAGATACTAACAACCAACACGGGACCAGTGCATGCACCACGCCGCCAGAATGACCAACCCAAAACCCCAGATACAGACACCATCCCTTAGATTATATCAAGGCGAATTTATTTTAAACGATTTAAGGCCACTTGAGCCAATTATTCTTACCAAATCCCTCTATTAGAGCGCTCTTACTGATGGACGGAATGAACATTCAAGAGGGAAAAAAGGAAAATAGGAAGAGGGGCAACTCTAAACTACTGGAGAATGGCCTTAATAAAAGCCTTGTAAGAGAAACCAGCGGAAGCAATAAAAACCCCAAAGTGGGGGCTCTGCAAAAAACGTTAAAAGAGTATAAAATTTACTGTTTGGCCACCATGACGCTCAGTAGACTAGAATGTGTCATGGCGTGCCAACGGCTCGACGTTATTACATATTGTGGCATATGTCAAAGCCCAAGTTTTAAGACTGAAACCCTTACGCCATATTGTGTATCAAGAGCACAGACAAAGATCTTTGAATCATCCATCCCAAGACTAGGTACAACCATCATCCAGGGCCCTCAGCGGAAGAGGTTCCGAAAAGTTATCCTAGTCAGACTAGTATTCCCACGAAGGGTAAGTACAGTCGATATGCTAATCACAAATAATAATACAGCAGCGAACCAGTATGTTCCGCGACAAGGAAGATAATGAGATTAGCATTAGATTTCTGCCGTTATACGACCCATCACGCACGCTGATTGACCCGAGCCGTACACTGGAGGCGCCAAAATAATGCTGATCCCAGCTACTTCAATAGGAGTGGTCACAGGTAGACCTCAAATTAAAAGCACAGCACAAAGTAAATTGTAGAAATACTAGGGCTTTGTATTTCTATGAAATATTACACTAAACATCAAAACTTAAAGCCATTACCCTCCAAACCATTTCCCCGACCACCCAGGCGGCAAATATAAACCGACAAGATAAACCCAAAGAATTATAGGAAACCCCCCTTTAAAATTGAACACGAAGGAATTTTATTTCACAAAAGACGCCACCAATCCTAATCCCGGTATTGAATGCGTGGTATCAATAAATCGTCAACGAAGATTGTCGATTTACAAGACCTTTAATGATTGTTAGTTTATTTCATTAGTTAATAATTGTATACATTTCTCTTACCAAAGCAAGACCAGCAGCGACGACAGCTCCCAACAAACCACCAGAGACGGCGTTGTGGAAAGCGGCATCAGACTCAGGAGCACTGGTAGGAGAACCAGTGGATGTAGGGAGAGAGGCGTTGGTGGAACTGAAGAAGCAGCTGTTAGTATCAAGTATTTACTCTGAAATACCAATAGATGATTTTATAACTTACTTGCTTCCTGAGGTGATGGTAGCATTCTGAGCAGCAGCAGAAGCCACGAGGGCAGCGAGGGTGACAGCGACGAAGTTGAACTGCATTTTGAAGATTGATTTTTGGGTTTTGAGACTGATTTTTTGTTTTTGGAGTGTATTGAGATGGAGTTTCTGAACGAGTGTAAAATCGAAGACGATTGTAATGATTCGGAGAAGCGAGTGTAGTGGTTGGAGAAAGGAGAGAAAGGAGAGAAGGTTGATGATGGCCCAGTATTTATTCACATAAACTTGTCGAGGGAGTGGTGGTGTCTCCATTGGGAAGAGCAGCAGGGCACCAGGAAGCCAGGAAGGGAAATCTGGAAACCTCCAAACACACGCGGCCGCCCAACCGCACAGGGAAAGTGGAGCACTCCCCTCCTGACCCCCACTACGAGAGCAATCACTTTTCTTGGCAGGGGAGCCTCCTCCTCCAATGGAACATGTGCCTGAAACTCGCTGCCTTAGTTGCCACACCACACTTGCGCACTCAGGCGAGGAGAGGTGCCGGCTACCTGCCTCCCACTTACCTGCAGCTTCCGGTCTACCTCTGAATTTCTAGACGGGCTGAAGGCCTTCCCCAGCCTCCTTGGCTAAGGAAGTAAATTATTTTGTCCATCTTGTTTATCATATTTCTTTTTCCGTTGCCTCCGGTCGTCGGGAGGTTTTGATTCTTGACCCTGACAAGAAAGACAACCCGGTTTCCGTGTCGGAGGTTTAGTTATCTCTCACGGACACCTAAAATAGAACCAAGACATGTGGATGCGTTGATGGCGTATTTGGGCCGGCTTGATGCTCGCCACACCGCAGATCGAGATTCTGCAGTGGCACGCACCTTAATGGTCTCTCGATTTCTTTTACAAGTGAAAGCGGTAAACAACTTGGAGTCAATCTTATCTCTGTTGTCTGTAGCAGGAGAGGCATTTTTAGGCCGAATATAACTAACCTTACGGGTACTCTATATCGTCCTACGATTTCATCCTGAAAGAACTTCTGTACCATATGTTTTATAAATGTGCAAACTTCTCGAATTGAGCGATCCCACGGTCCTACTATCAATTTGGAGGCTGGGCCAAGCATTCGTGCAGGGAAAAGCAAGAGCATCCTGGCTAGTAGATTGGCGGCCGTTTGAGCCTGATTGGTGTGGTCGCTTCCGCTCTTATCATATCGCGGCAGGTCCGCACCGCGATGAGATGCGGTTTCTGGTTGTTGGTTCCCTAACCCTTACTTCATTCAATGAGTGGTTATAATCAAATAACGGGGAGAACCCCATTCGGTACAGCCAACCAGGTTTATTCGCAATTTATGCAATTTGCAACCTCAAATCACTCTATCTTAGTAAGCATGAACGATCTCACGAGAAAATTGTCGCGCGGTAATACGGCATTTCTTGGCTCTTTCCCTATGAACCTGGAGCCCGAGAGTACTTTATAGAAAACCTGAATCGATCTTTTTATACGAGTTTGTTATATGCTAGGCTACTCTATTGAAAGAGCATCCGAATTTCGCTTACGATGCAAGGACAACTTGGCGCTGATAAATCGCCCATACAAGACTTTGATGACGGCGGCACAGTGCTGATCTTTGTAGGAGGACCATAATTTGCGACCAAATTACCCCATAATCCACGTACTTTACTGGCCCCCTAGCCTCTACTTTACTTAGACATCGATCATGATTATGCTTTTGTATGCTTTTTGGTTTTTTTCCCTCAAGTTATGTACTTACATATATAGGGATGTATAATATAAGCTACCCAGTCTACATATGTTTTAATTTCCCGGGCACAAATAAATGCGCGTGTACTACGGGTGCCGGGGTAAGTCTGTCGAGAGTGGCAGTGGTGGCACCAGTTCCCGCACAAAATTATTGGCTATTTCCCAGGGAAAATATGTCAACAGACTTCCCCTACCCCCCGTAGTATAGTTTCCGGTAGAATTATTGTTGAAACATGGATTATGAACAGGGTTTTTTAGCCAATACTAATGCTGGAATCTTCACCGAGGACCAAGAAGGCCAATCAAAGTCACTGGTCTTGCACGCCACACTTCCACCGGATACTAGTATAGGGCTGGGTATGGATCAATAAAAATCCGCCAACCAAGAGACCCAATATAAAAACGCCAAGAAAACCAGGGATATTTATAAAACATTCATGTTGATCATGACGTTTAGTTTTATTGAGATCTTCGTAGATACCGGTTTATTTTTTCTGCGTAAAGGAACAGCCGTTGATGAAATAATGGGGCTGGAAGCACTGGCATCAAACTAAGAAATGATATGATAGGGGAAATAGTACATATGAATAGTAATTACGCGTTGGCTCGCCTAGAATAACCATCTGGAAATTGTGGACGTATTCATTCAGCCGGGCTCCATATGTTATGTGTTTTCTCAGGGAACCACGGGGAGAGGCATTGAAGAGGACTAGTAGTGTACGAGATGAAGATTCTGTATCTGTTTCGTATTCTCTGACATATGTAAATTTCCATATTTAAATAGTTGTAATAATCTATCTAGGTGCGAGTGATCGGGGGTAAAACGTTAACTATGCCTATATTTGTTGTAGCTCGGCTAATGGTGTTAGTGAGGGGATATGATCTAGAGGCTTACTATTCCTTCAACTAGTGGTGCTATAATACTGTCTACCTTGGAGTGGGGTTCTTTGGACGTAGGGTACGGGAAAGCAATATTATATATAGTGATCATATCATGAGTTTTTGTCATACCCCGCAACAAAGCACCGCTATATCTACAACTACATGTAGACTAACCAACTAAGCTTCTTCAGGTTCTGTCGACTGATACCGCCAACTCAAGCTAATAACTACTAAATATCATTTTACACGAGTGAATTGATGTAGTTTTCGATGTTCGTATATCCATTTCCAAACTTGTACCCAGCGGCATCATTTACAGCTGGGTTCAAGCCATTCGCAGTTTCCCATGCATCAGGCATACCGTCCTAAAACAATAATTATACATGTCAGAATTTCCGTTAACTTGTTTAATTGGAAGAGATTAGCTTACTCCATCTGTATCAACGGGAGCAGTACCGCCCGCAACAGTCCCAGCCCCTGCAAATGGGCTCGTGTTCTCATTCGTAAGAATCTGCCCTAGTGTTCCCAAGCTCTTTAGCTCGGTAATATACCTCTCATCGACACTATCTCTGACTTTGCTAGCACCCGCGCCCGCTACGATAGTATTAAATAGTGCTGTCGTGGGAGTTAGTAAAGTAGCTACGGTTGGATATGCGTATCTGCTTGTCACGAATTCGACAGTTGTGTATTCAGACTCAGGGATCAGTGTTGGGTTGAGGACTCCATCAAGATTGAGATCTTGGTAGTTGTTAGAAGCGTAGACATGGAAATTTAGGTTGCCACGGGTGAAAGGTGCTATAGTTGTAGAGGGCCCGGAGATGAAGAGGTTGTTTACTATGTTTGCGTCTGTGTAGAGTAAGTACTATATTCTTTAATGAGTAGGTGGATGTGGCTTACAGGATGCGCCTTCAGAATCCCCAAGGATATATCCACCACCTCCGCCCCAGTTATAAACGACATTGTTGATGAACTTCGCACCAGTCAACTGTCTAGTCTTCAAGTGTACTTGGGTGTACAATAGACAACATACCTCATTCACACCCTTAACTTTTGGGTTCCTTGTATGGTTATCAATATACAACGATCTAATAATACTCACACCTCCATCCGTTTGAATTAAACCCCCGCAAGAATGGGTCTGCAGGCCCATAGCGATCATGGAGTTCTGAATCGTGATGTTAATTGCTTCATTTCCGCTGATGCTAAAGTTCTCGTCGCGGCCCCAGGAGACGGAGACCTATGTTAAGTTCTAATTAGAGTCCCCTCCAAAGAAATTGGAATAGCATGGAGCAAAGATACTTACATGGTCGAATATCATATCATGGCCTTCTGCGATTCCTAGGGCGTCTTTCCCACTATCTCCGCCTGAACCCATACGGAAGCGTATATACCGGACGATGACATGGTCTGCATTCGAAAAAGATACGCCATTTCCATACACCGTAATTCCACCCTACAACATCAACTCAGTCAATTCACATTCACAAAGTTATTTTCAAGATTAAGCACTCACACCAGGAGCTGTCTGTCCAGCAATGGTTTGATGACTCTTAAACACCAACCTAGTATCAATGTTAATCACGCCTCCCACTGCAAACACAACCGTTCTATTTGAAACGCTAATAGCATCACGAAGAGATCCTGTTCCGCTATCGTTAAGGTTCGTAACGACATATACAGGGCCTCCGCGGCCTCCAGTTGATTGGGCTCCGAAGCCTTCGGCGCCAGGAAAGGCCACGAGAGCTTGTGCGGTACTGAAGCAGAATGCTAAGAGAGAAGCTGTGAAGAATTTCATCGCGGGATATAACCTTTGTGAGTCTAGTAGCCCCGTAATTAAGCTCCCAAGGGGACTAATGTCCTTTATATATCTATAATATTTCCGTATTCTTAAATCTCTGCCTAGCTGGTTGGTGTGCTAACTTTTTAAATCCTCCATTGATCCATGAAATAATAACCATGCAACGGTTCGGACGTTCCGCTAATCCGATTTAACATCTGTTCTCTGCAGAGCGAGATAAAAAAAATCCCTAGGACGCTCGAAATGTGGGGAATACTAAAAAGCTTGAATTTTAGCATGATCGACGTGGTCGGGTTGATACGTACCGAAAAGCCCGCGACGGTTGTTACGACTCCAATACAGTAGGAACACTAGGATTAGATTTTTGTACTTTACGCCACAAACATTCAGTATATTAGGAGATTTGCGCAAGTCACAATTCATCACATGATCTAAGTAAATGACTGGAGGTTGGAGGTAAAGCGTGGGTTAGAAATCGGATGAACACCGAGGGGTTTTGAATACACCAATGCAGTCCGTATTCGACTTCTGGTAAGCGTAAATTTTAAGACATACTTTAGGTGCGGCCCGTAATTCCTACAAACCTTAGGCGCATCGGAAGTGTACGCAGTTGAGTTCCGCGTTTTATTCTGAAACTTGGCCAAGAGACTTCGAGGCAGGCAGGCCGGAGGTTGACTAGGTCCCACGTATCACAAAACCGATTGGGACTACTTGGTATGTAATCTTAAGCTGTCGATAACATCTATTCAGTAGGGATGAAGACTATAGAAGGACGGATAAGTAACTAAAGTAGAATTATTATATTTAAATCGCCCAAAACTTTAAGAAACCCGAATTCTGCCCAAGCACATACAGTGTCTCAGTTTATTCCCTTGAGGATACTTTAAAAATAAGTATTTGTGGGTATTAAGGGTTTTTAATATAACTTTAGTTGAATTCTTACGAACTAGATGGCTTAACGGATATTAGAAAAATAGTCTATATATATTAGTACTTAATTATATATACTTGTCGGGAAAGGGGCCTAGCTATGTAGCAACTAAGTCTCATAACGCAGTTGCACGTAGCCCTCGTAACTATATGTACGTCTTATAAATCTATTATTACCTCCAAAAATAGCTTAATTAGTGGCAATATATCTTTAGAGCTTGGAAAGAACCTACAGTCAGTATGCAGAAATGTTCGTGATGAAACAGGTTTCAGATGGCGCAAAGCGATCCATAAAGTTATGTTTATCTAAGTCCAAAAATCTACCAAAAAACAAACTCAAAAGGTAATTTATCAGCCAAAATTTCCCTCAATTCTCTACCATCTCATCCACCCAAGTTCCTATTTAGAGTATTTAGTTACATGTTCCTATATTTCTACAAATTTTCTAACATAGCCCAACATTACCGGAATTCCCCACTGAGACATATCCCGTCATTTTAGACTTGTCTCATCACGAACATTTCTGCATAGTGACTGTATTTTTATATGAAATTATTTTGTGGATCTGTTAACATTTAATTTGGTTGCTTCCAGCTAGCTAAGTCTAAAAATTCTCAGCAAGAACATGTATGTACGTACGTACATATACATGCAGGGCCCGATAAAGTGATGCAATGCCGCCTATTTCTCGACAACACATAGAAAAAACAAAATAGGCTACACATAGATCAATTAGACTATGTAAATTTTACATCTACTAAGAAATTCCGAAAACTTCCAATGCCTAGCTGTACCTAATCCATATATATGTTCTGGCCCGTTGGGGGGACGTGCCTATCGGGGGACATCCCCTCAACGAGCCAACCTGCTGGAGGGACGTCCTCTATATGGACAATAATATACAAAAACCCCTGACTACAAAAAAAACACTCAGAAAAAAGCCTAGCTTCAACCCCCTACAAATACAATAAATCATAGTATAAAATCTAAAAAAGCTCGAAATATAATTTAAGATAGATTCATACTTTCTAGCTATTATTTCTATTTTTTTGAGTGTACCTGTATTAATTGAGCTATATTTACTTTGTAGTTTTTTGGGTTGGCCATGATCATGAGTGTCCCTCCAATGGGTAGAGCGCCTACCAGATTGCCCATTGAACTAGAGATGTCCCCCCAATGAGCTAGAACATATAATATATATATATATACCACGACGTATAGAATGAAAGAAAGAAAAAATACACTATATATACTAGTATATCGTGAATATATATGACTTTATTCTCTAGACATGTAGTTTTAGCAATACATGTATATTTCGATCTATAGTTGTGTTGGCGTTTATTTTTTCGTAGTACAAATAGTACTAGATTTTCGGTCTGGTCTAGGATTCTTTTGCTACGTAATGTAATTAAGTATCGTGGTAGTTTATCATGAAGCATTGATGGCATTATCTACATTAAATAAATTCCCTTTAATATTTTTACACTGCCATGTGTGGAGTGATGAAGTATTAAATTCACTATATCACACAAACCTAGCAAAGTAGTCCCTAGAATACATCACCATGTTCGGTTCATCTTGTAGCATATATAAACCCCGATTGATTCTTCTAATATAGGTTATAACCCAATTCAACCACCCATTATCAAATTCCCTTATTTTAACCTCCTTTCTAAACTATTAGCAATATCACCTCCTACAAACACTCATATCGTACAATGAACAGTTTTTTAAAACAGTCATTACCACCCATTCCAGTAACAAATAACCAGCAATACAGTCTATAATCCGTTAACGCCTGTCCCTATCCCTGTCTCGATCCCTATCTCGATCCCGCCTATCATCCCTTCGTCGATCATCTCCACGCCTTCTATCACGGTCGTCCTCCCCCCTCCTTCTTTCGCGTTCGCTGTCTCCTCTCTTCCTATGGCGGCCATCTTCCCCCCTCCTCCGTTCGCGGTCTCGGTCTTTTCCACGGTCACGAGAGTGGTCACGGTCCCGGCGGCGTCGATCGGATGAATCGTAGCTCCTTTCACGCTCTTTCTCGTCTCGACGGTCTCTGTCTCGATCTCTCGACACCTCCCTCTTGGATGGTTCATCCCTATCCCTATCTCTACGCTGGATCCGCCCCCCCCCCTCACTACGCTCCCACTTATCTTTCCCATTTACCCCTACACCTGCCGCAGCCTCTACTTCTGCTGGGTCAACAATCTTTCCTGTCTTTTTATCAACCATGACCACTGGAACATAAGTTGTGTCATGCCTCCTCCTTTTCTTGTCCCCCTTCCCCCATATTCCTAACTCCAACGCCTCTTCCTTTGCCTTTGCACCAATACCCAGGAAAGCTGGGCGCTTCTCAACTACTCGCGCTTTTGCTGCCGCACCACGTCGTTTCCCGACCTCGTCGCCTTCCTTCCAGCCCATGCCTCTGAGTAGAGCGGCACCAAATTCTTCTACTGGGACGGCAGCATAGTCTTCTAATGTCGCCATCTCTGGACGACTTGCTACATCAGTTTTGAAGGCTGCATCCTCGTTGACGACTGCAGCCCGGGCAGCACGCCAGTCGTTTCCATTTGACGCGGTAGTAGGTGCTAGAACGAGGGTTGATGGGCCGGGTGCATCACCACGGAGAAGTGCAGATAGCGCGAGTTCCTCTTCTGTTTTAGGGGGTGATGGGGGATCATCTGCATCTCTAGAGACTACGAGTTCAGGCTCTGGCCCCTCAGCTGTACGCTCAAACACTTGTAGTCCGTATTTCTGCTCGATCTTATCTGTCTCCACCAAATCCTCCGGCTTTATACCACCTTGCTGCTTTGCGAGTGCTTCCGGGGGTAAATAGATTGCTTTTTTCCCACCCCGGCGTCGCTCGGCCTCTTCGCGCCAATTGCGGTTTGAGAGTTTTGGTATTACGAGCGGACCCGCATCTTGCTTCGGTGCATCATCAAGGTCTACGGCACCCCCGCGTGCAGAGTCAAAGCCAGTGACCAACTGGACTTTAGCTGCGTGTGTGTCGTCAGCATGGTCCTCGTCGTCAGAGTCTAGGTGAGCGGCGGAGCGTTTGGGGGCGAAGGTTGAGGCTGGTTTCCGCGGAGGAGGTTTCGGTTTTACAGGGCCGAGAGAAATTGAGAATGAGGGCTTCGGGGCATCTGAGGAGGCCATAGTTGTGTGTATGGCTGAGGAGAGGTGTCAGAGGATAAGGTGAAGGGGGTGAGTGGAGCGGGCAAGTGAGTAAAGTATGGATCTGACTTGGCACACGTGATTTCCCCGGATCATCATGCAGGTGTCACTCAACAAAAACACCACAGCTTTATATGGCCCCTTCACCCACCCTTAGACACTCATGCCTCTCGTTCAGATAGCCGGGAAGAAGTAACTCCTACTCCTCGATGATATTACGACTATATTCACCTCTGCTGCTCATCTTGCAGCTGCCATCTCTCACATTTGCCGCTCCAAGCCCAGTCTCCCAGATCTCTCAGGTCCCTCTCGGTCTCCCGTCTTCAGCGCTTAAGAACAAACCCATATCCCAAGATCTTTACGATGAACTGGAAGATCTCTCTCGCATAGTCGATATCGCATACTGTGTTGGCTCCCTTAATACCGGTGTTGAGAAACCGTTCCAGTGTTTATCCTACTGCAAAGACTTCCCAACATTTGAGCTGAAACAGGTACATAAACATACCACACCCCCTCCAGTTTGAAAAGAACTAGTCGCTGATATCTTTCCCGTGCAGACATGGAACACCGGCTTAACTCTCTCCGACTCCTGCGGCTATATAGCCCTGTCTCATCCTCCTGCGCCTCCACGTATCATCCTTGCATTCCGAGGTACTTACAGCATCATCAACGCACTCGCCGACCTCTCTTTCAATAAACAAGAGTACATACCCTACCCTTCCGAAGGTCACTCGGTATATGGCGACAAATGTGAAGGCTGTTTCGTTCACTCTGGCTTCCTACAGAGCTGGACACACACGAACGCCATCATCTCCGATGTGGTCGCTGAGTTGATTGAGCTATACCCAGAGTACCAACTCATCCTCGTCGGCCACTCTCTCGGTGGTGCTGTAGCCGCTCTTGCTGCCCTTGACTATATTGGTAGAGGGTGGCATCCAATTGTCACAACATTTGGAGAGCCTAAGGTTGGGAACCTCGAGCTGGCAGAGTACTTCAACCGCCGATTCACACCAGAGACGTATAGGCGGGTTACGCATATGAATGACCCCGTGCCGCTAGTACCGTTGACGCAGTGGGGTTATATGCAGCATGCATTTGAGTACTATATATCAGCTGCAAACCTACCATATACACGCTGCGATATACGGCTGTGTGAAGGCAATGAGGACAAGAGCTGTTCTATGGGTGGGAGCGCGAATGCTCTCCAGCTATTTTGGGCACATAGGGATTATTTCCATCGGATGGGGTTGTGTGTGCCTGAGGACTCGCCCCTGAGAAAGATAAGAATTGTGGATGTGATCGAGGAGGGGAGGGAAAGAGGAGTAGAGGCGGATATGAGGTACCTGAAGAATGGAGAGGATATTGCATGCGAGGCTTAACGGAATTAGCGTGGGCAATGTATCTGATACTACAGGTGGAGCTGAAGTTCATCCCGCCACTTTCTTCGGGGTTTGGGTAACGGGATTTCACAACCTTCTGAGCATGAATACACTGAGATAACCTTTTGCTAATATACTTCTAGTTTCTGTGTAGTATTTATATATTTCAAGCGTTCCTGGATTTTGTTCGTGTTTCATTAGCATAGGCGCTTTCTGGAGATTTTTATATATATATATCGGAAGCTATTATAGATATTAGTCTTGGGCTTCAGGTAAAAATGTTGGAGTTGTTTTCTGTTGCTATTCACTAGCATGCTAGGGAGTGTACATTAAAGCTTAGGTTGTCTTTCTTTTATCTGCACCAGCGTATTAAGCAATCTAAAATATAATATAAAGAAGACCAATTAGTAATTGAGAGTGCTAAGCTAAGGGATTTGCAACTACAGTGGAACCTCGACAGTAGCATCGGTCGGGATTGAGATTTTGTGAATTTTTTATGCTGGTATCAAGGTTATGCCTTTAACGAGGTATTGTAGGGGGACAAAAATGCCCGGTCATATATAGCAACCAATACTTATCTGGTTATGATATCTGCCCCCACAACAATACATAGATTAATATAAGTAAATAGTATATAGACTTTTAATATATTCTTTCTCAAGTTGAACTTTCTGTTTATTATCTATTTTGGTTGTGTAGTGATACTCATCTCAAACCTTTTCGTTACCGTAGGTGACCGGGTATATTTGTCCCCCTACAATACCTTCAGTGTAAGATATTCATTGGGGGGGGCACAGAATCTATGCTACTATCAGGTTCTACTGTAAATGTATGCGTAAAGTTCTTAACCTTAGAGACAAGTGGGTATCTATGAATATCGCTTTCTCTCTATTCTATTACAGTTCATATATAAATAGAGAATCTTTTACAGGAAAGGGGTTAATTTTTAGTAACTTTATTATCAGATTACTGTCGATAGACTGCAATTATACGCATAGACTGCGATAATACGCCGCTGCCTATCCCCACAGTAAAATATCAACCAAGGCTTACACTATAGAAATACAGTTGCTATAGCAAATATAAATAACCTACCACATGACCAGAGAATTCTAAAGAGTCTAAAGGCTCATCAGAGGCAATGCAAGACTAGACCTCCTGGTATTAGTTTAGGTGATTAAGTGGCGTAGATATATCTAATTATACGTAGCTACATGAATACTAGGTTATTTCTAGAAAGGGGTACTGACTCTAATTGAGTTGGAAGGAAGTGACATTGTCAGCTATAATAGCATTTAGTAGCTAGGTAGGGTATCAACGGTAGAAGATTCAAGTTTAATCGACTATTATAACCTATTATAAGGGGCCCAACATACATGTTTGTTGGCTACATATATATATACATGTATGTAATGTAGAGCCAAGACACAATCAATTCTCCTACATGTACCACCGGGATAGGTGTGCTTAGTTTAGGTTTACATTGTTAAATGAATCAAAGTAATGCTATATATATCCCTATATTATTTTCTAAATAAAAGTGCGTTAGAAGTGCAGGCGCTTTATTACGTTTTAGCTTCTCACATCTCGTATTAGGGATGATTAAATCATGAAATATCACTCGTATGTATTGGGAGAATACGTCAGCCGGGGAACCTGCTGGGATAGGACGCGCAAGGGTCAGAATTTTAGCTACATATCAAAACTCAGCCCTTAGAAGAGTTTTATCAGGCCCAAATATACGGAGCGTCGACAGCGCCCACGCATTTAACCACGCGTCCTTCAGTTTGCCGCTAGTACCGTCTTCTAAAACAAAAACAAAATCCCAAGTTCCTTTTCCCTTCCACAAGGATTACTGTCTTAGCTACGAGTAAGAGTCTCTAAACACCTTAATTTCGAGCCGCACATAATAGAGAAACATGAGGTATTGGGGGCAAGCAATGCCGGGGGTTATACAACCGGTAAAATATGCTCTCCTAAGGTTAAAACCGTACCTCTAAAGTTCCTAGCGGCTGGGTAAGGCACGAAAATGGGCTGACAGGGATACACCGTCCACGGTGAAATTGTTTCGAGTAAGTAGATCGATGGATGCCTGGCTGTGGCAATAGGAGGCAACAGCTGTGCCTGTTGTGATAGGATATTTTTAACGACACGTAAGAGTGGTAGCGATATGCAGAGGGTTCTTTTCTCTCTCTCGCTCCCTTGGTTCCTTTCTTCTTCCATACATATACGGATTAGTCATTGCACATATAGGGATTCAACGGTGATAAAATTCAGGTCTTATTTTCCGTGCTGTGCAGGTATGTTTATTCGATGTGGGGGCTCAGACTCTGTCATTGTACTTTCTTACTATGTAGCATAGGAGTCGTCATCGTGGGGGGCCGTTGCGATGGTCCTACTAAAAGGGCAAAAGAAACGAAACGCAACGGGGATCGGGCCTGGAACGAGCCTTCTGGCAACTTCAACCATCAAAGCGAACCCGCTACGGGATGTACCTGTATCTCTTCAGCGAGTGTGGAGTACCCTTTATGTAAATCTGGGGATCTTTGATATGTGTGTATTTATATCCTAAACGGGGGGCGCAGAGGTACGAAACATGACAGATTCGATGTGTATGGAATGTTCGTCAGTGACGGAGCCTGTCCCGACGGTTGATGCATACAAGTACATGTACTCTAGTACCTGCTATCTACACTACACAGGTCACTGGAATAGTCAGCTAAGAGCTTGACTATGTCAGATTCTCGAACCGAATCTAGAATAGTTTATTGAACCCGACAGCCAGAAGCCGAGGGATGGAGATGGGATGAGCCCTGAATAGAGGATAGGGCATGACTCTGAATAGAAGCAGAGAAGAAGGACTGGGGACAGGCGCAGGCACAGGTGGCCCAAGCTCGTGAGGCTGGGATATTGAGAACACCTAGGAAGGTGCCTGGCATTTGATATCTTGCATCGTGTGCCAGTAATACATATAAACACCAACAAGAGCGCATGATTACAGATGCTGCCTGGTGATATTCTTTACCTCTAATCTGATCTAGACATCTTGTGGTGCCTAGAGGACCTCATCGTGTGGTTGCCGAGACAGGAACCCCTCCATCCACCATCCCCATCCCCCATCCGTCCATCATAGTGATAGGATACCAAAGGTGGCACCAAGCAGGTGACCCACCGGCCCTAATCCCACCCCCCCAAAAACCCTCAAACATCCTTCGTCCCACCGACATCACCGCTGCTGCGGTCCCATTCCCTATCATCACTACCCTCTACAACTATCACTCTTCTTCCTCTTTACCGCCCGGCACCTGTCTTCAACTCGGCCTGCTTTCATTTCATCTCGCTTTTGGTCTTCCAACGAGAGCCCCCCACTATAGCGTTACTCTCTCTGAACCGCAATACTATCTCATCTACTACATACTTACATACTAGATTGTCTAACTACAAACACACTCCCCACTTGGATCTAGAAAGCGCCAAAGTCCTCGGTTCTCATTTATAGGTGGGACTCTTGGGCTTCTCTCGGCCGTCGCCGCTATCATGGGGAACGTGAGTGGGAAGCTCGAGGATGGCCCAACTTTGTATTTAAGTGATCAATCTAGACGTATGCACCCTGGATTTATCCTCCCCACGTTGTCGCTTCAGGCACTGCATGACACTCTGCGCAACACCGCTGACCGCTGCCGTTTCTTTTCTTGTCTGTTCTTCTCGCAGTGTCAATTGCGTCTCTGGTGATTACAAATGCGCGGCAACGAATTGTTCTGAAAATTGGCCCCAACTCATTCCCGTCTACAAAAATCCAGGCAAAGAAAGATCTAGGCGACGATAGCTTGGTGGAGTTCGTGCAGGTTTGAGTGTCCCAAGTTCTCAGCGGTTGAGCGTTTCTAACTTCTACTATAGGATCCGGACCCCCAATCTCAAACCCCGTTGCTACTCAAGCTGTGTAATGAGGACGAACTCTTCTTCAACTTCAAGTTTAACATAAGGCAGCGAGGGGACCCTTCTAAAGGAACGTTGTGCGAAACGAATATTAGTGGACTGACCTTTGCCATCGCATCCAATGGCCGGGACCTTGAGAACCTTGTTACCCGAGAATTTCACGCGGACCCGAACCTACACAAGAATCCTAATGTCAACTTAATAGGCGATTTTGCGACCGAAGGCTCCAATTCTATAGAGTTTGAATGGAAATGGCGATGGAGACCTCCACAGGGCGCCGAAGAGAGAAAAAATGTGGGGTGGAGAAACACTTGTAGTGTATAGTTCACTTGCTTTATGGGATAAGTTTCTGAAGCTAACTACTCTTAGTTTCTAGAATATGATCAACGGGCACATAAGTTGTCAACGTTAGCTCAGTTTTCCTTTTGGGTTCAGAGTAAGTAATGGATTACTCTATACACTTGATGAGTGGAATACTGATGTTTCAGCTACAGTGACACCACGAATTTGGCCTCCTTCGCCACTCCCTGGTTCGGAATACACTGTTGGTTTCCCGCCGAGGCTACGCACCGTCTCTGGCAATTCTCCAGAGTTCAAAGCTAACGAGAACTCTCCTGATGCCGAACCGCCATCCCCTTTAATAGATACATTCGATGGATCAACCCTGGGTTCCTCGCTTACACCTGCGCCCTCTGTTAAGGTAGACAATTGCCCACGACCAGTGGACAGTGCAATGGCAGAAGATGGTCCCTTGTTCAGAGCTACCATCAAGAGTCTCGAGCAGAAAACCGGAACTCTTCGCACTAAGATGAAGAAGGTGCTGAAAAGGGCGGAGCAAGCCCGTCAAGCACAAAACTTCTGCAACGAAGCTGTTAGTGGCTTTATGGATGCTTTGCGTGATGCTGCAAGCTCTGGGAATGCGTCCGGTATCCAACCGGCGCTAGATCACTATTTTGAACGAACCTATCGGGAGATTCTTCTGTTTGAGAGACAAAACGAAGCGAGCCTCCAAAAACTAATTATCGACCCTCTAACAAGACTGTATAATTCCGACATCAAGCAAGCGGAGTCTAAAAAAAAAGATTTCGAAGAAGAGAGTCGTGATTATTACAATTACGTTAGTCGATACTTGGGCATTAGGAACGACTCGGCAAAGGAGAAGAAGAAGATTGAGAGCGAGACAAAGTATCAGAGCAAACGTAAGAACTTTGAGTTAAAGAGATTTGACTATTGCACATTCATGCAGGACCTGCATGGTGGTCGGAAGGAACAAGAGGTCCTTTCACAACTTACCAAATTCGCAGATGCACAAGCGAAGAGCTATCTAGCTACTGCAAAGAGGGTACAAGAGTTGATGCCACAGCTGGAAGCATTGAGCTTTGAGGTAAAAGAGTCAGAAAAGGAGTTTCAAGTTCAAAGGACAGAACGTGAAGAGAGAAGACGTGTTTTGGAAAAGAGTGATAAAAATTATCTCGAACCGGACAGTATTCTGCCATTTATTCCACCTACTGTTATAACAAGTTCTACTTCTTATGGATCCACTGCAAGTGATATCCTTGGTCACAATAGAGGATTTGAGAAGTTGGGTGTTGGTACCAGTAGTATTAGGGCAGTATCATCTGGTAGCGAGACAGGGCCAGAAGGCAACATGTCGCCGCCACAACCGGGGCATGGTCACGGCCTCACGGCGAATTCTACGCCCTCATTGCTGAATTCTCCAAGTCAGAGCAATAGCAAGTTTAAGGGTATACGAGACTTACAAGAAAAGGAGTACAATGGTCTCGGTGTCACCAATGGCGAATCGGAACGCAGGAAGGAGGGTCTTCTTTGGGCTTTGAGTAGACCTGGTAGTCATGCAGATCCGAAGGGCTTAAACAAGCAAGCATGGCATAAGTGTGTAAATCGCTATATCCCATCTACTAGCTGTGGCTAACCAGCCGTAAATATAGGTATTGGGTGGTGCTTGCTGGAGGACAACTGTACGAATATTCAAACTGGAAGCAAAAGTTAGACCTTCATAACGATCCCATCAACCTCAAGATGGCATCAGTACGGGAAGCACGTAATTCCGACAGACGCTTCTGCTTCGAGGTTGTCACGCCTCAGTACAAGCGCGTCTACCAAGCAACCTCAGAGGATGATATGAATACCTGGATAGGAGCAGTTAATAACGCAGTCAAGAGCACTATCGAAGGCAGTGGTTCCGTACGAAATTTTGATACCTCTCATGTCGAGAACAACGATGGACCAGATAAGCTCAAAAACATACAGACTGCACTCACTGGGAAAGCACCTCACTATCATCATTCAGTCCATGGTACAAATCCGATGTCTTACTCAAACTCCTCAAACAATAGTGTCTATAGGCGTACAACGGTAGGAGCAAGGCCGATTAACCCGAGGCGAAATAGCAGCAATTTTGGAGAAGACCCGGAGAAACTACTACAAATGGTGCGGGAAGCAGACCCTTGCAATAGTAGCTGTGCGGACTGTGGCAGCCAGATCAAGACGGAATGGGTTTCTATAAATTTAGGCATAGTTTTATGCATTGGTAAGTGCGCTCACGGTGTATTGTATAAACACATTTATCTTACTTTCGTGTATAGAGTGTAGTGGTCTCCATCGCTCCCTTGGGACCCACATCTCGAAAGTGCGATCACTCACTCTCGATGTCACATCTTTTACTCCAGATCTGATCGAGCTACTCTGCCAAGTTGGAAATAAACTCTCAAATTCTATCTGGGAAGCTAGGCTGGATCCGAACCAGCGACCTGATCCTAGATCATCCAGGGAAACCCGCTTGAAGTTTATCACTTCAAAATATGTCGACCGCGCCTACGTTCAACCTCTTTCGCCAACACTGTCACAATTTGCCTCGCCAGATGAATCTATTTTAGATGCTGTTAAGAAAAACGACCTCCCTAGTACCCTCTACGCCCTCGCTCTTCATGGTAGTCCAAACACCGTTGAACCTGTCACATCAATCCATGTAATCTTCCTCGCCCTCATTGCTGCCGATCCTCCTTCTGCCACAACCAGCGAGCTATCACCTGGCTCTTCCAGTCCCTCTCTCGGTCCAGTAACCTTTCCGCTCGCTGAACTACTCCTACAAAACGGAGGAGAGATCCCATTCCCGTTACTAGCAGGTGGGCTGAGTCTGGCAGCGAAAAGCTATTTAGCCGCGAAAACAGCAAAAAGAACGCCAGTAAGTCAGAGTAATAGTGATGTATCTAGGTTAAATGCAGATAGGTATGATGGGAATTCGAGCATTAGTAGTGGGACATCGAGTATGAGGGAGCGACAACAAAAAGAGAAGGAGAGATTACAAAAGAGAGTCTCAACCGGGGCGAGGCTACACAGAGCGCCGCAGCTAGAACGATAGAAAAGGAGTTTGGGTTTTCCTTCGTGTTGGCGCGGTATAAGCTACCACTTTGGGATTGGAGTTACCAAAGAGGAGCGAAATGGGCTCCGCGTTTATTGATTTCTTTTATTTTTTACGTGAAGTGTTTTTTTTCTTCATCTAAGACATGTTTTTGACTCCACCTCGAACATGATTAATTAGGGACCAAGGGATTTATGATATTAAATTGGGGGTTTTGTATTGAGTATTTTGTTGGGATTTTAGTTGTCGTTTTAGGCTGTTGGATCGAGTATGAGAGGGTTTGTTACCGACCCTCTATATATATGCTTGCTTATATCAGGGTCACTCAGCTTTCCTCGACTTTATCTAAGTGGGGAGAGTTTATACATTCTTGGTAGCTAGTCTAGTCTATTCTTTGTGTATTGTTTCATTTTTACTTATTTTACTTTCTTGGGTTTCTCTTTTTTGGTGGAAGTGGCTTTTGTTGGCTCTTCTCTTTTTATGTCTACGTCTGCTTTACATATTCCGATATGTAAAGACTTAATGTGAGATGATAATGGGATCGGGTACGGTATGGAAAGGGTGGACACAAGGAGAATGTAAGAAATTGTGCTGTATACTGCAAAGGTTATGTGCTGGATACGAATAGTTATGGATATATTTCGGAGAGATACTTTTATTACTCTTAGGTGTGTTTAACTTTTCACCTTTGTGTGGGCATGGGGCGTATACGTACAGTATGAAAAACAGGGTGAATTTGCTGCTATAGCACTACAGAATTTAGTCGCAAATACCAAATTAAATCAGTATTTGAGGTAGATTACTACCAATACCGTATTCCTCCCATATCGCTAGCGTATTGGCGGGAGCACCGTACTGATCCCACCCCTCTTTTATTACTGTATGTATCGATACACGATCAGGGACCCCCTGCGTCCTGTACTTAGACTGGAATTCCCACTTCGTTGCAACACAATATAGATCAGAATTCGAATATAACAATATTTAATTTCGCTCTAAGTAGTCACCAATAAAGTTAGCTACAGCTTCAATTAAGTAAAAAGATCGAGAAACAAGAGTCAGTAAGCAGGGGTCTTACAACCAATACAATTACTATAACCTTTGCATGCCACAAGACCAAAAGGCCAATAGAAGTCCTAAATCTGAATCCTAGATTTCTCAAACTTTTTTACCAGAGGTTATACATAAGACCTAAAGGTATTAGGTGCAAAACTCGTACTTAGGCCTAATATAATGATTGCTTTTATTGCACAGCGTTGTATATTATATACGAGTAATCGATCCTTTGTGACCACCAAGATACCTTTTTCTTCAAAAACGATATTTTGATCCTATGTAATAGAATATCTGAGGAATTTTAGACTTTCTTGTATATTGTATCTCACAAGATTTGGTAGCTGCTAATACATGTCTACGTAGTAATTTGTGTCTATGGTTGATTTAAAATAAAAAAGCATCAACACTGAATATATTTGTCTCTACAGTAAGTTACTAAGTAGTATAAGCATATGAAGAGACTTCTATGATACTGGCATATGTTATATCATTATTCTAGCTACTTCACTGAAGTACCTTGCCGGTTTCTAGTTTAATATAATCTTTGTTCTCAGATGGTAGGTAAATTATCAGAAAGATACAACTTTCTAATAGTGATTCTCCAGTTTGCAAACCCATTTAAAGGCCTTTATACCCCCCCCTGCCCCCAATAATATGTTTCTTGTATAGATTATTGTATATCTGTGGCTAGTTCCCCTTTTGGTTCTATTTAAAATATTGTTTTGGCTAAAATATTTTCTTGTTTCCGAGCTTCTAGAATTACTTATTGTATGGAAAGATACCAATAGACCTCTAGCTGTTTATATCATTCTAGCCTACAGCTGCTTATAAAACTTATTTTTACACGCTCTTTCCCGAAAAATTCTGTTTAAAAATTATTATTGTGCTCTAATACGCTATTTAAGGTTATCCCACTAGTGGTAGTCACGGGGCATGGATCATCATATCTATTACATACTCCAATCAAGGATAAAATTATGGGAATGATGTGACTGTCTCTTTTCCGTACTCCACCAGCTGCTTGTTCAGGTGCCTGGACTTATACAGGGAGGTCGCTACATAGTATTCATTGGTAGATACATATAGTCACTTACAATGCCTAGGTTTATACCGTACAGGTATCACGTTACAAATCCTAGGATGAATTTAATTATATAAAGGGTGAATATATAATTAACTCGTTTACTCACCCCGTCGAATTAGTAAAAAGGGCAATGATCTAGAGATAAACGTTTTATTAAGATGATAAAGAGTCTAGACATTAAGCTAGTTATATTAAGCTAGTAGAATCCCAGTCTAACAGAATATGGTTCTACTACCATAGAATACGTACGTACTCTAACCGTAGGTATCCTTTGAAAATGTGCTTTTTGCATAGGCAAAAAGTCATTTTTCTCAATATCTCGCTTACAAAAAGAGAAATAAATTCCTTGCAAGTAAGGTAAGAGGAAGATGGGGTTCTAGGGTTCTTCCAAGACGTTTTATTACTTTTCTCTTACGTGGCATAAGGGAAAAAGAGAGAGTGCGAGGAAGGGCCGGGGTACTAATTTATACAGAAAACAGGCCGCCCCTCTGTTTGCCAAGGATTAATTGGGCCGCGCTTTGTGCCAAGACATGTACCTTTTACAATATTTATTAACGCAACTTCAATCTAGCAAGGCACGACTATAAGTCTGCCGTATAACGGGGGGATACCTGGTATGAGACATCAAGACACCCTTTTAGCTAGAAGGTAAGGAATTTATCTATTCTACACTAAGAGCCGCTATTCCTACCAACATAGGCATACTCCATGTGCCGCTGAGATCTGGGAAATCCGGTGGGGAGTTGCTAAATAGCTTAAGGTTATAAGGTGGTTTTTTAAAATTAGTAACTGCCAGGCAGACTGTATAATGTATTATATTTGAGCCCCAGTCTTACTATAGTAGAGTGATGTATGTAGCTTTTTAGAGCTTCTAGGCACTGGCCCCGGATCAAGTTGAGTAATTGGTGTTACAACAAAGAAATATTCCGCCAACTGGTAAACTATGACTTTTAATTGCATATAGAATCAATTGAGATGGCTGTTATATGATCACGAAGGATGCTGGACTAATCATCTACTGAAGTATACCGGTAGGCTAATATACGTTGCCAAGCACTCACCCATGTCCCACGACAATCAACCCTAGCCCAACAGCGGCTGGGGGGACACGGAATGGCCACCTTGCCCCTTCGTGTCTCTTCCTTTCATAAGACACGAGGTTCCTCCTCCCATACTACAGCTTTTCACTACCCACTATTACATTACTAGCCACACTCGATTAATTTTTTTGTCAAACAAAAGACATTATGGTTAACTTCAAATCTATTCTCGCATTCGCCGCGGTCGCTGTTTCTGTCGTTTCGGCGGCTAAGGGCCCTTTGATCACTAACAAGGTAAGTACCCCCTGAGCTCCCCCGCCGAGTAGAGTGGAATTGCAGCTAACAGGATACTTTCTAAAGATCTACTTTGATATTCAACACGGTGATAAGCCTTTGGGTACTATAGTTATCGGTCTGTACGGGAAGACCGTTCCTAAGGTAAGACTCTAGATAACATGGGTTAGGATAAAAGAAGAAGTACTAACTCTTTTATAGACCGTTGAGAATTTCCGTGCCCTTGCTACTGGTGAGAAGGGGTTCGGCTATGAGGGGTCAAACTTCCACAGGGTTATCCCTAAATTCATGATTCAGGGTGGTGATTTCACGAGGGGAGATGGAACTGGTGGAAAATCAATCTATGGTGAGAAGTTTGCAGATGAGAACTTCAAGCTTAAGCACACTCGTCCAGGTCTTTTAAGCATGGCGAATGCTGGAAAGGATACCAATGGGTCACAGTTCTTTATTACTACTGTTGTTACTAAGTAAGTATTTCCCATCCTCTCACGCGTCGATTCGCGTCTCTACCAATGATGAGACATATCTTTATACAGTTATCCCTGTCTGAAAAATTAAATATTGAGCCTTTGACCCTGATATTTACATACCTCCCTACCTATTATTCAATCATTGTATGCAATTTGGGGACTTCAGGTGCTGACGAGGCGTATATAGTTGGCTGGATGGGCGTCACGTTGTCTTCGGGGAAGTCCTCGAGGGTATGGACATCGTCAACGAAATCGAGAATGTTAAGAAGGGAAGCAATGATCGTCCTAACGAAGATGTCAAGATCATTAAGAGTGGCGAATTGGAGATGCCTGAAGAAGGTATCCATGTGGAACTTTAAGCGATTTACCTTGCCTTCCAGCCTCTTACTGCTTTTCCCCTATTTTTGATGAAAAAATATACGATATACGATTTCATTTGATCTCAAGATCTCATTTATATATATTTTTTTCTGCTGCTTCCTTTTATCTGCGCATTCGTGAATTGTGAAACAGTTAGGAGACACATGCATATAACAAGGGAATGTGCTGATATTTCAACGGCGGGATAGACAAAGCGACGTCCACGGAAGTACCCGAGCCCAAGAAGGAAGAGCCAACAGCGTTGAAGAGTGAGACAGCGAGTAAAGTAGAGGAGCATGCCAGTGTTGTGGGTGGTGTGTTCGACCGTGTCAGGGACTCTGATGTTAGCTGGGGTATGGCTCAGCTCCTTGCTGGAGGTTTGATCATCAGTCTTGGTGTTGCTTGGTATGTACGTAGACGTCGCTCAGGTGGGGTGACTGAGAAGTATGCTGAGTAAGAGGTGCACCGAGTGATATCAACTAGAAGGAGGAGGGTTGTTATATACATGTATCTTGGAGGCTGTTACATACTTTAATATCTGTGTTCTGTTTTCCAAATTGTTTTTTGTTCAATGGTCTTTACTATAGGTACATATATTACTTGGGTTTGATATTAGATTTCTGGTTCTTATAGCTATGTAGAAGGTGTCAGTGTGTATGGCTGACTGCATGTATCTATGAAGCTATATACCTCTATGTGATCTCGGGGGACTCTCCATCCCTTATAGCATCAAACCAACACTCCATAAACCTCTAATTTCATCTTGCGTATTGATGGTATATGTAGTAATAAGTACCTAAGCTCAACGCGTTCTCAGCCGCATCAACGCATGCCCCCCGCTCGCCAACCCGCCTTAGTTCGTACTCCACCCCACATGTTCTACCGTCTCACTCGCTTTCTCCATCAAAACCCCCCTCCCCCAGTACCGGCAATGATCGAAATGTCTACTCCTGCTCCACCATCTCTCAGTAAGCCTAAGCATATAAAATATTGGCTCCGCTGCTTGAAAACATGTCTACCTACCGATTACACCGCGACGGACCTGAATCGTCTTACCCTTGGCTTCTTCTCCATCGCAGCAATGGATCTCCTTGGGGTTCTCTCAACAAGCACTACCCCAGAAGAGCGAAAAAATTGGGTAGACTGGGTCTACTCTAACCAGCTCCCTACAGGTGGTTTTAGAGGGAGTCCTGCAACGTTTATGTATGGTGCATCTCCCCAATGGGATCCACCAAATATCCCAGCGTCTTTATTTGCATTAGCCACATTAGTAAGTCTGGGGGATAGTTTGGAGAGGGTTAATAAGAAAGGTTTGCTAGCGTTATTGCTCAAACTACAGAGGAAGGATGGCAGCTTTGGAGAGTGGCTTGGTGAAGGTAATGAAGTTGTTGGAGGGAGTGATATGAGGTTTATTTACTGTGCATGTGCGATTCGGTGGATTCTACGAGGGAAGAATGGGAATGGGGTTGTAGAAGGGGTACCAGATATTGATGTGGATCGGCTTGTGAGATACATAGCATCAACGGAGGTGAGATAGCAGTGGGAGAGATAGCAGTGGGCAATCAGTTGCTGATGAAGGGCTAGACGTATGATCATGGCATATCCGACAAACCTTTCGGGGAAGCTCACGGTAACTCCCCGCCCCTTTCAATCTTCTCTTTCCTATACCTATAGTATGCTAAGTATTTTGTCTATAGCTGGTCATACTTACTGTGCACTCGCTACCCTTGCTCTTCTCAACCGCCTCCGTCCCACTGACACCGGTATCTCCTCCCACGATAACCTAACCCGCTGGCTCGTATCCCGGCAGATTCCCTTTAAGACTTGCGATAGCTATGCCGAAGATGAAGCCGAAGATAATATTATAGAGGGCACAGAGGAGACTAGATGTGAAGCAGAGAAGATTGAACTCGGAGCAGACGGAAAGCCAGTATGGGGAGGGTTCAATGGGAGGTGTGGGAAGAAAGCCGATACCTGCTATTCATACTGGGTTGGTGGGAGTTTAGACGTGCTGAAGAAGTTGCATCTCATTGATGTTAAGGCAAATCGACAGTTTTTGCTAGATAAAACGCAGCATTTTATTGGGGGGTTTGCGAAGTCGCCGGTTCCGGGGACACCACCAGGTATGTTACTCTACTTGTCTGTCTTTTCTTCTTCTGAAGAGGGATAATTTCTAAACATGTGGAGGGTAGATATAATGCACTCCTTCTTGGGGCTGGCGGGACTAGCACTCATGAGGGAGGAAGGGCTAAATAGATTAGATTCTACTCTATGTATTAGTATGCAAGCAAAGGAGAGGTTGATGGAATTGGAGTGGTGGAAGAACGCACCAGAGAGCTAAAGCGAGCTCATAATGGGGCTTGCATGGTGCCTTGGGCTGTAAGGAAGTGGTATCCAGTGTCTCTTGGAACTAGGAGCTGGGATTGGCAAGAATATAAGCTTGAACCTGGTGGACTTACTAAGATTAATAGTTGAGAGAGTATTGGTAAGCGACTGAAGATGATTAATGGAAGGACATGATTTTCGGTAATGAGCTCACGAATATCACCTTAGTTAGACGGATCTTGGAGTTGGGGTCAATGATCTCAAAGTTGAAAATAGACAAATTAGTGATTGGCCCTTCGAGATACTCTCAAGCACTACAAGAGTATTAAAGGCTGATATTTACATTATTTAAATCCACAAATACCCACAAATTAAGGAAATGTGGCACCTAGAGTCATGACAATCAACTATCTACCCCAGCTAATTTAACCAACCTGAAACGTCAAAGCAATTAAAGTATGTACCTATAGATTTATCCATTATTCATAGTGTTATATGTAGCTACTATAGCTACATATAGTTACGATACTTCTGCTTTAAATTAATTTGGCTGATTAAACCATGTATGTAGTACTTTTAAAAAGGTACTTTCAAGAAAGCTTTAGTTTGGATTTCACTTTCTATTTTCTATATTTATTTTACTTTCTTTCTTTCTTTGGGATGTACGAGGACACTGGGTTCTGGAATATTTTATCGCTTTTAATTTCTTTGTAATCTTTTTGGGCAGACCACTCTTGAGATCGTGATTGTATAAGCTACATATATATACAGCTCTAGGTTGGTGCTGGTGTTTCGGCCATAGACGGTTACGGGCAGACATCATTACATATAGTAACAAATTTTAAGAATAATCCAGTGTTGACTGTGGATTTTACTGACGTTTCTGCCTAGGAAATGCTGATAGACGACATGCATTATAATATGGTGATGGCTTAATTACAGATCTAGGGGGAATATTACTAAGAAAACTATCATAGGGTACCATCACCTCTATATATAACAAATACAGGTGAATAAATATAGTACTACGCCCCGTGATAGCTACCGGTAGCTATGGTGAGATCTAGGTACTATTTATATGATATTTACTTTGGTGAAATTGGTATGGTATTAGGCCTCTATAGCTATACTTTAGAGTTAAAAGCCATATCATGCCATCAGGATTTATCAGTATCAATTGTATTTTCTATTGACTTGTGGACTGAGGTTAGTATATCTGTATATAAATATAGTATAGATACAGGAAAATAAAAATTACAGGACACTATTTGACTCTCTATCAGCTGCTTTTGAAATGCATTCATCCGCTTTTGGAACTGGAATGAATACATATATGGCAGTCGAGTGATCGCTAGTGAGTGCAATCATCATCATCGGCAGGGTAATCAACCAACAGACTGCAGTGCGATGGACTCCACGCAGACAAGGTATAACGCGTCCCCAATAAACCTTGGGCCCAACCACGACAAACCAACGCGTCTCCCACGAACAAGAAAAAGGCCCGTGAGATCGGCCTTATATCATCTGCATCATCAAAACCGCCCCGTCATGGCACCCATATCTACTGATCTCGATTTTCTGAATGATGCGCTGAAAAATAAAACACGTCTTCCGTACCTATCCCTCCATCATTTCCTCAATGCGCTGAGAAGGGAGCTAATTTCAAATGTGCTGGTAGATCATGGAAATCGACTTTCGCCCGCCTCATATCCCCCACCACTCCCTCACCGGCAACAGTAGCCTCCCTCACATCATTCCTCACATCACCAACCTCTATCGATAGCCTTGCGCAATGTTACTCTCCCTTCCCGCGTCCTTCTGCTGCCTCAAAAACGGACTTTGAACGCCGCACTGCTGCCATAAATTTTACTGCTACTGACTCCCCAATCCCGGACATTGCAGAGCTTAAAGATGCTGCAATAGAACTTTCAAAAAGCTTAGACATTGATGAAGTCTCTGCGCTGCGTATTGTGGTTCTCGAATTCCAGTCACGGCCCGCAGCAGCACTACTTTCATCCGATGCAAGTAGTGGGGAGGGGGCCCAGGGGTCGTTTCCTGGGAAGGAAGAAAAACAGGTGATAAGTGAAGAAGATGTGTTTTTGAGTAGGGTGAGTGTGTATATGAGTGAACGGCGTTACATCATCAAGACTGCTGCGTTCCTGGTCAGAGCAGCGATACGTGCAGATCGGAAGGATAATTTGTGGAGAGAGGTAGGGAGACGATTTGAGGTCGAGGGGATTGTTGAGAAGGGGGGACTGGCGGGAAAGTGTGTTGATGGAATTGCAGAAAGGTGGAATGAAGGACGGAAGGGAGGGGAGGGGTTGCCGGTATGGGTGAGGAGTAGGTTGGAAGGGAGTGCGCATCCAATTGCGTATAAATGGGAGCAGCAGGTATGGATTCCCTACTAAATACTTAGAGGGGAGTACTAATCTTCATAAAATTGCTAGACACTATGGGAGATACTCCATCTCCTCCAGCTCCTCTTCGTCCTCCTCTACAAGTCACTGGAGGACTCTAGCGCTGCGCTAGTAATCAAATGGTTCAACCTCATGAAAGAAACTGCCTTTCTTTCCTCCCGAACATACGTCCCCTTCCCGGAAGCATTCGAAATAGTCAACCTCTACAAATTTGTCACCCCGTTGACTTCCATAATCTCAACTACAATCCTCCACCATCCCAAAACAGAGAAACACCTTCAACAAGAATACATCCGCACCTTCTCTGCCGAATCGTCCACCACCCCTCCAGCACACGGTCCTGCTCGCCGGCCTGCACCCCCTACGGCAAGCGATATTAGCTTTTATATCGAAAGTCCTAAAGCAATCGAGGCAGTGACTGAGTGTTTTAAAGCAACCCTTGGGGTCCCAGGTGCTGCAATCCCCGGTTTTGCATGGGCACTTATTACCCTCGACATAATCGCTTTTGTTGGTGCTGCTTCGCAGGAGGAGGATTCAGACCCATTTAACAACGCATCTGCTGGTAGAGGGGAAAGACACCCTACAGTCGAGCTGTACGAGAACGTTCTCGGAGGGCTCTTTGAAGGTAGCACAGAAAAGGAGATCCGGAGACTGGCAGGGGCAACTGCAAAGGATGCGCTGGAGGCAATTATATTAATGATCGAACCTTCTGGCACGATTGGGGAGGCTTTCCTAGGTGCCAAATTCTGGATCGAGAGTGAAGAAGACGGAAGCCGGATGAAGAATGTGCTTGCATCACTAGTCCGGAAGGCTCTGCCGGATCTGAGTATCTCTGGCGAGGTACTTATGACGGTGCTGCTGGTACATGAGTTACAGTATAAAGACCTTACTTCCTATAGCCGCTTCCTCGACGATGAGGCTGAGAAGAATGGCGAAGATGCAGCAGGGTGGACTGGTTCTTCAGCAGGGCGCTTCATGAGGCATGGTGATGCAATGCGGTTTTTGAGACGCGCGAAGAATAGGTTCCCGTATGAACCTGTCCTCTTTTTGAAGCTTATCCGTGCGCTAGCCACGCAGAGCGGTGGAGTGACGGAAGATCTGATGAAAATGGATATTTACACTCAAGTCCTACCCCCGGGATTTTCGGACTATGATGTTGATGATGAGGATAGCGATGTTACAAAGATACAGCTTACCAATGATCTGCTTGTGTTCGCCCCGCGTGATGGAGGTGTATTTGAGGATGAGTATGCGCCCCGGGGGGGTATTGTTATTCCAGCAGGAACCATCGGAGAGATTACATCTACGGGAGGTGGTAGACCTGTGGTTGCATGGAAGCATGAGTATAACGCGTTTCCACTATTTGGAAGGGTGCTTGAGTATGCGCTTATCGGTGAAAGCTCAGACTCTGGCGCTGGAAGACTCATGGCAGGAGAGCTGGGGACGGGGGAGACGGCGACGGAGATTGTGGGGCTGTTGACTATGCTTATTGCGTCTGGGACCTCGGGTTTGGACAAAGCCCCTCAGGGGTTTGATGTTGCACGAATTCTTGAAGAGGCGAGTGATAATGTTGGAAGAAGTCGTGATGTAGTCTCAATCATCTTCGATCTTCTTGAAGCTGGATTACAAGCTGCTGCTCAGTCGGACAACACTGGAAAATCCACAGAATTTATTGTCTCTGCTTTGCAGTTTGTTGATGCACTTATTCGGATTCTTCCTGGGAGGGTATGGCCGTTTATTGCGCGGAGTACTATTCTCGAACAACATGGTCGTGGGGGTGCCTTTGTCAGCATTCTGTCAGCGGTGGAAGTTGTTCGTGGTGATTACGAGTTCACAATTGGTTGCTTGAATTTATTTGAGCACCTTGTTGAGGAGGCAGTCCAGAGCAGCGTTGTGAATATGGGAGGAAGCCGGTCTCTCATGATTGCATCGATGGCGTCAAATAATACCACTACAAGATCTGGAGTTAGTGTAGCAGTGCAGAGGGAGATTTTGACGAGTTGGACAAGAGTTACTGTAGATGTGTTTGAGAGTTATAGGGGGTGGAAATATGTTAATCGGGAACAGAGATTGGATATCGGTAGGTGTCTCTAAGATTTTTCCTCACATTTACAATTCTAACAGTGAATAGGCCGGCGCATCGCAAGAATTTTTTCAACGATTCTCGTCAAAGTCTATGGTGTCGATGATTCAACGGACACAAATACCAAAGTTACAAATGTTTTGGCGCCTAGTGCCGAGCACCTTGTTAAGGTCTTCCTTTCGGAGGGTACAAATGAACTTCCGATGGAGCCGATTATTGGTGCTATCCTTGATGGGCTTGCAACTCCGGAGACTAGTTTGCATTTAAGATCTTTGAGTGGGTGGATTGAGCATAATGTGGCGGTGACCAAGTTTGCGGAGGTCTGCATCAGGGTTAGGGGATACCTTGATCTGCAGCCTTCACAGCTGGAGAAACAACTCTATGGTGTTACGGCGTCTTTGGCGAAACTTTATGCAACTCATGATCAATATAGACTGCCTGTGCTTGAATTATTTGAAAGTCTTGTTGTTGCATCTGGTACGGCACCGACAGAACCACCGTCTTTGTTGGGGCATCTTGGAGCAGAGTGTGCAAGTCATTTTGCGACGGTGCTGAGGAGCTTAGACAAGCCATTTGATGATGATCTCCTTGAATCGCGGATATGGGGCTTCGTGTCTGCTGTCGTTAGCAATAAGCAGCAGGGTTTATCAATACTACTACTCCGCGGCGAGACCCTCTGGAAGGGCAACCTTAGTACTCGAGACAAAGCTCCAAAAAACTCACTGTTATCAGTCGCTTTAGACATATTGTCGGATATTGATAAATTGACTGCCGGGAGGGCGTTGGCTATGCTTGAAGCTGTTGCTCTCTCACAAAATTTCTGGAGTTTGGCTATGGAGGACCTTGGCAAACACCCTAGATTCATTAAAGCTATTACTAGCCACGTTGAATCTTTAACCATTGAATTTCTCCCCGCGGACTCAAAAGAAATCATCACTGAAAAGGCCAATAAAGTTGCTGTCGCAGCTTGTGTAGCACAACTCCTAGCTATGCATCTTCATAGCAGACAACCATCAACACGGGCACCGGGTTTTGTTAGGGAGCTGGTACCAAAATTAAAGTTCTACTTCAAGAAGGCAGTTGAGATTAGTGGGTATAGGCCATCGTTACATGGTCTTTTGCAGAAGAATTTTGAGGAAAAATGGCCCAGCCTTACGTTGCTAAAGTTAAAGAAGACAAGATTGAGGAGGAGGGAGTATGGAGCAGAGTATTTTTATGATATGGAACTTGCGGCAAATATTTTGGGCTTTGATCCAAGTTGGGCAGGGAGGGCGGATGGGTATGCGGGTGAGGTGGAGCAAGCAAATTTGAATTTGTCTTTAGTTGACTCTCAAGTGGTGAGTTTAATCTTTCTACTTTAGAATAATGGTTTATTAAGGCTTTCTAGGTTCTACTACGAGCATGGAAGTTACTGGCTATGGAGTTATGCGATTTTGTTCCGACATCTAAAGAGCTAGAGCAGCCTTTAGTCGAAGTTGTGGAAAGTTGTCTGGTGGCAAATATTGCGACTGGCCTTCCGTCACCAATCTTCAAAACGATCATCTGTGAGCGAGCAGAGTTTGCATTTGTTATTCTGCGCAGACTTCAGCAGGCCATCCCGGGGGCCAACGCTGCGAGTCAATTTGACCGTATATTGGAGTTGGCATGGAAAGCTATCCATACTTCAGCCCCGGAGTTCAGACAGGCTCTTGCGACCGCAGATGCTACGTACTACCGGTCATTGTTGCGAATACTTTATATTGCGCTTCACTCCAATGCCTCTAAAGCCAAACAATCGACGGAGATGGCATACATTATTCTCGATATTCTGAATCTTGTCGTTACTAAGGGCTTCAAGGATCTCGCAACAGCTGCCCATGCCCATCCCGATACCACAAATCCCGAAGACATTGCACTCGTTACGGCGATATTGCAAGCTGCTTTGAGGCTGAAGGGAATGGAGGTAATCCACAGCGGGTTAAGTAGCCACATCCATGAGAATAGCACGATCAGGGCTGCTACCACACTCTTCTCTTGGGCGGAACAGCTAGCGACTGATGGCGATCCAGTGTATGGAGAGTTGAGCGCTTTATTTCTCCTAGAGCTATCTTCAGTGCAGATGATCGCTGAGCAACTTGCTATCGAGGGGATATTGGAACTCTTGGTCAATAGCTCCCTGTCAAACAAGATCCGCCAAGGTGTTTCACCAACATCTGATCCACGGCTATACGCCATCTGGAATAGGGGCTTGCTCCCAATTACCCTAAATCTCCTGACTCATATCGGCCCGAGAATCGCTAGAGAGGTCGTGGCATTCTTGCAATACTTTGGGCCGCAATTGGAGAATGCTGTTAGCGCCTGGCAGAGTCAGACTATGGTAACATTATCGGCTGTTAATGAAGCTACAACAATCGTGATGCTTATGACAATCTTGGCAAGAATGGGGGTCAGGATTGGTATGGAAGGGAGTGGACAGGGACTCAAGTTTGATAAGGCGGCGCTTGGAGAGCAGGTAGATTATCTTCTTAGTCACAAGAACTTCCTCAAGACGCTTATTGTACCAACAAACATGGAGGAGGAAGAAATGATGAAAAAGGGGGATTCGGAGGGGAATGAGTTGATTGAGAAGGTTACGAGTGATATGGGAGTATTGCAGGGGCTTTTGACGGAGGATGAGACTGAGGAGTAGGTTTCCGGGGTGGCGGTTTTGGGTTTAATGATATTACCACTGAATTTAGGGTTCTGTAGCGCACTTTTGATTTCTGGTTTCTGGGTTGTGTATCGTTTTGTAGTTGTATATTAGAACAAAATATCGGGAAGGGGCGAGGATGCATAACGATAATGATAAGGCTAGTAAGTTTTGACTATACAAAGCTCCATGGCCTGCCTAGAGTTATGGATTTTTACTCGGTATAAATGCTGCTGTTTTTCCTAGTTTGGAAAATCTCTCGGCCAGGTGACGATAGAAGACTTTCTACCCTAAATATAGTATTCGAAGCTCGTGGGGGGACACTTTTACCCATTTTGGCTTAGTTACCCTATCGTGCACAGACCATTGTCACTATCGCGTCGCTCAGCAACAGCCTCTACCAAACGGAGCTCCCCCGCGATATCCCCCACTATCAACCCCCCCACCTTTACGTCAAGAGCTCTAGAATCTGCAATCAAAAATGTCTGATGACGATTTTATGCTTGAGTCCGATGGTGATGACGGAGAATACGGAGAATTTCACTACACATCTGGGGAGGAGGATGATGAGTCCGGAAACATTGACGTCGAGAATAGCTACTACAACGCCAAAGGAATGAAGCAGAGCGATCCACAGGCAGCTATCGATGAATTTCTAGGTGTAGCAACGCTGGAAAAAGAGAAAGGAGAATGGTATGTAGGAGGTGATGTGGTGGAGCTTAGGGACATTACCAAGGCTAATAGCTTGCGTGGTTTAGGGGATTTAAGGGTCTCAAACAGGCTATAAAGCTAGAGTTCAAGCTAAAGCAGCATGAGAAGGTAGAAAAGCTTCTTACTCTCTTCGATAACCTAGAGAAGATATTATAAACTGACTGATCCATGTTGCGAACAATAGGCAGTAGAACACTATGCCGAGCTGCTAACATATATCCGTTCTGCCGTAACACGAAACTACTCGGAGAAGTCCCTTAATAACATGCTTGACTTTATTTCATCATCGAGCGACCCTGAAGACATGCCATACATGGAGAAATTTTACGATATGACTCTCGAAGCCTTCCAGGGTACCAATAACGAGCGATTATGGCTCAAGACGAACATTAAGCTAGCAAAACTATGGCTGGACCGGAAGGAATATGGCCGGTTAACCAGGAACGTCAGGTTGTTGCATCAAGCTTGTCAGAGACCAGACGGGTCGGATGATCCATCGAAGGGGACATACTTATTAGAGGTCTACGCTATTGAGATCCAGATGTACTCTGAAACAGGGAACAATAAAAAGTTAAAGGTGAAGGGCTGTCTATGATAGTTACAGGATTCTGAAAACTAACTAGGTTGAAGGCTTTATACAATAAATCTTTACGAGTAAGATCAGCCGTTCCTCATCCAAGGATCATGGGGATTATCCGTGAATGTGGAGGGAAAATGCACATGAATGAAGGTGAGCACTTCGCTCTAAAACCTGGTACTAGCACTCGTTTCTAAATCCTGAGTTAGAAAACTGGAAGGATGCTCAGAGCGACTTCTTTGAGTCTTTCCGTAACTACGATGAGGCAGGGTCATTGCAAAGGATCCAGGTCCTAAAGTATCTTGTTCTAGCCAGCATGCTCATGAAATCAGAAATCAATCCTTTTGAATCTCAGGAGACAAAGCCGTAAATACCCCAAAATCTTAGTTTTAATGTACACAATCTGATTCGTCATAGATACAAGACAGACCCTCGTATTGTAGCAATGACCGATCTCGTTGAAGCTTACCAACGCAACGAGATTCACAGATATGAATCCATCCTCGAAAAGAACAAAGCCGATATCCTCTCTGATCCATTTATCCGTGAACATATCGATGAAGTCACTCGTAATATTCGTACTGAGGCCTTACTGAAATTAATCGCCCCTTTCACTCGTTTCACACTTGACTTCATCGCACGTCAGCTTCGTATTTCGGTTCCAGAGGTACAAGAAATCCTCGGCTTCCTCATTCTCGACAAGAAGATCCGCGGGAAGATCAATCAGGAGAAGGGAACCGTACAGATTGAGAGTAGCGTCGATGCCGAACGTATGCACGCTATGAAGGAGTGGTCCTCTGCACTAGATAGATTATCGAATACCCTGTTTAATGATGGTGAGGGATTCAAGTCAGAGGATAATACTCACCTTGGGGGCAGTCCATCATCTGTTCTTTTTGAAGGTCGGCGATAAGCTGAGTAGAGAGTCTATAAAACAGGATACCAGGTCTCGCATAGGGGCGAGCTTGATCTGCATTTGAGGTAGTAGTTTCTTGGAGGGGTGTCCTTTAAGTTAGTCGTGATGAATCGGAGTCTATTTTTAAAGAAATTATCATGAGGGAGCGAAGACAGAACTTCGTGAAACTGTATAAAGGAAGGAACCTTTTTCCCCTTCTGTATTATGAATTCCCATAAACTTACACCCACGAAGCACCAGAAATCACTCGGTGGCTAGACCTTAACGGCCTCACCACATACATGTATTGTCGGGTAGCAAAAATACCCGTACATTTGCGCAATAGCATCGCAACGCCAACGCAACCGAAGTCAGCACAGATGAGTGAAAACAAACCACAAGAGCATACTAGCTATAAAAAAAAAGTTTATAGTCTGGGTTTACCTAGGTAGCAACCACCAAAGTGCTGGTATTAACCCACACTTTGCCAATAACACAAACTATCAACTCCAGTCAAGGCTTACCCAATATTCCTCTTCCCCCTCCCTCTCCACTCACTAGTTAATGAATTAAAGGTTGGGTATATTGAGTTGTGTTGATATAATAAAGGCTGGTGTTTAGTGTGGTGTGGTGGTTGCAACGCTACCTGGTGAACCCAGACTATAAACTTTTTTTTTAGCAAGTATAGAGCTAGTATCTGGAGAGTGCCTTAAACATAACACCTTTCACCTACTCCTACTCTAAAAAAAATCAGATTCAAATATTTTTTTTTAGCTATTATCATAGGTTTATGGCCCCCTCTGATGGTATTTAGCTCTTTTTCGGTGTAGTTTTGGGTCAGTTTTGCTGTCATATTGTGGAGTGGGTTGTGTTGTGATCCAAATATACGGGTATTTTTGCTACCCGACAATAGCTATAAGTGCACAATAACATTCCATGCGCCACCAAGCTGATCTCTGACCAGCAGAGACTCTTGAAGCTTGCACTTGTGTTTTGTGTCGATATTGATTACTTGATACGAAGCATAGAGCTTGATCACAAAATCAGAGACGAAAGGGCTCGTACTCAATTCCTTGAGGGAAAGTTTAAGTTCCTCAGGAAAGCCATCGGGTTGAATGAGGTTCAAAACTGTCTTCTAGAACTCTTGAGTGATGGGCACCAGGAATCTGCTGCCGATTTAGAAGCCCGTGGCCATGTGGATGCTTGCCGTCTTTCACTTCATACTTCTCAGTCTGTTCTTGATCAGCCTAGTCTCACTCCTATTGTAAACCAGAATATTAATAACAGTCGTCCTCCTAATATGCCTCTCATCAGCCCCTACTCTGGTTATGGTATATTTCTTGTCCCTCCTCCCAATATATCTACAAGCTAACCTAAGAAAGAACAATCCATAGGCTATATAAATATACGCTACGCGAGAGCCAATACTTCTGTCCGAAAAACTTTAATTACAGTTTCTCTTTTTAAAATAGCTTTGCCAGTGCCGTCTAAGCCTTTTGGGAGTATTGCGCCTCATTTGGTCTCCACCACAATATATACCGGGATATTCCAAGAACAAGTAAGATCCTAGAAGACTTATATTTTAGGTTCTGCTGTAGTTCATACTGACAGTACCGGGGAGAAAAAAACCTCTGCCGTTGAATTTATATCAGGGGCGCACCACCTACAACTACATTATCGATGCTCTCGTAACAGGTCTGCGGTGGCCCTTTAGAATTCCTAGGGCGATACCCTCGAGACCCCAAGGTAGTTTCAAATTTTCTACTGGTTTTTATAACCCTAGAAGCAGCTACAGGTTATATGGCATTTGCAAATACATCAATGGGCCAGCTACGGTTCCCAGGAGAGATCAGTAGGTGCACTCTCAGATGGGGCGATGAGGACCGTAGAAGTATCGAAGAAAGAGCCCTCAAAGCCGCTAAGGACCCGATAAACCCAGAGAGGCGAGGCGAGTTATAATCTTTCAAGGATACCAGGGTAATGTGGCAGACTCGGAAGACCTTAAACGCAGATTAGCAGACCCTAATAAAAGGTTCCTTCATCCCCTCTCTCTTGACGAGTTTCGCGTCAATCAGGATAGAATGGAGGGGCACTCTATATTAAACAGTATTGAGGCAGCCATGAATACCATGGAGCTTCATCGACGTTGGCTTCTCGGAGAATGGTTCAATAACTACAAGGCGGTATACGGAAAGGGCTCATGTGACCATCCTATCCCCCTCTTATAAAAAGACACTGCTGGTGGTAGGGGATGATACTGGCAATACGAAATCTACTGTATCCTCCTGGAATCTTAATAGAAAAACTAACGTAAATTATGTGTCTCTGGTACTTGATAAGCCTATGGGCGCCACTTCAGCCAAAAGAAAAGTCTTTCCCTCAAACGTCCAGCCGGTAGTTTTTCTTCCAGAACGGTCTATTCTCTAAGAAACCCCCACACCCCCACATATCTACCATTCAAAACCAGACAGTAAGATTCTCGCGCCCTCTGGCTCCTCGGCTATAAGGAAACCGTTAGGGATGGTAGGATTTGCGGAAATGCTTTTTCAGAAGTACGAGTAAACGATTAAACTGGGGAAAACAAAATTATGTACTTATGTATTTAGATATTGAATTTATAAAAATTACACTGCAAGAGGTCTATCAGGAAAGATAAAATTATGAGAATATATCTAGAATAAGAGCTGAGTTGCATATATACGTTGATTGAAATTATGCCTCAAACAGGAGTATGAAGTACATGCAAGATGAAGTGTAGATACTTGATTTTCTAGGAGAAGCCCTCTCGAAAACACTCTGTTTACTAAAATCCATCGCTTCCGACGCCCCTAATTAGATTTCTCCTGTACCCTTATGTAACTATACCTCGAACACTTTCTAGGTACCAATCGAGTGAGCTTACATGACCCAAATTACACTACATTAACCACTAGCTGCGGACTCATTGCAAGTCCTTTCTGCTCACACCAAAAGAATCAGAAAAACAACCCAAAAATCATGGTCAATCTAATCACAGACCAGCGACAGCTTCTAAAGCTTGCATTCGGGCTTAGTGTCGACCTCGAATTTTTGATGGAAAGGATCAAGTCCGATCCTCAAACGCTCGATGACGCTTCCCGCTCACAGCTTTTGGAAGGTGTTTTTGTCTTTCTCAGAGGAGCTATCGGATTGACCGAAGTTAAAAATCACCTTCTTACCATTGGTAAAAAAAGGGTAGCTACCTCTGAACTAGCCAGGCCGACTCATGTTCAAGCTCCTCCTGCACTCCGTGTCCCTACTTTAAATATCCCTAGTAGGTCTACTCAAAATTCAACTTCTCGTCACGTCTCACTTACATGAGAGGATTAGTGGGAAGAAAGTCGTCACTTAAGGTAATCTCTTGGGGGGGCAATCCACTTATCTCTGGTATGAATTTATCCCCTTTGTGTGTATTTTCGAGATATTTTTGATTTTACTAAGACTACCAAAACAGAAGAACTCAATGAGAGGCGTTGCTTTCTAGTCACCGGACTACCGTTCAAGGCCACACCATCTCAAGTTTTGGAACATATATACGGAGGTCCCCTCGAGAGACTAGTACGTAAGCCCTACAAAGACAGCAGTGGTTGCAACTTTTACATAAATTTTGTGGGAGTTGAAGCGGCGGCAAGATTCTGGAATTTTATAAATACACCAAAGGGGCGGTCAAACTTTCCGGGCCGCTCTATAGAAGTTTGTCAACGCCCAGCGGACGAAAGAGTTGATATTATCGAGGCCGCCAAAAACCCAGCAAACCCAGCAAGACGTGCTCTAACCTTTCTCAACCGTAAACACCCAATGAGCCAGACTAAACTTCAGGATAAGCTCCGAGCATTAGATAAGAGTTTCTTCCATTGCTATTCCTTAGATGCCTACCGTATCCTACCTGGCGGAGGATTAATTGTCATCTTCGATTGTATCGAAGCCGCTATAAAAGTTAAGGGGTTCCACAAATCTAGACTTCTCGAAGCCGGTTCCTCCGTAGCCTTCGGACGGGATCCAGCTGATCGTCTTATACCTACAACAAAAATCACTGGTACATCCTTCACCTCCTAAATTCTCCGTAGTAATACTAAAAGTAGTGCAGATATAGTTAATGGGACCTTAAAGGACTTCCTTGCGGGACCTGCACCTCCTCCAGTCATTCCAATATTTTATCAATCTATTAATACATCTGCACCAGAGTTTTTTATCCCGTCTGCTACAGCCACTACCACAGTCCAGGAGCCCTCTAGCCTAGATAATACTACAGCCCACCGGTCACCTACATTTTTAGCACCTCCTAGCCTAATGATTACCACACCACGTAGCACATCTGATAGTTCTGCAAACACGCTAGTTACAGTACCATTACTCCCTACTTCGGAAATTCCTCTAGTTTCTCCAGCCAGCGTCCCTCAAAAAACAGTACCCGAGCTCTCAAATGTCTACCAGTTTGGAAAATTCAACTCGATTTCCCCTTCTGTCCGTTCATTCTCATCTGGCACAGTTGCAGCAGAAATGGTTAACTTTGCGGATGTCTTTTCTAGTAGACACGAGTAGATATTAGTGTGACGCGCTATATTTTACGCCAAAGAAGTATAGAGTTTGCTATTTGTACTGAAAAATTAAGTTGAAAATAAAAAGTTGGAGTTTACTCTTCCAACACAAAACCTCTTAGTTTCATTCATTTGGATTACATAAGTATAGGAATCTTCACCATAGAAATTCACAAATCGGTGGCCTGTAAATTATACAGACTGAATCAAAAGCTCTAGTACAGCAAATATTTGGTTGGGTGATATAATATGGTTTGCTCTCCGTGCGCTAGAAAGGTTTGACAGAGATTCAACACATTTAATCCCAGTTAAGCCGATAATTCAAGAAGTATTTCACTATGATGATCACCGCCGACGAAATAAAGCTCTTCGGCTTAGCATCTATACTTAATGTGAATATTAATCTCTTTATAGAAAAATCAAAATCTAATCCTAGAGCGGTAAGTAAAACGACCAGATTCCAGTTTATCGAAGTAATCTTCAGCTCTCTTGAGCAAGACATTAGTTTGAACACCGCCCAATATATTCTTATACCTCACTGAACCCATTATAGCAGAAATAGTACAGTCGAACCTAGGCCGACCCATACTAGTTTCCCCTACGAATATTGCTTCCGTAGCTAGATATAAGAATTTTGACTTGACCCCTACACCAGCTTCGTCCAGAGGTTCCAGTGATGCCATTTCAGCTAAAAATACGGCTATTATGTGATGAAATGGTTCTGTTATGAGTAAGTACCCCTTGTCTATCCTTAGTCTTTATCTACTTTGAACCCTAACTGTGGAAGTTTATATTGTAATAGTGACTACTCCTATATCCTATTAATGAGGGGAGGGGGGGGGGGAACTCCTATATCCTACGCCTCCCCTAAAACATCTCCTGCCTTAGATCGATAGTATCCTCATTTTTTTGACTATGACTCCTATGAATTCCCGGGACTTTCTGTTAATTTAGTTACACCTATAGAAGCAGCAAACCACAACAAAAAATCCCCTACCAACAGTGTCACAGGTAGGGAAAGAACTCTTATACACATAAATATACCTATTCGGTAAGTATACCACCGATACTCTAGCTCTCGTTCTTAACAGCTCTATTCTATAATACTTGCAGTACCTACCTTAATTACTCCTATAATCAATTTAGATTTACAGGGCACGAGGCTTCGAACCAGACATTAAGGGTTCTGTATACAGCTCCTCTGCTAACCATCGTTATCAGAGGTGTTTTCAGCAGGAACAAGTAAATAAGCTCATGTAGGGCTAATTAGCCTTATATCATAGAGATCATATATACCAACAGATATCTTTAGAACTCTCTTTCTACTTCAATTGAGCGCTGTATCTACGGGAAATATTTGTCTCGATATTTTTTAGTCTCTTTGTTGATGGCTAATAGAGTATAGTGGAGGAGAATAACAGGAATTAGTTGAGGTTGGTGAGTGTGTGGAGGTCAGAAAAAGATCTCATTCATGTCACTGAATTTCTAAATAGAGTCAGAAGTTTTCAGTATATGCCAAGAGGGCAAAGGTTATATTTCTCCTTTCCTCAGTAGCTCATATTTGGATCTCAGCATTTAACTCTAGAATCGGTGTTTGATAGACACTTTGTAAACAGAAGATAATATCAGCAGCACCCATAGCGCAACGGTAGGATCTGGGTGTTTTCTTCGGACATAGCCGGAAGGTTTGTGGCTCGTTGATATAGGTGGATGTAATTGCTCAGTTGTATGTGCATATCGAAGTAACAGACAGAGAAGAACCACCTATTTGTTACTAAAACCTTAGTCTCGTTCCCAGCCCCAATGGTTGCTTTTGCTGCGCAGCCACCGTGACGCAGCAAGCTGCGCCGTAGGGGATGGGCACGAGGCTACTAAAACCTTTCCCCAGTTGCTATAGAATTTTATAGTTTCAGAATGACTTGTTTTTATCGCTAGGAGAGAGGTTTTTCTCAGACTATTGTAGTAAGCTACATCAAAATGTATCACTACATGGGAAAATAAAGCATCATATCGTAGATCGAGTGACTTCTGATGACCAAATTAACAAGAAAGAGCGAAACCTAAGAGATACACATAAACCCCCTCCCTCACTGTAAAAATTATAATCCGGTATCGGACAGATATTTTAATTATTCCAACTCTACTGTAACTCGACAAACAGCCATTACAGCTAGCTTCCAATTGATCTCACCCAAACCCAACCGGACAAAACACACTCAAGCAATAACCAGAATAGAAATAAAAAATAAAGGTAAAACGTACACGAAAACAAAAGAAGTACAATAATACAACTAAAAGCCGTTAATCTCATCTCCTCGTCGAGCCCACTAATAGTCATCGGGCCCCTCTGCACTCTCATCTTTCACCACACTCAACTCCGTCAGTGCCTCACTCCCCGTAATCACAAGTCCCTTCTCATTTGCTAGATGTAGTAAACAAATGAAGCAGTAAGACGTTGATATATCAGCCATTGTCTTTTGCGGATACACATTCTGGAGCTCATTCATAACCCTTGTAAATCTACGTGGTTCAACTATTTCCATACCCTCGTCGTGCTCCTTTTCGCCTGCAATGGCAGTGGCAGTGTTTGCGGCAGAAGGGGTATCGAATGCCAACCCGGACCATAGATTCTCCTTTAGCTTGCGAACATCAACCTTCTTTGCGACACGCGCGTATTGCACGTATTCTGGCCTGACACGCCTCGAGGATGTAACCAGCTGACTCCCAAACTCCAGGTTCCCGCCGAATGTCCCCGGTGGGAACTGGGTACCCATAGTACTCGGGGGCATCAAGTTTGCGAGTGCGGGATTATCAGCTCCGTCAGGGCCTGGGCTGAATGCCTCTCTTGCGTCTGCAAATTCGTCATCGTCGTCTTCATCATGCATACCGATTCCCATATCTAGACCATCGTCTTGGAAGAAGTTTGCATCGTAGTTCCCAGCTACCTTGGGATCTGGGGTAGAGGAGGCTTGTATATCCATTGCCATATTCTCCTTTGCCCAGAACTCTTCGTCCATGTCTTCTCCACCCTCCTCGGCTGCTCCAGCGTTGATGTCTTGAGAGGTTGTGTTGCCGGCACGGCCATTGATAGTGAGACGGCGGCGTTTAGACTGTTGTATAGATGCCTTGGGCTTTAGGAAAAGTTTGAGAAGTTGCCGAGAGTTAAAGTGTTTATCGTCTGGCAGTAGGTGACGGGACTTGGATTTCTGGTCTTTCTTACTGATGTTGAGAGATGCACGAAGTTTTGGAGGGGCAAAGATGTCAGAGGGGATGTCGGCGGTAGGGTCCATGAAGTCGATCTCGAAGGTTTCTTTTTCCTTACGAACCCGGACGGGGGCGTTTGTTGGTTTAGTGCTATCTTCACGGCGTGTCACTCGTCAGCATTTACACCCCCTATAGCTACCCACTGTAGTAAAACAAACCTTTAATCTTCCTAATCCGCCAGTGTTCCGGCCCCGCCCAATTCTTCTTTAACGCTTCATCAAAATAACTCAATATACCTTCTACCCCGTCCCCGAAGCCTACCCTATACCCACCACCTTCCACTTCACCGAACCGCTCCTCATCTTCCCCATCTCCCCCTCCAAGCCCCATCATCCCAGGTCTTTTCGCAGGACTCATAAATCTCTCTGCCGCATCTGCAATTGTCTCATTTGCCCACACCTCCCCACCTTCCCCGAACCCCAACGTCATATCCCCCGCCACCCCGACGCCAAACCCGTCATCAAAGCCGAACGCCATGTCACCACCCATACCATCATCAGACCCACCAGTATCATGAAGCAAAGCCAAATCTTCAGCGCGGTCAAGAGCCTTAAGAAATGGTATATCGATTGCGCCAGTCTTATCACCAAGATCAAAGTTCTTGAGAGACGGGCATATATCCTGACCATCTAGGCGGCTCAGGTCGGGAAAGAACCGCGAGGCAAGTGCAGAGAGGTCAATAGGGATATCTTCATCTTCCTCGACTTTTTCTTCTGATGGGGGCCTGGGGGTTTTATCCTCACCGTCTTCAGCGATTTCGGAGGCGAGCTCCTCGGGGGATTTTTTGTCGTCGGATGAGTCGAAGACGATTTTACCGTTACTGTCGATACTGAGGTGGTTTAGGAGGAGGCCTTTGGCGCCGCCCTCGTCAAAGTCGGCAGAGGCCTTCTTGAAGAGGGGATCGACGGAGAATTCGAGTTCGAGTTTTTTAATCTGAAGAGTGTTGAAGTCTTTCGCGAGGGTAGCTTCTGAGGACCGTTGTGCCTGGGAGGGGGGGGGGGTTAGTTATGAGGAAGGGCAACTAGTATCGCAATTAAGTAGGGATAAATAAAAAATACCTTCCGCCTTGGCTTCTTGACGCCTTCACCATCTTCATCCCCCTCCGCATCGCTCCCTTCCCCATCCTCTTCATCGCCTCCCCGGCCTTTCCTTTTTGAAGAGCTGTCGGCCAATCCACTAAGTAGCTTTCCAGTCTCGGTGGCGACCGAGTCCACACGGTTCGTGTATATTTTTACACACCCATCAAGAGTACAAGAAGCTTTCTGAAAATTGATCCCCTCGCCCTCTTTAAGTAGTGACATATCATAGAAATAATCAATCAGTGCAAAGTTCCATGAGTTTGTCGCATTAATTTTCTATTTGCGCCACGAGCATTAGCCAACACCCACACTCCACCACCTCCCCCACCAAAAAAAAATAATGAGCACAAACATTATCAGTCGCCAACTTCATCCATTCTTCAAAATTCGCAAGTATCGGCACCTTCCTCATGGGCGTCACGGCATCCAATGGTCCATCACCCGCAACTCCTCCTCGTAATGGTGTATGAATCGGGCTCTCCCCACGCTCATCCATAGAGCCAATTGTAACCCGCCGACCCGGAGTTACGGCTGCTGCAATCTTGTTCATCTGCATATCCTGCAGGATGCTGCGCTTCTTGTGGCGCTTTGCCTTCTCGGCGGTGTCATCGTTTAGAGGGATCTTCATGGTCTTTGTTGGGGAGCTGAAGTCGGACTGGCGGCGGTGAGAGCCGGTAGAGAGGCGTTGTCGAGGCATTGTGAGGCCTTTAGGGGAGGGAAGGGGGTGGGGTGAAGGGGTGTTTATTTGGGTATGTAGCTGTTCTTTTGGAATGAGGATGACTATTGATTGAAAAGTGGCTGTAGATTTAGTGTATATGAGTAACGACTACTTTTAGAACCCAGTACAGTATAGCATAATAAATCTAGGGGAGGTCTATAGCTGTTAGAGAGGGGAGGGGGGTGGGAGTGTGAGTGGGAGTGGGAGTGGGGGGACAGCGGGGGGCGTGGTGTTGATTTGATAGTCCCTGAGCTCGTGTTACTGCCAGAGAGTAAACAGACACAGCCATGAGATCCCTTATCGGCGAGGCTGTGCAGCGCCACAGACACCCAGTATCGTCAGTCCACCACAGCACTCAGGCGCCTCCCCCCCCCGCAGATAACTGGATCTTACTACAACCACGCACAGCTACGTTCAGCCAAACACATGAGTCCTCTTGCAGCTATATCTCCGCTCACAAAGTGAAACACATTACCCTCCTTTGCTGTAGATAGGTAGGTATTCCTGCTCTCTTAGAATGTCCCTATCCTCTTCTTCCAAACATACAATCAACGACCATGAGCTTTCTTACAACTAAACGCCGCGCGTTGGTTGCGGTGGTGCTGCTATTATCGCTGTTACTGTTATCGCACGGCGTGGAGGGGAAACGAGTCTCACGCACACGACTCAATTCACATTCGCTAGTCCCACGTGCGACAAAAACTTGGAATAATGGGAATAGATTCTTTGGGCTTAAGCGTGCAAAGGGGGAAAGAGAATTGCAGGAACTGAGGAAGCGAGATATGGAGGTGAGTGTTTGTTATGACAGTCCTTCTTACCCTCTTCCTCCAGCTGAGGTCTAAACTCATGTCTTGTTATAGTGTCGCCGCGTCCACGAATTCACAGACAAATGCAGGTTCGTTCGCGAGAACTGTAGAGATGAGGAGGTTGGATTCTTCGACTACCTTGAATTCTACTACTGCACCTTGGGGAATGCCCCTGCAGTTGCGTTTTCTATCATGGGAGCTTGGTTGGTCATGCTATTCACTGTATGCCCCCCCCCCCCCCAATCACCTTCTGCATGGGCCATGTGCTAATTTTTGGTCCGTCTAGACTATTGGTATTGCTGCCTCGGATTTCTTCTGCATAAACCTCTCTACAATTGCCAATATCCTCGGCATGTCAGAATCCATGGCGGGCGTAACATTTCTTGCCTTTGGTAATGGTTCCCCCGACGTCTTCTCCACGTTTGCCGCCATGAAGATCAACTCTGGTTCTCTTGCCGTCGGTGAACTCATTGGTGCAGCATCCTTTATCGCTGCAGTGGTCGCCGGCTCAATGGCTATCGTCCATCCGTTCAAGGTCGGCAGAAAGAGTTTTGTTCGAGATGTGTCTTTCTTTATTGTCGCCGTACTATTCGGAATATTCTTTCTAGCGGATGGAAAGATCCAGATGTGGGAGTGTCTAGTCATGGTTATTTTTTATGTGTTTTATGTCTGCTTTGTTGTGGTATGGCATTGGGTGTCACAGAGGAGAAAGCGCAAGAGGAGAAAGGAACGCCATGCGAGGGAACATTACCTGGCACCTGAAGAGGAAGAACATCTCCTAGTCGATGAGGATGATGAAGATGGAGGTGTTGGAAGTGAGTCCGAGAGACCTCTTTCCTCCCACGACTTTGGCGCACTTGAACGCGGCGCTTTCGACGACGAAGAAGACGATGCAGAGGAGCAGGAACAAGCTGCATATGCCTCTTTCAGCAGCAATATGCGGATCCAACGCCCACGGATGGAGCGCTCCATGACTCCAGCGACACCCCACAACATCAGGCCTTCTCTGGTTGGCGCTCTCGAGGTAATTCCCTTCTTCTTCTCCTTCTCCTTCTCCTTCTCCTCCAAATCATGACTTATCACTCATTGATAAAAAAAATCAGTTCCGTGCAGTTCTCCATCATCTTGAGAAAAACAAAAACCTTGCGGGGAGGCCAATTCATCTACGCAGGTACTCCGACGATCCTTTCCTCTCCGTGTCCACGAGCACACACTCCGCTCCCGGGTCATTAATCAATGCACCTATTTCCAGCATTCAACCTCATCACGCAAGAGATACCGGCCGCCTCCGAGCCGTATCAGTCAGTGATGCTGTGCAAGCTGCAACAGACTGGGGCGCATACCAATCTGCCCACCCCACCCCACCGCTACCAGACGTTACGATTTCAAGCCCAAAGAGTCCCCGACCAACTCACCTACTTATCGAAACCACCCCCACCCCAACACGCACGCCCTCTCCAGACCTTCTTGCATTACCAACACCACACGGCCGCCCGAATACAGCTCGCCCATCACCCACCGCTTCAGAGCCAACCACACCCCTCATCACGGCCTCATCTCCCACACTCCTCGTCCCTACCTCCCCAGGCACTGGCAGCGAGACAAGTTCTCTTCGTGTATTTGAATCCCCGCGTCCCACCTCCTCCCGGAGCGCCTCCCCACCTGGCTCGATTCGTCTGCCACCCGCGAGCCTCGACTCCATGTCCCTCGTTGGTCTCTCCGGAACTGGCCAACCCCAATGGCGCCATGTTGAATGGTGGCCCTACGAGTACCTCCCCCCTCCGCAACTCCTCTACGCAACCCTCTTCCCTACCCTCCGTGGCTTCCGCGAGAAAACCTGGCTCGAGAAATGTCTTGCTGTAGTTGCAATGCTCCCTGTGCTCCTCCTCACAATCACCCTTCCGGTTGTTGAAGCTGAGAATATTGACGGGAACGAGAAAAATGATACCCCGATTGTGGTCCTTGAGCCTGAGAGCCCCACTACACCTATCGCTACTGATACGGTATCAGGTGTTGGCCCAAAAACTTGGAATCGATGGTTAGTATCGCTGCAGTGTCTTACTGCTCCTGTCTTCCTGGTGATTATGTTTGCATGGGATGACGACCCAGATACATCACTTACGAAACCAATCTTATACGCGATGATCGTGGGGCTCGTATGTCTAGCCGGACTTCTAGTACTAACCCAAACCGAGGAAGCACCCCGAGGAAGATACCTCCTCTGCTTCGCTGGCTTTGCAGTCAGTATCGGTTGGATAAGTGCCATTGCAAACGAAGTCGTCGGAGTCCTAAAAGCGTTCGGTGTCGTATTAGGCATCAGCGACGCGATACTAGGACTAACCATATTCGCCGTTGTAAGTATCCTCCTTCCTCCCTCTCTTTCGTAGCTAACAGCCACAGGGAAATTCCCTCGGTGATCTAGTAGCAGATATTACTGTTGCCCGCCTAGGTTTCCCCGTTATGGCGCTATCAGCATGCTTTGGTGGGCCTATGCTCAACATCTTACTCGGGATCGGGATCTCGGGGCTATACATCACACTTTCTCGCGCGGACCACGAGGCGTACCGGATTGAGGTCTCAAGCACGTTGGTGATATCTGCTGGAACATTATTACTCACGCTGATATTGTTACTTGTTGCGGTACCGTTGAATGGTTGGTATATGAGCCGGAGAATTGGATGGACGTTGATTGCATTGTGGGCTGTGAGTACGGTTGTCAATTTAGTGGTTGAGGTGAGTGGGGTAGGGAGTAACTGGGGCGGTGGAAGCATCAGTGGGGTGTAGTACGGCGATGGGGGTAATGATGTATGAGGTATGATGGTTTGGTTTTGGGTCTTTTTTTTGGTTTCTTTTTTTTTTGGTATGCGGTTTATCTAAGTGTGCTAAGCATATTACGGCGAAGAATTTTTACCTATCTTTTTGACCTTGAATCTTTTGTGCAAGGCATTTATTTCTTCGTTTCTTGGTTTTGTTGAATAATACCCTTCCTTCCTTGCTTGAACTTGCTTGCCTGGTTCTCTGGAGCTCTGTTCTTATAAATATATCCATGTAGCTATATCTGCAGGTCACTCTTTGTAATCTTTATTGCCTAAAGCACCAGGACCCGTAACACTTTGTGAAGAAGTTATGGAGCTGATATGGAGAATCTCAGCAGCTTAGCAGTCTAAGAGACTCTGCAGAGAAGTGCTTCCATACCCCATATATATATATATATATATGTTCTGGCCCGTTGGGGGGACCTGCCTATCGGGGGGACGTCCCCTGAACGGGCCAGCCTGGGAGCGGACAGGTAGGCATCCCCTGAATGGGTTACCTGTTGGAGGGATACCAGTGTCCCCCATATGGGTAGGTGATAAATCATGGCTCAATTAATACAGGAAATCCTAAATAAATTAAGTGAGTAGTCAGAAAAATATCAGCCTATCCTGAGATTATTTTAAGATTTTTTGTGATTTTATACCATGGGTTGTTGTCTCTAGGGATTTGTATATTGTGGGCGCTTTTTGGTAGCAAATAATGGTTATATGTTATCTGATAAATATGGGTGCTTTATAAGCAATGTACTTGGGTAAAATATGATTTAATAGGGTAAAATAGCTGTCTACCTGTTCAGGGGACGCAGTGTGTCCCTCCAATGGGTAGCCCATTGAGGGGATGCCCTATAAAACTGATTTATAGCTACCCATTGGAGGGATATCCCCAACAGGTAGCCCATTGGGGGGATATCCCTCCAACAGGCCGGCCCGTCCAGGGGACGTCCCCCCGATAGGCAGCGTCCCCCGAACGGGCCAGAACATATATAGACCTATTGACGATACCCTAAAACCTAATGAAACCTATTCCAAGCCCTTCATAGGCCTACTCAATATGTAAGCTTCACCACAGCAATACCTGCTAATATATCCACGCTATACCTAATTAGGTATAGCGTAGATATCTAAGTAGGTATTGCTGTGGTGACGTCTATATAGTAAGCCTATGGAGGGCTTGGGATAGGGTTTCTTTAGGGTTTTAGGGTATCGTCGATTGGTCTATATATATATATATATGGGGTATGGAAGCGCTTCTCTGCAGAGTCTCTTAGACTGCTAAGCTGCTTGACTACTCTATCTCTGCTCCATAACTTTCACACTTTGATGTCACACGTAACCGAGTGATAGGACATGATTCACTCCTCAGTCTCTTATTGCGTTTACCAAGAAACTAGGCGATATTAGGAATTTATAGGTGACCTGCTATTCTTATATCCGACAAACGAGTGAGTATATATGATCTAGAGCATGGAAAAAGTTTTTGTTTTTGCAAATTCCTCCCTAATTATGGGACAAGTTCCCTCGACTTTTGTAATATATAAATTCCTAAGACGTAATTTTGCCTACCTAAGCTGATAGTCTACTAACACTTTTAGAAAGGAAAAAAATCTCAAGGCCAGCTATCTCTAATGAAAAAAACAACCGAAGAACCGCCGAAATCAAATGTCTAAGACCATTGGGCAATAGTTGGCTCGTAAGCTTTTGTCCTTGCAGAGAATTAGTTGAAGAAACTAGTAGGTGGCATAAAATGTTCATAAGCTGATCGTTCATCGATTTCCGTAGGGGAAACTCCCTGTGGGTTCTACACTTTGTACTAGAGGACCAGCAGATGCAGTAATTTAGTGATGTTCTTTACTAAGTAGGGTGTCAGGGTTGCTGGGGAAGAAAGTACTACTATATATAGATACTAGTGAATTACTTAAAGACCTATGAGGTATAGTCTAATCCCCAGACCAGGTAGTATAGAAATCATAGTATTATAGGGGGACAAAAATAACCGCAACCAATATTTACTAGTAGAGTAAGAGCTCAATAGGTGCTACTCTACAACTACTAAGGGCATGAAGCCCAAAATACAGAAGCTGAAAAAAAAAAAATCTCTAATCATCTATGTACCCTAGATATTTAGTGAGTTGTGTTTATGAGAAAGGATTGTTGGACGACAGTGAGGCTCAACTTGGTTGCTATGCGAATCCACGGTTATTTTTGTCCCCCTACAATACCAGTATATCTAGCCTCTGGAATTGGACGATCGGACAGCTCCCTCCCGAAAACCACCAGTCAATTTTGAAGGTCGGCTCCAAGAAGTTTACTCTTGTACCACTCCATAACTTTCATTGCGGCTTCTATGTAATTAAACAGAATGACTAACTTGCTTTTTCTACAAAGACAGTACATTCTTCCATGAGAAATAGTCATGAAATAGCCATGAAATACCCTTTTCCCTACTATCCGGAGCTATTGCTTTATCTTTTCTTCATTCATTGTGCTCTAAGGGTAGTTATAGAAAATTAGAAGGCGCCTTGCTGGATTTATTAGATCCCCAGTGGCTTCGATAATCGTGGAGTTGAGACTTTCTTCACTGTCACCCAAAGTTACCTTAAACCCCTCACTACTTAGGCTTCCAGGAAAGCGCAGCTGACAAGATTACGTACCCGAAAGTTACAAAAATTCTTCTGGATCAGCTTCAATGAAGTTGACTAGAAGCAAGCATCCATTTTTGCCAAAATATCAAATTAGCTTCTTGAGGGGTCTCCCATATATCTGTTTAAGAACATGCGATAATGTAGCAGTGAATAGTGTGTATAGAATAAAAAGGTTTTAGGACCTAGTCATTTAGCGAGTATTAAAATCGAACTGAACTATATTCATTTCTGGTGATTCAGTAGGGGAGATGGTTTTACTGGTAGTTATGGAAGCGCATCTATTTGTATGAGTATATCTCAGTACAGTATTTTCTAAAGCTTCTTTCGAGGCACTCGAGGGTGCGCGAGGAGTGAGAATAGAGGAAATATCGGCTCGAAAAGAGCAGGCAGGAGCGCAGGCAACGATCACCACTGGAAGAAACCCTCCATACTCTCTGCCTTACGTTTTAGCTTTATAAATCTAACTAAGGAATAACCAAAAAAGGACATACGTGCATGACTGAAAGAAGTAATTAGAGGAGGAGGCACCTCGGACATAGTATCATCTAACTGGGGGGTAGTAATTTAGAATAGCATGACTCGAGATAAGATGATCTTGGGCCTCGGCCAGTCGAATAGCTTCTTTGAGAAATTTGGGAACGCCTTTTTTTAACAAACCGGGAACGGGTTTTTATATCAAGTGTGATTGGATCTAATCTTATCTTTTACATTAAAAAATCGAGGTCGACACTAGACCCTAGTGCCATATAGCTTTAAGAGTATTCCCTGGTCAGTAATAAACATACTCCCTCAGCAAATGAGCTCCCTTAGCCTCGATGAAAGATTTGATAAAAGACCCTTAGATGCGACTATGGTAGCAAGGTTTTTGACTAAGAGAAGATGAAAGAGCTTAGTAGTAAAATGAATATTCACATAGAATCACTCGATGTGTAATGCCAAGAGTCATATCTACTTAGTAAGAATAAAGGCTTCAATAGAGCAACAAGGACCCATTGCATCAAGTCAATAGAATCTCTAAGAGGTAATTCACTGAGCTAGCAAATTTTTGATTGTAGTTCTCTAAGAGTAAGATAGCATCCCCAATGGTAATGCAGAAATGAAAACACAAGAAACAGAAAGTTTAAACACTTAAATCCTCCACTATTGCTACGAAGGTACCGACTCTCTCCTTTCTTTGCCCTGATGTTTCTCTACATTTAGGGCCAAATGATCTAGGAACTACTCTACAATCCTTCAAACTCTCCACCAGCATCATCATCATCAATCTCGCCATCCTGGATCTCTTTGGCCAGTTCCCTTTCTCTTTCTCTAGCTTCTTGCGCATTTTTTAGCTCAAGTCTGTGCTGGTTCATAGGGAACCTCATAGCCTACAAGAAAACATTTTATTAGTTAAACGTCGATTAACCCAAGGAAATAAATATTGATAGATGCCAGGATACATACCTTGACACTATCGTTATGCAAACTCATGCAGAACATGATTCTTTCATGGAAGGCTTCCTGTGGTTCCTGAGTAGCATAGACATCCAACAACTCTTTACTTTGCATATATCCTTTCTCATGGTTCAAGGTCGCCTCGATAACACCATCCCGGATTGCCTTGGCCACGATATATTCAGCGCTCTCTTCACTGTCCAACCTGAGTCTGACACATATATCCCGTAGAGAAATCTTGGAGTAGCTCAAACTCATCATACGGATACCAGTCTTGATGACATTCTGACGAAGACGGAGGATGAGCGAATATGTTCCATCCTTCTTGAATGTCTCTGCGTGGGTATTAAGGGTATCAAAGAATGCATCAAGCTCTCCGATACGAACAGCTTGTACGAGCAAAAAGTAGGCGTGGAGAGCTTTCTCAAGCCTAGGTTCACGGAAGATGGACCGCTCAGGAATATCCCCCATAAGAAGCTCGACGATTATGTTAAGTTTGTTAGCAGCCTGAACAAATCCTGCTGCTGCTGCAGTCTGAGGCGCTTTACGAATGGCACCAACTAACTCATTGTGCGCTGCGGTGTAGTCAAGCTGGATGGCACGAATCCGTCCAAGATAATACTGATAACGAGCAATGAGGTTGTTCGCAGCTGATTCAGGAAAGACAGTCTTAGAAACAAGATGATCGGCCTGAGTAATATGAGATGTAAGAAGATAGTTGCGTAGGAGAAGGGTGATAAGAGTAGCTTGAGTATCAATATCTTTACGTAGTGTGGCGGTCCGGAGGGATGCTAAAAGTTGAGGACGAATGCTAGTGACAGCAGGTGAAGGGAGGAGCTCGTGGAATCGAGCGTAATAAAAGTAGACCTTGGCGGCGAGCGAGTCTAGGGTTCGACGGTTCAGGAGGTGGATTGTCTCAACGAGCTCTGTAGAAAAATTTGCGCCTGCCTGGAGGGACTTTTGATCCAGAAGGTAGATCTGTGCAAGTAGATGAATGTAGATATCGACCTCTGGCAGCACATTTCCACTAGAGCCATCTTTAGAAGTCCCTTCTACACTGTCTAATTCCATAGTTGCTCCATCGTATCTGATAACTGCCTCAAGCCTTCGTATAGACGGGTGATCTGCGGGGTATGTGTCCTTGATTACTTTGGCTAGAATCTCGGGTGTAAGGCGCCGGCGAAGAGATGAAATTGTGCGGAGTACTCTGAGAGTGAACCGAGCATCGAAGAGAGTCACAGCTCGCTCCAGAAGAGTAAAGTTATCTTTGATTTCTGCATTGATCGCCATGAGCTTATCGCCTCATCCAACACACCTGTACCCAAGTGGAGACCATAGAAGTTTAAATTACCATTTATCACAACACTCGTGGGGTCCTCTTTTGTTTCATCCTTTTTACCCTCTCCATCACCCCCGGCAGCCTTTCCATCGTCCATCTCCACATCCCCATCTACTCCAGCTTTTTTCTCAGCTCCTGGCTTCTTAAGAGTAGTGTCATCCTTCATGTCAACATCCTCAGCGCCATTATCAGCCTGTTTATCATCTTCCATCTCCCCTACACTTCCTGATGCAGATGTCGATTTCTTCACAGGCGTCTTTCGAGATGATGACTTGGCTGGCTGTTTCGAATCGGCTTTCTTGGTATCTTTAGAGCCTTTATTTGATCGAAGAGAGCTTTTGTCAACCATGATGCAGCCTAATATGGTATTGCGAGATAGATGCGATGGCTAAAAATGCCGGTGATAGATGAATGACGATGGAGTGGGATAGGAGATGACGGCGTGAACTAGTTCTAAGCTCAGAGTATAGAGTTGCTTGGATCTCTTGGGAGGTTTTGTGTCGCCATGCCAATATCCGCCCGCCGTTATGTCAGCAGTCTCGTTTCTACGTCAGCATGCGTGGTCATCAGCCTCAAAAACACCACGAATAATATAGTATTTCTATACATTTAGGTATACCGTAAAATCTTTTCGAACAGCCTTAGAATAAAAGACTGAGCTGAAATCTGGCACCTGAAGAAAAGATGTCATCCTACAAACACAGTACCTCAAAATTCTATAGCCCAAAATTCACCCAGCATAAATTTACATATACCTCTACTCCAGGCTCTTGCTGTATGGTCCCTGAATCTCATAAAAATTACTATGTCCTAAAACTTGAGACCATAGGTAAACAGTCTTCATGTTGATAAAACATACCTTTGTGTAAATATTCGACGTGTCAATATTTTCTTTGTTAGTACGGCCTCGAATATACTCCCCCTATTGTACAGTGTGGTCTACGAGGCGGCCTCGTGGACCACATTACCCGTACATATATACTTTCTGCTATATTTCTTATAGTGATTAATGCTAACTATAAGAAATAAATTTATATCTTCTGGCATGGTAGCTTATTTCGCTTATACTTTTTTAAATTTTTAAACTTCGCGAGTTTACAGATCAACTTTGTGGTTGTATCTTCAGTCGCAATCAATTCCTCTGGGAGAGCCATCTCTGATTATTACTACTGCTTTTGTACATGAAATCGTGACCAAGAAGTCCCAAATAACTAGAAATCAAACGCCGGATATTTCTTAGGAAGCAGTGGTAGGTGCTCCAGATCCGGAAGGGCCGTCTCCACCAGGAATTAACTAGCCCATAAAATGTAAGTTTTGATAACATGGGGGAAAAAGACCTAGAATAGAGAGAAAATTTACCATGCAGATATTATTCCCGTTCAGTAGGATCTTCTTAAGTTTGACTTGTTCACCATTACTCTCGCTATAGAGGTTCAGCTTGGAAATCATGGGGATCTTTTATTGACATAGGCAGCTTGTTCACTCACTATTCAGTCACATCCTCTAGTACCATATCTACAATTAGGTTAGTTTTTTATTTAGTCATTACTATAGACTAGAATAAACTTACTAACGTAATCATCGAAACCGACTAAAGTCCCACTGAATTCTGTAATATGGATTAGAACCTTTTAAAACTCGGTACTGCGGGGTTCAAGGTCACGGGATTAGTTTGACAATTATACCTTTATCGCCCTTCATGACGACCCATATTCTGGAGCCCACACACTTATCAACAAGCTCTATTGCAGTAAGATAGTTAGAATATTGGTAGTTTACGGGTAGAATAATAAGGGAGTATACCTAGAGGAAGTAGTTGAGAAGCCATGGTTTGTGTAGATGTTCGCGTGTTCTTGAAGTAGGAACGACGCGAACAATGCACAGCTCTGCCCCTCGTCACTAGACAGGGTAACCCTAGCGATAACGTTCCCTAGCCACACGACCCAGATAATATTACTATAGTACCGCCACTTTTCCTGCATGGGCGCCTCATTCGAATTCCTGCAATTCTCAAACCCACCGCAACTATTCGCATCTCACGTCCTACATTGCCCCACTCTGCAGATGTTTCGTTTCAGCGAAGAAATCTCCCGCTAGACTTCGCTTTTGCCCCTTCCGTCCAGTCCGTTTCTTCCCCCTGAATAAATGCTCCAAAGGCACCGAGCTGGGGCAAAGCAGTTGTCATCTTTTCACTGCTCGCTGCAACAGGCATCTCTTATAGTGGCGTACCCTTCGCGCAAACGCTCAGCCAAGTATTTCCTCCAGTTAAAAAAAAATATTGGATTTATATTTCACCTCCTTTTTGATTCTCTGACCGTGGGCCAATTCAAACTAGGGCATATTATACAACATTTACCCCACTACAAGTAGAAAATTCAACTTCGCAAGGTGTTGCACAGCGGGAACACCCGAACAAATGGAATAAAAGCCGGAGGATATCTCATGAACCCTGGCAAGAAAAAAACCAGGCTGCTATTCGGTATGCGTTCGGTGCTATCAGTGTACCTACAAAAGGACCTTCCAATGCACGATTTTTTTCAAATTCTATTACGATGCACCCGAACCAAAAACAGGACAGGATGGTTAAATTAGGAGTTCCTCCTGGCAAGAATACAACGGTCTCAAGACTAGGTTTAAGTTCTTTACGGAGGAATATTCTAGCTTCATCACACCAAAAACGAATTACTCCCAGTGCAGCAAGAAGTGTGCCTGAAACCAGAAGTGTGGATCTGGTTGACCGGTTTCGTAGGCTGGAAGCCCAAATGAACAAAGTTCGGAATAAAGAAAACCTAAATATGGCCTTTGAATGTTTCGGAGTATTGGAGAAGGCAATTGAGGATATCGTCAAATCCGAATCTGGTGCAACACCAGTCTCCGATTTAGAATCAATTGTTGAGAAACCAGAAGAAGGAACTGAGGAAGCCGCAGCTACCACTGATGCGGAAACACCAGCTTTAATGAGGTTTCCAGTGAATACGAAACTAATAGACCTTGAGGACCTCGAATTCGCCACAGAACCAGATTTACCGTACGTTTCGCTCACAGAATATCAAATACCAGAGGACGTATTACAAAGCAAACAACTTCTAAAAGATGGAAGCATCAATAAGACCTGGAGTTATTTATTATACCGAGATAGCAACCTTGAACCCCCTAAGGTACATTATTGCAAGACACTTGAGCAGGCAGAACAGGTAGCAGCCCTTTTTTTGAATGATAAGGTGCTTGGGTTCGATATTGAGTGGGATGCATGGATGAAAACCGAAAATTCGACACCGAGGTACAGAATTTCCATGTGGGCGTAAAAAATCACTTGTTTACATTATTCAGGTCTCATGTATCCTTAGTACAAATCGCAAATCAGAGCGATATCGCCCTCTTTCATCTTTCTATTTTTAAGTGTATGTTTTTATTACTCTACTAACCCTTTCTAAAAATTTAAATAATATTTGTGGGATAAACTAATTGTTCGGTTAACTTTCAAGGTGATGACCAGAAGTTATTACCTAAAAACCTTCGGAAAATCATTGTATCTAAGGATATATTGAAAGTTGGTGTCTGCATCACAGGTAAATCGCCTAGCCTTACCATATAATCCTCAAATAACTGTTGGTTCTAGCAGCTTACTGAACCAGGTGATGCCCAAAGAATCTATAAACATCTCAAGGTCGTACCTCAAGGCCTTTTCGAACTCAGTGACCTTCAAAATCTATTAGACACCATTGAAAAAGGAGGAGGCAGCATTCCGAGACGACTAATATCATTATCAACTCTGACAAGTGAAAATCTTCTTCTCCCACTACACAAGGGAAAAGTAAGGCTGAGTAGATGGAAAACCCCATTGACGGACAAACAGATAGAGTGTAAGTAAATTTTAGCTGATATTACCGAAAAAAACAATACTAAATCAATGGTGTTTTGCAGACGTGGCAAGCGATGCGTATGCAGGGTTACGGGTATTTGATGCCCTTGAAGGAAAGAGGAATGAACTTAGACCTTTCCCGCCCTTACCACCATGCCGAACGATGGTAAGGATGGCGCACGGGACTAGTCTAGTAGTACAAAAAACTAAGAGGGTATTGAAGAAGTCGCTATCTATCAAATCTACCCATGGTAGCATCGGCGAGGAAACCGAAGAAATAGCCGGAATGGTATTTAATACTGGGGACAGATCCGGTGAAACAGGTACAGAGGGGAAAGCCGTTAAAAGAAACCCCTTAAGGAAATCATACAAAGGCCCAGAAATCGGAAAGGCAGAAAACTGGGTATCTGAGTATATATCGGAAAAGGGAACCCCCGCAGCCTCGTCATCACAGCTACGGGCTTATGCGATGTGGTATGAAGGGGGGCACGAACTAGAGGAAATATCAAGATTTTTGAGGGACCCACCTCTGAAACTACGAACGGTGGCAGAATGCATTTTAGAAGCGATACGCTTGGAAGGCTTGCCGTACGAGAAGGGAAGGGTGAAGGACTTGGTTGACAATGCGGGGCCGATGTCTACTTCCCCCTGGAAAGGAACGTCTGAGCTTAAGAAGTGGATGTAGACCGTAGCCAGTACAGGTAGTGAAAGACGCGCATAAGTAAGGGTATGCATGCAGAGGACATGTATCGATAAGACCAGCTCGATTCAAGGCGAATTGAACCGGGTGTATTTTATTTGTATCTACATATGTAACAGTAGTATGTAAATATAAAAAACACAATTTTCTGCCAACCCTGTAAAACTAGATAAATCAGTTAAATAAATACAAAAGGAGCTCATTAGGGAAAATTTACTTACAAGGCAATATATCCGTCGCTAAAGGCCTAGAGCCAGATATCTCCATGTACTAACGATTGAAGTCAGGGAGTTTACGCACACTTAATATTGCGGCCAGAGCAACTCCAAAACAACTACCTATCAACTGTACATACATCCCTTTTAGGATGTACAGCCATATATGTGCAAAAAGGAGTTTGTATACAGATACCTAAGCGTTTTTACCTGAGACTGGAAATCCCCGGCACCCGGACCAGTTCACGGGCGTGTAAATTACCCCAAGTCAAGAGCCCAATTTCAATTTCCCCGAGACATCTCATCTAGGATAAGGTAAATGTTCTGAACGACAGATCTGGCGGAAGCGGGGGCACGGGGCAGCGAACATCTCTTACCGGAGGAGCAAAAGGAGATGTCGGTTGCTAACTTGGCAGGAACCACGGTCCTGGAGTCGCTCGGCAACGCCCAAGACGAAAAGGGCTCCGAGGACGGCGCGGGCCACTGGCTCTCTACAACAACACCTGGCATCAAGCAAGCCTCAAAAACGTTCGACCCCTTTCGCCCAGACTTTTCGTCACTTAACCCCCTTTCCCTAGGTCTGGCAACCCCCGTCTAGTGCCATTGACTTCTTTTTATATTTGGTCGATTCCCTCTCTTCTCTTCCTTCCTCCCTCATCCACCTCATCCTGCTCATCACCTTTAGTAGCAGGACCTCAAATTATTCTTCACAATGGGTAGCTCTCACGCCGAGGAGGAATTCGAGTTCATCGATACTCCACCAGCACCACCGCCCCCTCCTCCATCTTCAGAATGTGGTGTTAAAACTACAGCTGTAAGTAGTTCATAATATTATCTAAGTTTTAGATAAGAGCCTATTCCTGGCTCAATTGTTGCTGACACTTCATAGTATCCTACAATTGCAAATGCTCCTCTTCCAGCGGATGGCCCTGGAAGCGACACCTTCTCCAATAAGATTCTTTTCGGGATGCTTTTTGTCGTTCCTTTCTACCTCCGGTATAAGGTCGGTGGAGGGTGGAAGACATTTATCTTCTTCTCCCTGTTCACTTCTCTCCCTATCTTAGTTGGCTACTGGACCATTGCATCTCGCTTCTCTCCGAGAAAGACCGAAAAAGTCAAGCTCCCTGGTAAACCTATCGAAACTTATCTCGAGTTCCATAAGAAGGAGGATGCGCTGCAGTACAAGGGCAAGGCCAAGATCCCCATGGAGACTTTTCACGAGATGTACTTTGAGGGCGATGTTTCATTCAAGGGTGATTGTTTGGAGGTTATGGAAAGCCGTCACGATTGGGCTAGCTTCGAGTTCACTATGTCTCTCTTCAAGTATTTCTTGACTGGCATGATCCCAGAAATGCTCGTTCACAGTAGATCTCAGGGTAAGCGCAGCCTTGACCTAACTCTCTACTTAAATCTCACTAATATCCATTTATAGATGAGGAACAGGTTCGTGATCATTATGACCGCGGTGATGATTTCTATGGTTGGTTTTTGGGCCCGCGCATGATATACACTTCCGGAATCATCTCCGACCCTAGCAAGGAGGAAACTCTCGAACAACTACAGGATAATAAGCTCAAGATTGTCTGTGAAAAGATCAACCTCCAGAAGGGTGAGCGTATGCTCGACCTTGGCTGCGGATGGGGAACTCTCTCGCGTTTTGCTTCCAAGAACTATGGAGCCCATGTTACCGGTATCACTCTTGGACGCAATCAAACCGCTTGGGGTAACTCTGGGCTTCGCCGTGACGGCATTGAGGAGTCTCAGTCTCGCATTGTCTGCTCCGATTATCGCGATTCGCCCGTTCCAGCCGGAAAGTATAACAAGATCACCTGCTTGGAGATGGCCGAGCACGTTGGTGTTAGACATTTCGGAACTTTCTTAACCCAGGTCTATAACATGCTTGATGACGATGGAATTTTCTTCTTGCAGATTGCTGGGTTGAGGAAGAGCTGGCAATATGAAGATCTTATTTGGTAGGTTTTACCCGGGAGGGATTTTTTTTTGGCGTCAACTAATTGTTATATAGGGGACTTTTCATGAACAAATATGTCTTCCCTGGTGCTGATGCTTCTACCCCTCTTGGTTGGTTCGTTGATAAGCTTGAGGGTGCTGGTTTTGAGGTTAAGAGTATCGATACTATCGGAGTCCACTATAGTGCTACTCTCTGGAGATGGTACCGAAACTGGATGGCAAATCGTGAAAAGGTCGAGGCCAAGTATGGTGCTAGGTGGTTCAGAGTAAGCTCATTGTTTAATGCCCTAATTTTTTTCCCCTACTAATTTTCCTTGCAGATTTGGGAATTCTTCTTGGCATATTCCACCATAATCTCTCGCCAGGGTTCAGCCACCTGTTACCAGATTGTTCTCCATAAGAATATCAACTCCTACCACCGTGTCGAGGGTATCGCCACCCACCACGGTCTGGCTGGCGCCCTCAACTTCAAGAGGGAGTAAACGCTCTTGTACGAATTTCTTTTTAAAAAGAATTTTTTTGGTTTTGAGTTATAACCGGCTGTATTCGGAGGGCTGTTTGTGGATAGTGGGCGCTCAAAAGTGCCACGACTATTATGAAAAAATTATAGATGGTTTAAACTTTGGAATTTATTCTCGATAGGGACAGCTAGGGTTGGTACTGGTTCGATATCAGCCCTTGGCTGTATTTATAAAAGTTTGTCGGCGTAGGGATATTGTTGAGATCTATAAACCTTGTATAAGTAGTTACGTTTGCTATACAATGACAATGTTATTCCGCCACTATCTGTTTCTCATCTCAATTTCACATAGTTATCCCTTCACATCCCCTTTAATCAGAGTGAATTAGGTGAGCTAGTAAATTAAGAATTACCAACCCAAGTGGGATAACCTAACATGGTGACTGTTGTCTGGGATGAAGCGTGATGTATATTTGAATTTTGTGAAGGTGTGTTGAATAAAGAAGTCCCTTTAGCAGAGGATTGAGCCTACTTATATCTACTAAAGGGCTTTTAGTCCGGAAGCCGACAAATCCGGGCGGATGCTCGTTTTGCCGGGAACACCGCCGCTCGGACCAGAAAAAGGTCAGTGGGCACTGGTTTATACCCGTTCCCGAGAGGAAGACTCCTTAGAATAGGATTCGGGTTTACTTCAAACATTTTTTTATAGATACCAGTTACTAGGCTATATTCATTATTAGGTCATTAGATATATAGATATCTATTTGAAATAGGCATAGGAGGTCTTTTTTAGCTATAGGAAGCTATATATTGCTAAGAGACTTTGAGAAATATCTATTTCCGTGTCATCAATAATATAATTACTCGACTAGGTTTATAAGTCAATAGCTCAGATATATTAGCAAATAATTCAGAGGGTGCAAAGGAAATCAATTTTTCATTAGTGTATACTATTTTCTCGTATACAGTTCTATCATTTAGCTAGTGTAAACACTGAATAATTAATGTTCTGATATCCCGGGCTTCAGATTACCAACTCATTTAGTCTAAGGTCCGCAGTGGTCCAAATAGGAGATGAAGGACGACTTACTCAATTAGTGTAATTCTAAAGATGATGGCTTGGAGTAATACCTAGAGGTATGGGCATGTCATCCCCCCGATGGCATTAACCAGACTCTTTCATCTGAGTGAACTCCCCATCTTAAATTCCCTACCATGACCTGTGTTATTTCAGCTCTCTGATAGGTTTGTGTGTTTCCTTCCCTATTCATTTCACTCATCGGAGTAGAAATATCTCCAGGACCTTTATAAGTACGTCCAGGGAGAATATGTGTTAACGTAAGTATGCCCTTCATATACGTATTTATCCCGCACAAGGCATAAAAAAGATCAACAAGTCTAGCGTTACTGCAAACCACATGGGTTGTAAAACCAGTTTTAGGGTGATCACCACCCTGTAATTCACTATAGGCCCTATACGCATTGGGATCGAACTTCAAACTGAGATTTAAAAGTTGGTGTGAGTGAGTCTCGGGCCCCAAGCACCCCCTCATGTTCGATAAGTTTTCTCCGAAAAGTAGTAGACGCATAAGGCTATTGTGCATTTCAACTATCACCGGCACAAGTGCTTTGCGGTAAAATCTGTGTCGTATGGACACGACACTAGCTGGTAGTCCGTTACTCTGAAGTTCTTCTTCAGCGGCCATTGTCTTGTAAAGCCATTGTGTAATGCCACTGGAGTGAACACAAACATACTGGCAATTCAGATCGGGGAATTCAACAATAAAATCGGTGCATTAGTCCTCTTTTGAGTACTTCATATAGAAAAGCAGATCCCTTCCAGAGCATATTGGATTTTCTTGTATCAACTTCTCCACTCGTATATTCTCTTCGCCCCAGAGTCTTTCAATATTAGTGTCTGCTTCCTCTTCATTGTTAGGCGTAACCCTGAAGATATTATAGTCTAGTAAAAAAAAGGGTGTGTATGGTGTAGGACTGGAGGCGAACTCTGTAATTCATCCTTTCCAAATAAGAGATCTTTAAAGTTAAACCAAGCAGCAGAGGCGCTCATTTAGAGTAAGGGGTGGGGATCAGAACCCAACAGCAATAATTACTGTTGTTTAGTAGATATTTCTATGGTGCGCATGGGCTTAAAGGTGGGCCAATGAAACCCTGGCTTGGAACACCCCTACCATGCCGAGGTACACCCAAGTATGCCTGAATGTACCAATTACACTGGCTACTTCCCTCCCAAAATAAAAATATTTGTATATCTCAAAATAAAGTCCCCCAGATACAATATCTATTGACATAGAAGTACCTGAGTATTTTTAATATATGAAAAGGTCCTTTAGTGTATAATATTAGAGAATTTCTGCCTCAGTATATATGATCCTGTACTAGGTATAATAGAGAATGGTTCCAAATAGCTGTTTTCACACCCAAAACTAATATTTTATTCCACAACAACCACTGGCTTGGATAGCCTATAAAAAGTTGAGAATCTTTAATATGGCTATCCTAAGCTTCTCAACTTTTTCTGTGACCCTTGGCTAAACATGTACCTCTGAATATCGGCGCAAAGATTGTGGTCCACCTTTAAGCCCATGCGCACCATACTATCAATAAGATTAATAAAAATATCCCTGAGCTGATGAATAGTACATTGAAGAGCTTATGGTAGAGGGGTAGGATAGAATATAAGTGATGTAAATAGGGTATGACAGAGGTGGAGTAGGGCATTTCAAGGGTAGCGGTTATCTGGCTCTTAGATCACACAACTGCAGCGGAGGAATTCAAAAGTTATTACATATATGGCAGATTTTTCCTTTCTTAGCTGTAATCTTACCCTACCCAAGGTCATTCTAATAGAAACGGCGGCCAAAATGCTAGCTTCGACAGTATGTAGGATTCTCCATAAAACTCTATAGCTTCCTATATATAACACCAATGACAAATATAGGAAGACCTGAGTATCAGAGGTGGACGTTGCATGGTTCTCTAAATAGCATCCCCCCTAAAAAAATATTCCTCTCCCTTACACTGTTGACGTATGAATTGAACCTGTAAAAAGGTCTCCCTATAGCAGTACCTAATACAGATACTGGCTACTAATCTAGATTATCTCCGAGCTAGAGTTATTACCGGTTCTCGAATTACCACTCTCCAACTTCAGTCTAAACTATGCATACATAAGTTAAGCTATATATTAGCAAAAGTGTCGGAATTCAGCTATTAAGATAGAAGGGGTGGTACTTAGTATACTCTTTTCTAGAATAAACTTACGGTATCACTTTCTTTAATGAAATATTTTCCTGTGAGTGGAGGTGTCATGATGAGTGAACTGAAAGTGGAGGCTTGGTGTGAGACATGTGCTATGGGATCTGACGTGAGGCTGATCACAAGGGATTAATTGTAGACCCAACATACTCAAGCTGTAAATTCAAACCTCCCCCCACTTCGAATATTAGGGTTACCGACTAGAGTAAAGGGTTAGTATCAACAAGACCTTAGTCATATGAAGTTCGATACCTATGACTTATCATTCATAACTTGCTCTAGTTTTTAGCGGAGAGTTGGTTTTAGATTGCTATAGAGATTCCTAGAGAGATTTCTCATCTCGAAAATTACTCAGATATACTCGGGTTGAACTAGATTTCTCGTGTAACTTAGGACACCCTCCTCATAAGAAGATTTTTATTTCCTAGGAAATCTATTCCTTAAGCTCCCTTTCAAGTACATCCACGTCTAGCTCCTCACACACCCTTAAAACTGTCCCGAGACTCTCAAAAATGCCGTTTGTAGAGACACGCAACATTCTAGCAGTAGTGGCTTTGTAGTGAATCAACACCAGTGGTGCTGGTGACGAAGCTTTTCGAGGGACTTGGAACTCCCGCTGTACGTATGGTGAGATTTCTTTGTCAACATCAAGTGCACGTTGGATGGTCTCGGCGATGTGCCATGATGGGACTGGGAGTGAGATCGTGCTGGAGAAAGGTTAGCAGTCGAATCTATTACACATGATAGGCAAGACCTGCAGTGAGTGTGGAAATTCAGGATCCATAGTTCCAGGAGCAGGGGCACCGTTTTTGTCCTCCATAGTGTTCGTGGGGTAGTAGGGATGAGGTCAAATGGTGAGCCTTGGCGGGTTTTTGTGTTGTGTTTGAACATATAGACTGTTACCTTCACTTTAAGTAGCAGTATTTGCTATTATCTATAGTCAAAACCAATAAGAGAATTTATACCCACCGCGTCCATATTCCACCCAAACTAGGACTCATTAAGAGCCGTAACCGGAGCGAGTGATTTTCCGAGATTTACAGCCCTAACCCTTGAGCCGCCAAGGCCGAGCCTCAATTCATTTTCCACCCCACTAGCTTACCAGAAGACCCCACCACGACCGCCCCAACCAGCAGACAGCCACCATAATGAAGATCCTAACAACAAATTACATTACCTGCGCCGTAAAGGCCTGTAAATCTTCATCGCTCTCGTTCCCTCTACATTTTCAGGACGCAGAACTAGTGCAGGAGGAGGTCGACTTCAACGCCGAGTTCATAATCAATATTCTCCCAAGGATCGAATGGGATGCACTGGTTCTCACTGCTGCTGAGGTTTGTCATCCAAGAACCCGTATACATATTAAGGGTTGGAGAAGAGGAAGAAGGGGTAGAAAAGAGGTAGTGTCTGAGAACAAAAGGACCTCACTAACCACCTCCCCTCGAACCATAGCTAGGCTTTACAACCCTCCCCGCTCAAAAGCCCGAGGCAACAGAGGAAGCACCATTAAACGAACAGGTCCTAAAAGATCTTCATAAGCTCCTCCTAGAGGTACTTGTCCCCTCAGTACTCAGTTGATTCTACAACTAATAGGGCTACAAGACACAAGTAACAGAAGGTAAACTGGTCTGTGGGAACTGCCAGCATGTGTATAATATCAGTCAAGGCATTGCGAACTTTTTGCTACCGAATCACCTAGGTATGTCGTGTCTGGGGTCTCGGAGGCAAGCGCCCAAGGTTAACATGCAGAGTAGTCTAGTCTAGTCTAGTATTATGGCCCCAACTTAAATCTCCGGCCCTCGTTATCTATAATGAGCATCCATCTACAAACCCTCGTGAGAAAACAAAAGGCGTTATTCATTTACGGGCATAGATATATATAAAACTTCTCAAGTCATTTCTATACCACCTTCACTCTTATGCACAGACACGGAATGGCATTATCTAACTACATACACACATATAACCCTTTCCACAACCTCCTATCTCTTCCCCCTATGCTCATTATCTCCAAAAATCATGACTATTCACAAGCAAGAAAAGAAGGAAAAAAACAAAGAAGACCCAAACACCCCCAATTTATTTTTTTAAAAATCTTTACCACCAGCTCAACTTTCCACCCAATTCCATTCATCCTTTGATCCTTTTTCTCTCTCCTTCCTGTCCCTAGACAGGGTTTATCACTCACACATACCATAATACGAACCCATACACAAATCTACAAAAAAAGGGGCCTCCTCAATCCAGGAGGTGGGTAGCAATAAGCGGTAAAAAGAGATCCCGCAAGTGCTAAAACACCAGATCCACCATCACAATAAGAAAAGAATAAGATGAAGTAGGAGAAGGGGGAGGGGTAGACGGGAGAGGGGGAGGGAATATAATACACTGAATACCAACCAGAAAACAAGAATATGAGAAGATATCTCCACTGCACAGATGCTACTAACTCACAACAAAGAAAAAACATAAAACACCGCGCCATGTATCGAAGTAAACGAACGAAAGAAAACCCAGTTAGAATCGAAGAGTCGACCCGGAAGAAGAGAAGAAAAAGTTGCCAACAATGCGGCTTGAGGTGGATGAACCCCCAAAATAACCCACCTGGATAAAAGAAAAAGGACGAAGTAGTAACAATAAGAAGTAGTAATGACACAAAGCCACGTCCTAAAGAGAATTCTTTTGGTAAAATGCTAAACCAAAATAAATAAAAAAACAGGGGGATCCCTCCGTAAAAGAGTACAAAGGGGGATATAGGTGAAAAGAAAAAGGGAATAAGAATTAGGTGCACATCATACTATTAAAGTCTGCTTTTTCTTAGTTGAGGAAACCCTTGCAACCGCTCGACCCACACAAACACGGTATCCTATCATCGCTCCCTAATTCCCGCTCAAACTTATAGTCATATGTCAACTCCTCATCTATCAAAAATATCAGTCAGTAATGGCCTTCTAATTATACTAAAAACTCTACACGAAAAGAAGGGGTAGACCTACTTTCTTTAATATCCCTCAACGCATAAATAACAATTCTCTTACTACCCTCTACTTTAATAATCTTAGCTGTACAATTTGGAGTGCAGCTATGATTAATAAACCTCGCAATCCCACCTCTCTTCGTCGCATCAATAACCGTATTCTCGTCGATCCTAAACAAATAAGACGATCCAATCCCGCTCTTAAGATACTTGACCTCCCTCATATCTGCAACCTGCTGCCTCACAATCTCACCAACGTACTCGATAATCATGTCATTCGCAGCGATATTCTCCATCGCATACAAGCCCCAGTTATGGATAGCCGATCTCGCAAACCTAACGGGCTTCTTTCGTTTCTTGAGTTGGTTGAAACGCATTACGTCCGCGTCCGATGAGAATATTTGCTTTTGATTCTGAAGGTTGGCAACCAGGCGACGATTGTTGACACGGTTAGATCGAGATGTGGAGCCTGCGGGCTTGGTAGCTATTGTGGGTGCCGATGGTGATGGAGGCTGATTCATTGCTGCGCGTTTGGCAGCGACCTGGAGACGGTGGGGGAGATACATTGATTTTTCCTTTTCGGGGATCTTGCGGTATCCTTCTGTACGAGCACATCCGGTCAAGTTAGGGCGGTAGAAGCCTTCGATTTTCTCTTGCGTCCGTGTAACACCTAAGAAATTTTTAGTATAATTGAAGCCAAATGGGAATGTGACGATAGTGAGAAACTCGGCTCACCCCTCATACCCTCCCTATTTGCTACTTTCATCTTTTTTTGTTTAAACGCCCATACAGCGACATTGCCTAGATTGGCCGGTTCGACTTTCTCTTGTGCTATCGCAGCCTTCAAGAAACTAAAATCCTCTTCATCCTTAACCAAGACCTGCCACCCGTCAAGATCTAGTACCATATCTTCATCGTCGTCCACAGCCGCAATAGGGCCCTCAGCTGTCGAAACCCCCCAAGAAACATCCACCACCTCCTTCGGTATGTCCTCGTCCGTCTCCTCGTCAACCGGAAGCTTCATATCAATTTGCATAGTTTTTGAAACTTCAACTGATGCAGCCTCAGCTCTAACCTTCACCCTAGACTCACCCAACGCTTTCCCTGTTTTCAACACCGATTTGATAGCTATAGAATCATTTATGTCGTCATAGTCATCTACCACATTGACAATCTCATCTTCATCATCAACCGGAGGTCTTCTAGAAGGAGGAGATCCTTGCTTCTTCTTCTTGGTACGTTCCACTGGCTTCGCCACGACACCATCTTCACCTTCGCTCTCGCTCGATGTAAAATCGATGTCGCATTTTCTCTTTTTGTTCTCCTTTGATTTCGCCTCTTTCAATAGAGCACCTTCTAGCTCATCCTCAGCACATTCACTAACCAATGGGCTCCTTTCATTGTCTGACAGTCGAGGTTTCTTCGACATTGTCTCTTCCTTAATATCCATACGGTCCTCATCTGCTATCGGCTCTTCGTCATCCGTAGATACCGCAGTATCTCGGAGCTTCGATGTGGGCCCAACACTTACTCTTTTCCTCTTCAAGTTTCCAATGTGATCCACTAACGGCGAACCACCGATAGACTCATCGTCCCCAATATCCGTTGATAATCCACGCGAAACCGGCCTATCTCCAGTGGCTGTCGATTCGTCATCCGAGACACCTTCAGAATCATATTGGTTAAGACGGTGCGCAAGTGGCCGGGCATCCTTTTTTAGAGGCTTCTTCTTGAGTCCATTGATCTTTGGGGGCTCCTCTTTCTTGGGTATAATTCTTTTCTTGAAGCGCGGGAGTGTAACTTTTACCGGTTTTGTAGATATAGATCTAGAGGTGGTCTTGGAAATTGGGTTTAGAGATAATATGGCTTGTACAGACGTAGCACGCTCATCTTTAACCGCCGTCAAAACATTGTCTGAGGAAATTACCTCATTTGTTGCCGTAGAAGCTTTCGACTCAGCATCTTCAACCTTACGCTTTTTATGTAGCCTACCGGATTCCAGAGAGTCGTAAATTGTCGGGGCGACTATCCTTTTCTTTAAATCTGTCATGAGCGCAATCTTCATCTCTTTCATTAAAGCAGTAGTCGCCTCAGCCAGAAAATCAACCGGCCTTGCCTCGGCTACCTTTGGAGCATTGCGACCAGGTGAAGGGGTGCGAGTTCCTCCAGGATGCATTTCCATAAGCATTTTATAAGAGAAAAGTCGGTCCCCATCGCATACCCGGAAACACTTTTCCATATCCCTTTTCTCCCAAAAGACAACGTAGAACCCAGTCCTGTCACAGAGTACAGATTTTAGTCCGAAATTCTTTAAACGCCCCTCCAAATGTCGCACATATCGCTGGTCCCCGGGAATGCAACGCGCAGTGATAAAGATATAGGGCCATCGTCCAACATGATCCAATGCTTTGTAGTTCTCTTTTTGTGTTTCCGGCGGCCGTGATTCGCGGTCCCGATCCCGTTCTCGTTCTCGTTCCCGGTCCAAAGTTCGATTTTCTTTCCGAGCAGGCGAAGCCCCTCGACCTCTTAGCGGAGATTCAGCCCGGTGAGATGAGCGTACGTGGTCATCTCTGGGTATTGGTGGTTTTGGTCGGTTCTTTGCAGCTTCCTGTTCCTTTCGCCTCTTTTCATCTACAATCCTTCCCGCCATTTTCTTACCCTTAAGACCATCTCTATCGAGCTCCACTCTAATTTTCTGCATCCCAATCGTTGTACCATTCCCACCAGCCACCGCATTCTTTGCGCCTTCGTGCGCCGGAGATTTTGTCCTAACATTGTCCCGATAAAGGATTGAGCATATCCCTAGCGAACCACCTGTTGCCGGGTCAACCTTAACTCCAATCTTTGAAATTTCACCATAGGCTCGAAAGTGCATCGAAATTTCATTCTCCGTTGTGAGTGGTGACAATCCCGAAATCAAAATCTGCGACGGAGGTCCAGGTCCAATATAGTTCTCATCCCATTTCCACCGGGCCCGGTAGAGGCCTAAATTCCGAAGCTTCTTCTTGCCGACCTTTGGACCCTTCGAGTAATCCGGAATGGCTAATCGGGGGTCCGTGATGGGGCCGGAGACCTACTCACGTTCAGTCAGCTGTGAGCTCTCCCCCGGCATTACCGTAGCTCGGCCATGGTGGATGTGTGACGAGAGAAGGAGAGGGGGAAAAACGAAATGTAAACACGTACCCCTTCACCGTCAAACCGGAAAATTATTTCTTTACTTTTCTTCGGAATGCCTTTTTTTTCGAGGACCGGATCATACTTGAGCTTCCAATTTCTCTTGGCTGGGTCCTGCTTGATGGCGGGGGGAGTCGCCTTGGGCGTCGGAAGAGCAGGGGGGGGTGGCGGTAATGGAGGAGGCTCTTTGGGGGGGTAAGGTTGGACTAAAGATACCTGCGGTCGCGGTGGAAGACTGTGTCTTGTACCAATAGGGGGACTAGGGAGTACCGGAGGTGATGAGTTTAATATAGTAGGTGAACGGTTGTTAGTATGTAGTAAATGACTCGGGAGAGCCGACTTTGTTACAGTCTGCGTTGAGGTAACGGTGGAAGAGTTTGTGGAAGTTGAACCAGTATTGGCTAGAGACGTTGCGGGCAGGGCGCCATTAGAAGTGTCCCGGTCATACTCGCGGTGAGATCTTTGGCGGGTTCTTTCCCGTTCAGCCTGGGCCTTCTTCTCAGCCAAAACCGAGGGAGCAGCGGGGAAGAAGTCGGCATAGCCTGCGCGCGACATTCTGCTGCGAAGCTTACAGCGGAAGTTGCATCTACAATGGAGTGGGGAAGCTAGCGAGAGATGTTGATGAAATGTGTGTGGCGGGGGGGAGGGGGGTGAGGCGAGGGGTCTTTGAAAGGTTGAGAGCCGGAGGTGATGGTGAGTTTGTGACTTTATAAAATTGTAGGTTCGCGTGTTGTGGGGGGGGGGGGGAACGCGAAGAAACAAGAAAAGTATGAGGTTGCAGGGGGGAGGTTGGTATGGCCAAACGAAGGATGAGCCTAGCAGAAGCTAATCTAGCAGTAGAAGTGTTGAAGGGGATAAGAAGCGAGCGGAAGAATGGAAGAGTGGAAGAATGGAAGACGAATAGAAGAGAAGATGAATATAGAATAGAGAGTAAAAAAGCGAGAGGCGTTCTCGGGAGAGAGCAGCAGCCGCAAGACGAGACGACGAGATGTCAGTCAGTCTGTAGATCGGTCAGTCGGTGGTGGGCGTTGCTGAGGGAACGACAGAGGAGAGAACAAGAAGGAACGCCAGAAGGATACAGACGACCGACGGGGAGTGAGGGAGTGTGAGGGAGTAGTGTATGAGAGTACACGGCCAGAAGATGGCAGCGGCGTGTGTAAAGGAAGCGTGTCGTGACTCGTGACAGCTTAAAAAAACTAGGGAGAACCAACCGACACCGGTAATAAAGAGGAAATGGAAAAGAAGGAAAGAGGAAAGAAGAAAGAAGAAAGCGCCTGTGGGCTGAGGGCTGATTGATGCAGTGATAGTCGAGACTGGGTTGTCTGCCCTACAGTACAGCTACAGAACAACTTCAAAGATATTATTATCAGAGAGTTCTCTGGTCAATTTCTGGAGAAACGGGGCGCGGTTGGTGGTGACGCCGTGACGGAACGTGAAAAGACAGACACAGGAAAAAGTTCAATTCCCTCCTGACCTACAGCGTTAGTACTATAAAAGGCATAGCGTCAGCCTATTGCGGCTTAGATTAGAATAAGACCGTTTGGTTGATGATCCTGCGCCCTGCCTCTTCATCTTTCGTCCCGCCGTCCGTTCCCTTCACCCCCTCAGTTATGCCCCCTCCCCCGGAGCCTTCGATCCCTCGTAGTCCCTCCCCCTCTCCTCCCTACCTACTCACCTCGGTTCTTACATATATCCTATGCGCAGTATAGTACATATTGACAGATGGTCCCAGATGCAGTAGCCATGCCCATTCATCCACTCGTGGATGGCCAGGTTGACGCGTCTTGCAAATTAAGAGTCACCAAAACCCTACCCCCTGGATCCTCTCGGATAATGACGACATGCAACAACATGTATGGTTATCCGATAAAATTATTTGCGTATTTCGCGACTACTTCAAATTTCATCACTATACATTACCTTAGTTATATTTCGCCTTAAGAATGCTAGTGCTATGGCAAGGCCTTTGCACGGGAAGCTCTTTACCAAACATCTCAGGCAATCGACGACAACCACTCATCCGATAGCGGCTACTCGAATTACGTGCCATTCTTGAGCCCAGAGAATTTCTTGCAGCTCCACAGAGGCCATAATTCAAGAGAATTCTCTGCTGTACTGTCAAGAGTGCCCGTCATAGTAGGCCTTGCTGTGGACAACGGGGTGCGATTTGATGGATACCACTAGAAAGGCTATCTTTGGATAAAGCACTCCAGATTATACTCCACGAGGAAGTAACCCGACAGAACCCAAACCCATCACCCTCCGACAGGTAAAATGAACCAATAAGAAGCTCTGAATACGTCATTCAAGCTCACCAGCACCTCTACTTCCCCATACTCGTACCAGACAGAAGCTCCTACAAGACGTTATTAAGCTCCAGTAGCTACCTTATCAAACTCCCCCACTCTCACATCACAACCCCCCAACTGACCCAACCGACCTCAACGAACAATCCACTCCTACGGGCTCGATCTACCAGGTGCCATGCGCTCTGAAGCAGCCTTTACTTGGGCAACCCCACCAGTGATCCTATGACCAAGTGTTAGCTAAGTTCACGCAAAATCACTCGTCTGTGACTATGACCAATTACTAGCATCATCTCACGTTGGGGGAGCTAGCACCTGAGGTGTAGGAACGTATACTACGTGAAGGGATTTCCGCCCAAGGTTGAAAACTCGTTATCTATCTTCTTTGGAAAAAAGTCTATGTCCAAGCCGTTTGACCGTATCTCCTTGGTCCCCCATAAATCCTTAGCCAGGTTCCGACTTCTATGTTCATCACCACTCTTTGGTTAAGAAGGAATTTGAGTCCTCGTATCAGAATTTTTATATATACCCTAGAGACGCCTAAGAGACCTGGTGTGGATAAAAATTACCGTTCTGCGAACATTCACAGTCCATCACTCGATAGAATACATCTTCTTTTCTGCTACTTTTATATTACCCTGCATTTGTTATTGGATATAAAGGACCGTAATTGATCGCGGGTTGGTAATTGTTATTCTCAGGCATGTGTTTTGTTGCACAAAATCCCATGGACCCAAATCCCCGACTACATCGAAACATCGCGTATGCCAAGCAATCACGTTTCCCCTTTAGCAACCAACCAAAGCTGCCACGAGAGCCTCCCATCAACTCCCCCTGCGAAAGTATCTCAACAGAAAAAACCACCTAACCACTCGACCCAACCATCCTTCTCAAGGCCTTCGAGCCTTCTTTCCCTCTACATCCTAATTAACTATTCCAAAATTCCAAAATGAGGGTATCAACAACCCCCCTAGCGTCTCTAATCGTCGGCTTCGCAGCCTTTCTGCCAACAGCCGTCGCTGTCTTCCAAGATGAGGCCTTCCAGAACGACTGGCATATCCCACTTCTCGGTCCCTCGATTCAAGGGTCTACATTCTTCCATCGCCCTGTCTCAGACGCGAAGGCGAGCCTGATATACACGCTTACCGAGCGCAATATTCTCGCCGCCCTTCACCCAAAAGATGGTGGGATTTTATGGCGGCACCAGCTGGACGCTTGCGCATACGAGAAGATAGCACGAGCCGTGAATGGCGTCGTAGTTACTGGGAGCTGCGGGGATGTCAAAGCGTTCGATGCAGTTACAGGGAAGTTAGTGTGGGAGAATAAATTCGCTGGTGGGAATGTAAAGGATGTCAGGCCTGCGGGTAAGGAGGACGCTGTTGTGGTGCTCTTTGATGATGGCAGTGTGAGGATGTTGGAAGGTGGGACTGGGACTGTTTTGTGGGAGTGGAAAGGACTTGATGAGTATGGGTTTCTCTTCTATTCCTAGTTATAGAGAGACCTTTTTCAAAACTAATTTGTGGTGGTGGTTCTAGGAAGGATACACCGCATTCGATTGCTGTTACAGATAGTATCGTAGTTGTTTCTCACCAACTGGAAAAGTCATCAAAAAATATGCAGATTACCAGCTTAGGGCTTGAATCAGGCGAGCCTACTAAGTTCTCAGGTGCTGTACATTCATCTATTGAGGCAGCGGAACACATCTACAACTCCAACTCCCTCCTTGCGTGGACCGAAGATGGGTTCCGTGCCCTCAAGTTACTTCCTCTCAGAAACGGAGGTAGGCTTTCTGGTGACCTCATAAAAATCCCAGAAGGTGTTACCAACATTGAAATTCACACCACCGAAGACACTGTGTTGGTACACTATAAGACCGCCGAAAAATCATGGGCAGTAGTTTACGGCTGGGAAAATACATATCGCCCGACCCATGAACTCTTCCGGACAGAGGAGAGGCAAGGTACAGACAGCAAATTTTCAATCAGCAAGTCTGAACATGATTTATTTTACGTTTGGACCTTAGACAATGGGGAGGTATTCTTATATGGAGCAGAAGGCACTAGACCTTTAGCCACATATACTCCTAAAGTTGAAAGTAGGGTGGGCAGAATTACACATGCAGTCTCTGAGGTTGTTACCAGGTCAGACGGAAACTCGTATGCGGTTCGCTCGTTCATATCTACTTCTTCCCCAGGTTTCAATGGAAATACTCATCTTGTCCGTAATGGTGATGTGGAGTGGACTCGCAAAGAGTCATTGGCCTCTGTGGTTGCGTCTACATTTGCCGAACTCTTAGATCCCGCTGCTGAGAAGGTTGCGGAGGAGTTGAATGTTGAAGGACATAAGAGCGTTGGCGCTGCATATGTTCACCGCCTCACTAGACATGTTCAGGAGTTCATTCAATACGGGCCTGCTTGGATGTCTAGAATTCCAGTGAGAGTTATGGATGCGTTCTTGAGCAAAGAGAAGGAGGAGCAAGGTGGGAAGTGGAGAGACTTTTTTGGATACAGAAAATACGCCATTGTTGCTACTAAGGATGGTGGTTTGGCGGCATTGGACGTTGGGAAGAAGGGTGAAATAGCCTGGGAGGCGAACGTTCTACCAGCGGAGGGCGACTGGAAGGGTGTTCTTGGAGTGTACGAGGTTTCTAAGGGAGTTGTTGCAGTCATCACAAAGAGTGGAGAGTATCTTGAATTCGACGCCTTTGAAGGCACCGTCTTAAAGAGGGAGAAGATTCCCGGCTGTGGCTCTGTAAAAAGCTCAAGCACTGTAGAAGGCGTTGGGCGGAAATTGGTTTTAGCTGCCTTGAAGTGTGGAAAGGTCATCGTCTTACCCGCCGGTTCTGAGCTTCCAGAAACCGTCTACCTCGCTGTCCAAGACGACGCTGGCCATGCAAAGGGTCTCAAAGTTACAGCCTCTGGCAAACCTGAACAAACCTGGGTCTTCAATCCTCCTACCAACGAGGAAATCACATCCATCTCTACCCGTCCCGCCCACGACCCTGTTGCTTCTATCGGAAAGGTCCTTGGTGATCGCTCGGTAATGTACAAATACATCAACCCACACCTCATCTCGATCATTACCGCAAACCTCATAGGTTCTACCGCGTCAATTCACCTGCTTGACTCCGTCTCCGGCACAGTTCTCTACTCGACCACCCACGCAGGCGTTGACACTACTAAACCCATCGTCTCTACCGTTTCCGAGAACTGGATCGTTTATAGTTACTACGGCGACGACAATATCCCTGGTCAAACTGCTGCAAAGGGCTACCATATCGTAGTGTCTGAGATATTTGAGAGCGATGTCAAGAATGACCGTGGTCCATTAGGGGGAGCATGGAACTACTCTGCCCTCGCTGGGGAAACTGGCAATCCCTTCGTTATTTCACAGTCGTTCATCTTCCCCGGCGAGATAGCTTCTCTTGCGACCACCACCACCCGCCAGGGTATCACAAGCCACGAAATCCTTGCTTTATTGCCTGAATATTCGTCTATCCTTGGGCTGCCAAAACGCATGCTTGATCCTCGGCGCCCTGTAGGCCGTGATGCAAACGCAGGAGAGATGGAAGAAGGGCTCATAAAGTACTTTCCTGTCATCGACGCTGATCCCCGCGGGATGCTTAACCATAAACGCGAGCTCATTGGGATTAAGAAGATTGTTACTACACCAGCGTTGTTGGAGAGTACCAGCCTTGTGTTTGCATATGGGGGAGACTTGTTTGGGACTAGGGTGACGCCTAGTATGGCGTTCGATGTGCTCGCGAAGGGATTCAGTAAGGTTCAGCTGGTTGGGACAATTGTCGCATTGGGTGTTGGTGTTGGATTTGTGGCCCCGATGGTGAGGAGAAAACAGATTAACCAGAGGTGGTCTACAAGTTAGTTACCTAGTTTCATGGATTCCCAGAATTAGACTCTTGTTTTTGATCTACGTGTGGAATGGGGGTTTATTTTTATTTTTTATATTTCCTTTTACATAATGTTAGAGGAAAAGAAATGAGGGTGTATGGGGAAAGGACAGTTGGATATATCATGAGATGGTAATCGGTTAATGGCTTTCCTATTTTTTTCTTTCTCTTTGGTGTATAGTACTTGTATCTCTGCGTTAAGTTATGATACTGGTGTTGGGTCTTTTTCCAGTGCAGACTGTGACTTTGGGTCATGATACTCGAGTCGGAAAAGCTGTAACAGCAACGCCAGCCCCCACAAAAACTCCCGTGAAGTTTGTAACCCAAAACCACCTAGATAAGATCAAATACTATTTGCTTGAAGCTCCCAATTGAATTCTATCTGGTTATATTGTCACTGCAGCTACTTTTCTTCCCTTTATGGTTATTTTTATTGCTGCTGCTGCCTCATCGCACACACGATTTTCACAGTCGCAACAACTCCAGCGTCTTGAAACCTGGGTTACTTGTACTGTAATTATGTCGTCAGGTTGTGGTTGCAACACTAGCAAAAACACAAACAGCCATGCAAGAGGAAGATGTCTAATAATTTCTTTAATTTACTCAGGTATTTACTAAATACTCGTAGTGAGAAGAGACACAGCACCAAAACTCACCAAAATCCTTTCACAGAAAAACCCCAAAATCATACAAAAAGCAGGCATAAGCTATGTATAGTACCTAGAACTACTGTGATAAATCTATATTGTTATTGTGATTGTGTTTGCTGTCTTCTCATTTTGTTTTATTGCTACTACCTCCCACACATAGTTTTAAGTGTCGCCTAAGGTTGCAACCTCCCTACGAGTATTTAATAAACGCCTGAGTATAGGAAGATTTTTATTCTTCTAATCCCTATCTGGTAATTATTCTAGGTTCATTTGACCTTACTGTGCACAAAAAATGTTGACCAAGTACAGCAGGTAAAAAGTTATTGGACGCTGATTCAGCGGATCTTGGCGTGTTTTAGCATACACATGCATACTCCAAGGCTGGAAGCCAGCGCTCCTGCAAAAAAAATTGGGGTTTAAAGCCTATAGAGGAGGGGCTTCTTTACATGGTTAGGTTTGGTTTTACACAAGAATTAAGGCTTATATCTACCCTATAAATTCTTAAGATACATTTACTCTCCATAATAAATTTGAGGTGGGTATACTTATGCAGATAGAGTGTATCACGATGATAATACGATTTTTAGTAAGAGAAGAAGATGTCGTTCATTCATCTATCGAACGAACGCTATATATCGAGCCCTAGCTTAGGGCTAGGGTCGCTAAGCGGCTAAGTACAAGATATTAGCCACGGGTAAGCCACGTCTAGCGTGCTTTATTAACATAACAGAGTGTGAAATGATAAAAAAGGTCATACTAGGTGTTTTAGACCCTACCTCCATACTCTGGGGGTCTATAGACTAGTATGCTAATATTCCATATTTCTTACCATTCTCAAAAATCGAATTTTTTTTACTGGCTAAATTACCATATTTGGCCCTATATATTGCCACATTTTAGCCCATGAAGGAGGGAGCTTTTGGCTATCCTTTCCCACCCTAAATACACCAAAAGGCCTCTCCTAGAACACATCAAAAGCCCAGTTGATGAATATTTTTTCCTCTATGAATAACAGTCTGCCCAAGTATCATGAGCGCCAAGACTTTATTATACCACCTAAAACAGGTCTAAAACATGTCTGAGCGCATCCAACGAATTTTTACCTACCTCTAATCCTTAGATTTTAGAATACAGTCAACTTTACACTTTTTGGAATATCCTAGTACTAAAAAAGTATATTGAACTGTAATTATATTATATAAATGAACAAACTACAGGAAATTCTGACTCTCCTATTAAAATAATTTGTTATTTTAAGTGGTGGGTGGTATCAGGATATATGTCTGATGATATAAGAGAGCGAAGATGTTTTATTAATTATCTACGAACGTACCCTATATAAGGGTTCTTCTTAGCGTTCCTACAAAGAACGCAGCTAGTAGCTAAAGTACAGATATGCCGTTACCGGATCGTAACAGGTGGATAGATATTTATGCTGAAAATGCCCTAGTTTAGGCGTGTTTTGGCGCATGTGACTCCTTAATTATAGCGCAAGCAGAGCATACGGAATCTCCTGTACAGGCTCAACTCTGATACTCACTTGTTATCGCAGCGTCTCCAAGTAGACAAATTGGCCTGGACTTTTTTCATCTCCTCATAGCTAAAGACAAGAGATAGTTCATATGAAAACTAAAATTTGCCTAATATAGTATACACCACGAACAGCCTCCTACCACTAATAAAAAAATCTCGAGACCTTTCTTCACTAGGATTCTACAGTGGAAAACAACATCCTTAATTCGTAAATTTAAAGTTGTCTAAGATCCCCAGACCCTAATTAATAGAGCCTAGCTAGCCTCTAAAGGATATGCGACGACTTACTAGCAGCCACCCCATTTTCCATATGTACATACATGTAGTTACAGCTCGCGCTAGGAATAGTAAAAGCAAATTCCGTAGTGCATTACATATATGAGCTATCACCTAGTCTCGTGTCCACCCCCAATGATTACTTTTACTAAATTGTAGGGATGAATGAGCACGAGGCTAGCTACTACCAGCCTACGGTTTGCATATTGTTGTAGATCTTCTTAAATAGCCCGGATCTTCACCTTGTCATTTCGGCGAGACATCCACAGCGGGCCGACCACGGCCCGATATGGAGGATATATAGGAGTAGGAGTACGCCCCAGGGCAGTAATACTATCGTGCTTTCTATTTACCACACATATAAAGGAAATAAGTTAATAAAAACACACCAGGTATCCCAAGGGCCTAGGTGAACCACTTTGTAACAGGATAATATAGGGATGGTATTTATTGTTTGAAACTTCTTTCTCACCTATTTTTCATTCGTTTCGTATTTGCTACCCCGTATTAGAAATCAGGTTTCATCGCCAATCATAGTCTATCACTCGTGATATCAAATGTCCACAAACTCCCCTACAACCTCCTGCAGTACCTTTATTGCCCCTTCCCTAACTGCTATCACAACTTCCCCTGCTGGCTGTAGCTCTTTAGCTAAACCGACACCCGTACCACTGTCTCTATTAGCTCTGAAATTCGGGAATAATTATATAAGAATTCTCCAACCGTACCAGAACATCGTCAACCGGTTCCAATCCTGATATACAACAGCCTCTTCGTATAGTGCTTTATTATCATTCTCCAGCATCCCATTCTCGCTGTCACTATATGTACTGTTCGCTGCACCACGGCCATTATACTGCGGTGGCCAGAAAGAGGTACCGCGAAGTGTATCAAATATACGAGTTCTACCCCGTGAGTAAACGAAGCCAATAGGAGCCATAGAGGGGGGTGGGTAAGTACCGAACGGTATTCTGTCCACCATCCATCAAGTCCAACAAATGATTCTTCAATCCATCTGGAGCCCTGCATTCAGGCGTTAATATAAACTACCTCCCGTTAGCTAGTACACCTAGCCCAAAAAACATTTATATAGACTCCATACCCTAGTTCCAAGTACGACCCCATTTGCACCTATCCCATCAGTAAAACTCTCCAACTTCAGAAACGGCAACCCCTACCTAACGTCAACGCCGCGGCAGCACCCCGTCCATCCATAACCCCCCCCGCAGCAACCACAGGCAACACCCGATCCCCGCGTACTTTACCGCTTCCTCGGAGCTCCTTAATTACCACTAGAAACTCTGGTACCAACCCCACTATACTCGCCCCACGCTGCAATCCGTGGCCCCCAGAATCGGCAACTCCTTGCGCAACGACTACGTCTACGCCTTCACTAGCCTCTCCTACCAGCAAAGCCGTCAATTCCGCAACGGAGCCGATTTGAACAAATATCTTTGTTTCTGGATACTCGGCTTTTGTGGCGAGGATCCATTTGTTTAGTTGCTCTTGAGTCGATGGAGCAAACAACCACACTGCGGCGGGGGTATGGGGCTTGAGGGAGGAGAGCCAGAGGGTTAGGTCTGCGCGGAAGACAATTACACCAACACCGATTGGAAGTGAGGTGGTATCTTTGAGGAGAGTTTGTGCGATGGCGAGGTTCTGGGCAAGGGGGGCGAGGTCGTAGCCGGCGCCGAGGAAACCTATGGGTGTTAGTATCTTTAGGAGGAGCAGATAGGTGGGAGATACCGAGACCGCCGGCTTTATAGACGGTGGTGATAAGTTCTGGACCGGAGATTCCCAGCATGGGAGCGGAACATATGAGGGGAGTTTTTGTAGAGGGGAACATAGTCTTGAGGAGAGCGTTTTCTGGGGACATTTTGAGGTACTAGAGAGGGATAGAAGCTTATATTGGTTATTTAAAGAATTTCAGAGTGATGAAGGGTATTTGAGGAGGTTGAAGCTGATATTTAATATTTGAAGGGCTATAGGCATAGTGGAGGACGCACTTATATTCGACTATTTTTTTGAATTTGTAAGCAGTAGATACCAGGAATCTCTGGTGTGGGATTTCTCCGCTTCTCCGGACAGAACTCGGATTAACGTTCTATAGGCATATTCTTCTCCCCCCTTGTAGTCTCCAATAGTATAGTTTCTATACCCCACCTTTTACCTCGGGATTAGAATGAGAAGTTGTAATCAGGATTCCCAGTCATTGACCTAGCACCTACCATTCACGGGAGATCCACGGTCTTGCCGACACGGTCCCACGTGCCATGGCTGAGTATTACTATGGGTACCGTTATAATTGAAGCTTCAATAACCTTATAAACTATAGCAAATACCATATGGTCCTATTACGCACGACGATGAGTCACTCACTAGATCTCAACTAGTTAGGAATATCTAGCAGTTTTTGAAGGAGGTGTTGGATGATAAATGGGTCAATATAGGCTATGAATCAAGGAGAGAGGATTACATCAAAGACTTGGTATTGATAAATCATTTACTCCATCTTACCTAGTTTATGTTGGGTAGCAAAGGTTAACTTTGCGTAGTATAATATAATCCTCAATATAATGAGCACTAACCTTAAGGTAACTCATTACATCCAAAGTGATTAGTACAGACCTCCTGTATCTTGTTAGACTAGTGATATCCAATAGCTTTTGTCCCGCCATGTGAATATTACCTCTATATAGTACTCGCCTAAAAATATAGTCTGACGATCGCTTATATAGCTATATACTAGGAAAGGATCGTTTGAGAGGAAACTACCAAACAAATTAAAGAACTACCAAAGTTATTTCTAGGCTCCTCAGTGGAAAGGGTAGTATTTGTTCAGATATCGCCTTGACGAGGCTTTGGGCATTAGTTTCGCCCCGTTATGTATGTACTGGTACATCATCGATCGTCAGACTTTATTTGTGAGCGAGTATAGTCAGGATTGGTGATACTCCAGTTTGTCATATTAGGTATACACAATAACTTGAATAACTGTTACCTGGATTGAGCCATCTACAGAAGCCTACACTAAATACAGAGACTATTTTTCAAGAGCAAATCAGTAACTCTAAAGAACGCGATGAAAGAGTTACTACATGTATTCAGTGTGAAGTAAAGCAAACCAGCCTAATCCTACTAGATGTAGTACTGATCTTCAGGCGACCGCCAAGATGCGGCTAACACAACTTCCCCCGCAACCACGCGACCAATATAATGACTAATAAGCTTACTCTCTATAGTAGAGTACCCCCCCTGCGTGACTTCAGCAATACTTGACCTCCAACAATCCTCAAAAACCAACAACCACCTCACCCGTACCCCCAAAGACAGAATTTCACATTCTCTTACCCTTTCTGGTGCTGTGCGATTACTCTGAGTGACAACACTTCCGTCGTCGCTTTATTTCGTTGCCCTCCGTTTCCTACTTCCTTACTGCACTGGAATATGAAATCTTTCAGATTCACTTACTCCCCAATCAAAGATAAACGAAATGAACCCTCAAGAGCTCGCAGATCATCTAGCGCTACTCCAAGTATGAGACATGCTTACGATTATCAAGGGGCGCTGGGAGAGTAACGCGGGGTATACTGACGGCGGGCGTTAGGTCGAATTCAATACGCTCGATTCATCTCTCGTCGCGGCAATACTTAACGACACCGATTCACTTCCTCTCGCTCGTGAAACCCTAACAATCCTCTCTCTCGAAACTATCGTGGACGATATCCTCCCCGATAACCAATCCTGTCCAGAATGGGGAGGCTCGGTGAGCGATGAGACGGATCCAACTACATATTCACTCTTATCATGGCGCATAGATGATGAAGAGGAGGACTCTGGTGCTCCGGGTGATAATGCTGCATTTTTGGCAAAGATGTTTCCGAAGCTAACCGCTTTCTCAATCAAAACGACGCTGGATAAGTGCCAAGGCGACCTCTCTCGCGCAACTGATGAGCTTCTCAACCGCGTCTTCCTTGCTGAAGATTTGGAGGAGGGGGTAGCAAAGGGCGTAGATGGCTTCGATGCGGTGTTAAGCGCCAACCCAAGCAAAAAGAAGAACCGCAGAAACCGTGGGAAAGGAAAGGCTACCGCTGAAAACCGCCAACCTGACGGGGCCCGCACAACCTCCCTCCCAAACGAATCCCCTTCACGATGGGAAGAAATAGCCTCCGAAATCTCCTACCTTGCATCTTCCCTCAACCTCCCTGAAAAGACTGTCACATCTGTTTATCATCGTCACAATGGCGCACTCGCCCTAACAATTGCAACCCTTCTTGATGCCAATACCCCCAGCACAGCTAATCTTGACCCATCTCACCTAACACAGCTCCATGAGCTCTCCTCCGAATTTGGCTCAGATGTGAAGCTGGAGCACCTCGAAGCCCTCCTCTATCTCTGTGGGGACAATACTCCCGCCATCTTTCACCTCGCCGCCATCCTCCGTCGCCACTCCATCAAACCCACGATCAAGATCGCAACTGCGGCCCCTTCGCCCCGACTTACTCGCCCCACCCCAGAAAAAGGCTGGGTCACCATCGGCGGCTCTTCAGCCTCCTCATCCCCCATCTCCCCACCAACCTCCCCGCGGACATACTCCCGTCCTCTTCAAGCACTCTCTGTGCAGACCTCGGCTCGAAATGAAGCTTTTGCAAAGGCAGCTGCGTCGTATCGTAAATCCAGGTCAGACCCACTCATGGGCGGTGCAGCAGCGTTTTATTCAGACCTTGGCCGCGCCCATGACGTCAGTGTGAAGAGCCTCCGTGATGAAGCGGCAGAAGAACTCATTAATTCTAACAGCTCCCTCAATACCCTCGATTTACATGGAGCGACTGTGTCGCAGGGTGTAAAGTTTGCGAGGGAGAGAACAACGGATTGGTGGGTTCGGCAGCTGAGGGAACAGGAGCTTGCAGGAGGTGGGAGAAGGAAACAGGTTGTACCATTTCATATTGTGACTGGAATGGGAAGACATAGTAGAGATGGGGTTGCACAGCTGTTGCCGGCGGTAACGAAGATGTTGGTGAGGGAAGGGTGGAGAGTAGTGTGTGATGAGGGAAAGGTGGTGGTTGTTGGAGTCTCTGGTAAGAGGAAGTGAGGTTGAGGCTATTTAAAGTGTCCAGATATCTTGTTACGTATCTCTTTTGGATTACGTTTTTGAGTGTCGTATCTTCTTTGGAGCCCTTGGGTGCTTTTGGATAGATGTTAATCGGCTAGACTAGACTAGATGTGGAATTATATCTTTAGTAGGAGCTGATAATATACTTATCACTCTTAGAAACATTGTATGCTCTCTCTTGTTCCTTATATAGTCTATCATGTTTCTTACCAAGCTTTATTTATGACCTTGATAACAAGAGGGGTTCCCTGCAGTGGGTGCACCGAGTAGAGATGAATGCACCAGCGAGCGGTGAAAAAGAGCGTGGTACTTAGAGCAGACGATTATGACAAAGCCTGTGGAATGCAATAAAACTACTAGTAGTCATAATCCCCATTTACTCCTTTTGTTTCTCTGGTGAAATGCCCTTGGTGTTCATCTCTGGAGACGAGATTTTTCCGGAAAACTTAGCTACATGCTCTGAACAACCCTAACGCACCGCACTACGCTAGGTTATAACAGCCACTTAGATCAATAACGAAGTACAGCTTACTCCAGTGTTTATACCTGCCTTATTTATCTGTTTTTACACCCCCCTTTTAACAGCGACATACTTTAAGTGGAAGTGGATATTCTAAACTTCAGCTTATAGCTCGGGAGGTGAGGCTGAGGTATAGTAGGAATATAAGATTACTAATAGAATAGGATAGTGATAATTAGGATGTATTACTTGGGTTGCTGAGGCTCCGTTGCGACCCGTACCAAAAGTGACAGACTATTTTTCGGCGAGTATATGGTATTCTATCAGGTTGATAGCCTCCCATCTAATATTTGGTGGCTTTCTCAGCGTGCGTAAGCAATAGATAATCGTGAGGTAAGTTTATCCCCGCTAGTCAAAAGTAATCTACTGACTATGAGTGGCCGGTTGAGTGCATAATCTGTAAATTAAAAAAAATTGTTCCGCGCATCTAGGACCGGCTCCTCCACTAGAAATCTACCTTGTTATCCTACTAAGAACATATGAGAGATGCTCAAGATACTACCCTCCACCATACAATAACCGCCCAATATTCTCCATTGGTCCATAGACTAACCAAAGTAGGTATGAAGATCGACCATTAACCTGGCTTGATGCGGGGGATTCACCGGATGCAGCGGTGATGTGTAACAATTCAAATAAGTTAAGAGGTGGTCATACATGTCACCTAGGTAGCTTCATGAGATGCTTTAAAATTTAAATCCTACATTTTATTGTGTCTAACGACAGATCTTGGATGCTGTAAAGACTGAGGAAGCTCTATTTCTCGAGTTCTAGAAGAGAAGCGACACTCAACCAACCGACCCCAGCATCTATAGCTGCAGGGCGGGTGCCCCACAAGCCGAAAACTCAGACCACGTTGTTGAATTAGCACTTTCACGAGCAAAAGCGTCAGCCGAGGGCACCAGTACTAAAGGCAAGTCGCCCGCCCCCCCTCTCCGCACTTGTTTACCCCACAAACAACCACGAACACAAGATGAAGAAAATGGGAGTTTTCGATCTTGAGCAGCAGTTGCTGTCTGTAAGCCTCTCCCATCATACTCCATTTAACAATCTTTATAAGCTAATATAGGATAGTACGCGTCATACCACCATAATCCAGTAAGGTTCCTATGATACGAGGTGAGATTAAACGCGATTAATCAGGAATGTTACCAGCATAATATCCTTATCCACCTATTCGGCGTTCCTGGGATCATGTTTACCGGGTTTCTGTTGGTTCGTCGACCTCTCCCTCATAACTACATGTAGCATGCTAACCCCACAGTGTACAAACACACCCACCATCCTAGATCTCCCTTACATTCCTCTCAACCTCGCTGGTGTGGGAGCCATCGTCTACTGCACGTTCTATATCCTCATGGAGCCCGTCGCAGGACTCATGATCACCCCATTAATCACGGCAATGGTAGTGTATGTTAATTACCTGACATCCACCTATGGTGCCACGGCAAACTGGTGGGGATGGTGTGGATTTGTGATAAGTTGGGTGGTACAGTTTATTGGACATGGGGTGTTTGAAAAAAGGGCACCGGCGGTACTAGTGTGTATCTCTACATTGAAATCCAACGAGGTGAAGGGGCTAATAAGGTGTAGGATAATCCGATCCAGCCGCTCCTTCTCGCGCCGTTCTTTGTGTGGTTTGAGATGTTATTCTGGTGCGGGTACCGCCCGGAGTTGCAGGCGAGAATCGAAGATAGTGTAGTTTTGGAGTTGAAGAGGCTTGAGGAGAAGGAAAAGAAGAGGAGATAGGCATAGGTAGAAGTATTGCGCATGACTGAGGCTTTTACAGCCGCAGTCCCTGCTTTGTTTTTGTTTTTGACGGAAGTTTACATTCTGTATGAATGCAAAGGAAGTTTCCCTGCTTGTTGCTTTTGTAGCGGGAGGGGCTGTGACATGGGCTGCATTGTGGACCGTGCGTGAGACAAAGTATGGGGTATGTTTCGTTTCCGAGCCTGTAAATGTCGAAGAAGGCAGGTTGATGCAGCAAACTATACAAGTGTATACCTGCCCCTGAGATAAATTATCCGCCCACCCTAGTATACTGGCTGGGACTCCTCTAGATATCACTAGCCGCCTTGTACTAAGATCCAGCGAGATAAGCCGAGTGATGTATGGTGCAGGGGTCCAGGAAACCTACGGTGGTGATAGAACCTAAGTTGTTGTGAGATATAACCCCCAGAGGTCTTAAAATACGCGACAAACATCTAAAACCCATCTCGGAGTAATCGATGAGAATTTTTTCTCGGCTCTTGAACCATTTTCGGGCCTGTAGCGTAAAGTCTCATGATGTAATCCCGTCATAAACCCCCCACAAGGATGCACGAGCTCATTAAACAATAACTGATCTGGAACGTCTCGAACGCCCCGACCTGCGGTAGTAACTGGGGATATTCGCACTGCACTTGGTAGTTGAGACCAGGTAGATAGTTACGATGCCTTGGTTCTTGATCAGGAAGTCCAATCCCCAAATACACGTGTACATATTCTGCGCACGGGCTTGCAAGAGTACTAGAAACATTGTGATCTAGATGCTGATAAATTGTCTTGTTTCTAGAAGCCGACGAGGGAATTCGGGGTGGGTGGTGCCTGCGCAGTTGTGAGAGGTGTTGTATGGTAGAGTGATGTTTGGGCAATGGTGCCAACGTTTATATCCAGAGGCAGGCAGTGTAGATTATGAAGAACATTTAGCTACTGTTGAATAGCGGTTGGTCGGGGGGGAATATGCAGACGAAATCAAGGCAGTGAATGAGTGACGTTCAAGCGTCTGCATGAAGAGATTTCCTATCTCCGCGGAGGGCTTTGAACTCTACTCTTAAAGTCAAGACGTGGATTTTAAGGATGAAGCTTAAGCGCAGCCACAAAGGTGAGAAGAGACTGCATGTATCTATGGTGTGCAGCAAGCTGCAAGTATGGTGCAATGTTGTGCGGGGCCATAATATCCGAGCAAGTGAGAACACAGAGGGACTTTGGGGATTTGTACACTACATGTATAATACATATATTCTACGGCTTTCGTTAGTATCTCCACCAGGTATATGTAAGACTCAAGGCCTAGGACTTTAGGCCCCTAGGTTTCTCGTACAGGATCCGAGAGATCTAGGAGATCTGCCGAAAAACGGTCTTGGGGGGTACAGTCCCCTCACATAAAAGATTTTAGCTATATATACGAAGTATATAATTTAGAGACGTACACCTTTACATCATGCCCCCAGGTGGTATCTTTGGTTTAAATTTAGATTTATACATACAGGATCTTTAATAAGACCACAGCGTTCAAGTATACGCTATAACCATCGCCGTCACCGTAGTTACTCTGTAAATAAAGAAGAAAATTCTATATAAATGTGTTTTAAATAGTAAATAAATCATTTGTAATATTAAAAATTGCATACCCCGCACCTGCTCCAGTGTTGATTTCTATAATTTTTAAACCCCTACTCCCAAATTCTCATCCCTATTCATCCCCCCCTCGATCTCCCAATTAGAGTACTAAGGACCAGATAACAGCCCCGGCAGCCACAGCAGTCAATAAACCACTTCCACTCTTTCCTAATTGCGCACCCGAAGAATGGGAGGTCGAGTTTCCGCTAGGAGTTGGAGCAGGCTTTTTTTTGGTATTAACAACTGCTGGGGTTCTTGGAACAAGAGTAGGCTGCGTCTGTAGTTATTTCAATATCAACACCTGAGGTGGTAAAATATTTGGGTGGGTTACTCACGGGAGGAGCAGTGATCAATTCGCTTTTAGCATCATCAGATTGACCCAGGCTGGCCGCGGGATTATCATTTGGCAAGCAAGTATAACCGGCTGTATCGAGGTAGGAGCAATGCATATCAGGTGGGCAGCATGAAGCTGTTTGGATAATTGTAAGTAAATTTTCTTTAAAAAATGCTATAAATGTGCACCTTACCACAATTCTGGCAACTAGACAAGGAATATTGCTCTCCGCTACTGGAAATAGCCATAGCCAACCCAGCGACCAGGAGGTTAATCCAAAGGAATGTAGGAGCTATTGAAAGCATGTTGATAATGCGTAAAGAGTGACGGATAGATCTTGTTCATGGTACACGAACGACCGCAGAGTTTTTATATTTTCTCCACGCGTCGGATATTGCTTTTCTGATTGAGACATCTTGGCACTCAATATAATGGTGATTTTTGGCGCCGGAGCCTCCCGTGGTATGGTAATGCAGAGATCGCCAAAGATCTGGTTGGCTAATGCTTGATGAGAGCCGCCCGTTGTTAAAAACATGTTGTCATGAGAATTCGACTTGAGCTTGGCTCTTATTCACAGAAAACTCCACAAGCGAACGGATCACGTAAACATCCCGTAAAAATGAATTGAATTTGTACATAACAAAGGGGTATGCACTCTTATTTCCCGTCCCGTGGTCCTAAAGAAGCATAGGATACGAAGATATCGTGACCCATAACCAAACAGGCATGCCTTACAGTGATCTATGTTAAGCGCAACAGTAAAGACAACAGAAGATCTCAGGGGCTGAAACAATACTAAACAGTGGACAGACCTACCATGAGAATGAGCAAGCCCTAGGCATTTATAATGATAAGTAAACACCAATACACACATACGAGACAACTGCACTGTAACAAACTGTGATTACAACTGTAGATCATAGCTGTCGTGATCGTGCAGGGAGAATATGGTGTTTTCTCAAACTATATCATGTTGGTCTTTCAAATGAGTCTAGAAATCTTGTAATTCAGCGGAAGCCATCCAAAGAAGCTTTTGTATTGCCCGAGCCGCTTTCTACTCTTCATTCTAGAAATTGCCCGGGTGGCGTCACAGGTAAGACAACCTCCGGGTGGTCATGATTGTGGCTAACTAATAGTACTATGATAAAATCTTCAGGTAATCCATACCCTTCTTAAGTCTTCTATGATTTTTTTGTACCAATATAACAATCATTGAATTATTTTTCAATTTCTCTTCATAAGAGACACAATTTAAGTGACTCTCCTAGTGCCCCTCCCGCACCTTATCTATTCAGTATTGTGGCTATGATACGTTCGGGAGCTAACTCATCCCTGCTTCCTCCGTATGATAGGAGTTACTCCAGTAAAGGGGATATTATAGAAGTCATAGAGAATCACTCGGGACTCTACCAGTCCGTAACTGCCAAGCCCCTTCGAGCGAAGCTTGTTTTCGGGCCGCAGCCTGGGCACCCTCCGGAATTAATGACTTCCCGGCATTTCTATTCATCTTTTATTTGAAATATCTCCTTATTAACCAGAGAGCCCCAGAGCCGTTTCAATTATATTACCCACGCGGTCCTTAGGGTTTATTTCTTAAACTCCATATGTTTTCTGCTGTAGCGGCCCGTTTACCCCGTGAATAAGATCTTCCCGGAAGATAGTTGACAGTGTTCCGACAAGCCGGGAGTAGTAGATGCATGAGCCGAGTCCTTATGTGTGTTCGTTAAAACCATATATATATAAACGCACTTTATATAAATCTTTTTATGGGATCCCCTGGCTGCTTTGGCTTCCTTTTAATTTGTCGGGGAATTGAAATACAGGTATTTCCCCACCTTCCCAGAATATTCTCAAGAATTCCCTCCTCGACACTATCTATACTGTTCACAATGAAATGCCAATTTTTAACTCCATCGCTTGCGATTTTACTCAGCTCCGTCTTGTCGGTCAACGGTGCTGTAGCTGCCTGGGGCCAATGTGGTGGGGTTAACTATTCAGGAGATACAACCTGTGTCAGCGGATATAGCTGTGTTAAGGTCAACGATTGTGAGTTTAGTTCGGGGTCATGGGGATTTCTGTCAGTATTAATGAGAATACTAGACTACTACCAATGCCAACCCGGTATTGCTCAAGTTAGCTCTACCACAGCGACAGCGACAGTGACAGCGACAACTACAGTTACCACCTCTGCAACTACCACTGCGTCGGCCCCTACTGGAACTGGACAGCTGATCCGTGGTGTTTCTGATCCGATCTATCATCTATATCTCCAGGACTCAGGTATATAGCTCCCAAACGGCTTCTTTTAAAAGATATATAGGCAATGAGCTAAGTAGAATATCAATAGGTGGTATTCCAGTTATGGCTGCTGAAGCAAGCGCCCGGAGATTTATTATCTCCGGTTCGATTCAAGACACTACTTCCGGGCTATACATGAACATCGATACCACAACTACCTCCTACAAGCCATTGTCATTTGGTACCACAGCCTCTACTACTAGTTGGGGTTTGGAGGGTGATACTATTATCACTACTAATGCGAGCCCTTACGGAAGACGTAAGTAGAGTTTTTCCTGGTATTTCATGTTCCTTATTGCTGACACTCTCTATAGAATTGAATTTTCTAGCTTGCTCAACCAGTATCTCTGGTACCTATAAGCTATACCTGCAAACTGGTAGTGACATACCTAGCGGGGAATCATGTACTTCACAGACTCTTCATCTCCCCTGTCTATGTTAGGTGAATTTTATACCAAGAAATAGGTACATAGCGAGTTATGCTTTTGTATCTAGGGTAATTTAGTAAAAATTATATACCGTATACTATTTTTAGTGTTAGAATTGGAGTATAAAAGAGTAGAGATTGAGTAGGGGTTTCGGTAGTCTCGGCACTTTTAGTCCTATAGTAACCCATAGGTATAATGTGTTCTTTGTGCCCCTCATTTGGTTGGCAATGAGGAACTGTATATCTAAAAGTCAAACTTTTAAGACAAAACCCTGTAAAACCCTATATATATCACAGATCTTCGTTCAACGGCTTCACTTTTAGTAGTCTTGGGTATGTTATCTCGGGGTAAAATCTATCCTAGTTCTAGAAAGTTTATGATATCAGAGGATTTTCTATGATTTTCCAACTCCTAAGATTCTAGAGTAAATTTATCAAGTATATTTTTTATACAATATGCAGTATCGCAGCATCTTCTCATGTATGATATATTAGTTCTGGGTCTAACTATAAGCAGTCGAAGATGTCATGAATTTCCCGGCATCTGTTTTGTTTCGAAAAAGCAAGGTGGTTAGTATTAAGATTTAAGTCATGGAATTAATTTGTCTAGCCGTTATGTTAAAAGTATGTTACATACTAAGTACCTAGTATCACGCAATTTCTTTGACTTGGTAATCCTAAAAATTATTTCTTTTCCTCAACATATTTGACATGTATGAGGAGTGGTGTTGTTCTCTAGCTTCCGTGAGACCAAGGTTTTCTCAATGCTTCAATATATGCATGTATTCTATACAAGTTAAATCTAACCCTAACTATCTCACTATATTAAATAGGTTTAGTATGTTCTAGTCTATCGTTTATCTACTACTTGAAGTCATGGCTCGATCTAGTTAGATCTTTACTCTATAAGCTAGTAGCATGTTTGTGGACGATTGGGTGCTTCGAGGGCAATTACTCCGCTCATCTCTTTACGTGAGCTAGCTTCAAGGTTTTATACCCCATGATATACTCAGTTCACACTCTAGTTTCTCTTAAGCTCCCGAGGCAAAAATCCTTTATCTTAATAGCCTCTATATCAGGGTATTCGTGCTTAGAGAAACATTCCTTCAGCATCTTAGATATCTGATAAAGCAAGCCCGAATCGATGCCCATATTATACCTACACGCTTGCCTAATAGATCAAGGCTCTTCTCCTTCACAATAGAGCAGGTCGCGGGGAATTCTGGAGCTTTACCATTTGGCCGTATCCTATAATTCCATTAAAGCTTCTCTCAATCCCCTCTAAGTAAGTAAGTTAGGGTATTCATTCTTCATCTTAAGGCCCTATAAAATTACTAGTGCCATTATATTCTGGAAATCGAGGATAATTGACTGTCGGGGTGTTAATTTTGTTGAATATATTTCATCCTACATGCATATATTTCCATTGATTCGCTTTTGTATTGATAAATCGTGGCCTCGGGTCTTCAGAGGGATAATGGTAAATATCAGAATTTGACTTGGGCTGGTCTAAGAATTGGCTGGTCTAGACCAGATCGGACCAGATCGGACCAGACTACAAACTACTATGGTGCGGGCCAGACCAATCCGTCTAAGAAGGAACTAGGCCAGCTCAAGTCCACCTCTGGTCATATATCTATCTTTACCTAGCTTAGTTAGTAATAGATAATTTATAATGAATCTATTAAAATTTAGGTTATGTTGGTAGAATTGAGGTTAAGTTTTATTCCTGATATATATAAAAGTGTATTAAGCTCTATATATTCTCCTACCTAATAACCTCACAGATCTCTGTTAATTGGAGATCTGACCCCGATAGAATATATAGGCGGTTGGAAAAACGTACTCCTCTAGACCTGGTATCTACTAGCTACTATATTAGCACAAAAATCGCTATTAAGGTCTAAATTGGTGATACTATTTAATATCGCGATTAGGAAAATAATTTACCATTTTATTGCTTTTTCAGGTCTGGATATATCGGTGGGACCAAAACATTAGTTTCCAACCCAAAGACGAATATTTTTATATATCTTGATTATTGCGGAAGTAAAGGTGATTTTGTATATATATGTTTACTATTATTATCTATATTTATGTAAAGAACTATTCATGTAAAGGTCTATATAGGTTATTGTGATGAATATGGTTTGTAGATATATTCCTTGCGGATGTCTGTTAAATTTGGTTGGCTATTGAGTAGGTTGACTCTATAACTCTCAGCCTTCAAACTTAAAACCTAAGCCTTGACTGTGTTTTGACATGCTCAGTATATATATTAGTTAATAGATATGCCCAGAGAGTGATCTGGTGAAACCTTTAGTCCTAATTAAATTATTTTCAGTTCCAACATCGATTTTAAGATGAAGAACATGGGTGAGTGTAAATAAGCGACTCTAATTAGTACTACTTACTATAATAAGATGATCCACCGAAAACAAACCACTAGCGTAGTCCTGAATTCGAGTCTATTACTTGAGCCGTATAGGGCTATTGTAAATGTTTTGGAAATGAGATGTTCTAGTTCGAGTGTCAGTAGGGAGAAGAATTAGGTTGTGAAATGACATACTCTATAAGGTCTTTTGTTCGTGCTCTGGCTCGAGCACTGCCCGATCATACATATGCTGGTATTCTTGGACCCGCTTTTGGATTCTAAGGAGCTCATCCGGAACAGTTGTTATTATTAGTGCTCGAGAGATGGTGATATCTTGGTATTTATATGTGTTATAGCCATGTAGGGTTTGTCACATGGCGCGACGTTGGTAGTGGGGTTTCTTTCATGCAGGGACTGATATTGAGCCAATGGTACGAAGCGGGACTTGATTGGAGGGATTTGTTGAATCAACATTGACGTATCAATTGGGGCCTGATGAAGGGATGGCTTTTATCTGTCAGATAACGGTCAAGCGACTCATACCGTTTTAACTATCCTCCCAGGTCATATGTTTTAACGGATGCTTCTATAAAGGATGAACAGTAGCGATTCTTTAAATAGTCTTCCGTCATCTCAAACCCGCCCGCATCTCCCACGCTCAAGGGATTGGTGAGGTTTTTGAAGAGATGATGATCGGTGCGTACACATGCATGCACCATCTAGCTGACAGCGGCTCAACGGTCGAGATGGATAGTAGGGTAACCTCTCCCATCAGCCTCTTCCAACAGCCCTCTCTTTGATCCTCCAGTGAGACAGATATACATATCCAACCCGGCATTCTTGTCCCTCTTTGGTTCTTATTTCGCAGCTGCACTCGTTATCGCTGCTTCATTCCTTTCTTGCTCGTTGTGTGGTATGTTGATTTCCTACCTCCCCCAGTTCTCGGCAAATTGGAGCGCGGGGGGCTTGTGCAGGGGGGCTGGAGGGCTAGGGGATGGCTATTTGGAGGGATGTTTTGCTTATCGTTTATTTAGGTATTTTGTTTGTTCTTATTCTCTGCTTCTACTTCGTCCTTTTTCCTTCCTATGCAATAATTCCGGCTTTTATAGCTGACCGAAACCCGTCTTATCTGTTGTCATCGCTCATTTGCCGTTTTGGCTGTGGGAACTCGTGACTTCTGCTTGCGTTGGCCCGCTGTTCCTGAACCTATCCAAAAAGGAAACTGCTGCTTACTTCGCCGCTGTCCCTTGGGGATAATCGGAAGAAAAGAATCCTTTACGAAAGAACAAAACCTGCGTCTACACCCTCGCAACACTGTAGACGTACCTTTGCTCACTCACTCACAGTAGTCAAACATATTTCATCCCGTTACTACCACTGTCGCATCATGAGGGTTTACTCTTCCCTCATCTACACGCTCCTTGCCGGAGTCCTCGCTACGGTAGCTGTAGCCCAGGACGGAACAACAAAATCCGACACCGCGACAACCACCACAAAGGCAGCGCTTCCCACCTTAGACACAACTGGGGCCCTAACGGGCGGAGTAGGCGTGACCTCCACCTCCACCTCCTCTTCAGACAAAACCTCAGCAACCTCCACAGCCAACGCTGAAACTACCTCTAAGGTTGTCATAACAGGCGGTATCCCTGTGACCTCGACCGGCACCGTCCCTGGTCTTAGCACGAGCACTAAAGCCCTCCCGTCACTCACTAAAACTGGTACTGCTACCAACATCGCTATACCCGTCATCACAGTTCCCCCGACCAGCAATGCACCGTTTATGCGGAAATCAAGCCTTCCAGAGGGTACTGTGTTTATTGCCGTCGGCTCGGCACTTGCGTTTTTTGCCCTCGCGGTTATTGCATGGCGTGGACTCGTTGCGTGGAGTCTTCACAGAAGCGTGAGGAAGGCAGCGACACTTGTGCACATTTCCGATACAAAGACCAAAACTATGCTACGACCTCCCCCCAACGGCTCTGGGGGCTTCTATGCAGGCACTGGCCCTGGCTCCCAGTTGAGTCTGGACCATATTGCTACCTCTCCTCGAACCACAACCCGTCCTGACGGCCGTCAAATGACACCAAACCACTCACTTTTCTTTTCTCCTACAGCGGGTGCTTCCGGTGCGCCCGGTGACCGTCGCTCCGCGTACTTGCCAGCTGGATACTACGCATCTGGCCAGCGTGATTCTCTGATTATGTCACAGGGCCAAGCAAATAATAGTCATACGCATCTACACACACAGAGTGTATCAAGCACAAGATATGGGGGTAGGAATGTTGGTGTTAGTCCACCAGGGAGCCCAATGATTGGGCCACAGGGGATGGCTGTAAGGGCGGGGGCGAGTACTGCATCTTTGAGTTTGCCGCCGACAGGGAGGGCCCCGAGTGCTTACCTAGAGGATTTATTTGAAAGTCATAGAGCACCACAGGGTGGAAATGGGAACGGAAGGGGATACTGAGGGAACGAAAAGAGTGTACTGAGTTAACTTTTCATGTTGATCAATGGCCTTTATATTCTATCTTGTTTAACCTTTTAACTGTTATCCTTTTGTCTGCCTATCACCGGCCATTCATGTTTTTATTATTGCGGTTTGTGTCGTTATGGGGTATGGCGCTTCGTGTATTTCTTTCTCTTATGTCTACTTTCCCCCTCTCCCATCCCACCTGAACTCTATATCGGATTAGTGGTTAATTTCCCCCTTCTGCCGTTTCCCTTTTAAAACAGTACCGCTGGACGTTGCTTCTAAAGCTTCTTCTTTGGCAAGGGTTATGTTATCCGTGTGTTAATGTTTAGAGGAGGAACACCTTGTTTTTTGTTTTCCCCCCTAATTTAAGTCATAGCTCTGAGGTCAATTTGGTGTTAATTACTTTGTTATTTCTTGTTTATTTGGGATATCATAAGTCCTGGGGTTTATGATGTATTTAAGCTAAGCGTGACGCTCTGTTTCCCATTCACTTGTATTAAACTTGGCCGCTGATCTGAACTCATTTCGGGGACAGGTGTGTGGTCTTTTTTGTTGTGAGTGGTCTAGATTATTTGTTGTATGCATCGTATTTGAATTACAAAGAAATTGATACCGATGGATGTTATACGTGTATAGGCTGACTGATTTTGGCTGTTGGCTAAAGTATTTATACATAATATGCTTACGGTTTACATAGTAGTGTGGTAATATAGATAAAAGTTATGCTATACTAAAACGCTTACATATAGTCTTAACCATGTCATGTAATTATTAGGAAGTTACCAGCGACCGGCCATATTTCCATTGCTGTTGTTTCATAGATGTGCGTTTACAGATTGTGTTAGTAGGGTTTGATTTAGCTAGTCTTAGTACATATATTATATAGCTACTAATGACTAAAGCACTGAACTTATTGGCCAATAAGATGTTTGGTAATTCACGAGCTAATGATCTGGAACCATCTTCACAATCAATCACTCGTCAAATATGTAGCAAGTAAAAGCATTTTCTCACAACCACTTCATTTCAATTGATCCCTCAACCCAACCCAGATATTGAGGTAGCAAAACTCTAGCCAAAAAGTCCCGAGCCGTTAAATGTAAGGTTAGTAAATATCTTTTAAAGCGGAATTATTCAAGGGAAACACCTATTGCATACCTGGCGACCAGTAAGGGGTTAATTATACGGTCTTCTTTCTTTTCAACTAAGTCTATTTTACCTCTATATCTTATTCAAATATCAAAAGCCCTATTAGAAAATCAAGGGGTAGATATCTACAAGAGAATATCACAGGGGGAAAACAGTGACACAAAAGACCGGAGTATAGTGTATAACATAGTATACCTATATATTGATATACTATTTTTAAGAGCGGGTATATAAAAAATAGACATTAGAAGGAATATATTCTCAATAACCCTTGTTCCTCTCAATAGAGCGGTAGTGCCCTTAAAATTTCCAGCGATTTGTGGATATTTTATGTGTCTGGAATCTTGGTTAATTTTTTAGGTACTGGTATGTGTAGATGATGGGATGAGGTTCCATCCTTAGCAAAGATTAGCATTCAACTACCTCTATCCAAGTCGTATAGCTAACTTGTTCCTGAATACCTTGGCTAGGAGGCTCCACGTATTATGATGAATTAATCAACAAACCTGTTTAGCCCCAGTGCTCCATTTATCTATAAATAATCCATTCATTGAATGAACTTTCTCCTAAATAGAGGGTACGAGTGAGATTTCATGATCGCTATAACTATACTCGCTTCTGTCACTTTGGGTACGGGCCGCAACAGGGCCTCCACACCAAAAAGTGAGGTGCTCACAATATCCTCAACAACCCAAGTAGTATATCTTAATCATATTCTATTAGTAGTCCTATTCCTACCATACCTCAGCTTCCTCTCCCAAGACCCCCTATAGTTCTTTTCTATTCCCCCTATTTTTAGTGGCTATAAACTCAGACCAATGTAGGTACTTCACTTTTTGGTGTGGGGACTCCGTTGCGACTCGTACCCAAAGTGACAGACTTTATTTTTCAGCGAGTATATGCTCACTCTTCCCGCGAAAGTGCAACAGCTCACAAGTAGTAGTATAGATAGATAAATAAATCATAAATAAATAGAGCACAAGTGGTAGTTATATAACTTGAGGCACCCCATATAATTCCATCGCCGAGCTATCACTATAATCACGAGACAGGGTCACTTATCTTATCGCAGTAAACATCCTATGACTTGCTTTTCGCACCAATCATAAGATTCACCTACTATCTCCGAGGGGTAAATCGCCTAGACCCAAAGCCTTGAAAAATACAGAAACCTCCTATATAGTCTCTCAACCTAGGACAGATTAGAAAATGGTTCTTTAAAGTACATGCATTGCTATTCGCTGGCAGAATCCCAACATGGTTCCAAACCTGAAATACTCCAACAAACTAATCAACAAACCAAAGAAATTACATTCACCGTGATAGAAAGAGAAAAAATATATAACTACCATCATACCCTTTTGTAAAACCGCCTCCTTATATTCACTCCAACAAAAGTCCTTGTACTATGGTTGAGGGAGGGAACCCCCCGGAATGTTTAAAAAAAACCAGAAAAACGAGAAAATACTAAAGCCTCCCAAAGTCTTCCTCACAGGTCTAGCCTAGTAGAGCCTCAACCACCCTATCCGCCTCTTCCTCACTTAGTGATCCCTTTTTCTTCGAACCTACTGTGTTCAGCGCTTTCACAACCATCGTCACAGAGAACCCCATATTCGTAAATCCCTCTACAATACTCTGGTCATAACCACCATATTCAACCGCCCTCTGTTGTCCTTGTACAGCCCCACTTGCACTCCCAAGCCCTCCTGATGATGACAAGTTTTGTGGGGCACCGGCATACCGCACAGCCCACTCCCGAGCACGGGTTTTGAAGAGCTGTGGTGTAGTTAACATCATCTGTGCAACTTCCGCATCTTGTGGATCAGAGGGCTCAGGGGCATCGAGGAGTGACTGGAGAGAGAGGAGTGCGGTTTTGATGGTGAGGACTGGTGACCATTTCTGGGAGAGTGTGTCGAGACAGATAGCACCCTGTTGAAACAATCAGTATCGGATAACTGGGCCAAGGGGCAAGCACATGCGAATGAACGGGATATTACAGTTTGGCTGCTGACATTTGGGTGCCAGACTTTTGTTTCAAACTTCATCTTCGGTGGCATGAATGGATAATTGTCAGGCAACTTGATGTCAATCACGAACTCCCCTCCTTCATATGGTGTTCCTGGGGGTCCTGTGAAACGGCCCTGCAAGTGCATCATGTCTGCTGGATCAAGAGGCGTTGCGTGCATGCCCGACGAAGTGTCTTTGGCCATGTCATCTAGCTCCTTCAAAATGCGTCGTCTGGTAGCCATTGCGTGGGGTGTAGTGTTTTTGTGAAAGATGTAGGAGAGGTGGGAGTGGAGGAGGTAGTGGAGGGGAGACAAATGGTGTGTTGATAAGGAAAAAGAAGGCTGGGAAGTGAGAGGATAAGTATGGCCTTTCTATTTTAATGGCTGGCGTGACCTCTATTACTGACTCGCCCGTAGAGGAGAGTTGCAGCAAACTAGATTAAGGAGCCTTGCGTCACTTCAGGATCGCTCGGATTCTAAAATGGATGCGTGCAGAACCGCTTGTAAAAGTAGTAAAATAGATAGCGGTACCTGCCTGACGCGCGCTCAGAATTAGCTTGAGCAAAGCACTCGATGCAGGGGTGACATAGGGTGGCACCAAGAACTTGATAGCCACTCACAATCCAAGGTCTTCGGTGAATGCAATTATTCTCACGTTCTGTGTTGATAATTCTTGGGAAGCCTTGTGAAGAGGCGACTCTGGGGAGTCCGTAACGTCAAGGGGCCCTCAGATCAGGCGGGGTTAATTGATCTCATGCATCTTATCTAATCGGTATTCACGTGACTCTAACGTGCAATCTACCAGCCAACCCACCAACCCACCAACCCACCAACCCAGCCCAGGCAATGCCTAACAATGTCAGGAAGAAACTAGCTAAATCTCTGTATGATTTAAAACTCATTGAGCGTTCTCAATGAACGTATAGAAGCTAATACAACCCCTGAACAGGAAAAAAAAGTTCAATATTTCGAAGCACAAAACCCAGATAATATCTGCAACAAAGCTTCACCATCAACAGTACACACTTTAAGGACACAGAGACTAAGGGAGCTAAGAAGAAGAAAATAGTTAAATAGAAAACTTGAGAAGACAAAACCCTCCCATGCTGACTGAAACACGCTGATATCTGTAAATCGGAATTGCTTTCCCATCTATTCACATCTGCTATTACTCCTGAATCCCAAGAAAATCGGTCTTCAAAAGCACAATATAAAACAGCGTAAGGATGGTTTAGATCTCCCTTTTGCACGTGGACAAGAATAGTGGGAAATTGATCACAAGTCGTCGAGCTGCTTGGAGATTGCCTCCAGCTCTGCCTGGGAAGCTTTGTACTTCTCGAGCGTCTCCTCGTACTTCCTTTCCCAGCTGTCTCGCTCAGCTTCGACAGTGGCAACCTTGCGTTCGTAGTGTTCTGCCTTGACGTCGGTGAGACGTAGCCTGGTGAGGCGGGTTAGATGCATTTCGATAAACGATTTCTGGAAAGGAAGTATCTTTCTTTGATTGTGTGGATTTATTAAAAGGGAAACTTGCTTCTCGTTTGTCTCTCTCAGGTTCTTATCTGCTTCCTCTGCCTCTTCCTCCAGTAACTGCAGCTTCCTGCTCAGCGAGTCCACCTCAGTACCGTGGGCAGCACCAGTATCGGCGGCGTTCTTCGCCTCAGCTAGTGCTTTCTCAAGCTTTTCAACGTCTGCGTCAAGGAGACTGTTTCGGTGGGTGAGAGATGCAATCTCCTGTTCCTTTGTGAGATTTTCTTGCTCGAGAACCTTGACTCGGCCTGCAAGCTCCTCGTTTTTGGCCTGGGCCTGTTCAGTCTCCAGGCGGAGAGCATTCATGCGCTATTAGAAAGTTAGTGATAGGTAATACTTATACATGACCATAAACAGAGAATAATGTATCGAAAGTATCAATAAATCTAGGCAACTGTTTCGAAAACATAGGAAAGATAAGGGGTAACAAAGTGATAACACATAAAACGAAATAGAAAGCAACGAATACTTACTTCTCTGAGCTTATCCATCTTGAAGGCTTAAGGATCTGAGATGAACAGGATAAATATTTGGTATATAGATATTGTCTGAAGGTTTTTGAAAAAAGATGAGGATGCTATGGGGGAGATGCAAGGACAAAATAAGAAGAAGGGGATGGAAATGCGTTGGCAGCAGAGGAGCGGACGGCCCTGTGGTGGGGTCAGTGCTCACGAGAGCGCGGGCTTGGCAGAGGGGCAAGCGCCGGGGTCATAGGGCGGCATGGAGTGGCTGGGGTCTCGGTGGATCGTTGCCGTAGAGACCTGCCAAGCCAGGGGTCTCACTTTCCTTGTTTACCTCATTCCTTAGCCCTTGGAACGGCCCTTACGTTTCTTTCATCACGACCGCTACTAGCACAACAACCTCCTTCAACTCCATTCTTGGCCTTTCAACATCGCGACAATCCAATTAGCCAGAAACAGAAAACACAATAACCACAAAGATGCTTGCCAACAAGGAAAACGTCCTCATCCACGGGCCCTCCCATGGAGCTGGCAAAATCAACCCTAAAACACCTGGTCCCGCAAAGTTAAACCCAAAAACTCCTTATCAAGTCACGTTAAATGACGACAAGCTACAGACGGGCAAAAGTAATCTTTTCGCTGGAAAGGACCCGTCTATGTTCATTACCCCTGCTGGCCCAAGACGTGCTGCTCTTACGGGAAAGACTACAAATGCAAAGGCTAGACGTGCTCCCCAGTCTGGTGGGGAAGATGAGGGACAGAAGTCCCTCCAAAAAAATGGTCGCCCTGTCCGTACGCGTCTTTCAGTTACAACGGAGGTAACTCCTCTCCTTAACGAGGATGGTGAAATCCCAGAAATCGAATATATGCCCCCTCGTGAAAGAGGTATTTCATTCCCTCATTTGCTTACTTCGAAGCACACGCTCACAAGATTATAGAGCTTCCCGATATCCCTGATGATTTTCAAATCCCAGATTACGAAAAGCTCAGCAAACACATCTATAGCGACTGCCACCGTCAATATCTCTATGATATTGATGAATCCGGGAAATCCATGATTCAACGCCAGCTCGAAGAATCTGAACGCCAAATTTCAGCCCTTCTAGATGCAGAGACCGACCAAATGCTGTCCGAAATCAAACCGAAAAGAGCAGTCAAGAAGGCTGCTGTCCCGAAATCATCAACTATCACTACCACTAAGCTGAGACACAAGCGTTCTACCACTCTCACAGACAAGCCAGCCCTGACCAGAAATCGTTCCGGAGACATGGCAAGACCCACCTCCGCTATGAGTAATGGATCTATCAACTCCCGCCCATCTACTGCTGCATCCATCAGAGCTGCCACTGCACTCTCCCAGCGTCCGCCCTCCTCTGCGTCTATCAATCGCCCTGTGACTGCGGCCTCCCAAAGATCTGCACCCAAGACACACTCTAGGTCTGTATCTGGGTCTCTTACTAAAAAGCCAACAGGCACGCGTGACGAATCCATCCGCCCTAGCTCCCGTACTACAACTCGGTCTTCCCACCCTGATAGCCGCATGGTTATTGCAAACTCCAAAACCACAATTGGGTACACCACAGGTAAGGAAGTTGCCAAAAGCGTCAAGAAAGCCTTGGAACTACCTAAAATGGAAACTGCACTGGAAGTCTGTGAAAGAATTTTAAGAGAGGACGAGGAGAGACAGAGTCAAATTCCTGTATTGTTCATTAATGATGAAGATGAGGAGGTTGACGATCTTCTTAAGACGCTACCATCTATGGATGAGGTATTTGCAGAGGAAGAGGAGTTCTTCCTTACTCTTCCGAGCCTTGGGTAAAAATGAGAGGTCTTGGATAGACCCCTCAATCATCACAGGGCAACAGGAAAAGATAAGTTTAAGCACAAGAGGAAGTTTTCAAGTATTCATACCCTGGGATGGAGGAATTTGGGAGTAGTAATGGAGTTAGAATTGTTTTGACTTTTCTTTATTGTTTCTTTTGTCAGGATTAATGATTGTTACGACTGTATTTTGTATACCAGAGATTGAATGGTAACTTGTTTACATATTTTAAAACAGGATTTCAGCCTCTCTTTGCAGAAAGACAAGTGCAAGTGCCAATGATGATGTAGACTTATCTCGAGGACTGGCCTACTACCTCTAATACCTGAAGAATCCTAAGTTCTTGATGATACATAAGCATCATGTTGTTTAGCGAGGGCTTTGACACACCAGTAACCTACCCTTCTATAAATTCGCCGAGTGATTTAGCATGATCTACATTGAGTATCCATGTAAACGAAGTGTATAAGTGTCGTAACTGGTTGGGTGGTTCTCCATAATGACAGGAGATACATGAGTAGTATCAGAGTCATCGACTATCACTCGATACCGATAACTCTTTGGCTTTGCAATACAAATATCTTTATTAACGAATGACCAGGCGAACTAAGGCTACAAGAAATGTGTCTAGGTGCGGGGTATATTACAATCCGAACCGGTTAAAAAAATCATTGGCCCCAAGTAGGCATTGACTTTTGAAACTTTCATAATCGCTGACCTAGGGATGAATATAAGTACAAAGTCCCAACTGCTCATCTCTTGGTATCTATTCTCATTCGCACATGTTTTTGGTTCAACAGGGTTAGGTGTAAGTAAACGCCAAGCGGCTTGGCGTAGATCATCGGGCTCGTCAGCCCAACATCCAGCATCGCGTCCACGAACGTCTCGTTAAGCAAGTTACGAAACTACGGAAACCTACACATTCCGCAATGCATTTCCAATTAAGCACCCAGCTCTCTCTACTGGCAGCATTAAGTGCTCCTCTTGTCTCTGCCTTCAAAGACACCTCTCCTTTTTTCCTAATCTCTGCCTCTGAGTACGTTCTGCCTCCTTGATCCTCCTGTCGTGGCCTCACTGACTTGGTTTTTTTTTTCTGGCTAGCCACTTCTCCAACGCCGACTCCGCTCCACCAACACTCGACTCCTCTACATTCGTTCAAACTGCGAAAGGAGTAATCTCGTACTGCGATGCCGACGCTTACATCCTCGTTACGCAGCCCGGCCTGCATGCGAGTGACTTCGCGCATGCTTCTTCAGCACCACGCTTGTCCACCGTTTTCAAAGAGGTTGGGCCGGAACGAGCACAGGCCGTGAGTAAGGTATACGAAGACGGTGTAAAATTTGATGATATTGCCGATTTTCTACAAGACTTTACGATTACTACGTGCGATGCGGAAGTCGAGGAGGTTGACGCAAAGACAGGGAGCTTTGGTGGGTTCGATGATATGAAGCCGAAGCTTATCAGGGTTGATTTTGATACCCTGCCGGAGAAGGGTCCTGCGAGGCATAAGGCGATTATGGAGAATGGTGTGTCTTTTTGCCCCTCCTCCTCTCTGCGCGGGTTGTTACTAATGGTGTTGAAGATTCGTTCTTGTACTCAATCATCTCGCTTCTCCCAACTTACAAATATAATCTCATCTATACCTCTACTCCCATCTCCATGACCCCTGCTGGCATAAAACAGGCCAAGGCAGATACCCACGAGCTGAAACGCCGCGTTCTCCTTCAGGTCCGTGACGATGACGACAAGCCTAAGGCTAATACAACTCTTCCCGAGGGTAGCTTATTCAAGAAATACCAGTTCTTTAGTTCAGCTATCCTCGTAGGGTACTTCGCCTTGTTCTTTTTATTGAGTATCCTGTATGTGGCATTCAGTGCTTTGAGTAGTCTGCAGGTGTCTTATGGAGCGTTTGAGAAAGAGATGGGACCGGCGGCTGCGAAGAAACAACAGTAGATTTATGGGGGAAGGGTATGGGGGAGAGAGGAGGAGATGAGTATGTGGGTAGAGATAGGGATGTAAACGACGGTGTTATTTGCGATTGATTTTTGTTGACTGGATGTTATTTGCTTGTATGTATCATATCCGTAATAACTGGTTCCATGGGCCGTTTTATCTCTACTTGATTTTTTGACGTCAGTGTTCATACAGGATTGGTGGGGAAAGATAGTGTTTGACTTGGGTTAATGGACATTGGTATTGTAATCTAGACGGGTCGGATGGTAACTTGATAGTACTATATATTCTTACCCGCCTATAATTCTTTCCCTTGGACCTTTCTCGCGCTATTTTTAGTGTAGAAGAAATGTTAATAGCTTAGAGCTAAAGGTCTGATAAACACATACACTAATATAATCATAGAGAATCACTCGTTACTCTTGAAAGATCTAGTGTTGTACTATGGGTATCGAATAGTATAGTGCCGGTACAAGCAGGTTTTGGGTCTATGATGTAAGAGGCTTCGCCTTTAGGAGCACATATATACTTGTCCGCCAGCACAAGAGCCCGGGGACAGGAGGGGTATGCACGGGCACAACCGGGGGGGGGGTAGATAAGTGGTGGTATAAATTTTGGTATCATGTATTGGATTATATGCTATTCTTGGTAATGGAATCTTCCTGAAACTGTTTAATATTGGGAATCATAGCTAGTTATTTGCCTTATTTGTAGATTTCAGGTGAATCTGTAGCTCCGAGACATCTCCGTGCGTACCCCCCCTGTTTCCGGGTTCTTATGCTGGTGGACAAGTAGAGGCCATAGGAGCACTCACTTGAGCGAGTCCTAGGCCTAGTAATCTACTCTCGTCATCTATTTTGCCACATCTAGTATAGCGCATGCAGTGATAAAAGTGACACGGTTTTCAATTTCTTATAACTCTACAACCACAACAGTTATTACCTAATAAAAAGATATGGGGCCTTTTATGGTACTAAAGAAGCTCTATATCTTTTTGTTTTGTTATAAAAGCTCTGGTTGTAAAGTTATAAGGGTCTAATTTTGGATGTAAAAAAGGGGAAGTGGAACATTCTATAAAATACGCTGGCATGACCAGACATGCTAATTTCGCTTTTCTTTTAAAGTGAAATTATGGGCTTAGTACAAATGTGTGTATCTGGTCACCACTGTGTAATATGTGGAATGTCACTCTTGGTAATTCTGAAAATCATGCTTAGGCCAACATAACTTTGCAAAGACTGTTCCTATAACCTGATAAATAGAGGTAGAGCTTTATTACTATCATAGGAAGCTACTAGTTTTTTGGTTTATTAATTTATCACTTCTAAGGGGGTGTTCCACTGGCATTAGTATTGTGTCACGTTTAAGACCGCATGCGCCATACTTGCTTCTGGCCACTCTATCACAACTTGGCTTGTGGTTTGGATTGGTGGTAATAGATAGATAGAATAATAACTAGAAAAGAGCACCATTATTAATACTGCTATTGCGAGCTTTACTTACTAGCTATATTTATGAATGAGCTTGCTGGGCTTTATGGGTAGGTGCGTTTGTAGTCGAGTGATTTTTTGTTGTCTATTACACATGATTTATCGCTCATGCACGGGCTGAATAGTGAAATAGAGAAATTAAAAAAATTATGCGATTACACCCTTAACCTATTTTCACCTAACTAGTACTATATTGTAAGTCGTAACTCTTTGATCTGGAGAATAAACCTCCTATTTTACCCTATATTAAGTACTCCTGCGCAGACTCTATAAACCACCAACCCAAGCCGCTAGAATTTTAAACCTTCTATGATAACTTTTAGATATCTAACCAACCTACCTAACCTGACCCAAGAAGAAAACATTCTTTCCCACCATCTAACAAACTACGCATCCAATCCCATACATGGCTCTCTCAACCTCCTTCTTAACTCTATACCAGTCCTCACGACGCGTCGCATACTCGTATACTTCCTCCACTCTAAAGATACCACCAAAGCGACTGGGGTCTGCTATCACAGTTGCCATTTGCCGGGCGTGGCTAGGGTCGATAAGGTATATCTGACTTAGTTCGCGGAGGGCATTGAAGTATGCCTCTAGGGGTTTGATTTTAAGAGTGGAGATATAAGCATGATAGTGGTTCATGTCGCTGTAGGTTGTTAGTGTATGAGAAGTAAGAAGGGAATAGAAAGAGAGAAACCTAATAAGTTTTATGGCACCGTCAATGCTGATGCGTTGTCGTTTAATGTGCTTACAGAGTGAAGCGAAGAGACGGACTCCGACTTCTTGGTTAAAGACGTCGAGAACGTTTTTGTCGGTGCTGCCGATGAGCAGCTTTGTATGACTGCTAACAACCTCAACCACCTGGACTGCGGTAGCACTGGGGCCGATATCAAAATCGACCATTCCTTCGCCTCCTACGCCGGCTAGCACTCCAGGATTAAAGTCAGTTGCCTGTTGTGTAGTGGCAAAGATGTGGTCGACTTCGTCAATGAGAACGTCGATTCCCATGTTGAGGCCTGCGGCAACTCGCTCGTCGAGCATCTGTTCAAACCGCTTCTTCTCTTTTGCGGCTGGGTTAAGAAAGTCGTTCCGGTCTGTGAGCTTTGCAGCGACGAGTTCTTGCTCGTAGAAAACGTCAATCATTTGTTGAATTAGGTCCCCGACATTGACGAGTTCAAGGAAGGTGACCAGGGGAGCGACACGGTTGTGTTGGGTTACAGTACGGGGGTTGTAGGCGCTCAAATGCTCCACAGCTTTGTCAAAGCCAGCTTTAACATGCCGAGGGCCAAGAACTTGGAGTAGGGCGATAAAGATTGCCTCACATTGTTCCTTGCTAGCGGTGGAATTAGCTACTATTTTCAAAAAAGGGAATGAGGCGGAAATACGCTTCTTCGCCAGTTTGACCTCCGCTGCGTGCGAATAGAGCTGCTCGCTCAAGGCTCTCTTTGGCGTTGTGGACGAGGGACAACGCAACTTCAAGGCTGAAGAGTGAGCGGATACCCTCTAGCCGCGAATTCATGATTGCGGCTTTTGCCGCGAGTTCTGTTGTTGGCGGCGGGCCAACACTACCAGTTCCAGGTGTCTCAGTAGTTGTGTTCGCATATGGACTAGGGTCAACAGCTTCTACTTTTGCGGGAAGGACTACACTGCTCCGTGCAAACGGGGAAGGTATTACTGATACAGGCATTAAGATAACCTTCTTGAATGTTGATAGAAAATCTCGTTTATCAGCCTCGCGGTTGATATTGGACATAAAGAATGACTCGGTTGCCGCGTCTGCATCCAGTATCTTTCTGACTGTCAGTATACCCCCCTCTCAAGTTTAAAGAATATCTAGAGTTATATAAACCTTTCTCTCCCATCGCTCCACCTCTGCTTCTCCGCGCTTTCTGAACCACTCTAGTTCATCACTCAGATATAGATCGATGTGACTCTCCCATACTCGGCTTACAACAGTGCGTACGTCATCTGTCCACCGCTCTTGAGTGTACCCTTTAGTTGGTGTTAGGGTACGCGCAAAATCAATGCATTGTGTATATATCCCTGCGACTGCTTTAAGGTACATTTCTGTATCCCTCTCGTGTGCCTCCTCGAGTATGGGTGCAATGTACTCTGATATTACATCCTCTGCAACCCTATCAAGAAATGGTAGCATCGCATTAACATGTGGAGGGAAGACACGGTCTATAACTGAAGACTGCTCATTAAGGACTATAGAGAGGCGAGTGAAAAAGGTCGATGAAGGCTGGAGTGAGAAGAGTCTAGGTGTAGGCTTGTCAAACGAGTCCATAGGGTTCCCAAGCTTTTCTCGTTCAAACATGACCGGGTGCTTCTGAACAAAAAGCTGTACGCATGCCTGACCGCCATTGAGAAGTATGAGAACATTAGCATAACGCTTCATACGTCCGTCTATATCACCTGACTCATAGCCCCTGAAAATAATTAGTATAGAAGAAAAGGTGGGTGATATCCAATGACCCACCCTTCAAACTCCCTCAATGCAGCATTCTCAAATATCCCCGTCATGAGGTTCAACCTCTCTATACGTTCTCCATACCCATACGCAGTATCACTCAGTGCAAACACTTTCATCTGTGCCAACATCTGCGCCTGCTGCTCTGGGTCCCTAAAGATCCTAAATACAACTGGATCCGTATGCGTCTTCGCCTTCGCAAGATCAAAATACAACGGCGCAAGGGCGCCATATACCCTCCCATACTCTTGTCTTGCAAACCCACGGACGCTTTTTACACTTGGTAGCACTGTGAGAAGGCTCGCCGGATCTCGTAGACTTGCTCGTGGAAGTTTTGCTTGTAGTGGTACCATCATGTCGATATTGTCACTCATGGGCCGCCGCGCTTTTGTCTCCTCTTCCGATGCGTCAAATAGAGTCGAAGATCTATCGCCGCCTGTGACTGCGGCTACCTCGGCGGATTTGGCAGCCATGGTAGCGCGGCGTCGTTTCATAGCTTCTTCGAAACGTTTTCGCGCTTCAGTCTCGTTCCAGATGCCCATAAGGCGCAGACGGTATACCCAACGGGTATCATCGTAGACCATTTCTTGCATTCGGCGAGAGACGCGAGCAAAGCGGAGGAGATCGGGCACGGGGAGGTACTCGAGGATTGTCGAGAGGATTTCTGAACCAGGGCATGGTAACTCAGCATTGTGTTATAGGTAGAAAAGGAAGGGCAGGTGGAGTAATAGAGTGAAGAGAGGAAAGAGAGATCAACCAGCTGGTAAGATAGGTTTATGGGAGCTGCCTAGCTGGAGCTGGGAGCGGCGGCGGGTCATGGCTGGAGGGACGAGTTCCATCTTTGCGGCCGGGAGTGAGCGGACGCCTCTAGTGGAGGCTTGTGCTGGGGCTGGCATAGTGGGGGAATTTATGGAGAAGCGGGTGGACATTTTTGGAGGAGTATGAGGAATCCAAGGAGAATGTTTGTGGGTCCCCAGGAGCGGTGATGGTGGGGTAGTGGGGAGGATGTTGGTGATAATGGGTTGAGGTGGGATGTGTGTATGTACGAGATACTTAGCAACATACTCAGTGACGCTGAGACAGGGGTTCTAGGAATCACGTGTGCCAAGACATGTGGCGGAGAGGTGCTGTCGAGTGATTGACTGTGATGGTTATTGAGAGATATAATTTTAGAGCGGGAGCCAGCGGTTTCTCTATATGAGGCTAGAGTAGTCATTTGGTAGAAGTGGTTATTTTAGGTGACTAGTTAGACAATTTAGGACAATCCCTCTCTAAACTCAATCTCCGTAGCCACCTAGATATCCTTATTGTGTGAGCTATTTGATGAGAGGGTGGATTTGATGAATCTAATGTTCGGATAGGATGGATAGGATGGATGAAAGTGAATTCACATTCATTTTTGGCCCAAGTAGGATGTCTGGTTCTTGTGGGGTAACCGTATAAGATTTCTTTAAGATATATTCTGCGGGAGAAGCAACTAACACACACATACATATATATAGTGATGTATCAAATAAAGAGGACACGAGACACAGTGATACAAATAAACAAGAACACCCCCAGCCCAACCTTTAGGGTACTAAATAGTGCAGCTCTATACCCATACACCCAACATACAGCGAGAACAAAAGAAAAAACATAAAAAACAGATATTTACATAAAACATTACCTATGCATCAGCTAAACGATCGAAACGGGCATGCAACCAGAAACCCCACCTATAAACCCCCCGCAGAACCACAAAAACAAAAACAAAGAATATACAGTCGAATATCAGAAACTAGACATCGGGGTCAGTCACTTCCGAGAGGTGCCCTCTGTCGCAACCTCACTGATCATTTAACAAACACATAGATATTATTGTAGGCCTGAATATGGACCTTCCATCATCCCACGCAGCGGAAATTCGGCCACCCACCCCTGCTAATGCTGAGATCCGTAATCCGGACTATACCCGCACTTCTACGCATACGCGTTTCTGGACTACGACCCGATTACCGTCCCCAATAATACTATTCACCCGACCCATACAAAACCTCAGTCCGTAACCCCACGCAGCCTCCTCCCATCCCCCAATTTCCCTCCAATTTCCCCTCCAATCACCCCATATCACTCGCACGGGAATCACGGCACTCGCGGCCCGGACCCACCACTACCACCCCTCCCCCCTAATTATCCTCACTGCTGTAAATAATGACCTTCGCATTTTCCGGCTTACTTTTGTGATCAACAACCACGTACCCACCTACTCTCCATGCACCATTCAGGAACTTTTGACACTCCTCTACCAATTTCCCCGCCACCTCTCCAGCCTGCTGACACGTTATCCAATTCCCCGGAATCGCGCATATCCCTATCGACGCCGTATCCAGTGTTTTCAGCAACTTACACACAGACCCAACTGTGTTTGTCTGCTGACACCGTTGCCGGCCTCGCGTATACAGTACTGTAGCGGCACTGAGAACGTCTATTGACCACGGTGATGTAGAGCTTGTTTCGCACCGAAGTGATACGCGCGCTGGATATGTGGTTTGGAGGTTGTTTGTTGGTGGGGGAGGGTCGACTGCGTCTGTTGTGTCAAGAAGAATGAGTGGGAGGAGGTGAAAGAAGAGGTGGAGTTTCATGGTGGAGTTTTTTTTTCCTTGTGGGGGAGGGAAAAAAGCTGGGCGCCCGCCCTCTACCCCCCGGGTGGACTATCGCTTCCTTATATGCCTGTACCTGTGATCCCCACAATGCTTGGTATTAAGTTCTGGAAATTCCGCGCCTCCTTAACCACCCCTCCCACCTATCATAAGTAATCATGGCTACACGGCATCTAAAACAGCCAACAACGTGCAGCCACGATAACAGCAAGAAAAAGAAAGGAAAAAGCTTGAACTTCGCCTAGAGGCAGGGGGGTATGGTGTATTATGTCTGCGACCGGGGGGACCCTGGTGCTGCTCTATTAATCCGGCCAAGATGCTTTGGGTATCATGCAGACCGTAGCCTGTCTTAGACGTTTCTTCGTTTGTTGGCTGCATAGGGCACCCCAAGTACTCGCAAGTAGCCTGGAGGAGTAGGATAGCGTCATGCTGGGTCACTCGTAGTTTGTGTGCAGTTTAAAGATACACTATCAGAATCCGGTGATAACGGGGCCTCAAGAGATACTACTGCTTTCTAGGAGATGATCTGCTTAGGCACCTACTTATACAAAACTGAGAATCGGGTCTAGTCTATGTTGCTAAAAACTACATGTAGGTGCTTAAGGTGTATATTCACTTTTAATTTCAAAAAAAACACCTGCATGAAGTAACTTCAAAGCCCTAAACCATATTAATTGCGAATATATTAATACGTTCGCACAAATTCATGTCCATTCATCATAATAGTCCTACTAATATGTCCTCTGTGGGGGTTACATAACAACCATCACTCTCTTATAATCTTAATACGTCCCCTGTGGGGGCCCCATAACACCCATCTCACCCACAGCTCTAACCATGACACTTGCAAACCTCCCCGCCATATCTTCGTCCTGCCTTGCTGTCTCGACACCCATAAGGATCTTCTTGATCCCCACATTTAATTCTCTTGTTCCAGTAGCATCTTCTAGCTCCTTCACAGCCCTCGACTGCTCCTGCTCTGGGAAAGCCCGTAGCTCTCTTAAAATATGTAAAAGCTGGCGATGGTCTGCAACATTAGGCACCGCAATGTCCGCATCAAAGGACGTCAATAAATCCATTTGGGATAATACAGAGCGCTCAGTAGTTGTAGCGATGATAAGGAGTCGTCGGCCTTTGGGAGGTTGTTTACGTAGGAGAACCATGAGGGTCTGGAGTACGGCATTGGAGAAGCGGGGTCCGATAGGGACCCAGTCTAAAATGCGCTCTATATTGTCGACTACGACGACGTTAAGTGGGGATTTATAGGCATCCATGAAGACTTTGGATAGGAACTGAACTTTGCTGGCTTCATTGAAGCCAACCATAGACTCAGGGGAAACAAGCTTGATGAACGGGAACTCGGATGCCATGGCAATTGAGGCAGCAAGTGCAGTTTTACCGGAACCGGGTGGGCCGTGCATAAGGACTGAGACAAGGGGAGTCTTTTCAGACTTGCGAACCTGCTCGACAAAGAGGCGCCCTTCTGCAAGAATATTTTCGATATTCTGGGAGTAACGGATGACTCCCCCTTGAATACATGATTCAAGCTCTTCTTCACTCACACCAAATGCAGGCCGGACTTCCTCTAGTGCATTCATGAAATCTTGACGATTGACTTTCATATTTTCGATATCCTCAGATATCCCCGCGACAGTACCGACCTTGACATGACGGTTGAATGCAAAGGAGGATGCACTCTTAATAAGACCACCAATTTCAGCACCAGAGAAGTTCTTTGTTATAGCTGCGAGCTCATTAATATCCACATCTGGGTCGATGACATTGTTATCGCGCATTTTGTTGGTGTGAATTTTCAAGATCTGGCGACGACCAAATTCATCAGGAAGAGAGATCTCCATATGGACTTCGAGGCGACCTGGACGGAGGAGAGCTTCGTCGATCATGTCCATACGGTTAGTCATACCGATAATGAGGACGTTGTTAAGTTGGTCGACACCATCGAGCTATATCTGCTCCATCAATGATTTGTCCCGGTAGATACTTGTGAAGGGGGGTTAAACCTTCGAAAGCAACTGATTGACCACTGAGTCTCCAACACCGGTTCCATCATTCTTGCTCCCTCTCTGTTTGCAGATCGCATCCAGCTCATCAAAGATGATAATGTGTAAACCACTCTCTTCTGCTTTCTCCTTATATTCCTTTTCCGCATCTGCAAAAAGCTTTCTAATATTCTCTTCTGATTGTCCAACGAACTTGTTTAGGATCTCGGGGCCATTTACAATCTTTGGTTCCCTTGCATTCAACATTTTTCCAATCTGCCTAGCAATGAGCGTCTTTCCCGTTCCAGGTGGCCCATACAATAATATCCCCTTAACGTGCTGGATACCAAGCTTTTCCACCAAACCTGGCGGGAAGATTCTGGAGGCAAACGCTCGGCGGAAGATCTGGGAGAACTCTGTATCAAGACCCCCAATTCCCATGTCTTCGAACTTGAAATTTGGCTGGATAATGGAATTGGCAGCGGGACGCTTATTGGAGCCTTTGATCTTGATAGGAGATTTTGCATCTTTGTAGAATGTTATAAGACTGTGCTGTGTGAGCATACCACGCTTTTCTGGGTCCGCAACAGTAGGCGCTCCTTCGAGAGAAGCCCCAAGCCTAATGATTTGCATAGATTTGACAATGATTAGGAGTTTCATATTACGGATATCCATAACAAGGCGTTGTCGCGGGGCGAAAAATTGGTTTTCGAATATCTAGAATATACTAAGTCAGTGATGGTAATCTCTTGCAAATGAAAATATGACATACCTTAATGAAGTGTCTCGCTAGGTCATCTTGGTCATACTGTTCATCACTAATCTTTCTCCCCACAAAACCCACCTCTAGATCCAAGCTCCCTAGATATGAAGGTCTGCCGCTAGGAAAGTGTGTTGTTGGAGGGAATGGGTAATATGACGCAATAGAGACTGAGTCCGTCAAACTCCATCCAGCCCAATCTCTATGTACCGAGGAGAACCCTGCATACCCCCGTGGGATCTGGCTGTGGGGTTTGACGGAAAGAACACACTTTCGATCGCAGATAATGTACTGGGGACTTGGAAAATCTTGGGGTGAAACGGCAACACTAATAAGATAGCAGTTAGTTCCAAATCCTACTTTGCAAAGTATAGGAGATTGGTGCTTACAAATTGGTGATGATAAATTCATCACTCGGACTTTTAGCAATCTTAAATACCCTCTCATCTTTTCCTATGCTTGCCTTTTGTTCTTCCTTATCCTCCTGTGCTATCTCCTCTGTAGTTAGATCCCTCATAGGAGCTCTATTCGATAGATGTCCCTGATATCTATCTTGGTTGTATCGTAAGTCTGGCTGCTGCTGCTGGCCGCTAGGGACTGGTTTGCGGCTGCTGGACATGTTGGAGCTGTGATTATAGCTATTTAGAAGAAGGTTGATAGCTGAGGCAATTGGTAAAGAGTACTCACCAGGAGATCTATAGAAAGAGACACGGTGGCAAGATCAAGAGACTCTAAAGTCGTAGGATTTTTTGGGCTATAAGATACAGGTGAGGCTGAGGTATATGCCAAGAAATCAGATAAGATTACGACGGGCTTATCAATCAATCGCCTCCAGCACACAATATAGCAACGACCCGTAGATGGGTCACTACATTAGGTCATAGTTTATACTGCACACCAGATTTTTGTACCCAGAACAATAAAATCACTTGAATTAAAAAAAAAAAAAAAAGATGGGTCACTACAATTCAAGTAAGAATAAAACATATAGGTAGATGTAATCTCCTTTACTCTCTTTTTTCTACCTCTTAATCCCTCCCTAAGTTTCTAAATTTTCCGGGTCTATTTTAGAAATCGTTGTGGGGTATATTTCTTAAATACTACCCTAACCTGCATGTATATATATGCTGGTAGATATTTCCTAAATTTCCAATATATGACCCTCGCTTTAATACACTGGGTCTAAAGAAACTGCCTGGACTTCTACGCGAGTTTTATAGAAAATTTAAATAAATTAGTTTTTGTTCCAGGCGTTCGCTAAATGCTCGTAGTTGAGACTTCTGCCGCTAGTGATGACGAGAATCTAGACAAGGGAATTGGAATATATCTGATATAAGATATTTACCTTTGTTATTTTTGCCCTTTTAAGTAGATTTGTGTGGAGCCACGATGCCGCGCCATGCTGCAGCCTCACTGCAGCTATCTCATGGATGCCTGAATAGTTACACAAGCCCTCTAGGGACATACTATCTCCAGTAAACAGGGCCCTGAGCTTCCAGCAAACACCACTATCGACTACTACAGCTAACGATTGAGGTAGTTATGGCAGAAGGCCTCGGTACCGCAGCAAGTATCCTCGCAGTCATTCAGCTCTCAGCGCAGATGACTGCTATTGGTTGCGATTATATCAACAGGGTAAGGCGGGCTCCAGAAGGGCTCGTAAAACTCACCAACGAACTTAAAAGCCTCAGTACAGTTCTTACCAACCTAGAGGTTTTCGAGCGGGAAAATCGTGTATTGGCGGCTTCGTGGGGACTCGATGAACCGCTCAAAGGGTTTATCCAGGATATGGGAGATCTCAAGACTAAGCTAGAGCTTAAAAAGACTTGGTTGGGAATACCAGTATCTCTACTCCAATGGCCTCTCCGGGAAAAAGAAACCCAGGATTATATCTTGCGGGTTGAAGCGCTTAAAAGTCTATTCTTGCTGGCTATGAGTAACGATCAAGTGTGAGTTAGAGTCACTAAAGGTGTAATTCTTGCAGTACTCAATGGAACTAATTTCAATCTCAAAAGGTCTCGGACAAAACTCATTGAAAGAAACGTGCAGCAAATAGATACTCGTCTACACGGAATGGATATAATTGTGGGAGATATTAGGACAACCCAGGTATCTGGAGAAAAGGAGAAGGACGCGTTCCGCATCGGTAGGAATGATAAAAAAGATGTCTATGTATCGGAGGGGATGGATGTTTTGGCTAATGTGTAGTTGTGCGTATTCATATTCAAAGCGGAAAAACGTATGAGTGTTTTAAATTGGCTTTATCCAGAAGCTTCCGACAAGAGGCATACCGAGATCAGTGACCGACGGCAAAAGGGTACTGGTCAATGGATTTTGAGCGCACCGGAGATTCAGGAATGGAGGACATCTCCCCAAAAGCCATTGGTATGGGGCTATGGAATACGTACGTATATCAACACACAAGAAATTACTGTTATATTGTGGTAGTAAATGTGCACTGGAGATCACAGATGGGAGGGGCTCTTGAGAAATATAATGTATATGGTGCATATATAGCTTGAGTGGCTAAGATCAACGTACAGCACCTTTGGTAATATGCCAGGTATCTTTCGGGACATTCTAATCATTTCCACTATTTGCCCTGCCTATATGAGCATGTCCAAGAGAGAAACCTGGTTTTAGAAAGGTGCTGTTGCGGTGAATTTCCTTGTTTCTGGTATGGCCATAGTTATATATACAGTTACACCTCGCTATACGAAACACCAAGAATTCAGGTGATTTCGTTACTCATAACAAGTCTACCGAATATTTCCCTTAAAACAAAAATCCGGATGGATCTGGGAAAAGTTTTTTACAGCAAGGTGCAACTGTATAAATTCTCGCATCAACGCTCTCTCGTGTGGCTTGGGCTACTACAATTTTCATAATGATCTATTATAGTGTATAGAAACTAGCTGACGAACCCGTAGCTGGTGCTGGGAAAACGTTCTTAAGGTGTGCTTCCTTTGGATTTCAAACAGCTTCTGGGATAACCCTGAGTTAAAACCTAATTTTAGTTCTCTGGTAATTGATAATCTGCAAGAACAAGCACCTACGGAGAACTACGGAGTAGCCTATATTTATTTCAACTACAGTGAAAAACTTCAGCAAACCCCAAGGGATGTTCTTTCAAGTTTAGTTAAACAACTTGCTAGTCAAGTACGCCTAGGCTTTCCAAAGGTAATCGAAGATCTATATAACAGGCTGAAGTCCCAGAATAAGAGGCCCACACTCGATGAGCTGTATTTTTCCCTTTCGGAAGTCCTCAAATCGGGTTCATTTGCGCAAACCTTCGTTATCTGCGACGCCCTCGACGAATGTGAGCGAGAACAACGAGTGACTGTTTTGCCAATGCTTCATCGAATGGGAAAAGATGGTGCAAAGATATTTCTTACTAGCCGGGGTCACCCAGAAGACATTCGAGACTCTCTCCAAGGTTCACTTATGATAGAGCTTTTGGCCAAAGAAGAGGACATCGCTAGCTACATCGAACGGAAAATTGCAGAAAACCCTCGGGCGAAGCGCCTTATTGAGGGAAAAAATTGTCAAGACAAGATAATTTCTGAGCTAACGAAGTGTTCTCAAGGGATGTAAGTGTTTTTAAGAGACTATTTGGTTCCTTATCTAAGGCTGATTGCTTGTAGGTTCCTATTAGTTCACTTCCATATCGAGCACGTGTGTCAGCAGACTACCTCGAAACAAGTCTTAATGGAACTTGAGAAGATCAAAAACTCCTCTAATAGTGAGAGGCCTTTGAACAATACATATGATAAAGCCCTGCAAGCCATTCAGGCCCAGTCCCAGAACTCCGCAGATTTAGCAATTAAGGTCTTCACATGGCTTCTTAAAGCACAGCGGGTTCTTACGATCCGCGAGCTTCAATTAGCAGTTTCGATGAAAAAGGGCCAAACTATCTTCGATAGGGATGACTTACCAGACGAAAACACAATACTCGATGTTTGCGCTAGTTTAGTGACAATCGATAAGAACAACGATGTTAGATTTGTTCATTACACTGCTCAAGAGTATCTTCGGGATACTCAGATAATCCCCGGTTATTCAGACATCGGGCCCGCGATTGCTTGCGCAACATTTCTCTCTTTAGACATATTTGATTGTGTTTGCGACTCTAATGATTCTCTTGACTCTCGGCGTGACTTATATCCTTTGATTGGATATGCAGCCCTATACCTTCCTTATCATCTCAAAAAGGCTTTTGGAAAGGATGAAAGGTTGCTATCGAACTTCTTTAAGAGCATAGGGAACATTTCGTCCTATGTACAGGCTCTTGAGGCACCAGAACTTGGGTCATCCTACATACATGACTTGCCAACTCGCTATGATCATTATGCCAAAGGCGTGGCCCCAATACATGCAGCAGCTTGCTTAGGCGAGTCAACAGTAGTTATCCGCCTACTTGATAGTGGCGTAGATTTGGAAACTGCGGATAGTCTCGGCCGAACTGCGCTATTTCATGCAGAGTTTTGGGGGCAGACAAATACAACTTGTATGCTGCTCCACCGAGGCGCTGATTTATCAGTTTTAAATTTAGATGGGGCAACAGCAGTGAGATTAGCGAGATCATATGGGAAATATTACGAGTCCACACTGTTACCTAAGGGAGTTTCCAATCCTAAATCTATAGATAATATAGAAAAAGACCACAGGGAATTTTATGGATACGAGATAATGATCGAGAGATTACTCGAGAAAGGCGCCGATTTTTCATCTGTTGATAGATATGGAAATACAGCAGTAAAAGCGGCGGTGCTCCACGGATACATGCCAGTGGTCAAACTGCTACTTAAGAAAGGTTTCGACTTTTCATCTGCGGACAATTGTGGTGTAACACCATTGCACACGGCTGCAGGTAATGGGGACGGGCTGATAACTCAACTACTGCTCGAAAAAGGTGCGGACCCCTCGCCTAGAGACAACCTCAGAGCTACACCAATGCATATAGCGGCACGCTGCGGGCATGAGTCAGTGGTTCAACTACTGCTTGAGGGGGGTGCCGACCCTTCACTTATAGACAACGATGGACGAACAGCAAGTCAATATACGGAGATGAGGGGAAATTATTACGAGGAACAGCAGCAGCGCTATCTAAATGATGATCTTTCATAATAGAGATAGGTAACAAACGCTTATATCCACTAGCGTATAGAGTAGGCATATGATTTAACTATGAGTACAAGAGCTAACATTAAATACCCCGGGGTAGGGCGCGAGGAAATATACAACAGTGTGGGCGCAGTTCTTCTAGAAGCATTACTTATGGGTATAACACCAGTGAGATTAGTTAATCAAATTTTATAATACTATTGTGATTGAATCTAATTATTTTATATAGCCAAAATAACGAACCTATATCGAGACGCAGCAACCTAATCAACTTCACAATGAGCAGTAGTTTTTGTTAATTGGTGGTATAGAAAGTGTTAATTTATATCAGATTCTTGTCATATATCGATACTATTTTCTCTAGCGGCTATAAGTCTATTTATTTCTATGTTTGATTATATCTGGTGTTGAAATATATTCTGTACTCGCCAGAAGATAAAGTCTGTTCGGTTGCACGTTTTTCCCCATAATATAACACCTAAATTAAAGGAATCCCTGAAAGGAACCTAAGTTTCAATAATGTAGTTAATCTATAAATTAATAGAATGAGATTCATAAATTCACCTTGAAGAAAAATGGCTATACTTTCAAAATTGTGCGCAAGGGACCAACATTTAGCTACCAATTACAACCTTAAACTATAATAATGGAAGGACTGTGACTTCTGGTCTTAGAATAAGAATATACATACCAAAGTTGACCTAAAGATAACTTTCCCCAACTTGGATATCTGTTATGGTTGAGAAACTAGTGTTGAATTACTTTTGTACACCTTATGTATAACAGTTAAAAGGAAACGCTGGCAGTGAACCCCACTATTGCCACTCATATAAGTAAATTCTACTATAATCCTATGGAGCTTCCTATTTCTTTAATTATGAAGTCGGCTATACCAACTCTTAGTTGTAAAGGGGGGACACACTGCTTAGTACTAAACTGAATAGACTTTATTCTCTGGTTATGGAGCGGTAAATGTGTCAAAATCTAATTTTCCCCCGGTAGTACTAGAGCACTGGAATTCAGATGCCCATACGACTGGTAGGGAATTGAGAACCACTGGTGGTCCCCAGTTCACTACCTAGTGGTATGGAATCCCAAATTCCAGTACATAACATGTAGTACCATACCTAGTAACTAGTTATGTACCAGGTACTAAAATTCAGAAACCCGTACCACCAGTGGTGAATTAAATCCCACTGGCGGTAATTTATTACCAGTGGTCTTCAATTCACTACCAGTGATATTGACCTCTGAATTCCAGTATAATGAAGGTATAGTACCGATAAATCCCAGTACTAGTAGTACTACTGGTGGTAAAATAAGGTTTGATATATATACCGCACCATACTCCGACTATGCCCAGAGAATACCCAAACACTTCAACTATTTCAGACCTGGTCGCTCAGTCTATATTAATTACGGCGGTCACTAGTCCTAGGATAACTTTTGTCAAGCACGGTGGTAGCCACATCATGGTGTCAGTATTGTCAACGGGTAAAAATAACTGACATCCTCAACTGATGAGTATAATAGTCGTTACAACAAAGGATCTTAATTGGGTAGGCGAGCATGTAGTGAATAGGCCTAGTACCAGCTAGAGTACCCCGTGAGCACTTGAACTTCTAAAAAAAAGTCTCTAGAATTATGGTTGTGGTTAAAGAGTGGTGTTGTAGTAACCTTGTGTAAACGTTATTTATACTCATGGCTTATGGGTGCCGGTTATTTCTGTCGAAACCTGTCTGGTGGTTGTAGATCCTACTAGGTGATGATTTATTATATTAGATATATATAAAATAAAGTTACTTTAGGCTATATTGTTATTAGACGCTACACTCATGTTTTACTTGAAGGGCTAAAAACACCGTACTCCTTGAAGATTATTTCTTAATTGGACCTGCTTTAAGCAGTTTTATTCGATTATACATTTGTAATGCCATATTACAAAGAATCTATTGTTTTTTTTTAGCCGGTACCTCCCCATATGCTACTAATGCCGTTCACGCTGTTAAATGAAGAAATCAAGTTAGCTACTGAAATATAGTTATGTAGAAGGGTAGTTAATGTCTTACCATTCTTGGCTTTGATCGGACAATGCTATCAACTCTCAGCAGCATCTCTGTAGCTTCCGAGGCAGAAGAAACAACAGCCCTCTTTAGCTTGTAACTTTCAATCTATCATGCAACGCACATTTTAGCTAGGATTAACAAATAGTAGCATTGATAAATCACTTACTACACCAAGCTCCCTCATATCTCCAATCCTTCCACCTGGGTGGTAAAGGTCTAGTCCAGAACTAGACATTCCTTTATTGATAGCAGCACGTAACTTCGCAACCAATTCGCTGCTGTCAAAACCAGCGTTGTCGGCTAAGATTGTTGGGAGTTGCCTTAGAGCCCTAGCAAATGCTTCAATAGCAAGTGCCTTTTTTCCTGGAGTATTCTGTGCAGCCTGTTCAACGGCCTTGCTCATGAGCATCTCCGAACAACCACCACCAAGAACAGTCCTTGTTTCAACAACAGTTTGGGACAGGACAGAAAGAGCATCATGGAGAGACCTATCGGCCTCATCTAACAGCTGCTCAGTGGCACCTCTGAGAACGATTGTACAAGCTTCACCAGCTTCAACGCCCGAGAACTTTATCAGTGTATCCTCTCCAATAATAACCTCCTCGATGAGATCACACCGACCAAGCTTGACAGACTCGGGGTGATCGAATGTAGAGGTGATTTCTCCTCCTGTAACAAGAGCAAGGCGCTCGATACCGTCAAAATCGGCGTGCTCAATAGAAACAATACCGGCATCTGCAAAGAGTTGCTCTGGCCAGTTGTAGATGAGCTGGCGGTTGACGAAACAGTTGATGCCATGGGCTTTAATCTTCTCGACTTTGGCGCGCATCTTTTCACGTTCAGCCTTTTCAAGCTCGGCGAGCTTGCCGGTGGAGTCGACCTTGACACGGGCACCAAAAATCTTGATTTTGTCCGTGTCCATAGCTATGGGGGGGGGGGTTAGAGATAAACCACTGTTGTAAACGAGTGGAATTTTTACAACTTACCAGTGTTTGCCACGAGGATCTTTGCGTTCTCAAGTCTCTTGGGTTGGTTGACACCAATTCTTTTATCTAGAATGAATCCCTCATCTAAATAGGAATCGCTCAGCTTTCCACCCGCCTTCTTGATGATCTGAATATTGTTCAAATTGGTGCTCCCCTTTAGCCTAAGCACCGCGTCTACTGCAAGCTTAGAAAAGTGTTCCTTGTCCTGAGACAAGACTTTCGAGCTTAGTGTTGTCCTAGAGATACTCAAAAGATCTTGCTTAAACTTCTCCGGGTTCTCCCTATGATCAACCGCGCTATTCCTCAACGCCTCAAGAGCCGCTGCAGATGCAATCCTGTACCCATCGATAATAGTCTGCGGGTGAATCTTCTGGTCGACGAGCTTTTCTGCTTCACGGAGAAGCTCGGCAGCAAGGACAGTTACGGATGTAGTGCCGTCACCAACTTCGTCATCTTGCACCTTTGAAATATTGACGAGGACTTTGGCAGCAGCATTGTCAAGCGCTATCGATTTAAGAATAGTAGCACCGTCGTTAGTCACCATGATCTGCCCCGTCGAGCTGTTTTTATCGTTTTGTCGTCAGCGACGTTCTCGTTCTCGTTCGGATGGAAAGATTGCATGTTGATGGAATGTGTTTGTACTTACGCTGACTGCAATATCTTATCCATTCCTTTCGGACCCAAGGTAGTCTTCACTAGATCCCCTACCGCTATCGCACCAACAAACGCAGACAACCCTATAGCGTACTATCATCAGTACCCCTAAGTATTCACCACCTCCCTTTCTCTAATCGATTCGGAGGTGGGGGTCAACGCACTGGCATTTTCTCCTCTCTCCTCTGTAACATCCTCCCCAAAGATTTGTGTAGGGTTACTCTACACAAGGTCGAGTTAGCGAGATACAGATAATCTTTTTTGAATGAAATGGAGATTTACCATTATGGTTGGTATTTAACTGTGTATGGCGGGGTACCGAAATATTTTAGTGACAGAAACTTGACTGAAGGAGGGCAGCTCCGAAGCACGTGATCTACGAGTGGTTAGGTTACCCTACCTAGGTTTAATGTCAATGATCTGAGCACCAGTTTTGGGGCCTCAAGTCTCTGCTGGGTGGCTATCCCTAAAGTGCGTATCTATGAAAGTACAGGTACGAGTAATAGAATGATAGTTCGATAATACGCCTAGAGGAGGGGGGCAAGCCTGACCTCTTATACCCTACATGCCTATGACCTCATCGACTGCTGTCGGCAATACTCCAACAGTATCGAACAAAATTTTGCTGGTATTCATAACTCAAATTAATCGTTACTTATCCTACAAGACTTTATTTTGGTTACAATTTCAAAGAGAATTATAGAAGCCCCTATCATTCATTGAGCACCATCCAGCAATCCTCCCCTCAAGAACATATAGAAAAAATAAAACAGGAACAGGAACAGGAACAGAAGCACAAATCCTATCTTCCTAACCCATATCCTTGCCCCTGCCCATATCCGCCCGTCATCCTTGGACCACTCTTCTCCAACACACCTCTTAATTTCTTCCCCATCTCCCTCCTCGCTTTCATCTCCTCCCTCGCTTCTGCAACATCAATCGGATCTGTAACTGCTAACACAGGCGTCGGAACATAGCCAAAGGCTCCCCCCATCATACTACTCCCAAGGCCTCTCTCAGGAGTACTAAACCTTTGGGGTGTCTCCCCCCTAATACTCCTCTCAGGCGTCATACCCCTAGAGCGGCCGGGTGTGGCAGATGTGCTCCTACTCTTGAGTTTAACTCGGCGGAGGCGCTCCTCAAGGAATTCGATATCGCCGTTTTTACGCTCGACCATGCCAGTAAGCTTCATAATGGTATTACGAACCGCTTCGACTGTGGGGGGAACGACTACGCCCGCATTATTTTTATCTCGAGAGGCAATCTTTGCTTTGAGCTGAGTGACTTCCTTTTCGGCGTCTTTGAGGAGTTTCTCAATGCGAGTATACTCTTTCCGGAGCTTTCTTTGCTGAAGGAGTTGTTCAGGTGTGAGGGATCTGGCGCGGGCCATGGCGGCTGTTTGAGCGTCATTGTGGACTGCAAGCAGCCGCTTAATTTCAGCGTCTTTGGTATCTACTGTCTAGAAGTTAGTAAATCTACAGCTGAGAGATTAGATTTTATTGGTAAACAAACACTTGATGAATCCCTTATTTGCCGCTTCATATTGCGCTTCCAAACCTTCATTTCCCTTATTCTCTTTTTTCACACCGCCAATCAACTCTTCTAGTATCCTGCGAACCTTCTCAAGCTCACACAGCTTCCAGTCCTTAGGTTGCTTCATATCCTTCACGTTTTCGTGCTTAATATCCGCAAGGGGTTGACTCTGAGCCATATGGTACGCTGCCATACCCCTAACAGTCAAACCAAGTCTATTGACCATCATATTACCACTAAGATAGATAGAGTCAAACACAGCATTGAAATCCTATAATAGCTAGTTAGTAAATTCTAAACAATTTCCGCTTAGGTATAAGCCCTACATTCGCAACTTCAATTTCCCCAATACTCTTGAACTTCGGTAAGTTTTCAAGTGGCTTAACCCTTCCTCTCTGGAGCTTCCTCCGAATCTTCTCGTCATCACGATCACTGAACTCCTTATCTAGGTCTAAATCACTCTCCTCCTTTGGCTCTTCTACCTTTTCTACTTTCGGCGTCTGTTGAACTGATGGTGGCGCCGCAATAAGTGGACTACTTCTAACCGGCTGTGTCGCAGAAACAAAGTTTGCACCACCAAATGGGGAAGGAGCAGATGTAGTCCTAGAGAATGAATTGGATGACGGCCTACCACCTACTTGAGGTGCAGAACCCAGAGGCTTCGAAGGAATTGGAAATGCTGAGACTGGCGGGGATCCCGAGGGAGCTGTGAAACCTGGTTTATTTACGACAGTAGGGAATGATGAAGATACTAGAGCAGGAATAGGGGTAGGGACAGGGAAGAATGATGAACCAGATGTAGGAGCCGGCGCACTAGTAGGCCTCCAAATATCTACAGCCCCTGGTTTTTTTGTCTTATTAAACTTCCCCCCCCCACTCATTCCAGAGCCTGATCTTTTATCTTTACCGACCGGCGGAGTAATTCCGTGGCCTGGTGATCTACCTTTCGCACTCCCAGTAGATGTACCTGATTTAGGCGGGGTCTTGCCATGCTCAGGTTCCTTGCTCACTATTGGCTTGTTACTGAATAGGGCAGCGAATGGAGCAGCTTTGTCGACAGTTCCAATCGTGTCTTTAAATGATGTGTTTGTTCCAAAGACGTTTGATGTGCTTGGGCTAGCCGATGAGAGTTTGGGCTTAGGGTCGTATGTGAAACCTTTAGGCGTTACAGGACGCTGTTCCTTAACCAACTTATCACCGCCTTCACGTTCTCCATCATCTTCATCCTCATCCTCCACCTCCACCTCCTCATCCTCCTCATCCTCTTCATCCTCTTCATCCTCTTCATCCTCTTCATCCCCTTCCTCGTCTTCGTAAACCTCTTCGTCATCGGCATCCTCAACCCCCTCATCATTCTCCGAATCCTCAGGTAAACTAGGAACCTCTCCAACATCCTTCCTTGCATTTGTAGTAAAATCCGGTGGCAATGGCGCGTACTCAACATTAGCGCCTTCAGAACTGTCTTCTTTCTTGACCTCTTTTTTTAAAGTCGTAAAATCTGGTGGCAACGGCGCATCTTCCTCATTAAACTCCTTCGGGGTCACAGTAAAATCCGGTGGTAACGGTGCATCTTCCGTATTAAACTCTTCTTTAAGCTCTTTTTTTGTAGTTGTAAAGTCGGGTGGTAATGGTACATCAGGCACTACATCTTTAACTAGCTCTGTTTTAGATCTAGGTGAGGTGAAGTCTGGTGGCAGTGGTGCGGTCTCGGGAGAAGGCTCTTTGGGTACTGACGGTGACTGTTTAGCTGCAGGTATGGTTTCTGTAGTCAGTGATTTTGGGGCGTAAGCGCCGAAACCAGTATTCCCGAATGTGGGCGCCAAAGACTGTGTAGCAGTAGCAAAAGGGCTTGTAGTGGGCTTCATGCTACCCCAACTAGCGAAAGGTGATGGGGTGGTGCTGGGGGGCAGAGGTGCAAATGCAGACTTGGAATTGGCGAATGGCGAACCACTCGCAGCTGCGCCAAACGGTGATTGTGAGGGAGCACCTGTAGCTGTACCAAACGGTGACTGTGGAGCAGTGGTTGTAGTTTTACCGAATGGTGATTGTGGAGGTGCAGTTGTGGGTGCTCCAAACTGCGATTGTGAACCAGTTGATCTATTGACTGATGCAAATGGACTTGAGTTTGCCGATGCATCAGCACTAGCCTTCGCAAAGATCCCGCTAGGGAGGTTTCTAGTACTCTCAAAACCCCCACTACGCGGCGTCGTAGGTGCTGCCTGCGATGGGCCACCCTGAAGTCTAACCGGAGGGGTAATATCATCATCGTCATCACCATCACTCGCATTATCCTGCTCAGCATCACTATCCATATCTGCGTCTTTCGGACCTTGATCATCAAACCCCCTTGGTGTAGTCTGTGTAGTACCCAAGGAGTCTCTAAACGCTCCTGTCAATCCAAAACTACCTCCAGTAGTAGTAGTAGTAGTAGTAGTAGGTTTTTTTGCATCATTCGCAGCTGATCCATCAGGCTGAAATGCACTCGATATCTTAAACCCGCTCGCTGCGACAGATCCAAACGGACTAGCAGTGTTTGTTGGCATGAATGCAGAAGGTGTACTTTCTGTGCTGAGCCCCTTTCCTGTGGTGGAACCCCATATCGGTACGCCGTTGCTGGAAGGTGTTGTGCTAGCGGCAGCAAACCCACCTTTATCTGCGTATGCGCTGAACCCACTACTTAGACTTCCACCTAACCCACCTACACTACCGAGTTGCGCTGGTTGGCCGAAGCCAGGTGTTGTACCCTTTCCGGATCCCAGAGATGTTGGGGCTCCAAACGCCGGGGTAGAAGTAGGGCCTGATGCTGCTGCTTGGGGAAATGAAGATGATGTTCCGCCAAGGGCTGAGGGTTGGCCAAACGTGCCCGCAGTAGTTGATGATGTTCCAAGAACTGAAGACTGACCAAAGGTGCTCCCCGCAGTTTGAGTAGGAGGAGCGGGTGCCGGACTAGAAGTAGCATTCGCAAAGGCCGAGCCCATACTCATACTTGGTGTTCCAAAACTAGGGGCTCCAAAAGCAGGCCTACTTACGGCTGGATTACCTCCTAAAGTCCCGAATATCCCACTCGGGAGTGTAGAAGACCCTGGTTTTGGACTAAAAGGACTAGGCGCAATTGAACCAAACACTCCGAATGAAGTGTTGCTATTTGTCGGTGGCGAACCAATAACACCCGCAAATGACGCTGGTCGAGGAGGTGTCGACGGTCGTGGTATCTGCTGCTGTTGCGGTTGGTCATGCGGTGTGTAGACCATCATACCTGTGTATCTTTCACTTTTTTCGATAGCATCATTGTAGATTACATGCCATGCGCATAGCAAACCTTCATGGTTCAGAACCATTAGGATAGGTAGTGGCCCAGGAGATTCTTCAATCTCTTCCCCGCCAACAGGGCGTTTGACATTTTCTTTGTTGCTAAGATCAAGCGCCATTCCTATGGTGGAGGTATCTGTGAAACTCTCGCCCGTCAAAGGTAGTTGTGCACGACGAGTATCATCGCCAATTGATGACGTTATCCAGGTATTTTCAGGGACAGAAGAATCGCCAGATATTGGCGTAGAGAAGCGGCTAACAAGACCGATATCCGCTGAACATGTATTGGAGAATATCACCATATCCCTCATGCTTGGGGCATACTGTTTGATAAGGGCGTGGAAGAAATAAGGTGGTGTTCGAGAATCTAAGCCAAATGGTGGGACAGGGTCTGGGAGTCTTGTATATTGAGGTCCTGAATGAGGCCGGGTCAATATATGAAAGATAGACTCGTTATTCTGAGGGTCGGAGGGAACTGGTGTGTGGGTTGTAATGAAGAGATCATTTTCCAACCAGACAATTGATGAGACGAAGTAATTATCTAGGCCAGGGACAGACGGTAAAACAGCCTTTACCTCTCCTTGGGGTGTCATTTGCCAGGCTGTTCCATCCCCCATTCCACATACGATCTGTTTTCCACGTTGACTCCAGGCCACAGTTGAGGCACCTGCTTTTAACACTGAACTATTCAATCCCTGCTCCCATCCCTTGGTGTTTATATTCACCATTCGGACATCTCCGTTGGTAGTAACAATCGCCACAAGCTCAGGTGCTGCTGGATTGGGCTTCAGTTCTCTCAGCCCGGTACCGTCAGTCCCCAATTCAAATAAAGGTTGTGCATCGCTTTTATTGCTATTAAGAGCGTTGACAGAGTAAACTACGAGTCCTCCGGAAGCCGAACCAAGCACGAGGTGGGATTCATCTGCCGTGAATGCGACATGAGAGATACTCGCGGGTAAAGAGAGCGAAAGTTGAGGGCGGTAGTTGACGACTGCCTCAGAGGAGCTAGTGAAGGCTTCGCGGAGAGATACTGTAGTTCCAACAATCAAATCTACATGACCCAGTCAGTAAAGGTACTCATATCCAATGTTCAGCTAGAGAATCTTGTAATATCATATAACCCACCCGAATGTGCTGCTGCAGCAAATAGTCCGCTCTTGTTTGCAATAGAAAACAATGATGCGCTTGACAACGGTAATGAGTCCGCATCATACCCTTTAGGCAAGATCTTGACCCTCGTGTCACCGTTCAGAGCCAGGAACCCAACATTCTAGTGTAAACAGTAGGCTATCAGCAATCTGGAAAGTATTAAGGCCTAGGGGTATTATTTATTTACCTCAATCACGACTTCCTGTGGCCCATCATCCCCAGCACCAAAGAGCTGAGCTTGAGGTGGTGAGCTCGCTGCTGCCGGTGATGGGGACTGGGTATTTGCTAAAACGCCGAATGGGTTGGAATCTCTGAGCGCCATATTTCTTCCCCTCGCGCTTCAAGAAACCTTCGACCGAGCGAAACTAAACAGGCGTATGAAAGAAGAGGTTAGGTGTAGATACACAGGCCCCAGATGCGATAGGGAAAACACGAATACGGGGGGTAGATAGTGAGGTATGAGGTTGACTTAATGGTATGACGAAGGTGTTATGGGTTTTTGATGTTTGAGCTCCAGGTATAATGAGGCTCGTGCCAACGCTTAGTGGTGTGGCGCAAACGCGTCACCTAGCCATAACGCGTTGAGACGCGGGTGTAAGCTTTCTACCTACAACATAAAATACATTTTTGAATGCCAGAACCAGAAAGTGTCGCGGGTAGATTATCCAGTAAAGATTCCCACATTTCTCTAGGAAGCGATTGGTTTTGATTAATTTTATATATATTTTTAATAGATTGGCTACATGTACATGCAGGTATGGTGCGTGCAATCATAAATGTAACAAAATGCCAAGGCCCTTACAACTTCTCTTGACGGCAACTACATACATATACAGTAGATTCTCCCTAGTGTGGTCCACGACGCCGCTCGAGGCGAGGCAGGGGAGGTGGTCTCGAGGTGCCTCGGCTTTGTAGGCCTCTGGCTTTGGCTCACCTTGGGTATTAGGGGTCTGGCCTCAAGGTACCTTGAGGAGCCTTGAGGCATAGAACTATTTTTAGTAATAATTTAAGAACTATTAAATACTCCACTACAAAGTATCTTAGTGTAGTTCCCTGTTATTAACTACTGCCTTATTACCTATTTTATGGCCTTTGAGTCAAGCTCACTAATAGTGGGGATGAATTGTGGTGGGAATGACCAAGATGACCTATTTTACTCCTACTAGAGCCTGTGATCTTTTATTTAATTTATTATTATTTACCTCGTGGCCCCCCGACCTTGCCCCTCCTCGTGGACCACACTAATTCTCCCTATAAGAATATTGTTAGACAGAATCTCAATACTCGTATAACCTGAATATTCTTATAGAGTGATTATTCTTATAAGGAGAGTGTACTGTATTGCCAAATAAAAAGATATAGAGCCTGATACAATCTAGATCAAGCCCCGTATCTTTTTACTAGAGTCACAAGGGTTTTGGCAGTATTTTAGGTCACCTCCTCAAACTCAATCCCTTAACCCACTATTTCCCCCACATGAAAGCACTATACCTACACAAAGACATCCTAATATATTCAATAGTAAGATATATATGTCTCTTTTAGAAGCATTTATTGCATTATTTATGGATTTCTGTGGGGCTGATGTTTGTATGGGCTTGGCATTTTGTTATATTTATGTTTGCACACCTACATGTAGTTCGTGCCCACCCCCATAGTCGCTTTTGCTATGCGCACATACTATGTATGTATGTTTTTGCTGGTGTGGTGAATAGATTATACAATTCAAGATATTCATTTCATTCTATTATTAATATGAGCGAGGGATACAGTACGTAGCCCTTGTGGGCGAAGTAACGGAGATTCTTAATGGGTTGGGGTTTTTTCTCTCCTATTTGATTCGCGAGACTCACGAGTGTATCGACGAAGTCGAGTGGAGTTAGCAATTTCTTGTGAGCGAAAAGATCCCTAGTGCCAGCTATGTATGATTCCTAAGTACATTTAATACCAGAACCTAGAACTAGCTGACTAAGATTAAAAGCACCTTTTCTCATATTACGTTATATATCAACGTCGGCGGATCAGTTTATTAGTACAGTTGTTCACATCCCGGTAGCGGATATATGTACAGTTGCACCTCGCTATAATAAACGCCAAGAAATCAGCCGATTTCGTTTCTTATAGCAAGTTTTCCGAAGATTTCCCTTATAGCAAGGGTAAATTTGGTGTAGAAAAATCAGAGTTGACCTAGAAAAAGTTTCTTACAGCAAGGCTTTTCTTATAACGAGATTTCTTATAGCGAGGTGTGACTGTACCTCTAATGTAAAGAGTTTAAAAAGGCAAGGTACCAGGATTAGAGTTGGGACTGAGGTGTTTAACCCCTGTCTGCCATTGGGGGTATACATATATCATCGGGGTGAACGACTCAGTTAGAGATTTACGGACTAGAAGCTTTGAATGATGAATCTTGTTGCTAGTCGAAACGGTTCGTCTTCAGAGTTCCGTACTAAATAGAGTACGTCTCGGTATATATCGTGACAACCAGAGAGCTAGGCATGTTTTGTTTCGTTTCGTTTTGTTTTACTCATTAATTACATAGAGCGGCATAGTCATATATAGTATAATACAAGTTTTTCGGTATTCGAAAGTAAAATATATTGGGTGCTAGGAGCGAGTTACTGTGCATGGACGATATAATAGGGCGACAAGTCAACTAGATTAAGATGTTTATTGTATTTAGACGTTCAACGATAATAATATAATTAAGCAAAGGCATCTATAAAGTTATACTAAGAAGTTTCTTATTGTTATTGGGGTCAGGGTCAAACTACTCTAAAAGTCTAATCTATTATTATTTATTGTTCTATGGAACACGGGGGGCACAACAAATAGTAGGGCACTTCAAAACAATAGGACAGCCAAGAGCTAGAGGGTAGGAAGAAGTATGAGCTACGATTCAGGGTGATTTAGATAGTTCCAGCGTTCTAGGACTCCCTAGAACGCGAGGCTAGTAGGGCTAGTAGCATGAATAACTAAGAACCTCTGTAGTAGATTATCAGTAACATCTAATTTTACGAGATGAAGGGAATATAATGGCTCATAGGAATGACCACCTGCTTCAGCTACCTTATTGTTAGGTTTCTGCCGCACTTATATATGTTGCAATTGGCAAGTAGCTACTGAGTCTTAATAGGTTCATTTAACGTATAACATATATTGGTAATGTACCTTAACTAGTCCGTACTACATCGATTTCCGCTATATAGATGTAGAATAAGCATCGGGGCATTTCGTAATATTGTTTATGAGCGAGATCTCCGATGTATTGTCACTATTACAGTAGATTTTGTTATAAGAATAGCTAATTTATAAGAACATGGTATTAAAGTTGTATTTAGCTTATTTTCGGATATACGACTATGCTATAAGGGTAAGTAGTCTATATGAGTATGAAATTTCAGCCTCAAGCATATAAATACATATATACTCTTTTATATTAACGGAAGTCTACTATAGTAGGTTGCTCTTCATAGTTGGCTTACCGTAGAACAGTTCAATGTCGGCTCGGCAAGTAGGTTGACTACATATAGGCCGGTGTTAAATCTATAGGATTTAGATATTAACCCCTACATATACATGTACTTAATTCATCTCACACCTTCCAAAGAAGGATGTTTCGTTCCGTTATCAGTATACGTACGTAGAAATCAATGGCAACAAATCTCTTGCTATTCGCCTACTCAACGCCTGGAATCGTAAAAATTTACCGCTAAAGATATATAATGGATTGCATTAAATATAAAAGGAACTACAAAGCCTAAGAATACCCTGTCACTGGTAAGTGGCGACCCCATTCCAGAATTCAAGAGTGTAACTGAGATGTAGGCTACCCCTTACGAGTTTCAGTATCCAGCAGTTTTTTTTCATACTCATTCTAGGCTAGCTTTACGGTTTGTTTGTATAGAATTGATAGATTCTTTGTCCCTTTCATTTTAGACCGGGGGGTGCGGGGGCCCAGCGCCTGTACGTGTAGAGGATCGAAGCGAAATTATCTGCCATTGTGTGAACAGGTGAATCCCTACCCAGGAATAGAATATCCTAGACCACCTCCCAGCATCAGAAGATTATATTCCCTAAAGCAGCTTTTAATAACCCAGTACCTATGTCATTTTGGGGGAAGATGTTCATCAAGTCATAACTTATCCGATAGGGATTATTCTCAAAAGAGGTCCGGTATAGCATTCGTGGAACAAAGCCACCCCCGAACAAAGGCCTTGATCCTCTTTACATATCTATCCACCCTCATATATTTATATTATTAAAGAATTCTCTTAGGAAAGTTAACCAAAGTATAAACAGCGACGGCGCCTTAGGTTATACGATAACCATGTTTTCGGCAGTGAATATATACGTACTCAGACGTTTATTAAATACTCCAAGTAAGGTCGTGGGACCCTCTAAACGACGACACGGCAGTAACTACTGGAAAAGCAAAAATAACAGTGGACCAAACAATTATACAGTCGCTTTATAGCCTAACAAGGGAAACTATCTTTATATTTGTCTTTGTTGTCTTAATTAGGACTATATCATGACGAATCTTGGTTGCAACCCCGCCCCGAGTATTTAATAAACCCCAGGTATACTCATATTTCAAGAAAGTGTTCGCCCACTTGGCAAAACACACCAAGAATCGGCTTTTTCAGCACAACACCAAAACTTTTACACATATGAAAAGCATGCTTTTTTAATAGAAACTATTTGTGACCTATATCATTAAAATAGTAAAGTCTCAAATTGATAGGGGCTCTCTAGGTTGAATTATGTGAGTTATCAATATATCTAGCTGTGGTATGATTTTTAGTCCCTTCTACCTATGGGCATAGCTCAACAACATATGTGTAAATAAAGCCCAAAATAAAGCTATAGGCTTTTGAGAGTCTCTAAATTATGCGCTATGGCTGTTAGGTAAAATTAGAATGCTCTTATGGTTGGGTTCTAATATGCACAAGAGAAGTATTTACACCTCCAATATAACTCCACCTAGACAGCATCTCCTACTCCACAAACTACATATATAAAATAAGCTGTCTAGAATTGCCTCATGCCTAAAGGGCAAGTAATTTGGGTATGTTGGGAATTTTTGGTGTTGTGTTGAAAAAGTCGATTTTTGGTGTGTTTTGCCAAGTGAGAGAACACTTTCTTGAAATGCGAGTATGGGTGTATTTATATACTTAGGCAGGAAGATTAGGGATGCCCTAGAGTTATAGTCTGGGGCGTAAGTTTGGCCAACAAATTTGTTCGTACACTAGGTGGCTGATAATAAATAATTACCTGTAAAAAGGCTGTGGGCCGATTGGAAAAACTACGCAGACTAGAGGTACTGGATTTACTCGCGACCCTCGTGTCTCTAGACCCAATCACATATTGTCACTCGCTATTTCCTTTGCTGTGATTAACCTTCTGATCGCTACAAGGGGTACTTGCCTCGGGTTGTAGTAGAAGTGCTGCGCCGATTAAATATGGATGCGCCTCTAACCCTAGGTATAATGACATTCTCGATTACTTTACCTATAGTACAATAGATGAAATCTTCATCCAACGTCATACATGCTCTTATCTATGTGATTACCCCTGTCTTCCTATTGTATTAGCTTAACTACAATAGCTCTTCTCACCACCAGCATAATTTGAAATGTCCACACGCTGCACTCTAGAATCCAACTAGCGACTTTCAGGTGAAGAAAGCCTGACACCAACCCTCTCCGAAATAGTAAAGATACATCTACCGATACCTCTCAAAAGACCTTGCTCAATAACTACCAGCAGTTTGAAAAATGACCGCCCTAGCCCAGCTTAACTAAACCCAAACTCACATATTGTATTTGTATGACATTAGAGTAGGGTAGACCCTTCATATATCATCCTAGACCTCTGGCTAGCTCCAGCCTTCTCTACGGCAGTGTTTGCACGTCATGTATTGCCCTAAAGGCTCGGAACCCAGCCTAGTCATTTTACCCAAAGGAATACCAACCCCATCCATCGGAGGGACTACTCGGCCTGAGAGAACAACCCCAAGAGCTTCAGAATCTCGTTAGGTCTTAGTGGGTTTTAAGACAAGTGCCTTAGCTAGATTATTCTGCGGGCTCGGCACATCTATGTACACCCTAACATAGAATTAATTTAGATTATACTCCTTTTTTAAAAAACTTTAGCTTAATTGACTAACGACTAGAGAAATATAAACTGAAAAGGTATAACCCTCAAGTACGTCTCACCACTACTGAAGCAGCCCGCCTTCTTAGATATTATCAATGTCTAAAAGATGCCGAGGAGCTATATATGTATCAACGAAGAACTAGGTCCTCCACTACCCAGGTGCCGAATCCTAGAGGCGACCAAGAAAACTACGACAGCAATTCCACATTTTTGGAGATGATCACAGTGAAGAGGGAAATTTCGAAGATTCCAAAGATTCAGATAAAGGGATAGATCCTATCAAATTCTCACGAGTCTTCGGTAAAAATGATGCATTTTCCCTATGGTCGTTTTAGAGATATATAAGAAGAGAGGTTAGAGATTGAACTAAGAAATTTAGCACTCAGATTCCATTGTTTGGTTCGTGCTTGTAATCTGGTTTTCTGTTTTTCTCTTAGGCGTTAGCTCTTTTCTTAAAGATGCTGTGTTGGGTGGGGTGAGGTGTTTCTTTGGAGTTCGATAAATTTTTCTTTTTCAGTCGTTTAATTAAATTGGCATAAAGAAACCCCCTGTGCATGGAAGTCAGACTCAGCTTTACTTATATAATATTATGATCGATGTGAAACCCGTGACCCTTCCCCCCCCCATATTACACAATTATGGGGATATGAAGGGGCACTTTTCTTTTATGTCTAAAAGTAAACCTAGGTATTACTACTCGTAGATTTAATATACCCCCTGTATTACGGTTAATTAACTACATGTAGTCAATCGCCCATATACAGTCCCTAGACAGATATGTTCGTGATGTGCTCACAGGTGACGACATTATTCTTTTCATGTACTAAAAAATTTATTATAAAATCAAAAAAAAACGATAAAAATCCCCTTTAAATTCTTAATTAATCTTCACTATTCCAGGTACTTAATTATATACCCTTAACAATTTTTTAAGGTATGTATTTAGCTTTTGTTGGGTTTTTAAAGCTTACTAAATGGTACTCTATATATATAGATGGCGCTTTGACCCTTTAGGTGGTATAGAAATTAGGCTCGGCGGGAAAACTGGCAGTGTTAAGCACAGTTCAGAATTATTTTAAAAAAGAACCAGGTAAAATCAAACCCTGCAAAAAATTTCTAAAAAATATATTTGATCTCAGCTATCCACATCTTAAGCATTGTATTTTTTGTATATACTTGTTTTACAGTAAATTTTCTGAGTGAGGAGATTTTAGGCCTTCTTTAATTCAGGAACCGTGCGCTGTTTCACCTGAAACCCCATCACGAACATATCTGTCTAGGATGTGTTTTTATGATTTATATATATATAGTTCAATAAACTTCCTTCTTTCCGCCTTACAAAACCTATAAATATAGAATATATAAGTTAATTAGATTAAATTGAATACCCTAATTATAAAACTCTAAAATATAATACAAAGCCCTTGGCATCATAGCGTGTCAATGATACTTATAATATACATGTAAGTGCTACCGACAGCCATTATTAAATGTACAAAAATGATATCAACCTTCAATGTTACATGTAATTAAATTAGATGATTAAACAAGTCAAAGATTACTTGCGGTACTGTGATTTCAAATAGGAATGTCTAGGTTAATCCCAGTGGCTCAGGTTGGGACCATGGTAGGGAGAGCGTAAACTCTTTCGACACTTTCCGCTCCCGGTTGTCTGAAGAATTTTTCTCAACGAAAACAAACTCCCGGGGATGAGAAAAATTCCCATGAGATGAGACAAAATCTATCGAGTACAAAAGTAGTCAACCTCAACTGACCTCGTCTAGCGGACACAGCAAGTACCAAGTTTACAACTATGAGATAGCCGTTGTACATGTATTCCTAGTTGGTTTAGAAATAGGGGGCTTGACGGTGGAAGGCGTTAGCGGTCAGTTCTCGGTAGCTGGATGCAAACTGCCGAGAAAAACACCCGTCCCACTGTAGTAATTTGGTTGCACTAGCGGACATTTTGTGGAAGATAATTTACAAAAAATGAGATACATGTAGTATAACGGGCGGAGAGAACGGCTAAAGGGAAGACGGAAATAAACAGATCAGAAAAAGCACGGAGAATTATTATTAGGAAGCAAAAAAGTTCCATTATTGATTATTATAACATGTCAGCTTTGAAATCTTTCAACAATCTATAGGTTAGCTGTGAAAGGTGAGAGTGTATCCCCCTCATGCTCAATCTTCTCAAGTCCCATCATCTTCAGTGCTGAAATCCATTTCTCCATAATGATTCTGCTCGGAACACGAATTCGAACCCCCAGAGGAGTCATTTAAAACCCCTTCTTTTCCACTTTCATCTCTCTCCCCATCCTCTTCATCCCCCTCATCCTCTCCCTTTCTACTCTCACTCATCTCGTCGTCGTCAACCGCAAGGTCCTCCGATAGCTTTGACATCCTAGTGACAAACTCATCCTGAACCTTAGCTAGCCAGGATCCCAGTGCATTATCACCCATATTCCCTTCCCTGGCTTGAACCAGTGTCTCTTTTAGCTTGAGAACAAGGTTCCTTCTCCTAGAGAGGTGAAATGTTTTAGATTTACGTTTCTGTTTTTCAAGTCTTAAAGAAAGCGTTTTCGATACCAAAGTAGCTTTTTCTAGTACGTCCTGTGGGAGTCCAATAATCTGGGCTAGAGTAAGACCTATTTCTCTCGAACACTGTAAGTATTGTTTATTCGCCTTCGTAATATATATTACTAGGGTATTGGTCTTGCAATTCACCATAGTATTGATCTTGTATTCTCCCATCCGCAACTTTGTAAAGCATAGTCATAGTACTTGGATCATCCATCTATATTTCGGCATCTGTGAGTTAAATTATTGTGGCTAGTCTGAGATAGATTGATTTCCATGCACAGGCTGTGACTCGTACCCTCTTGGATTCAGTAAACAAAAAAATCTTACCTCGACCTGTAAATGCAGATTAACCACACCAGCCCGCTCAGAAAGTATACTCGCTAAATCCCTAAAGTGCGTTGCAAACCACACAAAGGCCCTACTCTCGATTAGTGCCTCACAGACCGCCAAGGCGAGCGCCAGCCCATCTCTGGTACTTGTGCCTCGTCCAAGCTCATCCATAACAATCAAGCTCCCTTTGCCGAGATTACGAAGGATAAATGCCGTTTCCCGCATTTCCGACGCAAAAGTAGAAGCGTTAGCTTCGATTCCGTCGTCCATCGAGACACGGGCGAAGAGCTGTTGTGTAATGGGAAACGAGGCATACTGAGCCGGGACGCTAATTCTATGGTAGTACTCTAACTTGACTTTGTAGTTATTTTCAGGGCTGAAAATAACAGGGCACTTACAATGATCCGATTTGTGCAATTACCGCCGTAAGTGCGATCGACCGCAGATAGGTCGACTAGGGTGACAATAACTACTCAGCAACCCACCAATATCAACTCGTATGTCAAAAAAACAGCTGCACACCTTCCCCGACATATTGCAACCTATTTAGTCGAGAACGCCGTTAGATACGTTAGATACCCGAACCGCTGGTTGTTGGTGTAACAATTGGCCTAATCCAATAGGACGTACCAGTGATTATCTGAAATCTGTCAAACGATTTTCCGTTAGCCCCCCCCACACACCAAAAAGCAAAAAAACAAACAGGTGTTAAGAGACCGAATTCCTGTCGCTACTTCCCATACTTTAGGAACACCCGAAAAGGCTTGGGAATGCGGGGTTTTCCTGGAGTTCGACCTACCTAGATTGTTGACTTGCATAAACGTCGTTCGGGATAAACTTATCTTTATAGAGCTTCTCACGAATTGGATGACGTCCAGCCTTGACTGCAAGTGTTTCTGTGAACTCGGGACGAACTGTAGCATCATCAGCAAGATGCCCCCCACGTTTTATGGACGTAATATTATTCTTGTTTGAACTGCCGACAGACAGTCCCCGAGATGAGCCAAACCGTAATCTTGAACTGTGCAGAGATGCGCAAAGGACACAATCTTCAAAAATATGATCGTCAGTCGTTATCCAAATATACCAGGTAATAACGGCTACAGGGGATTTAACGAACCATATCGAGCATTGCGATACCCTCGCACACCTTGTATAATGCTGAGATCTCCTTTCTGATGTCTTCGACCAATTGCTGTACAGACTTATCACCTTGAGAATTATAAGTTACGTGTGTGAGAATATAAAGAAGCCGGTTTCTGAATTATTTACTCATAAGTAAAACCTCTGTTAAGGAATCCCCGATCTGTTTCTCGGTGTTAGTGAACATGAATTTGTATGCAAGCTTGAGAGAAGACTGCTATTATTCCCTCATGGCGAAATTTTAGAAGAATCATTGGTTAGGGAGAATCGAACAAGGTAAGTATCACCTTGGCATTCCGTTTGACTAGTTCCAAAGTTGTAAACTCAACAATCACTTTTTTTCGTACCACAACATTCACGAAAACAGGTGGCAAGGGTTTATCCTCCACATCTGATGCTGAAAGTCGGAGATAGTAGCCCCTTCCAACCTCGAACTTCAGTTCTAGGGGGAGATCATACTCTACAGCTAGATCTGCAACTAGTGAATGTATATCTTCTGTTGCTTCCTTATAGGTCTGACGCGCAACATCCAGTAGCCCATTCACGCCACTCTGCAGCAGGACGTGTCAAGATCAATTAAAAAAACCGAAGCCGATGAGATATCGGAATTACTAACCTTGACGGCATAGCACCTCTGATTACGAAGGTCAAGTGGACTTTTTGAAAACGCGATGTCTTCGTTTATAACATTACTAATCAGGTTCATAACTGGCTCGATACGATCCTCACTGCAAAGCTGTAATTTCTTTCGTCAACTACAGCCTAAACCTACAGGCTTTGGAGTGTGGTGGGCGTGCGAATAAGAGAATTCCTACATTCCTGATAGCCATCAAAAGCTCACTTCTTCCGTAGACAAGACTCTCGTAAATTGGGGAAATGCACAGCAACACTTGTTTAAGTATGATGATATTATTAATGGACTGCTCTGAATGTTTCAGTGAGGGTTTAACTGGTATAGTGATGAGCTTTGATTGTCAGTTTCTTTTCTTTTCTTTTCTTTTTTTCAATTAGGATCATAAACCGTACTGCGGTAAGAAGTCTATCCATATCTAGAAATTTTTTCAGCGCCTGTCTTGTCTGAAAAAACATCTCTTCATGCTGTGTGAACTCCTCCAATACATCCAATCTTGCATTGAGTGTCGATGCGTCAGTGAGTGGCTGTAATATGTTTGATCGAAGCAGGCGCGCCCCCATCGGGGTGAGCGTGTTGTTCAGTAGTCCAAATAAACATTCTGTAGACTTTGGATTCTGGAGGTTCTGGATCAATTCTAGACTGTGGACTGTACTAAAATCGATAAGCATCGAACCTACGTGGAAAACTAAATTAGCCGGTATTTCTGATATGAGGTAGGACTTGATAGGCGACAGAAAACTAAACCTTCACTTCCCTGGTACTTGATCCTGAGGGAATTGAGAGCGAATCTTATGTACGAAAGCTCGATATGCTTCAGTGCTGCGGCAGCAGCGGAAATTGCGTAAAACTTCGCAGATACAGCAACCCTGATACCAGCTATGTCATCCAAGAATGCAAGCTGCTGTATATAGTCATGTCCCATCTGTTCATTGTAATACTTGCGGGGGACTTGTGTGATAGATGCGCCGGTAATATAGTGCTCCATGATTGAAAGCAGTGTAGATTTGCGCGGAATGACAGCAGTGTTTGGAACTAGTATCTACACCGAATCATTAAGAACTCACCGATCGAATAGAAAAAATTCTCATCAATTGTGATCTTCTATCGACTAACCTCTGTTGGATCAAATACTGATAGCTTGTGCATGGTTCTAACGTATGTCTGTGAGTCACATATCTCGCTCAGAACGCATTCGCCTACGATTACAATATCAGCCACTGTTTCTAATGCACATTTAAAACTCAGTATCAATATAAGCAGAAAATACCAGTCGTTAAGTTCACGAAGCAAAGTCCCACAGTAGCCGAGACCCCACGAGACTCTGCCACGGCACATACTACCTGCTGGACGCCCCCTACCGTTGAGGCAGCAGTTCGTGGACGGCCTGTTCTTGGGCGACCTGTTGAGGTAGAAGGGGGGGAAGGCCCTGAGGATAAGGATTGGAGATAAAAGCTCATAACTGCAAGACTACATGCAAGTATATGGGAGGTATCACATTCAGGGAGTGGGGCGGCCACGTTAACAATGGCAAATTATTCGGAGTATGCTGCAGGCAAAACAAGCTTTGCAGATCAGTGGTCTAAGATCGGCCCGGGACCGAGATCTCCAGTCCTATATCTTATCTTATCTTGCATGAAGATCTAATCAATCATACATATACACATCAGGTATAGCCTGGCTCAGCTCCATTCTCATACTCTCACCTCTCGCCATCGTTTACTGAAACAACCCATCGTCACCGTCCAACGTCAACAACGCCGCAATGTCAGAACGTAAGGTACTTCAGAAATAGTAAGTCTTCATTACCGTACTCAACAGATTGACATATCATGATATTTACTAACTAGTCTTCCTCTACAGCTATCCCCCGGATTTCGATCCGTCAAAGATTGTTCGAAACAAGGGCCCGAAGCCCACGGGTCCTAAGCAGCAGACTGTCCGCCTTATGGCACCATTCAGCATGAAGTGTCGAAGTTGTGGCGAGTTTATCTACAAGGGTCGTAAATTTAATGCGCGCAAAGAGCACTCAGGCGAGAGTAAGGGATCCACCTCCTATCTCTCAATTATCTTTAAACTAATAAAATCTCTTCCAGAATACTATAACATCAGCATATTCCGATTTTACATTAGATGTACACGATGCTCTGCCGAAATCACTTTCAAAACGGACCCGAAGAACATGGATTACACCTGTGAGAAGGGTGCCGAGCGAAATTTTGAGCCCTGGCGCGACCACGGCGAGAAAGAGGAGACAGAAGAGGAACGCTTAAATCGACTTGAAGAGGAAGAGAATGAGAGCGCCATGGCCAAACTAGAGACAAAGACCTTGGATTCTAAACGCGAGATGCAGATCGCCGACGCGCTGGACGAGATTAGGACACGGAATGCACGGAATGAGAGGGTAGATCAGGAGGACGTGTTGGAAACCTTGCTCGAAGTTAAGGACGAGTCGCAACTAGAGAGGGAAAGACAGGATCGGGAAGATGAGGAAGCTGCAAAGAAGGCATTTCGAACCGATGAGGACAAATTTGTTCGGAGAGTGGTCGAGGGCACCGACGGCCCCCTGGTTCAAGCAGGGCCATCACCTACTACTGCTGAGGAAGCGACAAAGGTGGAAATACCAAGCTTCAAGAAGACAGTTAAGAGGAAGCGAGACCTAGGTGCTGCGCTGGGTATCAAAAAGAAGTCTAAATCACTTGTATAGGTAGTGACTTTTAGGGCTATACTTCAAGCCTGGGGGGTTTTTTTATGTGTGGCGTATGCAGACCGCGGTTAATTTTACATATTTTGATCTATTTGGCCTTGCTGTTTTATGTTGGGGATACTTTAGTGACGCATCAGACACTCAACCATTTCTCTTTTTCCTTTCTTTTTTCCTTTTACATAATTATTCTAAATTATTATTCAGGTATATGATACCTAAACACATGTACGCATTTAGATGGCCCAAGAAGAAAAACATGAGCTCGGCTTACCATCTACAGTGACTATTGCATATCGGTACATGCCGGCAGCAGCGCTGCTATCGCGGCCCGCGGGATCCTTGCCGTTCCACTGTCTAACCTCACTCACATTCCCCTTCGGTAAATTATATAGGTATACCGCACGAGCAGCGGGTACATGTCTAGTATGTACCTAACGGTTACCGGTCCCGCAGCCGCTCGGGTTTCTGACACTCCGAACCTGTCTACTCGCATGACATCAACACCTAAGTAAGAGCTACACGTACATAAACTCCGGCGCATTTACTCACCTTCGAAAGACAAGCTTCCTCCCTTGGATGATTTAGCTGCAACATTATTCGGTTAGTAAACCTGAAACCTGTGCTATCCTACAGAATAGATCTCGTGGAAAGAGAAAAAAATAACATGCTTAACCGATCACAGCGGATAGTCTCTAGTACTTCAAATCGCCCAGGGTAATATTTAAGTTTTAGATTTAAAAAAAACAGCTGAACCAGCCTTGAGGCATTGGACGCAAAAGTTTACCTATTGAAAAACATGAAGAATTGTAATTGAGCCACCCCCCTAATAAGAAATTTGGAAGGTATAAATATGAGTAAACCGAGAATAAATGATTTCAAGTGGTATCGGTATCGATAGTAAATATCAGGGGGAAAAAAAATCAAAAATAGAACCATGCACCATCCAGTTATATAAGACACCCGCAAATTAAACATACTCCAACAGATATATGTCCCAAAAATCCCAGAACCTTTTCCTATTTTTGAATTTCCCATGAGAAACCGCTGAATTAGACTTCTGGGCCATCACCCTTATCGCGACGTATCGGAATTTTGATACCTAAAGTAAAAATATTAGTACATTGATGTGAGGTTTATGTTAGCTAGGTCTAGAACTAACCCTGGGTCGCAAAGCACTTGCTAAGGTTTGTGCTCTCAATAACCCCTGGGAACTTCTTCGCGCTGAAGACGTGAAAAACGTCAGAAAAAGCACTTGCAAGAACTGGCGCCGATCCAGTGTTTAAGCCTGCGCCATCCCCTCGTCCTACATTAACAAAATTCATTTTCAGCCTAGGATAGATAATATGTTAGAAAAAGTACTCTTGAAGAAGTCCTTGGATTAGTAAGGGTCTCTTACCTAAATGAACCCTCAGTTCTAACCGAAAGGTCCTGAAGAATAAACCACACGCCAATCTTGTTATCAGGATCCGTCAACTTGAATGCACTAGCACTCAAACTACCAATAAGGTTCCTGGTAAACATTCCCGAGGGTGTTTGCTGAGGCGGTTGCTGTTGAGGGGGTGGTCCATGCATATTTGGATAGTAACCTTGGGGCGCATTATGCTGCTGGTTATAGTGCATTAAGGGTTGCTGCTGCATTTGTTGATGCGGAGGAGGTTGTGAGTTATATCCAGGGTATTGATTAGGCTGCTGGTGCATAGGTTGCTGGTGCATAGGTTGCTGTGGTGGGTATTGAGGGTGTTGCAGCTGCTGATGGGGAATATGGTGGTGAGCTTGTGGGTGGGGATGAGGAGGTGGGGTTGGAGGAGGTGGGGGATATGATGATGAAGTTGCCGCTGAAATTGAGGGGGATGTAGCAGAATGCCGAACAAGATTTACTTCACGAGTCCCATCCGCAGACCATAGATCCACCGTCAGGACATAGAATGATGTATCGACCTCACTGCAAGCACACAGACGTTTAGTTCGGGATCTTGCATACGGGAAAAACGGGAGACGCCGCGAACTCACTTGATGTCGACCTCCTTACCCGTCGTCGCGTCCTTGACCACGAGCCTCACGCAAGGTGGGGGAGTAATTGGCCGACGATCCTGCGGAAACCCGTTAGCACGCGATCTCTTTCGACTTCACGAGAGATCTCCGTACTTTATCTCCAAAACCGCACATCCTAGCCCTGATGGGCTGTTGCTTGACTTCAAGACTGTAAATTCGATTTCCGTCACCTCTACACGACTGAGAGGGCGGTTGCTGCTGCTGGAGACTCTGAATCATGCCATTATTTGGCGGAGGGGGCCCAGATTGAGATGAAGATGACGATGACGACACTCTGGTCATCGGGAGAGGTGGTGGAATTCCATGGTGCCGTTCGTGATGCTGTTGATTTGGGTGAGAGGCGTACATTGCGTTTATGGACATTGTGAAAATAGGTGCGAAGCTCTTGGTTTATCGACTCGAGGGCTGTAGGGATTAGACTAGGCTGGACCTCTCTATTTGAATGTTCGAATCCCGACGAAGGGGAGGGGGAAAAAGAAAAGAAAAACGGGGAAGTGGCGTTTCCCCTCGGTTTCACGGTTCGAGGTCTAGAAATAGTTGTAACGTTTTTTTTTCCCGAGTCTCTCGATCGACTTTCTTCAATCCTTTTGACTTCCTATTTTTTCCGTCTTTTTTCTCCAAACCTGGATCCTTATAATGTTCCCACAAATCTTTCAATAAATATTTCCGTCCCGAAGAACCTCAATTCTGTGTGACTCGGATTCCCGGCTGGTCTGCTGACTAGGCGGCAGGAGAGCTGGCGAAACAGTTCGAGATAACCGTAACCGCTGGCAATCAGATGTTGCAGAGAGCGAGAATCCCGAACCAGCAAGGAGTAGGAGGAGTACAGGAAGCTAGTAATATTGGAGACAGTAGAGAACGCACGATGGGAAGGGGGAAACGGAGGATCTATCTAAGGTGTGGAGGGGCGAGGTAGAGGTGGGGAAGAGAGCAGGATGATGGAATCGAAGTACGATGATACAGCACACGGGAAGCAGGCCGACTGTCTGCGCATGAGCACGTATGGATGTGTAAATGCATGCAATCCAGCGGCCAGACCACAACAGCCAGTTGGGTTGTTGAGTGATTGACACGTTTGACACAGTGGCTCTGAGTACTTTCACAGTACCTTCCGTCTACACTGTACCTTGGGTCAATTGCGTTTGACAGATCGGTATGGATCAATTAGTCGATAATGATGGGGGTGCTCATGTCTTAGAGTAGCAAGCAGGTGGGGAATACAAGGAACGTACATGTACGGTGACCACCATAAGTAGGAGAAGAAGGGGGGGGGATACAATTAAAGTTGGCCCACCAGAGCAAAGTCGGTGCTTCCGAGGGCCGGGATTACTACCCACATGTAGTACCAGTAAATGTTGATGCCTGACGGTGAGAAAGATCCACCGGAATGGCGTCTACTCTCTTGATGGAGATCGTCTTATTTACCGTTCTTTCCAACCGAATCAACCCAACGGAGATCAGATATATTTACTTTTTCCAACACTGCCGCCTAAGTACTCCAAATGTCACTACTGACGTTGTAATTACTGATGACAGAAACCAGACAGCCGACAGGGGCGCTATGTACGGCTATTTGAAATGTCAAGATAGGTAAGTAGGTATGTGGGAAGGCAAGAAAATCGATCAAGGATACAGTACTCCAATTGAGCCATGCAGAGACAGCGAACAAAACGAGATACATAGTCATGTAGGTACTTTGATACTGTGATAGATAGACCCATCCACGCCTGAGTAGAGTTATTCCGAGCAGAGAATGGATAATTATCGACGATAAGAGGGGTAAATGCTACTAACTGCTATCATACCTACGAAGCGGTGGCTTCCTATAGCTACATGTAGGCTCAAAAGCCGCCCCCAAGGATCCCTTCGATCAAGCCCTGGGGATACTAGGAAGTCTCCACGACATGGTCATTGAGCACATGTCCAAAGCTTCCTACTCTAAGTATGTAGGTACAGCCACAGGACGTAAGCACACAATCAAGTGCTTCTAGTTCTACATATGCAACCACGCAAACAGTACCAATATCTGCCTAGGGCTTTTGCTCTATTCCTCCACTACATCTACCTCCCTCCCTCCAAGGCCTTCATATCCCTCACCCCAGCCTCTATTTCTTGTCTGGCGGCATCTGTTTCCCCCGTGGCGTTCCAAACAAATCCCTGTAAATATGTTCCTCGCCCGCAACTGCAAAAATCAGACCGGCCATGCAAATAATCGCAAACCGTGGTTCGTCACACTCTATCTTTGCATTGCCGGTAGTTGGCGGTGGACTACATTCGAACAAACATCCGACGTATCGGTATACTAGATAGGCCGTTGAAACTTAAGGCGGGACGTCTTGATAGGTTGCTACGGCTAGTGCCGCCTGGAAATCTAAACCCCACGCTTGAATACCAGCACCGGGCACAACAGATTCAACGTGTCCCAGCACGCTGGATCCTTGAAACGAAACATTGTTCGACCTGTCCCAACTCCTCAGAATGTCTCTCCTTCAAGAATTCCACGAACATAACGTAGGTACCTACGCAACCTATCGCCCATTGCACTAAAACTCCGGAAGTTCCCATCCACGCCACCCACCCACCCACATAGGGCTCGCCTTGCCATCCGATCGGTCCCAGCTCCCCCACCCCTCACCTCCCAATAGCTAGGTACATGTTTGTTCGCCAGTCTAAGGTACTCTAACGACCGTTCAAAGTAAACATCCACACCCTCACCAATGGCCGTCGACAAGAAACAAGGTCATGCTCAGTCGTGAGTGGATGAGCACATATTAGGAACCATGTTTCCCTTCGTCCCGACGGGACGGGCAGCAGGGCTACTATAGAAGCACGTTCACCACACCACATCTTCGGGTGTTTATCTCGCCAAACGGAAACAAGCATAAAAAGACTCCTTTCCGGTCCAAACCACCCGGCATGGGAGAAACATCCAGAAGGATAATTCCCGCATCGGCCAAACGTTCGGTACACGTACTGTACTGTCTGTACCCGCATTGGTCCTGCATAGCCAAAAAAGCTCGAACCCTATAAGTACTATAAAGCGGCTGGGGGGCCCATCCAGATCCGCTGACATGGGAAAACAGGAATCTCTCGCATACATACTATTCCGATCTTTGGGTATTTCATGCGTCGCATCACCAATCGATATATATCAACCTATCCACCCATCCGTTTGATTTTCTCGATTGAACTGCAGGCTGACATCAGTCGGGAACTTGGGTTTCTTTTCTTTTTCTATACCCTAGCTTTATATGGCAAGGTTCCGGGGTTGATTAAAAGGTACAGAAATTATTGGGTTTCCAGGTTGCGAGATATCTTGGGTGTTCAGCTCGAAAAGAGGGGTATTATTGCTTTCCGAACTTCGGAATGTACTGCGGTTGAATCTGTTTGGATGAAGTAAAACCATGGAACCATGACATCCTTCAGGCGTAAGTGCCCTCTTTCGCCAGCCAAACAAGATGAAGTGGATATCGTATGCACCGAGAATGACAAAAGACCCAATGAAAAAGAACATTCGCCTTTCGGGACCGTATCCACCCTATTTCCCAAAGGGTTAAGGGAAGATTAAAGTATACTCAATAAGCAGACAAAAGCAGCATTTACAGAAGAAAAAAATTTAAATTAAAAAAAGAAGAGTAGCCCCGTTTACGCCATATGAGCAAAGGGTATAAAAGAAACACCTCCCTCCCCTCCCGTCTATTTCCCGGCCTTCTTTTTGCGTCCAAACAATTTGTCCTTGCCGCGATCCGCCCAGCCGCGATAATCAATCTTGCTATGGTCGACCGGCTCGGGACGCTTCTCGGTGAGTCTTCGCTTTTCCTCCTCCTCACGGGCCAATGCGGCCTCAATCTCATCAGGGCTCATGACATTTCCAGCCCCCTTAACGAAAACAAAAAGTTAGCTGCAATTGATCACGCAATGCATTCTGCGTAAAGGGGGCAAAATTTGCGTAAATAAAACCCAGGTGGCTTCTGGGTGTGGAGTTTTCCAGGGCACCAAGCACCCAGAACTCCACATAGAAAATATATACCCGGATCCTGTTACGTAACCCCCCCCCAATGCAATGAACGTGATATGAGGATAACATACCCCGCGTCCCCCATGGAAATCTCCGCTGCCACGAACCTTGGGAGGCTCTTCAACGTCTTGAGCTAAACGAGCCTTTTCGGGGTGTTCGGGATCGTTGAGTGCCATGTTTCCCTATACCAACCAGCATCAATATCAAGAATCACCCCAAGCCATAAAAAAGAAAATAAAAGAGAGAGTAAAGGTCTGGGAACGTATGATTCGATTCGGGAGGGGCGCTCTTACTGTTCCACCACGACCAGTAGTATAGACTGGACTCTTCAACACTGGAATCTTAATATCTTGCTCCGTCTCAACCCTATCACTCTCCCCAGGCCCCATATTCCCGGCTCCGCCTCGCCCTTTAAATGTCGACGTCGGAGGTTAGCAAAACGTAATGAATACTAAATTGGGAATGCTTTCGTGGTTTAAATTTTTTTTTGTGAGGTGGGGGACCAACCATGACTGAGCTACAATTTCACAACCCCTTTGATGTCAGCACGGTTTGTCACGACCTCTACTTCATTTGAAGGGTCGGGGTACTCACAACACTAGAGTTGTCTCGCTCTGTTGATGGTCTGCTAGGATTGGTCATGACGGGCACGGTCGGAATCATGTGAACGGGCCCTTTGCTTTTCTCGAGCGGGCTCAGTGGTGGCCTTTGATGCGGTGATAGCTTTTATGAGAAGAAGAAACAAGAAAAGGAGCTTTTGATGGCGGAAGTCATAACCTAGGAACCGACCACACTCCAGGGTTTTATAGGCTCAGCTAGTAGCAACCCTAGTTGTAGCCATGAAAACAGTAGGTGTACCGTAGGAAAAGCCAAGTGTGGTCATAGAGTCCCCTCCCAAGAATCAGTGCGAAACCCTCAACGCCGCGTCGCCGCCTCGGACTGATCATGTCTACTACCTAAGCACGGAATATCCAGTCATTCTTGCCCAATTGGCGAAGCGAGGTAAGGCGATAGGATAAAGTAAGGCTGTCCCCCAAGAAAATGAGACTCACTGCAAGCGGAGACACACTGAGCAAAATTTTAGGTAATTGTTAGGGAAAGTTTCTTTAGACATGCATCTCTATTCTGCACTACTTTTGTGTCGTTGAGATCCACACGGTAGGGATGGAGTTGCTCTCCATCACCCCTACTCTATCTCATGCATCTCACACGCGAGCTGATTGGCACTCGTGGGCGGATGGGATGAGCGGACCTGCCAGAATTGATTCTGGTTGTCGGTCTTCAGCTCGTTGCTTGATTACCGTATAAACACAGTGGTTCCTGGATCACGAGGATGAAAAGGGTAAAAATATGAGAAAAAGCAATTAATTGCCCTGAAAAATTCGCGGAGACGGGAAAAGTAAAGAAGGGGGGGAAGAATTCAGCAGTTTTCTGTTCTTGGAATGCCTAAACGAACACAGGTGCGGGCATTTACAGCCTGGTGGAGTTTTCCAGATCAGATAAACTTTAGATGTTTCGCTCCACCCCCATTCTCGGCCTAATTCGGCGATATCCGGAGGGTCAGGTTTCAGGAACAGGGTTTGGGCTCCGCGAAGTAGAGCTGGGCTCGAATAGGGTATGTTTCCTTATTACTATTCCCTCTCGGCAGTTATGCAGAATAATCTCTGAGATAAGTAGAATACGCGTGTCATAATTGTTTTTTTGAGATTTACATAAGAAGAGTCTGTTTTTGATACAGGGTGGTATGCTTTACAAGGCTGAGGATGACGATTCCGATGGGAGGGCCGATGGAGTAGGGTTGGCAAATGTCGTGACACTCGATGGCTTTGTTTTGTGTGTAATCCCTTAAAATACTAACGCTTAGGCACATTAGTTTCGGCGCATAGATAATTAGCAACGAAGATTATCGGTGAGACAATGGGGCGTGATGCTGTTTATCAGAATTAAACTGAGACCACCGAGTTCTGATTCAGTCCTTCATATCATTCACAGTGAACCACCCGCGTTACCAGACCTTCCTAAGCGGAGGAAGATACAAGCTATCTGTGCGTAGTAACGAACTCAAAACTCCAACTCTATGACTACAATCAGTCTTTTACGATATCTTATCATACCTACTATCTACAGCTCCTCGGAGAAGGAAGGCAACCCGGTTTCGAACAAAGTCATAGTATATTGTACGAAGAGGGAAGGCAGCATTGTCGCAACCAAGCATTTCTTAATCGATAAGGACAAAGGGACCGGGCTTGTGCTACCCCTCCTCCTACGTCATGGCCAAACATTGAATCTTGAAGTTCTCGCTTCCGCCCGCTAAGAGTGCATACTGCCTTGCCAGTACCATGGTCTCTCCGGTGATTTGAGTAAAGCACTCTCCGGTAAAGGCCCAGGCTATAGAATGCAGGCTCTTTAGTATTCCTAGGGCCTCTTCTTGCCGTAGATCAAGTTGGCCCTGGAGGTTGCATATATAATTGCGTCATCAAACATTCCTAGTAAATCACCCTACAGCTTTATCTTCACACCCATCAACATAGACAAACCCGCGATCACATACAACGAATATCAATCTCATTGTAAAAAAATTATTTAATTAGAAATGGCAGCCTCGTCAACCCCTTCCACTCCTCCTGGTGAGTCCCTAGACTCATACACATTCCCATCCCACCGCCTCCTCCGGATTCTCAGTGACCCATCAAAATTACCCCTCGTCCTTGTAGCATGTGGTTCATTCTCACCAATAACACACATGCATCTCCGCATGTTCGAGATGGCCGTCGACCACGTGAAGCAGAATATGTCCTCTGAATACGAAGTCGTAGGAGGGTACATGAGCCCCGTATCAGATCAGTATAACAAAGCTGGTCTTGCGAGTGCTATACATCGGTAGGTCTACACAAACTCTTACCGGTATAATGGAGTTACGACTAACAATAGCAGAGTCCGGATGTGTGAGTTAGCATGCAACGAAACATCATCATGGCTAATGGTCGATCCCTGGGAAGCCATCCAGTCCGAATATCAACCCACAGCAGTAGTCCTCGACCATATTGCATATGAAATTAATCATGTTCTCGGCGGCATCAGTATCTCTCCCCCCACTGCTGCAAATCCCGAGCCAGCCCGTAGGCCGGCCCGCATCATGCTCCTCGGCGGATCTGACCTCCTTCAGACCATGTCTCAGCCTGGCGTCTGGTCATACACAGACCTTTCTCATATTCTCTCCACATACGGAATATTTGTGATTGAGCGTTCAGGCAGTGATACTGGTGATGCCCTAGCACCTCTCAGGGAGTGGTCTGAGCAGGCTGGGAAGGACTGGGTGGGGAATATTCACATAATCCGGCAACTCATCGCGAATGATATCTCATCCACGAGAATACGGCAGTTTTTAAGGCAGGGTATGAGTGCAAAATATCTTTTACCAATGGTGGTGATTGAGTATATCAAGGAGCATAGGCTATATGGTGAACATGAAGAGTTTAAAGAAACAAGAAGTAGTAGTATGCCGCCGTTATGTAGGCTAGTTAAAGAGAAGACTCTAGGGGTAGGAGTGGTTAGATGTTTAGGAATACCAAAAGCCGCTACTGTAGTGAGGAGTGCGAGTATGCAGAGGGAGAAGATCACAACGAAGATGCGGGAAGAAGTAGTAGTGGATGGGGATGCAGAGATAGATTTAGGTTACACCAGGGGGCGTAGGCCGTCATAACGTGTTTTCGGCTTTCTTTTTCTCTTTTCGCTTTTCGCTTTACTCTGCTCCCTGCTTGTAAGTGAATAATTAGTGCACACAGGGAGTGTATTATGGACTCTTTTCCTTATTAACTGTATGACTATGGGTGATGGTAGACTGATTTGGTTAACAATTTCTTTTTGTGTGGTAGAGATAAGATAAGCATACATATTGTAGTATAGCTATACCATCTGTATTTGGATTACATGCGTGTATGGACTCGGTGAGCTGACTGACTTGAGGTACAAGGGGTGTGTAATTTAAACTAGAAAACCGGGAGCACGAAAAAAAGGGAGAAAAAGAAAAAAAACATATTCCACGAAATGTAAGTATCTTACACATCTAGCTAAGAGGGACAAGTAATAAATTCAGGAGAATACTCCCCTACAAGATATATGAACAGAGTAAAATGCAATTGAGCCTCCATGAAATAAACCCCCTCCGAAAAAGGGAGTAGGGGGTGCAAAAGGAAAAGAATGATAGTGAAGACCAGAACGCCGCCAATCCTGCTAAGAAAATGTGTACCAAACAATTCGCCCCCAGGCTAGAGCCCTAGTCTTTACAAAAAAAATGGATGAAAGGGGAAAAAAGGAAGCAATAATACACGCTCCAACGCCCTCTTCCCACCTACTTATTTGTGAATGGTTTAAAGGGTCTTATACTCCATCCATTCATTAACTGGTACATTAAACCTACATCCTCTCTCAAGCCACCACTCCCTTGCCTCCTTCCCTCCACCAATTGCATCCTCTAGTGCAGCCTCGATATCACAAACACAATACTCGACCCTAAGCCCACTCCTACTCCACCACTCAAGGATATCCGCACGATTGAACTTTGTTGCCTCGACAAGAACTTCTTTATCATAGACTAGTCGAAGTCCGCTCCGTTTCCACCATTCAAGAACTTCGACTTCACCACGGTAGGAAGCCCCTTTGAGCGCGTTGTGGTAGTTGAGTGAGAGCCCTGAGTTTTTCCACCATTCAAGAACAGATAGATGTCCGAAAGAGCTAGCAACATCCATGACAAGACCATAGCGCAGGGGGAGGCCGCTGGATTTCCACCATTGGAGGACATGGATATGACCTTCACGGGATGCATCATTGAGCGGCTCTTCATCATACTCGCGAGGGAGTGCATTCACCCCCTTTGGATCACTGGCTGCCAACCACCATGATAACACCTCCGTCTTTGCAAAGTGGCTTGCCAGTGTCGGGATCTTGAGTGATGATTCTGAATACACCTTCATAAACTCCTTCGGAAATCGTTCGTGGAAGAATGTAAGTAGGTCTATGTATCCAAACCGTACCATGGCCTTTGCGCCAAACTTTGTAAATACCTCCCCGGGATGTGATGACAGGAATGAAGCGATGTATGCGACAGAACCAGAAAGGATTGCGTAGTCAAGACGTGTCCCGTTCTGTACCCAGTCCGCGGAGCGCCGGAGGTTCGTGCGGACTCCGAGGGCCGTGGAGAGCTCCCAGTCATTTAGGATCTCGAAGATCTCGGCCCAAAGTTCCGGGGGAAGGGAGGGGAGGGTGGGGGTTGTTGAGGATGGGGAAGTGGTAGGCGTATCAAGGGGGATCAATTGGGCTATGTCAATGTCATTGTCGGGAGTGGTGTTGATAATGGGAGACGAAGTGCTATTGGTGTTAGTATTTGGAGTGTTGGTATTGGTATTTGTATTTGTATTGTTTCTCTGCTCCGGTTGTTCGCTGAATGATGACGCCGCGGAGAGTGGTGGCGTAAAGCTGGTGACTTGCTGATGGGAGAGGTCGGTACGGTGAGAGAGGTCATGGACAGCAAGGCGGAAGGCGAGTTCTTGGGGGTTGCCGCAGGTGGGAAGGGAGCGGAGAGAGAGTAGGAGATGGAGCTCTTTTTTTGATAGACGGGAGTATGCTGCTGCGACTGCGTCCTGATAACGATGTTAGTATTGATGGGTAGGTGGGGAGGTTGGGGAAGCTGTAGGGTTACCTGTAGCTCGTGACGGTCCATGGCAGATATATCGAGACCCAAGTCAGAATGGCTGTCCCTTCTTAACTTCCTCATGGCTGAGGCGTGTGGGGGAGTGAATCGTGAATGTGGTAATGGCGACGGAGATCCCTCGGTGTCCATTGCAAACACCATGCCTACCCTCATTTTCGGATCCACGTTGGCGATGGTGTTTGTGATTGAATATTGATCTCTAGATTGCTATCTCCTGTTCCTCTTTGCCGTTGACCTAGTGTTCGTTCCTGTCACCGCTGCTACCACTGGTATTGAGTTGTTGATGATGCAAAGAATCGGTGTCAAGCTGGTTGGGTGATGGGTGACGGAAGGAGATGATCTGACAAGGGGGTGTTCACATTAATACAGGAGAGACGTAGTCCTGACGTGTAAAGGCAATGCCTTAAAAGAAGCGAAGAGGTTCGTATACATCTTAGAGCAGAATTGGATGTCTGAAGGGGGAAGCTCGGTATATACATGTAATTTTGAGGGTTTCTATTGGGGGATGTTGAATCTTATGGTTTCAGGTGTGAGGTGATTGGTTTGTGTGGAGCAGCCGAGACCATCTGAACATGCCATAAAAGACCGTCTCCAGCCGACAACTGTGGAGTATATCTCGAACATGATATCTGTTGTCAGTCGATAGCTCTGCTGCCAATTCTATCTTTTAGTGATATTTCTTGTGTCTTTTTTGAGTCTTTGTTAGAGCTGGCCTTTCGTGTGACTGTCAATTAATCCCCACTCCAGACATCTACCGACCCTGCAGCTGGTACCTTTTTCCGATATAGTTTTGTTCCCCGTTCCATAGCTAATTGCTACTGACCGGGCCTTTCGGGTGCACTATTCGGGGGAAATAATGTGGTACCTCACAGATAAAGGTATACATGTAGACGCGCTGTGGCATTCTTGGGTGATGTTACAGCGGACTTTTTAACAGCTGGCGGTATACCGGTCCGGCAGGTACTACCATGTAGAGTACAAAGGTTTCTAGCCTTCCGATTCGCTCTAGTCGTTTTTCTGAGGAACTTCAATTGAGCTGTGAAATAATGTGCTGGCTTTACCACTCTACGATCTGTGCGTGTTAGCCCTTCTGTATTCTGCAGATTCATGTATCCGCACGCCTCTATATCCGTACTGTCCCCTGTGTACTCGACTGTATACATGCCTGCCTACATGTGGGTACTGCATCTGGAGGGATTCTCTTATTGTGGTGTCTAGATTGTACTAATGTATATACTCTCTCCACCCATCACACGGTTATCCGCGGCTAGGGGCTCATCACACTGTATCACTCGCCACATTCTTGTACTTCCCACCTTTGTTCTGGGGACTTGTACTCATCTCGGCCCGCTTAGCTGTGTTTGTAGGCGTAAATAGGTGATATAATCATTGACCCTAATTAATGAGGCCCTCGAGCGTCCGTTTCTCTCCCGTGTTTCGCCCTATGTGCTCCTACATAACAGGCAGCCTTACCCTTATTCCAGATTACTCGGGACTATCAGGTCTGTGACTGCTGTGTGTATGACCGGACCAAAGCGACGGCAAGGTTCCGTTAAGGCACCCCATCCTAGATATCTAGAGTCATTTCTAGGTATGACTAGGCTGACGCCCTCCCCCCCTAGCCGAGGAAGTCGAAGAGGGTGTTTCAACATTAATTCGTAAATCTAGTAGAGGGCTAAAAGAACCAAAAGGGCCTCTTTAATATCTAGAAAAGGCCGAAGCTTCGATTTTGTTGACTTTCGGCTTTATAAACAGTTCGCCACATCTGCAGATTCGTCACCCACCAGTTACACTAAAGTAGGGGCCTGAGTGGCGCAAGGCAACCCACCATGACTATTTGAACGGATCTCATCCATCAACTCCCCCCTTCAACCTCCCATCCCTCATTCAATTCTCCAAGAGCTCTTCCAATGTAGTCATGTCTGAAGCCTTTGGCTTTGAGAACCCTCTCATCATCGTGGTGAGGCAAGCTGCTTTTCTATGCTTCGAGTACTCGTGCGGGGTCAAACACATGTTTAGGCATCCTATGGGTCAGCAAGACTCACTTGATACGAGTCAAGGCCCACTGGGTTGCAACAACAACAGCAAAATTCTAGGGTATGTGGGGGGGCCGGCGAGGCTGGGGCTCATGTTAGAGCCTCAAGCGGGGTCGATGAAGAGTCTTAAATGGCCGTTGAAGGAGAAGGAAACCTTGCAGTACATCTCACGGATGGAAATGGCCTAGGTACCTTTTCCGTGCTCGCCTTAGACACTGAAAAGTGGTGGGTTACCAACTTTCTCTTCTCTTTAGCCTTTCCTAAACTATACTAACATTTTTATCTAGAACTTGAGCGAAAGCGATCGAGGCATATGTCCAGAACACCCTTTTGGGCTACCCTTCTGGTCGAGCCTCATTCACTATATTGCGAACTACTGAGCCTGCTAGCCGACGGTGTCCTGGGCTCTCCCTTCTGGACCAGACAGCTTTTAGAACCTGACGACAAACACATCGGAATGATTAAAGAAATCAGAACTCCTTCAGGTGGTGAAGGAGTCGGCCAACCGCCGAACCAAATAAAAAGACTTGCAAAACTGGAGGTCCCCCCCCTTCTCGGGGGAGACCCGTACTATATTATCTTAGCCCTTCGGCGTCCTGCGGGAGCCCACATCTACTTCGACTACATGGGGTTGAGCTCGCCTCGCCCTGGGTACGAAAAGAAGCAGAGGAAGGAAGCCTCTCGATTCGAATTTACCATTATCTCACTTTATCCCTATATAAAAGCTATGGCTTTCGTTCCGCATCTCCATACCCAGAAGATATCCAGGAATTCTCGCACAATATCATGGCGGTGGAGTTCAATGCAAAGACAGGATTGCCCTGTCTTTTGCGTTGTATTCAAGAAATGTGAGTTGTCTTTATCCTTGAAACTCAATTCTATGGGTTTTTGCTAATAAGCTTTAGGTTCTTACTTGTCACCGCCATATCGAATACCTCTGCCAACAGACCACTACAAAACAATTTCCGAAGGCACTTGACAAGCTCAGAAACCCCTGGTCAGCCTTTCCTCGAATCTTCGCGCGAAAGCTGGAGATCGAGCCTTAGTGTGAGACGCTTGAGAAGCGACTCCGGGTGTTGAATCGAAACGAATAATTATTTCTCGACTATATTACGTTTATTTACGAGCTGCGTAAATAGAACAAACTATAAATCTCCGAAGCCTTTACGCCGACAGAGAGAACCCTTCGAATGAATACTATCGAAAGGGTAGCTGATAGCTTTGTGTTTGGCCCCGTCGTTGTGACTTTTCATAGCGTAGGTGGTAGCCTTATGTTTGTGCCGCCCCCCGGGGTGACTTTTCATAGGGTAAACTGTAGCCTTGTGGCTGTGCCCCCTCCCCCGGGGGAAATTTTCATAGAGTAAGCTGTGGCCTGGGGGCTGTGCCCCTGCGGGGGGGGACTTGCCATAGGGTAAACTGTGGCCTTGCGCCTGTGCCCCCGGGGGATGGCCTTTCATAGGGTAAACTGTGGCCTACGGCCTGTGCCCCCGAGGGGGGAGCCATTCATAGGGTAAATCGTAGCCTTATGTTTGTGCTGGGCTGAAAAGCTGGAAATTAAGAGGACGACCAGAGCATTAATCGGCGGATGAACATCTTATCAAAAAGGGCAGGACTCTTGTCTTACTATAATCTTCAAGGGGAATGAGACGGATCCGACATCACGACACGTACATGGGCCAACTGGCACACTACACCGTCCAGGAGTATTTTCGAAACCAAAAATTTCCTTCGTGTAACTCACCAGGGTTGCAAACAACAAGTTCAATACACGCCACTTATGGCCGCGGCCAGTTTCTCTTCTCTTATTCGATATTGCTGCGCTGGGTAGAAAGGGAAATTTACCGTTCCTAGCACCCACGAGTTTTCGCCTATCTATCCTTGAAGAAGACCTTTTAGGCCGATTAATTTCCTAGAAAATGTCGACTGTGCTCCTTTCCCCTACGAGCGGGTACTTTTGATATCTAGCGGTGGTTCGGCTACTGCTTGAGAATGGCGCCATTTTAATTTTGTCAATTGGTGATGTGAAGAGACAGTTGAATCAGTGATATTCTAAGGGTGAAATGAGGTAAGGCAGGAATAATAGGCAAAGAGAAGAAGGAAATCAGGAGAGAAAGGGAATTAAGAGGTAGGAAGATGTAAAAGAGGGGGGTGAAATGTTTAATCATAAACTATGCCGATAAATACTTGTTATTTGAATAAAATTACCTTTAAATAATAAATTTCATAAGCTTCAATACTTTAAACCTCTAAGAGTTAAAGTTTTAGTTTCTGGTTAATGTGCACTGGATCGGGCCTGCGAGTGATATTACATGACTGATCACACAAGAGCTGGTAACTGCGCCAAGAATATATCAAGCTCCCTCATCTGGCTAATTTTCTGGAACACAGTTCCAATGAAGTTTTGTAAATCTTAGTCGATTGGAGTTGTATAAAATCTCTCGAGAACTACTTCTCAGACGTTTATTTAAATATGATATTGGACTATCAGGCTAATTCTTAGTTTAGTTGGTGGATATTTACCTCTTCGCAATTATTAAACCGAGCATACATCTATTATAATAAGCTTTGGACTACTCACTACAATAGCGGAAAGAGGAGTGTTTTCACTACCACATTTGTGGGAAATATGGCTTTAAGTTGGAAATACTACCGAGTTGGTCAAAAAGTCCTGTAACACAGCCAACTTAATCTAGCATTCTCCAGAATACCACACCAATACCGTACCAAAAACACCCCGCTTTCCCATCGTGTAGCTGTATATTTATGTCAGTTAAGGTGAGCGAGTGGTTTTTTTCTAGGGCGTTGCCCTGTACTGGGCTAGGATACGATTTACGATTTAGAGAGGGCTGATGTTAATAAATTAGATGACGGGTAGATAAATGTTCGGGTATGGGTGTCCATGGGCTGTTCTGGCCCACTCGGGGGACTCTGCCTATCTGGGGGACACCCCCCCCCCCCAATGTGTAGCAGTAAATCAGCTTTATAGGTCATCCCCTCAATAAGATACCTATTGAGGGACACGCTACATACCCTGAATGGGTACACTGCTATTTTACACAATTAAATCGCTTATAAAGCACTTGATTTTGTTAGATAACATACAACTTTATATTTTTTGTTACCAAAAAAGCGCCTACCATATAAACACCCCCAGAGACAAATGCATAGTGTAAAAATTAACATACTTAGGGTGTGCCTGTATTAACTGAGCCATAATTTATCACCTTACCTATGGGGAACACTACATGTATTATACATCTAACAGGTAACTCATTCAGGGGGTGCCTCCTGCCCGCTCCTAGGGCCAGAACACATATAATTTTCCTTGAGTATACTACATGTAATTACAAAGCTTTGGTATCTATGCCGTCGCACTTGTTTAACCTTATCCTCTCATTAGATTGTAAGACTATCGTAAGACTTACGTATTATTAAGTATGCAAGATAAGAAAAATGATACCCACTTGTGAGTATGGATATCAATGATCCTAAATATTTGTTTTTGTACAGTCATCTATTTACACTTTAGGAAACAATCTCAAGGTCCCCTTTCAACCTGTAAAACTAACTCCAGCGTATCTGATAAGACCATACCCAGCCCATCAAACCACCCTAACTCCTGATTATCCTCTCGGGGTTTATAAATACGTGGAGTAGATAACCCTATTTCAGTTTCTGTTACTCATCTCTGCTAGAAACGGTGGTTTCTCACTTTTATGTAAACACATATACCGAGAACAAGTACCTTTCTCTATAAGTAACTCTGCTAAGCAATCTTCCATACTTATAATCGTAAAATCCAGTGCATTTTGTGTATAGATGTCCTCGCCATAAAATCTGCCCCTCTCTCTACCAAATAAATTACCGCCTTTTCCCTGGTATTCTCCGCCGCCAGTAAAGTGATGTTTTACCGCTATTAGTTTTTCGACCGTCTATTTTAGCCCCATTATCAAGGAGAAGTCGTATAACATCTATAACACCCTATCCCATAATCCGGTGAAAAATGCTGCCCCCCCAAAGTGGCGGTGGCTCAACATATAGTAGCCTATGAAAAATAGTAGAAGCCTGAGTCTAGCCACAGAATTTTGGCCCGAAAAGGGGCAGCTTCACCGGGTTATGGGATACTACCGCCAGGTAGAGTGCCGTTACGGTATGTTCGCGTGTACCCTTCACGATGAACCCTTCGTGGAGTATTCACATCGAGCCTACCCGTCTCCAGCAGTAGCTTAACGAGTTTTTCGTGACCTCTTACTGCCGCCCAGAATAAGGGTTAGAAGGTTTTAAGTTATATTGGATATCGAAATGAATCATCAACCGAGTGGAATTTTCTCTTTACTCACTCCCAGGTGATAGTCAAGTGGGGAATGAGTGCTTGTCTAGAGTTTATGGATTACCCAAATCATGTCTCAGATGCAAGCCCACAGCTGAGGATCACGTCGAAGTTCTAAAAGATGGCCTTGATGTTATACGACATGATAATATTAGCCCACCCCAATAAAATTATGCGCTCCAATCAATACTAGTTTACTAGGGGAAGACGTAAGCAAAGTTGAGAATAAAACATATATGTCGGATTACCCAAGATGGCCTTTTCATTAGGAAAGTGATATAAACATATCCTTTATTTCGATACCATCTTTATCCTAGATCCATCTCGCCGAATACTCGGATTCCGAACCCTCTTGTATTGCCACCTTCGGAAGTTGTTTAGTTACCTATTAATAAGATCGGCTCTAGTAGGTTAGGGCGGCCATAAGGTACGTGGCATAAGTGTATGTAATTTTCTATCCCTTGCTTAAGCCTTGTACCGTTTAGCAGAGCCCAACTTCGGGAACTTCCGGATATTTCTGAGATACCTGGGAGTCTGGACATGATCTCAGAGCTTAATGGCTAATTTGTGGATTTTGGTACTCCAGGCTTCCGGTAGGTGGGATATCCGCAACTAGGGAGTATAAAATCATTTTATGTCACTCGTGAATACAATAGTTTTGTAGGGGCCACTCAACGAACGAATGGATCGTAAATAAATAGGCTATTTAACGAAAAAAAGACATTCTAGAACGTTGACAGTGTTTAGGTCAACATTGGTTGGATATTATTTGTCATTCGGATAGGAATGTAAGTAATGCGTGCTCCGACACATGATGAGAGTAGAGTGCGTGTTTGGGGAGTGTGAGTGTCCGACGAGGTGTAAAAAGGGAAACATAGCGGAGACGAGGAAGTTGTTTGTACTAGGAGGGGAGGTAAAAATGATGAGAGGGCATGACGACGAGGAAAGCGAGTATGAAGAGGAGTGGGAAGACGAGGAGGAGGATGAATCAGATGTAGAATTTTTGTTGTAGGAGGTATGCAGCAGTTAAAGTTTGTGGTGAACTGTTAGAGCAAAGGCTGGAAGTGGAGGAGTACCATAACCGAAAGGTTCATGTATTTAATGAGTAAAACAAAAACAAAAAAAGCGTGCTCCGACACAAAGATTCCATCTAAAGTTTGATAAATCCTTGCTCTGCCAGACGCAACTGCCAGCCGAAAGCGGAGAGCCCATAATACCTAATTTACAAGCTCTTTCAAGGTCTAATATCTATATCAATCTCTACTCTGCTGGCAGATCTTACAGTAGCATACTTAAGTTCTCGAATCAAGACTTTAGAGAAATGGAATCATATAAGAACACACAAACTATCGCCAATGCAACCCAATCCACCCAATCCACCCTCCACTATGTAACAAGATAAACGCTACCACACCTAAGTCTCAATCAAGTTCTCCTCCTCGGGTTGACTGGATGCTTCTCCGTAATTATCTCTCGTGTCCTTGTTGCTCTCCTTCTCCTTCGCCTTGCCTTTGCCCTTACGGTCACCTCCACTCCTAGCATAAAACTCGTTAATGACCTTAGCCGGAATTCTGTTGAGCAACTCTTTGGGGTAAATCCTGAGTAAACTCCAGGCCAGATCCAAAGACTCAAAGATGGTCCTGCTCTCATATGCACCCTGTGCGACGAAGGTTCTTTCAAACTTCTCTAGGAATTCGAGTGATAGGCGATCTTCAGAGGACAACGCTTCCTCTCCGACAACGGCTTTCATACCAGCTGCGTCACGTCCAATGGCGTATTTTGCGTAAAGCTGGTTGGATACGTCACTGTGGTCCTTTCTGGTCATACCCTCACCGATAGCAGACTTCATGAGACGGGAGAGTGATGGAAGGACGTTGATGGGGGGGTAGATTCCGCGATTGTGAAGCTGTCTATCGACGAAAATTTGACCTTCGGTAATGTAGCCGGTCAAATCGGGGATGGGGTGAGTAATATCTGTAAAGGTCAGAATGCGTAAGGGGCTTCAATTTGAGGTACAAGTTAACAAACCATCGTTAGGCATCGTTAGAATGGGGATCTGGGTGATGGATCCGTTCCTTCCCTCGACACGACCAGCACGCTCATAGATGGTAGACAAATCCGTGTACATGTAACCTGGATACCCACGACGACCTGGTACCTCTTCACGCGCTGCAGAAACCTCACGAAGAGCATCGCAGTAGGCAGAAAGGTCGGTAAGAATGACCAAGACATGCTTCTCTAACTGGTATGCGAAGTATTCTGCAGTTGTTAATGCTAACCTAGGTGTAATAATACGCTCAATACTATAGCATGATATGTAGTTAGTTATCTATCGACCCGCTTCTAGTCAACTTGCTCTTTTAGAAACATACGTAGGATCGTTTGCCAAGTTCAAGAAAAGAGTGACCTTCTCTAATGAACCATTCTCCTCGAAATCACGCGTGAAAAAACGACTAGTTTCCAAGTTAACACCCATAGCTGCGAAGACAATCGAGAAATTGTCATCGTGACCATCGTGGACACCCTTAGTATTTCCTGGACGCTTAACAAGACCGGCCTGGCGACAGATCTGGGCAGCGATTTCGTTATGTGGAAGACCGGCAGCGGAGAAGATAGGAATTTTCTGACCACGAGCTATATTTAGATGGTTAGCTATGTCATCTCAAAGTTCAATATTGATAATTTATCACAAAGAGTGTTGAGGCAGACTTGCCGACAGAATTCATTGTATCGATAGTGCTGATGCCGGTGGAGATCATTTCTTCGGGATAGACACGGGAGTACGGGTTGATTGGAGATCCGTTGATATCCAGATAGTCTTCTGCGAACACCTTGGGGCCCTTATCGATAGCTCTACCCGAACCGTCAAAGATACGACCTAGCATATCTTCCGAGACAGGAATCTTGAGATTCTGTCCTGTGAATTCTACGGTTGTCTTGCGAACGTCGATGCCAGATGTACCCTCAAAGACTTGGACAACAGCTCTGCTACCACGGACTTCTAAAACTTGACCGGCACGCTTGGTTCCATCTGGTAGGGTGAGGTTTACAATCTAGAAAGCTTGAACTTAGCTGGGCTTCCCGATAAATGCCAAGGTTGAAATGAAGCTGACCTCATTGTAACGGGGAAATTTAACACCATCTTTGTAAATAAGTTAGCTCCGATCTCAATAAAGGTCAATTGGTCACTAGAAGCGGCCCGGTGGACCCGGAGCTATAGAGCCAAGTATAGAGCCACATGGAGTCCTCTAGGTTATTTAATGGGTAACGTTTGTGGCGTAAAATACCTAAGATAACCAAAGGCCCATTGACACCTGCCACAGTATTGTAGTTGATTCTTGGATTGACCTAATAACTTGATTAGCTAGAAACCTTTGGTGTCCTTTAGTATATACATACCCCATAATTGCGTGTAACAGCAGCAGCATTAATGGCAAAGGCCTGAAGCGTATCGAGAGTTCATGTTAGCTCGTCCGAAGAATTAGGTTTACCGGGAGCACGTACCTCTTGGGCTGACATCCGTGGGTCGCCAGCCATCTCCCGAGTGTTTGTATGGGTATTCGGAAGTGGATTATGTGGGGTAGAGATGGTGTATTGAGGGGAAGATAGACGAGTGAGGTGAGGGTTGGGTATCAGAAGCAGGGCGGGCCAGCTGGTTGCAGATGACGGGCGTGGGTGGCTGGGGTGGTGTTGACCCCCGCCGTCATCACGTGGTGGTGGGGATGCCAAGTCGTTATTAAGCTGAGACCCGCCATGATCAGCTAGAGCCTCATCTGATAAGCAATAATAGCTGGAATATTCCTGAGAACCCTCCGGTCATCTCTTCTCTTGCGTTATTTTTCTAATATAGAGACACAATAAGATATCTCTGATCGAGTAAGGCAAGAAGATTGTAAATAATGTCCGTAAGGTGGATGTGCAGCCCGCATCCCCAAACACGGGGCTGACATATAAGCAAAATGACACATTCCCCCTGCGACCCCTAACCCCAGGGACCTTCACTACAAAGTAGGCCCCTCATCCGCTCATCTGTCTTTTTCAACCCCAATTTTGTATCCTAGTAGTGATACTCGGCTCCTGAGAAAACGCCGTTTGCCTTAGTCCCAACTGCTCTGTTAAAAAACCGTTCTCTAGCACTTTCAATTCCAATCACAATTTAACTGGATTTACGAACCCAACCGCAGAGCAATTTCTTTTAAACTATGACCGATACCACAACGGATGCTGCCCCCCCTCAAGGCCCTTCCCAAGGAACAGGTCCAAACTCAACACATCGTGGAGGCCATAGGGGGCGTGGTAGGGGTGGGCATGGTGGTGGCAGTCCCGGAGGAGCAGGCGAAGGCCGAGGAGGCCGTGTCCCCCGTAGACCTCGCGGCGAGCGAGGTGGGAGAGGAGGCCGTGAGGGGCGCCAGCAGCAACATCGCAATCAGACCCAAGATATTCCTTCAGAAGTGGAGGGGGGGCAGCTACAGCCAGGAGTGAGTGCTTTGGGGAACCCTGCTAAACCTAAGGCAACCACCGAGGTTAAGCCAGATGCCGACGACGCTGCTTCAGACTCAGACTCACCTGTTTGCTTTATTTGCGCAGATCCGGTTATTTACTCTGCTATTGCACCGTGTAATCATGTCACCTGTCACATATGTGCACTACGTATGAGAGCGCTGTACAAGAATAAAGCTTGTGCTCATTGTAGGGTAAAGACCTCTCATAGGCTGGGTGATATAACAGATTTCTAACATGCTCTAACAGACAGAAGCGGAGTGGGTGGTATTCTCAAAGGATGAGAGCAAAAGGTTCCTAGAATTTAAGGAATCGGAAATCATTACGATGAATAGAGCACTAGGCGTTAAATTCGACAATCAAGCTATCTGCGATGACACTACTCTTTTACTACGTTATAATTGCCCCGATGGAGACTGTGACCGAGCTTGCCGGGGGTGGCCAGATTTACACCACCATGTAAGGCATGCTCATAGTAGGGTTCTATGGTAAGACCACATTACTACATCCAATGATTTTAGTCAATATTTTTGTATGCGAGCTTTGCGAATGTTAGGGAGGAATTCTTGAAATTCAAACCTAGTTCACAGCTACATATACTGCAAGGTAGCTATTACTAACTTATCCTAGTGACCTCTGCGTCCGAAATAAAAAGGTCTTTACACACGAACACACACTTTTCACAAACCAAGAGCTCCGCAAGCATGAACGGACAGGTGATGATCAACCAGGCTCCGAGAATCAAAGCGGTTTCAAAGGTCATCCAGAATGTGGATTCTGCAGGCAGCGATTTTATTCCTCAGACGAGCTCTTCACTCACTGTCGGGACAAACACGAGCGCTGTCACATTTGTGATCGTAGGAATCCAACAGCGCAACAGCAGTATTACATCGACTACGATGCACTAGCACTCCATTTTACGAAAGATCACTTTATGTGTCCAGATGAAGAGTGCATGGAGAAAAAATTTATCGTCTTTGAGAATGAGGTTGATCTAAAGGCACATCAGCTTGAAGTTCACCCCAATGGGCTCTCAAAAAATGCCAAAAGAGACGCGAGGAGAATCGACCTCAGTCAATTTACAGAAGAGCGCAACCATGACAGAGGCGGAAACCGTCGTCGTCGCGGTGACGGTCGAGGGCAACAGGAGCGAGAAGAGGCTCCGATAAGGACAGAACAACAGATGAGCAGAGCAGAATTAGCGTATCATAGAACATTGGCCGTACAGAGTGCTCAATCTACAACCTCAAGAACCTTTGGAGGGCAATTAACGGAACCGGCACTTGCTGCTAGACCACCTCCACCCGCTGCGATAAGGCCAGTACAAAGTATGACCACCACTGTTCAAGCACCTCCTACACGTCCTCCGGCAAGACCTGCCGAGTTACCAGCGGCAGTGACAGCGGCAGTAGCGCAGGCTGCATTCCCGCCTTTAGCAAGGCCACAGAATGTGTCTGAGAGTGGGCCATCTGGCACTAGCAGGGGTGGGTCGCCAGTTGCGGACGATGTTAAGAGGTTGTGAGTATAAACCCGAGTTCCTAGAAACATTGAAAGACTAACTCTTTGTAGGAGACATACTGCTGTTATCGAGAGAGCGTTCACAATGCTTCGGCATAGTGAGAAAAAACTAAATGACTTCAAATCAGATATCAGCAGGTATCGCCAAGACCAAATAACGGCCAGTGGTCTGATTGAGCAGTTCTGGGCCCTCTTCGATACGAAGGCTCCTGAACTCGGCATTCTAATCAAGGAACTCGCCGACCTCTATGAAGACGAACAAAAACGACAAGGGCTCTTGAGGGCATGGAACGACTGGAAAGCCATCAATGAAGACTATCCCCCATTCGCTGGTGCATCCTCTTCTACTACTGGGGGTAGCCAAAACTCCTCTCGCGTCCTCAAGATTAAGTCCTCCACGTCTCACTCAGCACGCTCTACTACCGCTCGTCAAGGCGCTTGGGGAGCTGCCGCGTCAGTCCCTCAATCAACGTCTTCCATATCTGCGCTAGGCCCTGCGCCACGCTCTGTGAACCGTCAAGGTGCTGGTGCACATGCTCCTACACCTTGGGTAGCGCCTAGTGCAGCTCCTCAAGCGTCTAATTCCTCTGCTGGTCCTTCAAGAAAGGCCGGTCCGGATGAGTTCCCGAGTTTGCCTGTAAAGCCGCCGCCACCGCCTGGGTGGGGCCCAATCAAGAAGAAGGATCCATACGCGGCATATAATGGCGCTCCGATTCCGCAGGTGGGTGCGTGGGGTGGAGGGAGTGGAGGAGAGCAGAGTGCTGAGCCAAGTGAGAGTGAGGGAGTTGGTGGCAGTGGAAACAGCGGAAAGAAGAAGAAGGGGAAACAAAAGCAAATCTTATTTCAGATTGGGTTGTAACTTGTATGATGCCGTGTCTTATTTCAACTCGATCTGATTGAGGTTTCTTTCTTTCTTTCACTCGGTTTATACTGTGTTGGTGCTTGGGGGTTTCAATCCTTTATTTTATGTTCTGAAATAGGTGGCGAGACATTTTTTTTTACGGCTGCGCTGGGCTCTGCATTGTTCATTTAAGGAGTGTGGTAAATGCTGGTGTATTAAGAGACTCTAGTTATTTTCTTTCTAGAAATCAAATAGTAGATTAAATCGAAGGATTAATCGTTTGTAAAAGCTGGTAAATATATAGTTATTAAAATCACAGGTTATCACTCTACAGAAAACCACCTTGGAGTAGGGTAAACAGTTTCCCATTACCCGCTCGTTGTTTCCCTCATGGAAAACCCCACCACCCACCAAAACCCCACCAAAGTGACTCTTCGATAAATTATCCAAACATGCCTTCAGCACACCCTTCAATAGGCTTCCAAGCCGTAATTTTATGTGGCCCCGGTACCTCACTCTACCCTTTTACGGGAGCCGAGGACCTACCAAAAGCTCTTCTTCCGATCGCGAATAAGCCCATGCTACATTACCCACTGGAGTGGTGCGAGAAAGCCGGTTTTGACTGTATGACTCTTTTTTCTTTTCCCCTCAAGGGCCACTACTATATGTTGCTGATAGTTATTACATGAAATGCAGCTATACTAATACTAACACTGAGTGAGCACCACCCCGCCATTCAATCCTACCTACGCTCGCACAAGCTCCAGAAATCATCAATATATATACAAGTCGAGCCCGCCTCCTCACTAAACGACAACCTCGGCACCGCAGATGTACTGAGAATCGCGTATAAGAAGGGATGGATTAAAACAGATTTTGCAGTCCTCCCATGTGACCTTGTCACCAACATTGATGCGCAGGAGGTCGCACAGCTCTGGATGGTAGAGCAGGCTGGCTTTGATGCAGATATGGGGTTGCGGTCGAGGAAGAGCCGTAAGATTGGGGATGCTGATGAAGGGCGAAGAGGAGGGTTGGGAGTCTGGTATGAGACGAGGGGGGAGGGTGCTGTTAAGGGCCAGGAAACGGATTTTTTAGCTTTAGCGCCAATCGATGGGGCACCAGCAAAGCAGGGGAAGGTTGGGGATGGCGCGGGGAGCTTGTCTCAATTGCTTTTTACACTGCCAGGTGATGTATTAAAGGGGGATTCTGGAACTTCGCAGATTGAGTTGAGAGGGAGCTTATTGAGGAAACACCCAAATTTACAGATGCTCGCGACGAGAAGGGATAGTGGGGTTTATTTCTTCCCTTATTGGGTGTTGAAGTTTATTGAGAGGAATCCAAAGCTTAATTCTATTAGAGAGGATGTGTTGCCGTGGTGGTCGAAGGCATGTTGGCAGAACCAAAGATTAGCAGGAAGACTTGGACTATTAGAGATCTTAGAGGGGAGTGCAGAGGGAGGTGATGATGATAGTGAGGATGGTAGTGGAGAACGTTATGAAGTTGGAGGAATGAGCTCCACGAGAAGACGTAGCTTCTTGAATCAGCAAAATGAGGCGGAGAGGATGTTTGCGTCGAGGATACCAGCGACCTCAAAGGAGGCAGCAGCAATTGCTACAGAAAATTTACGAAAGAAAAAAGAACAGGTTGAGGTACCGTCAATTACGGCGTATCTCCCATCTGCTTCTGCTGGCTTCACGAGGCGTGTGGATACTGTACATCTTTACTTGTTCACCTCTCTCTACCTCGCGAAATCTGACCCATCAGTTCCCTCCACACAAATCAAGATTGATCCCTCAGCTTCAATCGATCCGAAAGCCAAAGTTACAAGTTTCGACTGTCTTATCGCAGATAAGGTCTCTATTGGAGAGAGAGCACTCATCAAGCGTTCAGTCCTAGGCAGTGGTGTGAGCATCGGGAAGGGTGTGAGGCTGACAGGATGTGTACTCATGGACGGAGCGAGTGTGGCAGAAGGGGCTAAGTTAGAGGGTTGTACTATAGGTCGAAAAGCCATTGTTGGTGTCAAAGCAAATTTAAAAGATTGTGAGGTTGCAGAAGGATTTGTTGTAGAAGAGGGAGGTAAGTCTGTTCCTTCTTCGATCTAATAGCAAGATTTTTGGATGACTGATTGGGTGAGTTTTTTTATACACAGCGGAAGCCAAGAATGAACGTTTTGTCGCATTTACCGGTCTAGATGGAGCCTATACTTCTGACGCTTCAGGACTAGGCTCAGATGGTGACTATGGCGATGAAGATGAAGACAATGATGATGATGAGGGCCCAAAGGGCAAAGATGACAATCTAGACGACGAAGAATCAGTAGATGAACCCGAGAAAGTGCTACCTACAGAGATTGAAGGAGCTCCCGCGCCTCCTCCTCCCACTGAGGTCCCAACACCTTCGCCCGTAAATATTACTGACCCGGCGAAAATCGTTGATATTACGAAAGCCGCAGAAATTGTAAAAACCACGGAAAATCTCAAAGTTGCGGGCTCATGACGGTTATGGCCATGGAAGATTGGGGGTTGGGGAGTTAAGGGTGTGATTTGGGGGGTTAAAAGTGCCTTTGGTAGAAAGGGTTTTTGGAGGAGTACTCAATGATCGTATTTCTGGACTACTGAAACAAGTGAGGTGGGGAGATTAGATTTTTCTTTAGGGTACATCTATATTTGTATTGCATGTATGAGTTATTAGGCATTGGTACTGTTTGTGACCCCCGCATGGGAATGAATGATATCTTGACTATTAAGGGGACCGAGGGGATAAGCCCAGTTGAATGGAATATAGCGCTAATTCTTCTTCTGTATTGAACCCTGGGGGCAGAACCTGGGTGAGTTATGTGTCTTTCATCTCACTCCTTAAATATGCCTGTTTAGTCAATCATAGCTTGAGTAGAAGAACCTAAGCAGTAGTCTTACTGAGCTAGAGCTTGTAGCTGACAAAGGGGGGAGCAGACGAGCTAGAAAGTATCTGGTGAGGAGATTAGCTTATCACTTGACTCAGCTAGTGATAAAACACTCTATATCACTATGACAACTTAAGAGGTACTCTTATAGTGTAATTTCTCTATCTCCCGTTGATAATGGAACCTCCTTCTTAGCCTATGATCCAGTAAAAATGATGAGCTTTAAACAAAATTGGTGCCAGGTCAAATACTCTGAAATACTACAGCCTACGGGAGTCATGATAGATCCAAATTTACATAGGTTGGGCCTCCTGCACATCCTTGGCGCTAAATACCGCTTCGTAGGCTTGGCATTGATTACCAGGAGCTCATGCCCCGGTTTTAAGCCGCAAGTCCTTGTAACATCGACCCTCCAACAGCAGCCATGAACTCCGCTGCGAGAAAGCTACAGCTCCAAACCGTTGTAAAGTCTGTACTTTCCCTTAGGCCTCAGGGTACTGGGACCCCACCGAGTCTAAAGGCCAGCGTGCACCAGGTATTGCTAAGTTCTGCCTTTAGGTGCCAACTGCTTACTGAGGTATGGACTTTTCTAGCTCCTACATGCTCCTTCGGACACAGACCACCTTGACCAACTTATCACGACAATCAAAGATGCGACCGCAGAGGGGCGTGAGGATCAGCTTATGTATGAGCTAGATAAATTCTCTAATGAGCGGGAATCCGAAATCGAGCGCTTGTGCAATAACAACCACCAAGACTTCGTCTCATCCGTCAACCAGCTCCTTAATGTCAGAAAGGGTACCGTGGATCTAACCGAAGAGATATTGAAGCTAAACCAATCTATCCAAGGGTCTACGGAGAAGTTAGTGGAGCAGAAAAAGGCACTTGTGGATTCGAGAGATGTCCGACAGAACATTGATGAGGCCACACAGGCTCTACGACTGTGTTTAGAGGTTCTGGGATTGGCGAATCGAGTTGGTGATCTGTTAAGGGCAAAGAAACATTATGCAGCTTTGAGGACGCTAGATGAGCTACAGAACGTTCACCTTAAGGAGGTGATGCAGTATGATGTCGCTGAAATGATTCGGAAATCTGTTCCAGCAATGCAAGGAATGGTTAAAGAAGCAGTGATGACAGATCTCAACAGCTGGTTGTATAGGATCCGTGAGAGCTCAGTCCTGCTAGGACAGATAGCATTTGATCAAACGGAACTTCGTCGACGACGGCAAAAGGAGAGAGTCGAGAAATCACCGTATTTGCGTAAGTTTTCGTCCATGATGGTTGAAGGTTCTCACCTAAAACTTCCGAGTATAGAATCTTTCAAACTCAATTCAGCAATTGAGTTGGTACTTGATGAACGAGAAGAGTTTGATGTTTTGGATAATGAAAATGTCAAGATTGACTTTACCCCATTGTTCGAGTGCCTTCATATCCACGAAGCTCTGGGGGAGAGAGATGAGTTCAGAGTCACATACGCGAACGTGAGACGGCAACAGAAAGAACTCCTTCTCTCAGGGCCATTAAATTTCTCCAATGAAGACATATCGGGGCTGAATCGTCTTTTGGAAGACATAGCTGGCTTTGCAATTATCGAGAGAGCGACGATGAAAAAAACGATGAGCTTTCGGTCTGCTGTAGATGTAAATAGCGCCATCTCACCTATGTCATTCTCGTCTTATTATTGCTTACACATGGATAGGTCGATGAGTTGTGGGATTCAATGTGCAAAAAAGCTATCAATGTTATCTCACCAGCCTTGGATAACATCACCGAGGCCGACAATCTCCTGAAAGTTAAGAATGTTCTTGCATTATTTATACAGACCATGGATGTAAGTGGTTATACACAAATACCTTTTCGAACTTAATTTCCTAGTTCTAATGCTGTTTTCTGCCAGAGCTGGGGATATTCTGTAGAAGCTCTCGATCAGTTCCTTCTAGTACTTTTCGAAAAATACTCAGAACGCCTCAAAAAGGAATTCAGTATCGATTTCAAAGAGGTATTTCCCAACCCTCTTCTTATATTACACCTAGTTCCATTAATATCTTTGCTATTAGATTGTCACAAGCGATGATTACATGCCGATGCCTGTCAACACCGCTGAGGAATATGACAACGTTGTCAATGTGAGTTGGTATAAACCTGACAAAGATAGAGAATTCATAGAGTACGTAAACCCTCAGCATCAGAAAAAACAGGCTATAACTCATAGCAAGTTTGTTAAAACTAGGTTTCCCATCGTACTGCCATTTTCTCAAATGTACCCTTTATGCTGTATCGAAATACGAAATTTCTTAAACAAATACTACTTCTTTTCAGACGAATACTTCACGCATCAAAGTGCGATTGACGAGGAACTCAAGAACGTATGTCGTTCATCTCCTGGATTACCAACTGGATGCTAACGTAGACCCCAAATATAGTCACTTGACGAGCTCTTGTGCAACGTAGTTTGCACTTCCCTCGTTGAGCGCCTCAATTCCAAATACCTTGGGCAAATTGTTCAGATATTAATCAACCTAGAACAATTCGAATACGCCTGTCAGGAACTTGAGCTACTACTCGTTGAAGCCCGACAATCTAATCATGGTGGCGAGATCTCACTGAAGGCCACTGAGCAGTTTCGGGCAGAGAAAAAGACAGCTGAGAAACGTATATTCGAGCTAGTCAATAGCAAAATTGACGATCTTGTGGAAACAGCTGAGTATAACTGGATGGCTACAAAGAAGCAAGGGCAGCCAAGTGAGTATTTGCAGCAGATGACACTGTTCTTGGGGAATATCATGAGCTCGACGTTGTTGGGACTACCGAAGGATATTAAAGGATTGATCTACTTTGATGCTTTGAGCCATATTGCTACTTCGATTCTGGTAAGTTCCTCCTGCTTCTAGATCAGCTAGCAATCTTATATATAGAGACTAAAATTTTCTAGGCGCTTCCATTATCCGACTCCGTTAAGAAAATTAACAAGATAGCGGTAGCAGACCTAGATTTGGACGCACGGTACCTTCAGGATTTCGTAGCGAGCTTAAATGAGCCGCTTTTACTACAAATCTTCGAGGAGCTCCGGCAAACAATCGACTTGCTTCAGTCGGATAATGCAGATGAATTTTATAGTATCGATACTAGGATGAGGAAGTACTCTAACGTTAACCCAATGAATGGGCCAATATTGCTTGAGAAGTATGTTTTATACTGTTTCACCTTTATTCTCTTTTTTAGCCAAGAATAGCCCCCCATTACCTAATGCTTTCTACCAAATTCTAGGCTCTAACAAATTTCTGCAATAGGTTGGTTAGTGGTTCAGCAAAGACGGGTTTGGCAAGATTTAGATGAAGCTGTGAGTGAGAGGATCTGGTTATAGTGTCTTTGTACGTAGTTGGCTTTATATCACGATTTCAAATATCAATAGTGAAAGGAAGACATTTTGGCCCCTTTCAGTAGCTTTCTTTATTGGAGGACTAATTATTAGCCTCGAGACTATAAAGTACAGTTATAGATTTTCTAGTGGTTTGGGTATCTGAGTTAATATTAATGAACAGTATGGGATATTGTTATCTTTATCCCACCAGTATGAGGTATATCCAGTCGTACCTATTTTCCTTCCCAAAGCCCTAGAGACGTTTCGCAGAAAATGAAACTAAAAATACACCAGCTTCTAAGGCCATCACATTTTCGTTACCATAAAATATTGCTAACCAGTAAAAGCATAGCTAAAAAAAACTCACATAGAGTAAACATGTTTCTACGATCTACGATCACCAAAGAAATACGACCCAAGCTCCCCCACCAGATATCCCTACCCTCACCTCCTGAAAGCAAACACATAACGTAAGCAATATCTCCATTAATCACACGTCCTCACTCGTGTAGAAAAATTACTAACCACTCTTCTCACAACCTTCTCCATAATTCAATGTCTAAAAGAACGCTACACAACCAAATAAAAAAACAATAGTAAAGTCTTGTATTACCCGTCGGCATGCACCAATGCAAAGGGGAAAAGAAAGAAATAATAATAGTCGCAACTCCTGGTGTTGGAGATAACATGGATATAAACTAAAGAGAAGTGGTTTTGCCATTTCCAAAAACAAAATGAGGGTAGAAAGGTTTGTATAGGCAAGTCAACCCCTACGCAATAAGATAGGGGGAAACCCCCACACACTAACACCTCAAGGGCAAAAGATGCTGCACCAGTGCAGATTGTCGGCAGAGTGGACATTCGGGCTGAATTCTCAAAATGTCAGATTTTTACTACGCCGAGGAAAGGCAATGGGGGAATTACGAACCTTGCTACGACACCACTCACTAATACAGCTCCAACAAAATACGTGTCCACACCCTGTCGCCGTTGGATCTTTCATATTCTCCAAGCACAGGGTACACTTCCTTCCCATTTCCCCACTCATGAACCGCATCGTCTTCTCATTGTCCAGATCATACGTAGCCCTATCCCTACCTACATCTTGTACGTGTGTCTTGGGATTACTTATAACGCCCCCTGTAGCAATGATATCAACAGCCTCCTCATCCGTCGTGATAGCAGAAGTATGAGAGAATGTGTTTGAGATGTGGAAATACCCCTGTGTTGCTAATTGCGCCAACAAGAGCAGACCCAACACTTCATACCCGACCCGTTGCTCGTGTGGCGCAAGACGCTTTGTGAATATATATCGTAGCCCCCAGAGCCGTTTCGAGAGGTGATAGTACGCGCCGGTGAAGTAGAACATCCCCAAGTGTACGGCGAGCAGGCTCTCCGTAGAGGTGAGTGTGTCTAGGTGCTCCAGTAGGTATTTCTTAACCTTCATAGCCACTGAGTCAGGCCCTGGCTTTTCGCCATTGGTGGTGGGCCGTGGCGTTGTTGCCGATTGGAGCTTCTGCCGTATACGTGATCTGAAACGTGGGAGTAACTTTGTGAGGAAGTACGGGACGAGGATTGTCGTTAGGATGAAGCCGAGACGACGCTTAAGACCTGGGAGACGGAGAGTTGAGGATTCGACATGGAGGATGTCACAATATTCCTCGCCGAGGGTACGCGCCCCGCGAAGGGTCGTAAGGGTGAGGTAGAGAATGTCGGCGAGGGTTTTGGTCTCGAGGGTGTATTTGTGTAGGATTCGAGCTCCTGGTTATTGGTTATAAGCTGGTTGAACACGCACCATGTGAAAAACAGCAGGAATTGGAACAAACCATAGATTTTCCGTAAGATTGTAGAGAGCTGCTCAAGTAGCACACCTTGGTAGTATGCATCCTTTTGGTTCGACCGGACTATGGCGTGTTAGAGATCTCAGAGGTCTGATGTGCTCGTGCCTTGGGGGTTAGATTACTTATATCTGGAGCAGCAGCAAAGGGATAATTAAACGCTGATTCTGATGATGAGGAAGATGTAGCAGGTACTGGCACATTGATGGCTGTAGACACTGCCTCAGGGGTTATTGTTTCTGTAGCCATTTCGTGTGAGTGTTTACAGACTCTTGGGGATTGACTGCTGGACGACAAGTGTTGGCGTTGCGGATAACCAGAGCCTCGGCTTGGAGATGGATTGACGTGTTGTCTTATCTGATCATCATAACCGAGGACTTGCGGCTCTGCGTCTTCCAGTTGGATGGGTCTGTGATAATACTCGACATGTATATGTAGATATCTTTGAGATGACCTTTATTTTGATTCATATTATTGTACCTTTATAACACCACATGTAGGTACATGTATGTATCCCTATTTGGCAATGCAGGCACAGCTTCCACGCGCATGAGTCTTTACAGAGAGGCAACTACATGTATGCAGTTTTGGAAACACGGATTCGATTCAGATGTGGAATTTGAGGAACCTACATGTATATGCTGTATTATTTTATGCTTGATTAGGAGTGACCTGGAACTCTTGAGATAATAATCACACTTTGCCACCCGATGTAAGCTATGTAATTGTTATTCAGAGCCTACCAAGTGGGCCCTGAGAACCCAATACCGGTAGAATCCAGCATCCCGTCAACCATCCCCTCGCCCAGTCCCCAATATATAAAATCCAGCACCCGTATTTACCCGTCATCATAAAGCAAAAAATTCTAGAAACACTCAAACCCATGCGATCCCCAAGCTGCAATCTGGTCATTTGACATCACCCGGCACAGAATACAGTTATTCTCTGGGGCCTTGTGAGGTCAATTTAAGAACTCAATGTACCTTGCCAAATCTGTGCATCTCGCCGATCATTGTGGGGTACTCCCCAAAAGGGCCTCCTTCATGTACTGTACCTAATTCCATTACCCCCCTGCAACCGACATGGGGCTTCGATACTTTTGTACTCTAGGCGGATCTGAGTGGAACAATGTCGGGAACTCGGGACTATATACGGATTGTCGAGAGAATGTTTCCCCGAGTTGAAATTGCGGTGGGGGAACCCATGTAGAGGCATTTTGTGTCGCTACATTAGCAGACACCAGTACTCTATATTAATTAGTCCCTAGCTGAACGGTATAGTAAAGTACATGTAGTTACTAGTACCAGTTCTGGGGCGGGGGCTCCTTTAGATTTATGAGCAACTACTACGGGCTGTAGACCTTTGGGTAAAGAGAGAAGAACCTGTTCCTTTTTGTTTGGTCTCATGCAGCACCGTTTCTTGGGGCTGCAGGACCATGTGTTTACTAGGTAAACTTCCCCCAGCTATGTAAAAAGAAAAATACATCTAGCATTATTAAATATAAAAAAAAGGCACCTATCACAAAACCCCCAATACCCTAGATAACACCCAGACTCCCCGGGAAATCTTCTTTCTTGTCTCGGAATAGTGTATTATTTCCCCAACCCAGCATCCAGTGTGGTGTCGCCACATGATCTACGATAACGATAGGATATGTAGCCCCAATCTCCCCACAGACCGAGCTTTCTCCACAACCACTTTTTACGGTTCTTACACAGCAACTACTATAACAATACCTCAAACCCAAAATGGCGATTGAATCATTTCCAGTCGAGGTAGGCCCACCTAAGCTCTTATACAGAATATATAATTAACACGGGTAAATCTTTTTTAAAAAAACAGCTCCTCAAGCTAATAACAATCGGCCTCACCGATAAGGACCTCTGTAACTTCATATTAGTCTGTCGTATCTTCCACGATGCTGTAAATGGAGACCAGGTAGCCTGGCGGAGCCGCTTCCTCCAAATCTACGACGAGCCCGTCCGGAGTCGCAAGAACACATACGACTGGAGAACCACCTACCAGAAACGGCAGCGACTACTCAAAGGGAAGCAAAGAAGTATCGAATTCCGTAGCGGCGAGACAGAGGAAGAGCTAGACGCATTGGGAGTCTTGAGGGATATTCTATTAGGTTAGTAAATAGCATATACCCAGGTGTGGTTGAATGGAATAGTATTATAAGGTTACTGGTGAGACTCTCTATAGATGCATATGGCTACAGCACCACTGAAAGCGACCCGGTGCATGGTCGCAATTTTACACATATTCGTTTCTCCCCAATCACGCGCTCATTGTTTCACTCGCACTTGTACGAAGACCCGCATCCGCTGCTTAGTGCAATTAGCCTGCTTCTTACGCCTGTGTTGAATCTGCCTGAACAGAAGCAGTTGGTAAGGCTTCAGCAGATTGTGTACCGCCCTGATCGGGATCGGGTTTTCAATGCTGATGGTACACCAAATATGCGAACTTTGAATGTTTTGGCAAGGTTCTTTACTTGGCATTTACACCCCAAGTCCGAGAGTGACTTGTTTCACCAGAGGACCCTGCTGGAACCGAGTGAGATGCCGGGGTTTTGGGAAGGGAGGTTGGATGGTGGTGAGGTGGAGATACCAGTGAAGTGGTTTGGGGCGTATAGTTTGTCTCCTCCTTTTTCTTCTTCTTATTCGCCTTCATTTTTTAGAAAGAGGGCTTGGCTGATTTGCGGGTATTTTTTGATTATAGCATACTTAGGCTATCACCGCATAATAAACTTTGACCTTGAGGAAGTTTTCACAGACAGGTCAGATAGTCATCTAGTCGACATGACACTTTCCATAACCCCCTCTCCGGGTGCCGAGACCACTTTCACAGCCATTGGCCGGGACTTTGGGGAGTTTACTGTCCAGTCTGGAGAAATAACGCCGATTCCACCACCACCGGAGTTGAGCACGATTACGGGGTGGAAGAAGATCCAGTTTGTTAAAAATTATGAGAACCATGGGTGGTTTTACGAGGGTGTTATGTTGCCAGGGAATAATATGATATTTGGGCATTGGAGGCGTGGTAAGGACTTTGTATTTACAAGGGGCCAGTCGGGACCGTTTTGTTTTTGGCGGGCGCCGGAGAGTAGTAGTTTGAGGTTTAGGGATAATAGAGTGTCGCGGAATATGGTGGGGGCTGTATAGTAAGGTTCTAGGTAGCTTTGATGCGATATGTTGTGTAATTATCACATTCTAAATAGAAGCAAATATATTGGGTATACCTATATATCCTAGTGCCTGTTTATAGTAGATAATCTTTATCGTAAACCATCACTCGAAAAATAATAGTTTGATATATAGCTCCAATAGGCTTTTAGTCTACAGTAGGTAGACATATAAATACAGAAAAATTACTATTCATCTTCCATTTCCTCATCTCCCGCGGCGTCGGCCTCACCTTCATTCTCACCCTCGAAATCATCATCCCACATCTCTTCATCGTCGTCATCGCCATCGTCGCCATCTCCATCGTCCTCTTTCTCACCATCAGCTTTACCTTTACCTTTCAACGCCGCCTTTTCTGCCTTCTTCCTCTTGACATTCTCCATCTGGATCGCCTTCCTCTTCTCGCGCTCCTCCTTCTTGATCTTATGTCTTTCCTCCAACTCACGTTCTTCTTGCTTCGTCTTCGTCTCATACGCATGCCAAAGAACCTTCCCATCTGCCAGCCCCTCCTCAATCTTCACCATCTCCAGCCGCATCCTTGGCCCAATTTCCGATAACTTCACGGCCCTCTTCTGCGGCCCCTTAGGAGCACGCTTCTTCTTTATGGTATGACGGCTATTCCCCGGCAAAACTTCAACCTCTGCATCCTCCTCTATTTCAGACTCAGAAGTATATCCTCCCGCAGCACCAGAGTCAAGCATATAATCTGCAATATCCTTCAACCCACTCAAGTTCGGCAACGTGCCCCTCTTACCCCCCTTCTCGCCGGCTGATTTGGAACGGAGAGCTCTTTCGGCAGCGTTGATGCGTCTAATTGGGCGGGAGATACCAACGGCTTTGGTGTTGATTATGTAGTGACGTACGTCTATTACGTATTCTGATGTTGTGCCGTCTGTTGGCTCGGTCTCGGAAACGGGTTTGCGGTTGAGGAGGAGGATGCGGCGGATAGAGGAGATGGGGGTGCGTTGTGCGGAGATGGGTGGAAAGAGGGACTGGAACATGCTTGTGAGAAGCATCTCGTGTGGGGGTGGGCGGCCAGGTGTACCGTCGGGTTTCGGGGGTTGTGGGGTGTTGAAGCCGTTCATTACGAGCTGTAGAGGTGTTAGAGGGTCTTGAGTAATATTTCGGCCCTGTGCGCTGCTAAAAGATTCTTGCAGTAAATTTAAATAATAAAGAAACAGAACATACCAAAGGCGGAGAACTAAACTCCTTCCCGGGGGTCTTGGGATTCCGTAGACTCTTCCGGATATCCTTGCATAGTGAATAATTCTTCACCCGGAAGTGAATCGTAGGCCCACGCGGACACCTCGTTATTCGTAGAGTTGTAGACCCAGAGTTTGCATTTCTTGAAAAGAGAAGAAGTTGAGTAACCCCCAAAGGACCAGCCATTGTTGTATAATCCTTCAACTTATTCGATTTGCGTTCCTTCAACCTACTCGCCGTGTGTGGCTCCATCATAGTTCGAACATCGGTAACAAGCTGAGAAACTGAAGGGCCAACTTCGCCGGCACCGATCCGGATAACCATAGTCTTTGGGGTGCGAGAAGCGGAAGCATTGAGAGGTTGGCCGACACCTGTAGCACCGGTTTTGGAGGTATCTGCTGGGAGGTGAGTTCTCTTCTTTTGACGACGACGGGCCTAGAATTCTATATTAGATTTCTAGTAGAGAATGAATTGAAGTAAATAGAATTTCCCATACCATATTTATGACTTCTGCGGGATCTTTTAGGGGAGTAGAACCAGAAATTATTTCTGGACGGTGGTTGCTGGTTGCCTGGGATATCTCTTCCTGTGCGGAAATAAGTTTTTTTCTTTAGGAATTCGAGATTAGCGGCGGTGACCAGAAATGCGCAGGGACTGGAAGTACGCTTGGCGGGGGCAGCTATCCATAACTTTGGGAGCCCACTCTCCGTCACCAACCATTCTTGGGCCTGCGATCACCTTCTATTCACCACAACCATCATCATCCATCTTCAACCCTACATCATCTGTTCCATCTTCAGATATCCCTCCCACATCTAATACCAAGCTAAACACCAGACGCCTTTGAACCCAGTCCCTCGAATACTGATCCCCGCATACCTAGATACAGCATGGCGTCCCTGGAAGATCTCGAGGATCTCGAGCAGGAATCTAGAGATAGACAAGACAAGAAAGACAAGAAGGATCCTTCCGACCTAGATGGTGATGCGAAGATGGATGTTGATGGAGAGAAGGAGGAGGATGATATTGACCCAGAGATTCTAACTCTGGCTACCTTCGATATTGTCAACCGAAGACGGTTACTAGAGAATGACCTGAGGGTTATGAGGCAAGAATACCAGCGGCTAACACACGAAAAGGCGAATATGAAGGAAAGGATAAAGGATAATCTAGATAAGATTGAGAATAATAGGTTCGTTTTGAGCAATGGTTGTCTGATTTATAATTGCGATTATGACCTTCATATATCCATCAATCTACACATTTTCCATCAAATCTTGGGTACTAACATCACCCCTCCTATCTCCTAGGCAACTTCCATACCTCGTTGGAAATGTTGTCGAGCTCCTAGACATGGACCCAACTGCTGAGGCCGCTGAAGATGGCGCTAACGTTGATCTGGATGCGACTCGCGCCGGCAAATCTGCGGTTATTAAAACCTCTACCCGACAAACCATTTTCCTTCCTCTCATCGGTCTCGTTGACCCTGATAAGCTGGCTCCTGGCGACCTTATCGGTGTTAACAAAGACAGTTACCTGGTGCTCGATACCCTACCTGCCGAGTACGACTCGCGGGTCAAGGCTATGGAGGTTGATGAGAAGCCAACAGAGACATATGGTGATATTGGTGGTTTGGACAAACAGATTGAGGAGCTTGTAGAAGCTGTTGTAATGCCAATGAAGGAGGCGGAAAGGTTCAAAAAGATCGGCATCAAACCTCCGAAAGGTAAAGGATTATATAAGATTTATAAGGCATTTTAACTAACAGGATAAATAGGAGCTTTGATGTATGGTCCTCCAGGAACCGGAAAGACCCTTCTTGCTCGTGCCTGTGCTGCTCAGAGTAATGCTACCTTCTTGAAGATCGCCGGCCCTCAGCTTGTCCAAATGTTTATTGGTGACGGTGCCAAACTTGTCCGCGATGCTTTTGCGCTCGCAAAAGAAAAGGCACCAGCCATCATCTTCATTGACGAGCTAGATGCCGTAGGGACTAAGCGTTTCGACTCCGAGAAATCTGGAGATCGCGAGGTTCAGCGTACCATGTTAGAGCTCCTCAATCAGCTTGACGGCTTCTCATCAGACGATCGAGTCAAGGTACTCGCAGCAACAAACAGAGTAGACGTACTCGACCCTGCCCTGCTGCGATCTGGGCGTCTAGACAGGAAGATTGAGTTCCCACTACCAAACGAAGAGGCCAGGGCCGGTATTCTTAGGATCCATAGCAGGAAGATGACTGTTGAGGATGGTGTAAACTGGATGGAGCTTGCTAGGTCTACAGATGAGTTTGGCGGTGCTCAATTGAAAGCTGTTTGTGTGGAAGCTGGTATGATTGCGCTAAGAGGAGGGAGGACAAAGGTAAGCCATGAGCATTATGTGGATGCTATTGGTGAAGTACAAGCGAAAAAGAAGGATACGGTATGTTTACTTCCTTCTATTGCGATCTCCCTACGCTAGTACTAATTAGAATTTTTATAGGTCAATTTCTACGCATAAAGGATTATTCTCATGTTTGCATTGTTTTATCTGGAAGCGGAAATTTTCATGATGGAAAGGAGAAGTGATGAGAGAAATCGTGTACTCATATAAGTAGATTCCAGAATAGAAGATCTAGCTTCTGCTTAAAGGCTTGCATCTCACACATGAAAATACTACTTGCAGATACTTCTTTCTATAGAATCAAGAATTTGGGTGTGATTGAACGCTGGTATTTATTTTTGATTTAATTGATCATTACCAATATCATCAGTAAACAAGGGAACCCCAAGTACCTGGGCTTGATCAATCAAACCATACAAAAAAGACCAACACGCTGTAGATACAGGGTATATAACAGAAAAGAACAGAAATAGAAAAGCTGCTCCTCGCTCCCCCTCTGCAGTCACCCCAACAGAAAAGAAAAAAAATAATGGCTTATCTTTGCGTACAAAAGCATCAACAATTCCGCTTCCGAAACTTAACCTCGGCCAACCTTTAGGTTGGTCAAAGTGTATAAACACCAGGGAAACTAGAATTAGAACGAGCCTTTGGTAAAGTTGGAAAAAAGGAGGGAAAATGAAAAATAGCTGAGAAATGACAAGAAATGCAAAAAGAACGCCCTCCCCAACAAAAAGAAAATCATCATCATAAACACGAACTAGGAAGAACAGCATGTTCAGACCCAGTATAAAAAAGACCCAGCCCATCCCAACCCCTCCCCAAAACATAAACCCAACAAATAGGATAATAACAAAGCAAAAAGAAAAAGATATCCAAAAACCCGACAAAAGTTATTTTTACGTTTTGCACAAACAAATCAATATGTAAGAAACCCACCAGAACCCATATCATAAGAGTATAGTAAATAGTTAGATAAAACAAAGGAAATGAATTCATAAACAAGAAAATTTCTGAGAAAGAATTCCCAAACACCATACCAGATAGATAAATATATAGCAAACGCTTATCCAACACCAACAAAGATTATGCCCAAGTTATATGTAAGCCCCAGAATAAAAAAAGAGGAAAGACACTAAGCTTATAATGTTGACGCAGCAGTAGTGAAATAGGAGTGGAACATTGGTTCCTCTGAAAACCCAGTCTCCCGAATCACATGATAAGCGTGCAATAATAAGTCTGGAAATCTCCCTGTGAAGTAGCAGAGGTATTGGCCGGGCAAAGTACCGACAGAGGCCTTTGCTGCGGGCTTCATATCTTGGTAATGGTGCTTCTTGTTCCGTATAGCTCTCAACAGGTCTAGAACTTTCCCCCCTTCGTAGCCTCTTCGTTTGTTGACTACTAATTCATCAAGGAAGCCGCGATCCAAACGCTTCAGCCAGTCACCTCCAGTAACTTTACTGGCATTATGTTCAATGAATGGGATCCAGTCTGACTTATAGTTCGGATCTTTCTCTTTGTCCTTTTCAACTTCGAATCGGTCGGATACGTCGAGGAGGAAGTTGAGACGTTTCTCTGGTGACCAGAAGAAAGGATGGATCATCACTTTGGTAGCATCAGGCCTGTCAAATAATAGTTAGCTCCCAACTCTTTCTCTTTAATGATTCTTGGAGATGTTAGAAATATAGGAAATTACCTTTTCTTTGGGTTATGGTCGATCATGCTGCTAATCAAATCCCTCGCTTCATGTCCTGCACCCCCCAGAATATCTAACCTACTCAAATCGCTCTTATTGCTGATGATGTTCAACTCTCTGTGCCATCTATCTCCAAAGGGATGTTCCCCCTGTGTTAAGATGAAATAGAATACACATCCCATTGAAAAAATATCAATAGCCCTCGTCGCTCTGCGCTGAGTATTATTAACCTCAAAGATTACGGTCTCAGACGAGGCTGACCCGGAGCTCTCCGTATTCCCAGGCGACGAGAAAGGCCGACGTTTTTCATCATCCATCGTCAATAATTCCGGTGCTCTCCATCCACATGTCCCCGGGGAAGCATGTGTTGTTAGCTTGAACGAGCTTTGGTTATCGTCCAGAGTTTTGCAAAGACCGAAGTCAGAAATGAGTAATCGTGGCTTTTTGACGGCCCCCCTACCACCATTTCGTGGAGCCTTAGGAAAGCTAACAAGGATATTTTGTGGTTTCAAGTCTCGGTGTACAATCTTTAGTGAATGTAGGTGATGTACACCCGCAGCAATCTGATGGAGTACTTCTGTAGCATCCAAAGCGGAACTGAGCTCCTGGAATCGTACCGGATCTACCATGAAGTCGTTAAGTGAAGCCTGGCAGAGTTCCAGTGCAATATAGAGAAATTTCCCTCCTTTTTGCTTGCAGTGGTATCTGATGACATTAGGATGGTCATCGCTTGCCTGCAGGAGTTTGACCTCGTGCTCAGCGATCTCAACAAAGTCATTCAACATCCTCTTAACTGCAACGTCTCTGTTTTCAAACTTCCCCCTACAGACGGTGGTTCCTTGACTCCCCCTCCCTTTAATTTTGGTTAGTAAATATTTGGTGGCGGTAGTCACCCCCCCACATGATAGAACTTACCCAAGATTTCGTCCTCATAGACTTCAAGGCCATTTATCACAACCTTTGACGTTTCTACCTCATTCATTGAGGATCCATCTGTCATGTCTGGCTGCAAAGTGATCTCTTGTTCAACCTTCTTAGCATCATTAACAATCTTATCAATCCTATCCTCTTCTTTTTCAGAGTTATTGTTTCCTTTACCACGACGTCGTGCACCACCTCGTTGACCTCTGTGCGCCTTCTTCTTCTTTGGTGTGGCAGGTACAGGTACAACAGTCTCCACAGGCTCTACTTCATTCTTTATTTCCTGCGGCTTAGGATCAAATCGGACCTCCCGAGTCTTGATATCATCGGCAACAATAGTAGGTTCATCAACTGGAATTTGTGTCTCTACAGTGATTATCGGCTCCTCAGTTGGTAATGTCGTCGGGCTTGGATCCTTCAGTTCTGGTTGCTCTGGTTGCTCTGGTTGCTCTATATTCACAACTCCCTCCTGCTTTTCTGAAAAGCCGACCCCTGGAATGATGATCTCTTTCACGGCATCTTGTTGAGGCTGAACAGACCGCCCTTCTTCTGGGAACTTGTACCTGATCCCCTTTCTCGGGCCACCGCGAAGAACATAAAGAGCCAATGAGAAAAGCAAAACCACAATGCTAAGATCTACAGGATTGCTCACGGCCAAACCAAGTAGCTTGCTGCCTCCCAAAGAAGGTGAGGAAGGCAATGGTGGGGATGTGCTCCTTGACTGTACCGGTTTCTCACCATCACTCTGAGAACGGGCTGGTAGCGATGCAGGGTGTGACTCTGAATATGCGAAGTGAGTTGAGTGAATCCCCACTAGGGACTTTTGGCGTTGATCGTGATTTAGGTATGGCCAGTCAATACCCTTGGTGTAGCATTCTGCCTTGTCGGCCCCATGCGTTACGAAAGGATAGCTAAGCTCTGACAAGGCAAAATGGCCACCATCTCCGAGACCAACAAAAGTTAATCTATCATCAGGTTGAACATTCTTCGCATGCACGATTGGCTGAGGGAGAACCACAAAAGTCGATGTTTCCGGCCCTGTTGAGGTCGATGCAGATTTGACAACATCGAAAATTCTGGTGACAGGAGAAGATAAATCATGTTGATACTTTGGACGTCGTTCACCTGAAACACCTAAGGAATTGTTAGGTCTCAAATTCTCAAGCGTCAGTTTTATAGGCACATACCTGCGGAGTCCCCTTCAAATCCATAAATTCTACCGGCATGGTTGCTATAGATATAGCGGTTATCCATGGGCTCATGGTGCTGCTCTGCTAAATCACGGTCGCTATTGTTTGGCCCCCATTCCGTATACCTGATGGTCCATAGAAGCTCCCCAGTATTAACATTACTAATTGTGACAGTGTACTCTTTAACGATATCAGCAAAAGCTTCTCGAAAGTATAGGCTGTTTAGAGAGCAATGGTGAATTTCATACCAGTTCTTCCAATCAAGATGATCTTCTCCGTTGAATCACATTCGTCATCCAAGTCTTCAACATCAAGCCCTTTCTTCGGTTTGCATTTCTCATTGTGCATCCCGCTCACGAGCCCACTTGAACTAAATACTCTTTGTACCTTTCCAGCACGTGCATCAATAGCAAATGTCGTCGTCTTTTTATCGCCATTGTAGACTTTATCACTACCCTTAGTGGAAAAAGGTGTGTTATCAACGATACCCTTGACAGATATACCGAATTTCTAACAGTAATGAGAAGCACTAGTTAGCTCTAAATAAAATATAAAATCAAAATCAAAGCCCCAGAATTTACCTTCAATCCGCTATCTGGGGAGTAATAAAACAATTGGCCACCGTTAACCGGTTCTACAACCCAAACAATGTTGTCGTCTAGGATCCAGTCCCGTACTGGGTGTGGAACACTAGCCCTATGAGTAGTGATTTGTACTGCTGGATCGTTTGAAAATATATCCCATCTTGTGACCCCTGTCTTCCTATCGGTAGCGTAAAGGCTCCCATCTACTGTAGATAGCAGCACATAATCCTCAACCTCCCAATCATGGATATATCTTTGCTGAACAACTACCCCTCCTCCAACACTTCCAACTCTCCCTAGTCCAGATTGATGTATACCGTTCGAGGCTTCCGGGGAGTACGTTGCCAGTGCCCTGGCAGCACTCAAAGAAGAAGGAATGTCGCTAGGATCGTTGACAGATTTCTTGCTGTCATTGATGTTCTGCTTTGGAGCCCCTGGAGAGACGATACGCGACAGCTCCGGGTCTGATTGCCGTTGATGCAAATTTCGGATTTCTGAGGGAGGAAGTCTTTCTGAGGCAGCGAGCACGAGAAAAATAGCGAGAGCCAAAAGCACCCGGAGGGCGCCTAGAGAGCCAGGCATGTTGAGATTGGTTGCTTCACGGTCGGCGAAGCTCGGGCACTGCAGGCCAGCCTCTGTGCGTGTGTTTCTTCTTCAGCCGTATAGTCCTTTCGAGTTACCGTAAGGATGTTTTGAAAGAGCGTAGTTGTGGCCGTAGTCGTGGTGGTCGTGGTCGTGTTGATAGTATATAAGGGTGGAACGATGGAGGTTAGACGATGGAGGTTGGATGGTCACCCAGAGAGGTGATGATGGTGTGTGAGGCCACTAGCGTATTGGTGGGGGGGGATGGCGAGACTAGCAAGCAAGAAGGCGAGGCGAAACGGCCGGTCGGGGTGCTATAGCAGAGGCCGAGCGACAGGCCTCAACAGGTTACAGAGTTCAAAACAAGAGGGACTTCCCAACACCTAGGATGGTGGTGCTCCTCTTTCGCTCCCAGTGTCAGCCCGCCAACCAAAAATGAGACGCTCCAACCAAAAAGAGATGCTGGAAAAGTGCAAGTTTTTCTCCCTTGCAGCATAACCTTCACCACATACGTAACTCAGTGATAACCGCACTCATAATCCCTTTTACTGCATTCTTTTGTTCGAGTTTGAGTGCTCGGGGTGTTAGGGCCGCTAGCTGCACACCCTGAGCGGCGTAACGGCTACATGAAATCGGGTGGCAGGCAGGCGGGCTCGGCTGCGCAGCTGGGCTACACACCACCAAAATTCAGACCCTTCAAATTGCTCTTGACCAGGGGAGGCTTAGTTTCATCATGGCGGCTGTGGGGAAACAAAAACGTGATGCCAGGAACCAAATCTCATCTTAACAGCAGTTACGCGTCACAATTTCTCGGGTCCTATTCTGTTTTGTCCCCTCATATTTCCAGACAGGAACAACTCCCATGTCCCATTCCCTCTCTTTCGGAGACCTCAATCATTGGACTCAAGCCGCTACGCATATCATATGCAGGCACGTTAAGGGGCCTTCAAACAGAAGCTGGTTGTGTTGGCTTCCTCCATCATCAACCCATGCTCATCTCCATCACCGGCAATGACAGTCACAGCAACCCAGTTTTGTGTTTGGCCGGGAGAACTTGGCTTGTGAGACTACTCAGTGCTCCACCCTCGAGTTTACATGTAGTTACATACTTGGGACGTACTTTAATGCACACACACATGGCTTTGCTGTCTTTATCATACATATATAGTTCCTATCCCCCACCAATACATGTAGCCGTACGGTAGTACTTACGTCAAACTTCTTTCGGCCCCGTTCTTGCTCGTCGGATGTATGCGTATGTCGGCAAAGCACCACCGTCTAGGCTTTCCTCGTTCTCACCGCTGCTCGGGGATTTCTCTCATATGCGAATTCAGCGGACACTATTGCTGCAGCTAGGGAATCGGCAGTAGATGTAGTGTTCGTTTATTTTGTTTTTTATCTTTTGGCTGATATGAACTGAATACTTTTCAAACTGGCATGCTTTTGAAAGGCAGGGAACGGATAGGTACCACATTTCTCGGTGCTCTGGCACGTTCGCGACGGTTTTGTTGTAGAGCAGACGCATAGTCTCAACCGCAATATAAATTGTTCATGCTCTTACAGTACTGTAAAGATTGGAGCGAAGAGCCCGGGCTTACCTCTCCAATCCTAGCGGGAAAAGTGACTCCCGACCAACCAGGGCGTGTGGCAATAGCGAAAACCAAGCAAGCAGGTCTCATAAGATAGGCCCTCCAATACCTAAGGTACATAGCTTCCAACCTAGTTATTTCTTGCCCACTTTGGGCATATCTTTGCCTACCGGCGACCGGGAAAATTCCGAACGTGATTCGATATCCAGAACTTTCCATTCTGAGGGGCCCTGTACCCCAATTCATTGAACCCCATCCCGGTACCCTCCATCTCTCGCATGATCTTCAATTCGTCATACATTATGTATCGTGTGTATCGCATATATCATTTTTTTTTTTCTCGCATGGAAGAAAAAAATATTGCTTTTTACCCAATGCATATACATAATGACACCCGTTCTCTACGTCAAGCGCGGTCTGTAAACTCTGAACACAGGCAAGTTGAGGGTAGCAGGGCACCTTTTTTCCCCTTACAAATCCTGAGTCTCTAACATAGACTTTTACCCTACATACGAATAGTAGGTATAATCGAAAGAATAGTTAGGCTCAGTGCAAAAAGATAGGCTGACCAATCGGCTGGCTACAGCGCTGAAAACTAACTAGGATATGTTCGGCTCTTGACAACAGCCAATAACCTATGCTGCACGCCCAGTCCCTCCCCAACAAAACCAGCACGTGACAAAAGATTGGATGTTAATACTTATCTTATCAGGTCGATATTTGTTGAAGATCCTTCTCCAATTATATTGCAGTAACATAATCGCAATGCGTATAAAGATCTATATGGTAGGTTTTCTAATCCCTTTTGTCATCAACGAGCCTGCATACCGTCTGACAACTCTCCAGTACAAACAAGTCTAATACAAAATTTACTATTAGTGAGGGAGGTACAGAGTATTGGCTTTATATCCGCCGTTGCTCTATTTGATAATCGACAGCCAACTAGACCCAAGACCTGTGCGAAACTTCTCGGCCTACTTTGAGCACAATAAACAGTGGCCTTCCCCTCAACACTGCTAGGTGGAGTTTAAATCTCAGGCAAGACCAAGTCATCACAACTAGTTCTCATGCCACTCACAACGTAAGCACAAGTCACCCGGCATTCTCACATTCAGATACTATCTCCGCAAACCCCGGCGTAAAATTTCTGTAAAATATTTTTCCGGCGATTACTATACGAATAGGAATCCCCCAAGGGGTGGTGGCTCGTGAAGAGTGGATATAAGGTTGTTTCTCCTTGTGGACTTTCACATTCTGATAGGAGGGTTTTATCGAATCATCTTGAGTTATTCGAGAGATTTTGACAAGCTACTGCGTTGGCGTTTTCGCTAATCTATTCTTACTAATATAAGGGGCAATGCTAAAGACCTGGTTCCATAGTTAATGAAATCGCAAGAGGTCTTATGATGAAGGATTTGAAATGCAAATTATTATCACTCAAATACCTCGGAATATCCCCTCTCCATCTTGAGAATAAGATAATATCTATGCTCTTTCTAGAAGATTAGAACAAGCCGAAATTATACATTTTTGGCCTGAGTGCCAAGGTTGGTCGAGGGCAATGCGGGGGACAAGATCACCATTTAGTAAGGCAGAAAGCGAACCGTACAGAAAAAATAATCCCAGGCGTCAAGTAGCATATGTTAGGAACCCTATGGCCGGTAAATACAAACGATGGTCCAGTAAATCGGTATGACCTCACCCACCACGCCGCCAACGTACTGCCCCCGGTGAGAAAAGAAAATAAAAGAGATAGGGTAGAAAGTGCGCCCGACCAACCTAAGAAACATAGAAATATACACAGCAGCTTAAAATCCACCGCCTCATTTTTTCCCTCTAGTGCCGCCACCGCCTGAGGGCGTGCAGGGCTGTAATCTAGGGAAGTAACCAAGGCAAGGCTTCGCTTCTTCATGTAGAGCGCTGAAAAGGATAAAGTACCTAGCGATAGCTGCAAAGCACGGGATTCCTCCGCCCATCTCGCTTGAGCTCGGCGGGGGAAGGGGAGGTGTGCCTCGCACCGTCACACTGGATCTTCCCCAGAAAAAAAAGGAATAGATTTCGTTTGATGGAAGAAACGACATCATGCACGCATCTTGAAACGGCCAATTCCTGTCAATCTTCAATCTTCAATCTACCCGCTGGGTTGCGCGAAAAGAAAAGAAAGAACTAGAGATACAAACTCACTATGAAACCTGTACCTAATTGAACAGGGTCTACCAGATTCGGATCCTGTCCCGATCGCAACCAAACATGCGGAGTTCTCGCCTGCTTTGGAACTTAAGAGAAGGAAAGTGCCGATCCGCCGAGCAGCTTTAGATTCCAGGCTATCGTGCGGGAGGGAGAGCTGCGTAAGCCACAAAGAGCAAAAGTGCTGTAGGGAAGGCCTCACGAAAGAAATAGGCCGAGAAAGGGGCATCCATGATGAATCTGTTAGTAAATATTTCGTAGGATGTCTTGGGCCAGTGAGCTGCTGCCTGGGAATTCTAGCAGCCAGTGCATATCCGAATCTGTTGAGATGGGCTTTGTTCGCTTTTGGTACCTTTTTATCGGTAATACATACTTCATCGCATCACTCGAGAAATCCACAAAAAAAGTAAAGTAATATAAGAAAATGAACCGTGTATAATACGATACTTTATTTTCCCGTATTCTCGGCCGTAGTTGATCGGATGTGTAACTACCGCGCGGAGTACACGTCAGGTGCCGGAATCCCGTGCCGTGAATAATCGAGTGATATTTTGTGATTATAAATTAACCTTTTTTACTATACTTGGAAAAAAACTTATCTACCAAAATAATAAAATATATTCTTTCAAGCAATATAGTTTAATGTTGTTAGTAAGGGCATTTTTGTCGAGACGTAGGGCATAACATTAAAAGTTCAAGCAGATACTACAGACCTCTACAAGAACCTTTATTTTTGATTCTTCATCGGGCCTAGACTCGTCAATAACTTATTTATTAGCAATAATTATAGTGTTTATACTCTCAAACTATTTTTTGTTAGAAGAGAGAATATCAAAAAAAACCACAAGTCAGTATACCGAGTGATATATCATGATTATACCCTTATGTCTTATAAGTACTCAGAAATACTCACTAAATTCCTTATTTTCATACACCCAAGTACAACTCGCTAGACGCCCAGTATAATCTCTTCTAAGTCTAAAAAAAACCTAACCCAACCCACATCTCACATCTCAAACCTAACGCCTAAGACCAGGACCAGGACCCTCAGACCTAACATGAAAACGCACCAAACCCCCAGCATGAACGAAACCTTCCATAGTAAACGTGTGTCCATACAACTGGCACTCGAGTGATCTACTATGAGAACCCCACGGTGTGCTTCTACCTCTTGTGCGTAGTGCACTTTAACCCCCACGTACAACAAGCACATACATGTCTAAGGCCCCGTCTCAAAACTGAATCAGAAGGGTTGGATCTGCACTAGGAGGTTTCTTGCTCATCCTAACCCCTGTCTACCCCGCAAATCATTTACCGTGCGCACGAACACGCAATAAAAAAACTGTGCATCATTCCTCTTTATCTATTTACTCTAATCATCCCCTCTTTCTATAAAGTGGGGGTTGGGGGGGAATCCATGAAAGAAAGGAAGAGGGAGAAAATTCGAAAAAATCTACATAGCTACATGTAGTATGGGCGGGGGGAGAACAAAAATACAAGGTTAGGCTAAAGAGTGTAAGAAAAGGGCTAGGCTATCACCTCCGAGGAGAAGAGAAGGGGAGAAGAAATCCTGCCAGCGGCTGGTATGTACCAAAGAAACAAAAAAAAAGAACCGCCCACATTTTTTCAGAAGCGCCATAAATAAACATTCAACCGTTTCATTAGACGTTTTCCATATATAAGATTCAGCATCATTAATCCTTCATGACATTATGTGATACGAGCGTCTCATCCATAGAATCGCGAATAAAGTCGTGGATGTAGTCGAAATAATTATCCTCTGCAACGGTATCATTATGGGTGCCATTAGGGAGTTCCCGCCAGACCTTAGTGGTGGACGTGCACACGTCGTAGAGCGTTTTCATATGTGATGGCCTATCCCGTGTTAGCTCGTGTCAGCACTCTTTTTGAAACAACAAAAAGCAGCCACTAAGATCCTGGATCGGGGAATAGAAACAGTCATCTGGAAACTCACGGGACGAGCTCATCCTTTAATCCACTTAGAAACAATACTGGTATCCCCTTGATAGCTGGTATTGTCGCCTCACTAGGCCAGATCTGGTGGCATAGCCTCGCCAGATACCTCGCTGGAGGGAAAACTGTCGGTATGAGCGTCCGGATTGAACGGAATGTGTTTTCGAGGATGAGTCCCTTGACCTTATCTTGATTTTTTGCGACGAGTTGTATTGCGAGCGCACCACCGAGGGACTGGCCATAGATATAGATTTTTGTGTCGGCAGTGGCGGGGTTGGTACGTAGGTAGGTGAGTGCTGTTTGTGCATCTATCATGAGGCCTTTTTCTGAAGGGCGGCCGGTGGAGAATCCATATCTAGGAGAGCGCGTAGTGAATATGGGGGCCTCAAAGGCATAAATTACTAGGAAGGCGATGCATTTGAGGGGGGGGATAATACCCTCTGTATGACAAGATGAATATATTACAGCCCATCTGCTCACTAAAGACCTTTGCTATTGGTAACCTATGTCCCTGCGTGAATCATAAATGTCAGCCTCAGGCACCACGGAAGGCAGCAGCATAGAATAAAAAATAAAATGAGATAAAACGCACGATATTCCCAGCATTCCCATGCATAAAAAGCACCTACGATAATCATAATAGTAAGATATTGCCAAAAAAAAAAAGACCAAAAGTCACGATAAGCGTAGGTGGGGCCACACAGTAACGTTCATATGCAGTTTCTTTGGGGTGCGCAACAAGTAGCTGCTCAGCGTCTCGCCATCCGGCGTCTTCAGTTTCACAGTTTCCCAGTCATTGATGCCGAACTGATCGGGTGTTGGTACAGTAGTTCGTGCGCCGGGGGGGAGAGAGCGAGGGTAGATCAATTCTCTTGCGATGCATCTCCGTTAGCTTCGGGGTCAGGGGGGACGCAGTGATTAAGCTTATAGTGATGACGTACGATTGCTTAAAGTAAAGCAGCGCCGAGAGTAAGACGGCGAGCCCAGTGGACGCCACGATTGCTCCTTTCAAATATGAATAGAGGGAGCTGATATAGGAGAAAATATTCTCGGGGGAAGACATACGATGAGGGAGGAAGAGAGGTGAAAGGATATCCTGGAGGTGGATACAAGAGCAAAAGCAGGCTGGTTTGTTGCCTGACTGCCTGGTCGCCTGTCGCCTGTCGCCTGCCACTGGTCGGCTGGCTGGCTGGCTGCTTGTTGCTGCTGTAGGGAGGTACGAGAAATACACAAACGGGCGCTCTGCACACAAAGCGTTGGGATTTAGTTTTTAGCGAGGAGAAACACTGCCAGGGGATTAGATACATGCGGGTAGGACGAGGAGGAGCCGCTTTGACCACGTGATCGGGGGATTACTCTGCATGTATGATGTATCTACCTAGTATGCAACTGCCTGGTATATACATTGTTCTTGGCAGCGGACCCACGTGGATGGTGTTTTCATACTCTACTCTACATGTACGTATATACATTTCCAACAAGGGAATCAGCAGCCTTACTCATAACTCATAACAACTCACAAGACAGCCCCTAGCTATCCCTCTTGTGTACCCTTCACGAATGATGCGAGTGCTAACAGAAATTTTATCACCTCTTGTTGAGTACCTACCCCCCTTAAAAGAAGGAAAGGCCCGACGGAAATATTACTAGGTTCCCCTAAAATAAACCTTGACTCATAATTCTCGATAAGCACAACTCACAGCTCCGACTTGAAGTCTAAGCCCTTATCCTAGAGCGGTTGTTGAACATCACCAATTAAGGATATAGCGTTTTCTCTATGTGATTCAACATCGTTATAGCCAGCGTATTGCAGGAATTAGCTGGCATATCTTAGACCATGTCTCCCGGTTTAAACTGGCATAGTAACTAATAAGTCACATCATTATACTGAGACCATAAACAAGTTTTCTAAGTTCATTTCAGGGTACAGAGATTTTTGCGGGACCTCAGCACCTCAAAAATTGTGTTTGCTGGTCTCAGGGCATATATACTCCACCTAGAAGTGATATTATTACCATATTTGTTAGATTTCAAGTTGCTTTCTCAATAGGATTTATTGACTTCTCACTCTAGTGGATTGTTAAAGAGGTTATAAAACCGCCAAAGATGTAAACTATTACTAAGAGAAGCCTAGGGCTAATAGGATGTTATATAAAACCATTCATAAGTAGGCTTGCGAGTAAAAATAACCCATTGTTAGCATTTTAGATGACGTAGAGATTATATTAGTGCTATAAAAAAAACCTAATAAATTTACGGTCTTTACCTGTTCTATATTTTATTAATCTCTCAGGGTTTATGGATAGCCTCGGTCGAATTTCGTCAGTCCCATCGGAGATATTAGCCCTAAGATTTAGATCACGAGAGAGCGGGTTGTTGCGAGCGTAGGATCCCTTAAGAGTAGCTATCCTAGAACAGAGTGGTCCCGAAACTAGGATCGAACCTCCTGAAGTTTTTCTGGGAGATTCTCCTAGAAGGCTAAACTACATGTACTTATATTATTATGGCTCACACATATACCTAATGCTGCTAAATCAAGATATAATTATATGATAATTTTTTTACTGTGTATAAGGTCTGTTCCAGTTACCGTAGATACCTCTAAGGGAGGCAAATAACTTTTGGTGTATCCTTATGGTGTCTGTTATTATAACCGTGGATGAGTAGCTATAACTGGTCATTTTTTCACTAGAAAAAGCAAATAAAGTTTTGAAACAAGATAATATCATATGAATCCCTAGGCTACCCTATGCTAAGCTCAGTGTAGCTAAAGTGCCGGAAGACCCGACAACCAGGATAAGTTTATAGCGCCCCAAAGTTGGTGATTAGTATCCATAATATACATATAGTATTGACTACGGTGCTTTTTTCGGGGGAATATCGGTTGAAAGACCGAGGGGGCTTATGTGGCAGTAAGCTACTAGTCGGCTAGATTTGATGCATATCCCAGAGGTTAAATGAAGCAGAGATTTAATGATATAGACAGCCCCTTGTAATAACAGGTGCTAGTGAGCCTTATTTAATAATGAAGCAAAGACAGGTCAACACGATTTCAAATCTCCTAGCAAGAAAGAAAGCCCTACTACTACAGCCTGTTTCTGTGTTGGCATGTAGTTCTGTGGATCGCGTGGATAAGGATAATTGTTATGAGACGGAGGAAAGGGTGCCTGAAAGATAGATCACGTAGACAGCTTCCGTATATCTAAAATCAGCCCTACTCCGCCCAAAAATCTAATCCCTTCATACCTATAGAAATGAGTACATATATGGTTTCTTCCCGGGGCTACTATATCTTGGCCATCTTCTAGACAGCGGAGGACAGGGACAGGCCAGCCAATTCTTGTAACGGTGGAGAAGTGGATCTAGCGCGCAGAGGTAGCTGTTGGATATGCAGATGTCGGATTGACAAGCCCAGTTGACTAACTGGGGCGGGCTTGAATTGTCTCCATAGAAACCCTGAGCCCTGCAACCAATCCATATTAGGCCTAGTGCTTTATCATGGGGTGTTGGTGTTGCAGTTATAGCTGAGCTGATAAGGCTGGGCAAGACCCGCCTTGCGCACAAGAGATCTTTGGACCCCTAGACACGGTATCGGGTTGATGCGGGATCAAGTATAGGTATCTCTCTAACGTATGGACTGACAGCAAGTTATATCTTATGTGTATATGATATATTAACTTGACTCTTAGTGGTGGTGGGTAAATGCCTACATGAATGTGCTAGATCTGGCCGGCAGTGCCTCCCCCCCGATTTTGCGCTTTTGCTTTTAGAAGGGGGGGAGTACATGTATGTAGCTAGATATAACGAGTGATATCTTATGATTAGACACTACCCTCTCTCTCTCTAGTTGCCGTAGTCTTTCTAGGGCTGCTCATAAAGCTGATTAAAAACCCTAGGGATTAGTTGCCGCCTTCAAATCAGTAGTTACACAACCAGGCCCCCGGTTGTTTCAGGTTCCCGGGATCGTGTCTTCAACGTCTGGGTCGCTAATTCTGATATTCAGTTCTGCGCAATGCGCATGTCTCGATGAGCAACGACGTCACCCTATCAATACTCTGGTGCCATTTAACATCAATTAGAAGACTGGACCTCATGGGATTCTCGTGATCTCGCTGCCTTATTCTCTCTCCGAGGATCCGACACGTGTCAGGGCAACGATATTGCACTGCGCACACTGTCTAGGCTTCATGTTTTGTTTTGAGCTTTAGTAACACATCCAACATCTCTATTTAACCCCGCGGTAGTTCTTTTCTCTCCGCTTCTGGCACCCCTCATCACACTTCCTGTTTGTCCATCACTACCAATTCCCATCCTCTACTCTTTACTCAAATAAATCACACACCCCCCTTTAGTGGCATCCAGCTCGAAAGGTAGTGGACGGTGGTTCGTATTCAATCACAACTCTGCAACACATTTTTATCAGCTTATAGCTCTCAGGGGAACTAATGGCCTCTTTCGACAGCGAGTTCTTCGACTATTCATCTTTCCCAGATTCGGGGTTTTCATCTCCTTTCTTATCTCCTCTTCCACCTCCCACCTCAATGCCTCCGCCACCACCACCAGTCTCTCTTCTCCTCAACCTTCCCATCGAGCTTCTCGAGCTCATAGCGTCAAACCTCCCATCGTTGGACCTCTTCTCCCTCATCCAAACCAACAAATCCTTGGCCTACTGTCTTCTCCACTCAGCTCTCAAAAAACGCATTGACAAAAACCGCACACTGCTCCACCACATCGCGCTGAATGGGCATACATCAGTGATGAAATACTTGCTAAACAATGACCTCTGCGTTTCCTTCGTCAACGAAAAGGATGACACTGGGTCAACGCCACTTCACCTTGCTGCAGGCCACGAACCGGGTATTGTTGAAGTACTACTAGAGAAGGGTGCGCAAATCGATGCTTGTAATCACGCCCGAGAAACACCAATCTTTTGTGCAGTGGAGGCCGGAATAACGGATATAGTATGTGTTCTTATCTCAAATGGCGCTGATGTAAGTAAGAGGGAGCAGAGAGGCCGAACGGTGCTTGAGAAGGCGGTTATGTTTGGGAAAGAGGATGTGATTCAGATGCTTAGAGAGAAAGAGGGGACTGGGGGATTTGGGTATAAAGAGCTTAATAGTGCGACAGCTAGTGGATTTGTGGAGGCTGTACAGAAGATGATGAGGGAGGGAGTGAATCCTTTTCAACGTAAGGGGTGTACGGCATTGAAGGTTATTGCGTGCTGGAGGAACGGGGGGCTTGTTGCAGAGGAAGATGAGAGTAGTGGAGAGGAGGGGATTAGTCCTGAAATAACTGTGAAGAGGAAGAGGGAGAGGTGGGAGCAATTGGAGGATCAGTGCGAGGAGAGCCCCTTCGAGAAGCGGCTGAGGTATAACGCTGAATGTGCGTAATTGCAACTTTTAAAAGAGGTTTGATATATAGGGAGTAGAGGGTCATAGAAGAGACCTCCTTGATTAACAGTTTGTGAATTAACGCATTGGGAACGGGAAACGAGGTGGAGCAGGTTATTGTTTGTGCCTATATTTCTTAATTTTCCTAAGTTTGTAAGCTTTTTGGAAATCACTATATTCTTTTGTTGAGGTGAGGCGTCTTGGGGGTTTTTCTTTTACCAGGTTGAATCAAATCTACTCGTTTTATTACTATCCAAATACTATTAATTAATTCTTAATGATATTAGCTTCTGCTGATCCTTTTCAGTTTTGGGGCCTATATATATTCTACCAGTGAACAAATATCAAACCAAGGGAGCCAATTGCCACCTTTTTCAGTCCTGAGATAGTGTGGTTAGCAGTTCGGGTCCACTCTAGCACTCACTCCGTACCTGGAATTGGATAGAGATCTCTTTCATTTTCTTACTATCTCATCTTCCGGGACCTTGAGGTGGAGAGTGGGGTCTTTACAGGCCAGGTTACTAAATAATTCCTTTCTCTAAGGGTCAACACCAACTTTTCACATCTCGTCAAAGAGCTTGGATGCTCACAAGCAGAATCACAAGGTCTACTCATCTACACTGAATAGGCCACACCAACCCATCATGGAAGACAGTCCCCAAATCATGGATAGGGACCCTCCCCCACCACCCACTCTGCACCTCGAGGTCCGTCTCCTCCCACATGCATCCATCCGCCTTGACTCTATCACCCGCTACGTTCATGAGTGGCTCAACGCGAATTTTATATCATTAAGCATATCCCAAGACATCACCTTCTTCGATGACGCCCCACTGATCTCAGAAAGCGTAGAGTTGATCTCAGTTGTCGAAGCTACCGGATCAATGGCCGAGGTCCTGCATCTAGACGAGGTGTTGCTGAATATATATGCATACAAGCTGCACTCCGAGACTGAGGGGGTGGAGGTAGGAGAGGAGGAGCAGCCGAGTTCTAGGGTTACGTTGCTGCCGAGTAGGGGGCTCGATGGGCTATGGGAGTTTCTGGTGTTTGAGCCAGATATTAAGAAGGGATTGTTGGGTTTTATTTCGAGTATAAGTAAGTTTAGTTCTTTTCTTACCTAAAATTAGCTGGGGAGGGGAGTGGGGCTGATGATGTGTTTGTAAGTTTTGTTTGCGGATAGGAAGGTTAATTTTATGTGTGTGACCTGGAATCGGTTGATACTGCTGTATGGGCCTCCAGGGTCGGGGAAGACTAGTTTATGGTATGATTTGGAGATTCGTTTATGGTTTTATGTGGCTTGGGCGCTGAATTGGGTAAAAGTCGGGCGTTGGCACAGAAGCTCTCGATACGGCTTTCGAAACGCTTCTCGCACTGCCAGCTCGTGGAGATCAATAGTCATAGTCTTTTTTCAAAATGGTTCTCGGAATCGGGCAAGTTGGTGGGAAGGATGTTTGATGAGATCATGCAAATGCTGGCGGATGAGGATACGTTTGTTGTTGTTCTGATAGGTGGGTGTGTGATGGTTGAACATTGGTGGGTGGGAATCGCTGATGTGGGTGGTAGATGAGGTTGAGTCTCTTACTTCGGCGAGGAAGGGGGCTGCGAGTGGGAATGAACCGAGTGATTCTTTAAGAGTTGTGAATGCGCTTTTGACGGCGTTGGATAAGTTACGATATAAGAATAATGTGGGGCGTATAAAAGAGGGTTTTAAGAAGAAGCTGACGGATGCGTAGGTTATCGTCCTAACGACATCGAATTTACTAGAAGCGATGGACCCTGCGTTTCTCGACCGCGTAGATATTAAACAGTATGTTGGCGCACCGAAGACACAGGCAGTTTACACGATTCTTAGGACTTGTCTGAATGAACTGATTCGTTGTGAACTGATAGACGAGCCGGTATTGTATATAGCTCGCCTCTTCGGGAAGGTAGTTCTAATAGGGGCCTTTTAGGGACTTATACCTTCCTCAGAGGAAGCATGTCTTACGCTATTCTCAAAACCTAATGCTGCTTCGTCAAGGCTTTGGAGGTGCGCTGAGGGATGTACTGATTTCTCGGGGAGGGCGCTGAGGAGGCTGCCAGTGCTAATGCATGCGGCATATATCCAGAGGGAGAGCTGTAGTTTGAGCGAGGCACTAGAGGCACTAGAGAGAGTTATAGAGGACGAAAAGAAGTCTAGAGTGGTGTTTATGGTAGGGTGCTGATATTGTGGTGCTTAATTATAAGTTTATTTTGCTAGGGAAATGATTGCTTGTGGGGGGGGGGGAGGGGCATGGAAAATTACTACATGTATGCTTGAGCTTGTTATAATTGCATACACCTAGTTCTAACTCTACAAGGCTTATCTGAAGTCGTCATTATATGTCACTCGAATATTGCATGAATTACATACTTGGTATCTTATCTATACCCGTAGTAGTCCTATTGGGTTGGTATATAACAAACATGTTAAGCACAAGCTTCTCCACGGCATGTAGGAATCGAATCTAATCACTAACTAAGGCAAGAAAAACAAAAGCAACAGAGCTCATAACATCGGTCCGCATTTAAATCACAAAAACAAACGCACCCTACAACCCCTGCCGCAGCCTCTCAGCAAGCTGTTTCTTCCCAAATTCCCAAGCATTGAGTAAGCCCTGCTCAGAAAGATCAATGCCCTTCACATTTGCAACCTCATGTGTAGGAGGCTTAGAAACGCGCGAAGCAATAGTTGCCGGGTCGGTCTCTAGGATGATACCATCATCGACAATCTCATCGATAGCAAGCGAAACAATATCGAAGTTCTCAAGGATTGTACGTTTATCGGTAGTATTCCTATTGCGCGTAAGTACACTGCCCTGGTTAAAGCTCGAGGGTTTTTTTTAAAAATTTACTTGAGTAAGATATTCAAGCTATCCCTTAGCGCCAACAAGCTATGCCACAACAGCAACTCATTCTCGTCAACTCCGCCGACTACATATAGTAACACGTCGCCTTCCGCTTTGAAAACGACGATTCTTCCATCGTAGAGGATGATATCACTGTTTGACTTTGCGGTTTTTTCAACGAGGCCCTTTTCGAATGCGGTTTGCTCTTTGGGAGTGGGGTAGGGGTTTGTGGTTGGTGTGGGGGCGTGCGGCGGGTGGTAGTATTTCGCGAGGACGCGGGTTCCGTCGCCGGTGAGAATTAAAATCGCGTTGACCTGGAAGATTGGTGGTTAGCTTAGTGGGTGTGGGTTAGAGGTGAGGTGTACCGAGAAGAGTGAGAGGTTGGGTGCCATTGCTGGTGCTGGTGGTGGTGATGATGGGTGTTCGTTGCCGTGGAGTTGTCCTTAACTTGCGGAAGAAGCCGCTGGTGGTTAGCGGTCTTGGGGTATAATTGTTATTGTGATTGGGGATTGATTTTACTCTCTACTGAGATGAGTAGAGGAGATATCTTCAAAGGAAGTAGTTATGTGTCTTGTGTACTATGTTTTGTACCATTTGGAAGGTGCGCCCTAACCCTGGGAAAATGCGGGTTAATAGTTGTCAACTTCAATGATACTATATTACGATCCCACGCTTTGCCATATCGAAGGCCAAGAGCGGTTAGAGAGAAGTAGGAAAACCATTTAGGATTATACCCTACAGCTTATCTGAGCCTCCGCCTACGGAATATCCGTTCACCTAAAATCACTCGGTGCTGGTAGTAGCCGCTCTCGGCTCGTACCTGCATATTGATTTTTTGCACTTTGGGCAAGAATTGGTTTATATAGCCCTATATCAGAATAGCTACCCCGTCAGATTTCTTGAGAGCACGTGACCCAAGCTCTGTATTGGTACCAGAATACCTAACCCTATCTCAAGTGTAATGCTTGATAATGTAGGGTGTCTAGCGTATAGCTACATTAGGTATTGATTGTCTGGATTTTCGCATCACTATAAAATCGTTCCCCCCTCCAACGGTCCATTATTTATCCAGGCAGAAAGTCTTAGGGCTTGTATTAACGTCTCATACACCTCTTAACCTAATTCTATAAGAGTATATTGTTGAAGAGGCCATCTAGCCCAATAATACTCCGACAGAGTCAAAAGTATAACCGGCTAGCAGAGGAGTGTACCTAGCGTTGAATCAATTTACCAAAGTGTGTGATGAAGCTCGGCTGGCAGTATAACGAGAACGAAATAGCCATAATTAATTCTTGAAGGTGCTTGTTTTATCAAAGAGTACTGTAGTATCCCTTACGATTAAGATGGGTATACATCCCTGGACATAAGTATTGGCAACTTTAATAGATATCAATCTCGAACTAACGACACTACCAATAGACGTATTATCATATATGGTGGGTCACTACCTCATTGGGCTTCTAGGTACAAGGCCTCCCGAGACGAGTAGTATACCGACTTTAGTTCGTGGGCTCTACTGAGCTTAATAGTATTTTTACTAGTATATTACTCCTAGAACTCTATAGTATTGAAACCACACTACAGAACAAACTCCAAACCATCAGAAGCTTAGGGAAAAGAAAAAAAGAGAGGGTTCTATATACAACGCCACACGAGGACCAGTGCCTATAGACCAACTACCCCCCCCCCCCACTCATATCATACCCAATCACTCACCATTTCCAAATAACCCTAGTATTCAGAGCTTCTTTTCAACAGCAGGAGACTTTCCAATAATTGGAACTTTACATACTCGCTCCTCAGTCTCATTTTTGGGGAATACAACATTCGCTGGCGAAAGGCCCTTGATTCGGAGAATTGGGGCACGGAGTCGCGGGAGTGGGTTCGCTATTGTGGAGGCGGCGCGCGCGTATGGGAGTTTGAAGATATGCATTTTTGTGTATTGACGGTATGAGAGAGGGAGGGGGGGTGGGGGTGAAGAGTATTTATGTGCTACCTGGGAGAGGGGGGCTTGAAATCATATAAAGCTCATGCTAAACTAAACTAAACTAAGTGACGTCCGGTAAGAGTCATGACTTGAAACTAAAGGTTTTGCCGTAACTACAGGTGATGTAGGTACTATGTTTATCCTAGTAGTAGTTTTTCTCCCTATTCTCCTGCGTGTGACGTCAATGATACACGTACCTTTTTTCCCTTTCCACAAAACTAGGGTTCATTAATCTCTAATCCATAACCGCAAATATTATTTCCACACACAAGAGCTAACTTACACCCGCCACCCATACCCCCCACTTCTCAACAAAGAAAAACGCCACCTTTAGTTGCCAGAGTTTTTTTCCCTCCCAAACTCAAAGTTGAAAAAAATTTAGGGTAGTACTAGTATGCAGCAGCAGTGATGTACGACCAACCTTCCTAGAAAACTCCACAGGAAAAAAGAGAAAGTATAAGCCAGCCCAATAAAATGAAAAGCAGAAAGTAAGAAGTAAAACCATTGCAGAGGAAGGGAAAAAGTCTCTACCACTGCCGCCCTAATTCCTAAAATTTAATTAAGGCCCCCCCCCTCTTTTTACTCTGTACCAGTCCAAAATCTTAATTGGATTTTCACTCGTTCGAAAGCCGTCCCTGATTGCTGTAGGAGGCAACTTTCGAGGCTTGTTCACGAGTAAACCAAGCAACAAGTAGTCGATAAAAAATACTACTGATCACTCTCACTTGAGCACATCAAATCTCATCCCTAAACCACACTACTACCCTCGTTAGACCCTCGCCTAAATCATATTCCGTAGAACCAAACCTGTAAATCAAGGATTCCTAGCTACCAACCTCCTCTGCTTTTTAACTGGTGGTTCCCCCTCTCTCCTTCTGCCCCCCCGTCCCCTACCTCCCCCGCGGCCTCTACTCGGCGTAACGTGTGGTTCTATCTCCATGCCTCCATTCCCATCCTCCCCTGTCAAGCCTTTCACTGTATCGGCGCGTCGTCTCTTCCCGCCTGTCTTGATTGCGGAGTGTGTCACCGTAGCAGGAGTCTGTGCAACTTCATCCCCGGAATCACCATCGTGGCCAGCTTTTTTACGGCCACCACGGCCCCGGGGTTTCTTTTCACCTTCACCTTCTTGGAGGAAAACTTGGGGTTGGTATTTCCGGAGCCAGCAGTATACACTCATTGGATTGCGAGGGTCAGATTCGGTCTTTGAAGACGGGGATATTTCAGGGCAGGTGGGGATCTCGCCATGGAGGTTCTCATCAATATTGTAATAGAATGCCTCTTCTTCCTCTAGAGACATGAGGAACGGTGATGGGTCACGAAGATATGGCGGGGTTCGTCCAGGGGCTGGGTATATATCCGTCAACGAGATTGGCTTCCGGGGAGGCGTCTGCGGGGGTGGATGTGCAGCCCCGAGAGCATCCTCCATAGTCTCATCCATAGGCTCCTGCTTGACTCCCGCAGCAGCAGTGGCGGCAGCAGCGGCAGTATCTATTGCAGCCTGCTTAGCGGCCTCAGCGGCCATACGAGCTTGCTCGACAGCCTCCTTGCGCTCACGGTCTGCATCAGCCTTCAACTTATCACGGATGAATCGCGGAGGAGTCCCGGGAATCCCGCGCTTATAGTTTGCTTCTCGGATTTCCTCAAGGTAGGCTTCACGGTCATCATCATCCATATCTTCATCCTCATTGTCAGAATCAAACACTTTCCCGCCATGGCCATGGTCACGGGCGCGGGAGTCTTCATTGTCTGAATCCGACGATGTAGAGGATGTGTCGGCGTCCATTGCTTCCACCTTCGCTTGCAAAGCTCCATTGACGGGGGGGTCGAGGAGGAGAGGCTCTGGCTCCCCTAGAGCCTCATCATGTGGAATAGTAGCGAGGAGGGTCGGAGAGAGAAAACGGGTTGGTGTTGCGCAGGATGGCGAACCGAGGTTAAAACGGCGCGATTTGGGGATGTGAGTAGATGAGTTGAGGTCCACCAGGAGGTCGAGAAGGCGGCTAGCAAAGGGATTAATAACTATAAAACTATAAAATATGGAGAACAAGGTGAGAAGGGGAATTGGAGCGCAAACGTGTTTTCCTCAGCCATTCGCCTAACTGCTGCTATCGCGGCCTGATCTTGCTTGAAGAGCTCATCGGAGCGCTTCATAGACTGGTCGAATTTGAAGCGGAGCTTGCGATATTTCTTTCTAGAGTCGCAATGATATCAGCGCTTATGTAGGGAAGTATCAACGTGCTTAAAGGACGTACTTGTAAGATTTGTAATGAGCTTTATCACCTCCTCCGGAGGAGCCATGATCAGCAGACATTACAATGTTATCTTGGTAGAGACCAGCTGGATGATACAAGTAGGGAGCTATGAGATGAATGGTGAATAGGAGAAGGATCTATGCCTAAGGAATGGGAGGGGGGATGTTGGAGAGGAGGAGAGAAAGAAGGGGGAGGGGGGGAGGTGAGATCTGGGGTGTCGTCTTGTTTCCTCTTCCACCCTCCTCCTGTTGTATTGTTCCTTCACGACACGCCAAGCCGACAAGCGCGATTCTCTTGCTTTCAGTAGACGTTGTTGTGTGGCTGGCCGTTGCTACACAGCCACGGTTATATTAGCCACCCTCAGTATCGCCACACGTGGTTTTCAGCCTCATACCAGGGCTGAACCCATCCAGCGACTGCTTTTCCCACAACGAGACTAGCCTGTGGAGGGCGCAACACACACCAAATTCCAACACCATAGTTTAGTCCAACAATTCGCGATATCGACAGAATTTACCGACACGCCAACTGACTACGCAGCAGATCCATCACGAAAATCTTCCCAAAAATACCCCCCTCTCCGAAAAGTAGCCGGCAATGACGAAAGGAACTTCGTGAGTTTTTTTTCCCTTTGTTCCGTAGAGGGGAGGGAACTGCTGCTAGATTGTTCCGGGGAATTGCTTGACTAACTGAGTTGAATTACAGCTCGTTCGGAAAGCGTCACGTCAGTTCACCCCTAGGGCCTTTTCTACAGTCAACAAAGAGAACACTATTAGGATATTGACAAAAAAGGAGGAACTATAGAACAAATCGCACACCATGTGCCGTCGTTGTGGTCGTCGCTCTTTCCATGTCCAGAAGCACACATGCTCTAGCTGTGGCTACCCCGCTGCAAAGACCAGGAAGTGTACGTCTCCTCGAAGATACCAATACCCCCCCCCAGCTTCAGACTAACATATTTTCTCCCACACCGAAATAGACAACTGGTCCGAGAAAGCAAAGAGGAGAAAGACCACCGGTACAGGTCGCATGAGATACCTCAAAACCGTCAATAGGAGATTCAGTAATGGCTTCCAGCTCGGCGGACCTAAGGGTGCCCGCGGTCCCGTCAATAACACCGATACCGTCGAGTAAACGAAAATTTGTCATTTCATTTTCTTAGTTTCGGCATGGGGTGATGGAAATGGGGGCTTGTGTAAAAATAAACAAAATAAACGGAATGCTTCCATCAAAAAGTTTGGGGGTTTTTGGAATTTAGGGTTCTGGTTGGATGAATGAGGGTTCTTGGATGGTCTGGGGAAGGGGTTATGGATGTGGGATCTTCAATTACAATGGGCCGTCTATTTACCAGCGTTTAATCGGCCTTTTTTTTTCTGGGATAGGGGGATAAATTTTGAGGTTGATGGAAAGACATAGTGGAGCCCTCGAGGAGAATGTGGATCCTGTGGGCACACCCAGAAAGCTTGTTATCTACGCCTCATTTCCTGGTACTCTGAACCTCTAAATATACAGCCTGGAATTAGATGCTCGTTTCCGCGATTGATATCTCATGATTGTCCTCATTTTAAGAGAAGTGACTATCATTGGAGTGGTTGAAAATATAAATACTATTAAATGCCGGGTTCCCTCTAGCTTTCACCCTTCAACCCTCAATGAGCATTAAGGTATAGATATAGTCTTTTCCTAGTATCTCTCATTTAAGAATAGGTGGTACCACCACTTTATAATATAGGTCATGACGGAACGAGGCATTTACTCGGTCTAAACTCAAAGCTTTTGTCACAATCCAAAGCCTTCCCATAGCCAAATACCTGATATAATATATGATTTCTATACAGGTATCGATACCCACACACGATTCACTGCCACAAATACTCCTCTCCCTTCAGCTACCCACTCCACAATGTATTAAAAGTGAAGTCATATTCCACAAAACTATCATACATCCCACCCCAAAACTTCTATCCTCTAAACCTACTCTACGCAGGCACCGGAGGTGCCGGCGCAGTACCCGACGCCTTATTTGCCATACTCGGAATAAACAATGGAAGATAACTCTATAGCCGTATTAGCCAACACTCACCACGCCACACAGGAACACAGGAACACCATACCATAGCCAAAGCCATAATGCTCATACCAACACTAAAATACGCCGGCTGCTTCCCACTTGCAACCTGTCCGGGCGTCTCACTGAGCCATCCCTGAACCGCGAATACCACCGCAGTCCAACCAATCATCTTATTTCGCGTAAACATTGCCGCCATAGGGAGGGTAGACGCCATAGTTGCTATTTAGGTTAGTTTTTGTGGGTGAGAGGGAGACGAGGGGAGTTATACATGCGATGTCGTTCTCTTCGGCTTTGGCTTCGGTAGGGACATAGGGGATTACTGCGCTGTGTTAGTAGTGTATAGTGTGTAGAGGGGATAGGGGAGATTGCGTACTGAGGTCTGCGCGACGTTGGTCTTTGAGATGTTTAGACATTATTGCGGTTTGTGGTATTGTAGGTAGGAGCAGATGTGAAGCTTGTAGGAAGGTCGTGATGGGTTCGAAGTAAAGTAAAGTAAACTTTGGTTAAACCCGGAGGACACCTGGGAGGTTTGGATAATTAAGGCACTGAATCCTGTCTCTTGGATTCTTTATGTATATCTTTTTGTATAAAGTGCTCAATTGGGATAATCATATCTTCATAAGAACACTGAGCGACGTATATAACTATTTGGTATATTTTATTTCTAGTGCCCATCAATGCACAGTCAATGGCCTGTGCTTTGTCTAACCCCCCGCCAAGACCCACGAAAATTTAATTCTGAGCCTCAAGTGTACCCAGCCAACTGCTTGCATAACCCTCTCCACAACGACACCCGATATCCACAATCTACAAAACAAAATCAATCAGGAGGAAATAATGTCTCGTACAAAGATGAGAGCCCCTGGTAATGGCTCTGCCAAGAAGGAAAAATTTCGTGCAGAAAAGGCAGCAGCCAAAGCAGCCGCCGCTACTACTACGGGTGGTCAAGAAGAAACTACTAAAGGAGATGTTGTTATAGAAGATGGAGATGCAGAGGTGACGGAGGTCAAAAAAGTCAAAAAGGAAAAGAAAAAGAAAGAGAAGAAGGAAAAGAAGGAAAAGAAAGAAAAGAAAGAAAAGAAAGATAAAACTTCCAAAAAGGAATCCTCTGCAGAACCAGAGAAAGAAGAGAACCCTACCACCGAAGACCCCGCAGAAACTCCCTCCAAAAAACGCAAACGTGATCCTACTGTCTCCGAGATCGAAATCGACGTCAGTCTCCCCGAACCCCCCTCAAAAAAGACTCTCCGCAAAATCAAAAAGAACCCTGCTCTCGCAGACAAGCTTATAAAGCCCTCTACCACTCCAAAACCTAAATCCGATAAGCCTGCTGAAGACTTCCCCGAGCACTCTTCCCAAGCCCGTTCAAAATGGGGTATCTGGATCGGCAATCTCCCTTACTCTACTACTTGCCCCCAGCTCGAAGAGTTCCTGACACGGCCCCCATCTACGATTCAGAGGATCGAAGTCACGAGGATCAACCTTCCTGTAGACCCTCATACAAAGAGAAATAAAGGGTTCGCATATATCGATTTTGCGAACGAGAAAGCGCTGGACTACGCTCTTACTCTCACAGAGACGCTGTTTCAGGGCCGTAAAGCACTGATTAAGAATTCAAAGGATTTCTCAAACAGGAATACGGGGACCACACCAGCAGATGGAGCTAAGCTAGGCCCGAATCTTTCGAGTAAACCGCCTAGTAAGATCTTATTTGTGGGGAATCTCGACTTCGAGACTAAAGACGAAGACCTAATGCGCCACTTTGAATTCGCGGGGAAAATCACAAAGGTTCGTCTTGCTACCTTTGAAGATACGGGCAAATGCAAGGGGTTCGGGTTCATCGATTTTGAGGATATCGATTCTGTTAAGCGTGCTATGCTTGGCTTATCTCAAGAGGAGGAGAAAATGCGGAATGTGCTCGAGGGGAAGGAAGAGGAGGGTCTTGCGAAGAGGCAGAAGAAGAGGAGGTTCATTGGGTCGAGGCAAATTAAGATGGAGTACGGCGAGGATCCTAGCGTGAGGTATAAGAAGCGCTTCGGGAAAGATAGACCTGACTACGAAGATGGTGAAGGCGCAGATGTTGGAGGTGTAGAAGGTGATGCGCCTCCGCCGAGGAAGAGGAGAGCGCCAAAGCAGGATGAAGATTGGGCGGAGAAGGCATGGGAGCAAAAGAGGCAGAAGCAGGATAAAAGAGATAGCAACCCGGGCGCGGCGTATAGCAACGATGTTAGGAGAACTGGCGCGATTACCGAGAGTAAGGGGAAGAAGATGAAGTTTGAAGTATGACCGAGTGATGTATTGTGATGGGGCTGTTATATAAAAGTTTTGTGACTTGGTGATTTTATTTTCGCTCAATGTAGCGCAATCATAATCAGAGAGGTTTTGTAAAAATATGTATTAGCTGTCCATGAAAGTTCTTTGAAAATTATTAAGGTGTTAGTATTGTTTGCCCAGCTGGTGCCTATTCGTAGTATATTTTGGGTGTACGAATCTCATAATTAAACCTACATGTAGTATTTGATTACTTGTCAGACTAATTTATAGCTACATGTACATACTTTCTAGCATTATGTACTATGATATTCCTGTAAATATAATAGCCCTTCGTGTAACAAGAAATTACGGAGAAGTTCGAATGAGGAGCGATGAACCGAGAAGCATTTATTGCATTTTTAGGAGTGATTTGGGGTAACATAGGTTACCAGGGCTGCATGTATATAGCGGTAGGATAGACATTTATTATGTGATTGGAAGCCATCTATAACCATCATGACCCTTGTCTCACCAAAATCACCAATGACAAAGGGTTAATCAAGGAGAAAGACCTTAGATACCAAAATATGTCTATAGCAACTCCAAAAAATAAAGAAAAGATTTGCCCAGAAAAAAAAGGTCAACGCAGTCCCATATTCCTAGTGAAAGATATCTCCTACCTCTCATTTGCCCAATCATATATATTACATTCTAGTCTGAGAGATTCTACATAAATAATACAAAAGGATGCTTTATCTAAATAAAATCACACATCACAGCTCAGGTGACGCTGCACCACCTACTTTATCAGCCTTTCCCTTAATCTATCTTCTCTACTTCCTCGACCAACCCTTCTACATTAAACCTTTCATCCCCCCTACTAAACATCTCTAATAACTCCCTCCTTCTTCTCCCAACTTCATCTACCCCAGCCCCATAAAACTTCTGCAAAGCAATAATCAACCACCTTGCTTCATCAGCGCTAACCCCACTATCTTTATTAACGTTTCCCTGCGCCAGCACTACTCCTTTCTCTCCTGCTAACTCAAGGTGATGGGTTAATGTAGTATGCGGGACCGCAAATTCGCCGCGTAGCCTGTATTCTTCTAGCGATGTAAAGATCATTGTAGAGGAGCTTGAGGAGGGAAAGGACCATTGGAGAAACTGCATTTCGAGGCCTTGGCCAGGGCGGGGGAGCGGAAGAATAAACTATATGTGTTAGTCGACCACGCTAGGCATGAGGGGCTAGTGGGAGTACCATAGGGTGCTTCTTAGCATCCTCCTCCATTTTTGTATACTTTTCATGTGGAATAACAGCACAAAGACTATGCTGATCCCCTACGAACCTCGCCCTCCAAATAAACTCGATCTCCTTCGCCCCCGGTAGTACCCGTAGCTTGTCAACATCGATATAACTACTCAGAGTCTTTATCCCTGGTGGACCTCGGCCTGAAATCCTCCTTGCCGCCTCAGCTATGGGTGTAGGAGCTGGTGGTGGGGGGTGTGCGAGTCCTGCAGAGACTACAGGGGATACTGGAGCTCTGGGGAGTTCAATTGATGTCTCTTTTCGTAGGGTCTCGATTCTGTCTTTGTATGCTTCCTTGAGCTCGTCGAGGGAGGATACACCCTCGGCTTTGATCTTGGCGTCGAGTTTTGCGCGGTACTTTTCGAGGATTGTGGGGGAGGAGCGGGTTGCAATATGTCGGATATCGACGGCGCGGGCGGTGCGGCGTTGTGGCGTTGTAAGGAGGTTTGTGCGGGTGAGGTGGCGGAGGGTAGATTGGCGGATGGGGGAGGCCATTTTGAGTGCGGTCTTCAACTGAGGTTTGTGCGCAATTGGTGGTTTGATGCTTGGTGGGGGGATGAAGATGTGGAGATTATCGCGATAATCAGGATGTATGAATGCCAAGATTTTACCCTTGTGAGGGTATTCGAGGTAATATATTAGGAATAACTTGTGGGAATAATCCTACTTCAGGTCATTTGGACAAAAGTGTTTTACACAAACATTTGTGCTCGCTCTCATATCTATACTATATGTAAGGTCCAATCACTGGTACACGCTTTGCTGTGGAGATTAGGCTAGGATTAAAGGCACCAGGGCTTATCCAATTAGCTAGGAGGAAAGGATCCGTATTGTTTCTTGGTACATGGAACTGTCTAAAGACGGGGTATTATCTTGGTTGGTAGTATTTAAACATGTGCCGAAGAATGACAAGAGTGTCTATACAGTACGGAAAAACGGGGTGAATTTACTACCATAGCACTACGGAATTTAGTCGCAAGTACCGAATTAAATCAGTAATTGAGGTATATTACTGTACCAATACCGTATTTCTCCCATATCGCTAGCGTATTGGCGGAAGCACTGTACTGATCCCACCCCTCTTTTTGGTACTGTATACTCTAGGAAAGTATATGTAATCAATACTCGTTAAGCATATTTAAATGTACTGTACTAGACGGGCTTTACCCGATGAAAGGCTATGTACCCGGAGGTAAGTACCATAAACTCTTTGACTTTAAGACAACTCCCATGACCCGATTTGCTATCGATCTCGTTGTTGCATTCTCACCCCGCTGCCGTGTCTTACTAAGTCGGGGTAGAGGCGCCAAGACGATGAGATCTATTGTCTGAGATCCGGGAGGGAACCCGCTGTTTTTCCCTGCATTGACAAGTCCTAAATAATTTAGATATCGCGTCACTAAACAACAAAAGGCTGTGACCGTAAAAGACTCTCCATCATGAAAAGTCAATCGGCACAACTATAAAGAAGAAAACGAAGGAGAAGAACGTGTCTTAAAAGGATCGCCACACTGAGCCTAACTCACATGCCGGGATCCGTAGCACAGGGATGAAACCCCAGACTCTTGTCAAGCCCAAACTGGTTTCGCGTTTCCCCACACAAAGTCCCCGAGATGCTGTCCGTTTCCCACCTTCCCACTCTATCTCGGGGTGGACTGCGAGAATGAAAAACAATTGATGCTGGCAGCAGTCCTGCGTGCCTGGGCCTCCCCGCACCCCCGATTATGCAGCCATTTGAAATCATTCCCAGCAGTGATAATGTTGGCCCTCGTAGTAACAGATAGGGAAGGCTCAAGCTGTTGCACGGTATTTCTAACCGAATTGATCGGTGAGACAGACAGCACTGGCCTTGTATCTATAGCCTCCCCCCCCCGCAACTAAGCGTAGCCAGTGGCCGACGCCCGGGGCCGAGGTATGACCTATACATATTCGTTCATCCTCGGTCAACAATAACATTCCAGCGTAGCTTCCACATCTTGCTTAAACACCACCTTGCCCACATATTTGAAGCTGTGAGTGACGCAAGAAGGAGGGAAAAAAATATAATTTGCAGACATATACACATACACACTTTTCCAATGCCTACAGATTCAAAACACGCTCTTGTAACAATCCCTAACAAGGATATCTTCTCGTTCTTGTTTGAACGTGAAAACAAACCATACGCTGATAACCATGGTATGTACTTAGAACTATATCCCCGAGGGAGGGAAGGGAGTTTAGTGGAGCGTTTATTGACTTGTCCATAGTTATCTATATCGATGGTAATACCAAACGCGAGCTTACTTACGCCGACATCCACCACCAGGCGAAAACATTTGGTATAGGTCTAAAGTCACAATGGGGCTGGCGCAAAGGCGATGTTATGGCTATCTTTAGGTTTGCATTCAAAGGAACTTCTCCCCCTGAAACGAAATTACATACTAACCTCCATATCTAGTACCAACCAGATTGATACACCTCCAGTAACATGGGGAACTTTGTGGGCCTCCGGAGTAGTCACTACTGCAAACCCAACTTATACAGTCGAAGAGCTCGCTTTCCAGCTCAAGGACAGCGGTGCAAGGGCAATTGCAACACTAGTAGACCTTCTTCCTGTAGCCACCAAGGCCGCTGAAGAAGCTGGTATTCCTAAAGATCGCATTATTCTCATTGGGGACAAGAAGAACCCTGATTACAAGCACTGGAGGGAGATTTTTGATCCTTCCACAAGCGTAAAATGGAGGCGTACAAAGATAAACCCAGAAAAGGATCTTGCATTTTTGGTTTATAGTTCGGGGACCACGGGGTTACCAAAGGGGGTCATGTTGAGCCATCGAAATATCGTTGCAAATATTGTAAGTTCTCCCCCTCCCTCCCCTCTCCCGAATTTTATGAGTCAAGAGCTATTGCTAACAAACTCCTTAGCTACAAGTCGAATCCGGCGAAGGCGGAAACCTCAAGTCCGGCCAAGACAGGGTTATGGCATTCCTTCCTTTTTTCCATATCTACGGCCTACTCTGCCTCATGCACGAATCACTATGGCTTGGTCTCACAACCGTAGTAATGGACCGTTTCGATCTCGGAAAGTTCTGCCAACACATCCAAGACTACAAAATCACATACTCCTACGTCGTTCCCCCCGTCATCCTCCTCCTCGCCAAAAACCCAATCGTGAGCAACTACGACATTTCCTCCCTCCGCATGCTCAACTCTGGCGCCGCCCCACTCACAAAAGACCTCGTCGAAGCCGTCTACACGCGCCTCAAAATACCCGTGAAGCAAGGCTATGGCCTCTCAGAGTGCTCCCCAACCACACATACTGTCCCCTGGGGAGTCTGGCGCAATATCATTGGGAGCGTGGGGACTCTTCTTCCAAACATGACAGCTAAATACGTAGCGGAGGATGGCACCGAGCTCCCACTTGGCGAGACTGGCGAGCTCTGGATGAAGGGTCCTAATATCATGATGGGATACCATAATAACCCTACTGCTACGGCTAATGCGATCACCACCGATGGATACTTTAAAACTGGGGACATCGGTCATCAGGATAAACACGGGAATTTCTGGATTACGGACCGCATCAAGGAGTTGATTAAATATAAGGGATTCCAAGTCCCCCCGGCTGAGCTGGAGGGGCTGCTACTGGGGCACGAGAAAGTTTCTGACTGCGCTGTTACTGGAGTCTATATTGAGGCCATGGCGACAGAGGTGCCGCGGGCGTTTGTGGTGACTGTACCAGGTCAGACAGTGACGGAAGCGGAACTAGTAAAGTTTGTAGAGGAGAGGGTAGCGGGTCATAAGAGATTGAGAGGTGGCATAAAGTTTGTGGATGAGATTCCGAAGAGTGTGAGTGGTAAGATATTGAGGAGGGTTCTGAAACAGCAGGCAGCGGAAGAGGAGAAGAAGAAAGGTGAGATTGTTAAGGCGAAGTTATAGGAGTGGGAAGAGCGAGATGGGCCATTGTACATCATGTGTAGAATTCCTTGTATGATCGAGCGAATAGATTATTGATAGAACAGCGCTTTGGTGGTGCTTACAGTCCGAGTTATTTACACATATCCGCCTAAAACTACCTCAGATAGATTATGATCACAAATACCAGTGATATTGGGTTTAGAATTTGTGGTGCTTATATATGCTGTTATGACTGAATCTTTATAACCCAAAATATACTATTTACGGTACCCATATTCCCGAAAGGCCTAGATTAGTTATAGGTGCGTGCCGGCTTGTGAAGATTAAATTTCAAGTCTGGAAAATTCTCCGGGGAAATTTGTAGAGATCAACTGTCCTGTTTTTGGCCTTCAAAATGGACTACAGAACCCTCGAAGATGACTAATTTTATCTACTTTCTTGAGAGCAAGCCGAGAGCATGATTTTATATTATAAATAAACCCTAACTCAGTATATTCATACTATCTATCTGATCAGTCAGGGCTCGGGCTCTAAAGTTACAGACTCGAATGAGCTCGGCTTATGATTTCGGCTCTTAATACACACTGGAGTCGCCGGAGTAACCATACTTATTATACACATTATGGTTGCAATAATAGCCTTGCTTTGGCAGTTGTGTTAGAGACAAAGGGTGATTAAAGGCTGGACGATAATTCTGGATCATACAGCCCTGGGTATAGTTAACTCTCCTCGTGTAGTAGTACTATGCTATAGATTTTCTTGAAAAGGTTGCTAAGGCCATAAGATAACTCTTGGGAATCCAGATATTGCCGTTGTAGGGCCAGCTTCACCTGAGAAATCTGAGTTGAGCTAATCGATTCGGGAGGTATGGGTTCCGTGAGAGAAATCAGGTAAAAATAAGAGGGGTTTTTGTATCGATCAATCATGGGTATGGTCCGTCTATGGCTATATGGTGGAAAGGTCGAATTTCGGAGTCTTTAGTATAAAGGGGTACCTATATGTATCTAACTAGTTTTAAGTAGATTGAGTGGTGTGTGATATCTTATTACTGGGCGTTGAATGAGCTTTGGAAGATTTCTCTAATCTTGCGTTATTCTAGCTAGTAGTTCCTTAAAGTGAAAGAATGAATGAATTAATCAATAAATGCATGGCCTTAGAGTGAAAGATAATATACACCCTATTCTTTAAAATTTAATCCCCAGCCCCCAGTAGTAATACGTAAAATTAGTAGCTAAGCTGCTCTAATATGATCCCCTACGGAATCAGCTTAATACGCCTAGACTCTAAAACTACTTAGAGTGCTTTAAGTCAGTTTATATATATCTATATCTTTAATTGGTCATGCCGACAATTATATTCATAGAATATCACTCATCTGGTAGACTCCTGGATATTTAAATTATGCCTTAAGAAACTATAGTCTACTGGTAGTCAGACGTACTTTATTGTTTTCAATACCTTAAAGGGCTTACCCCGCCTTATAGAGCTCCCTAGCCTCTTTTATATCAAAAATATATAGAGTCTTGGCAATATCTATTTTCTGGTGAGCACAAATCGAAGTCAAATCTCGCTCCTAGATAGATATAACAGGGCACAGCAAGTACTATCACCCTAGTCTGTCGTCGTCATCAGGCCACCCCAAAACTCTATACCCTATACCCTATACCCTGAAATCGGCGAAATTTACTCTCGGCGCCAAGGCTTGCATTGGTATTTAATACCCACCTCCCCCACACCCCTCTTACTTCTTCATACTTACCTGGCGACGAGATCCGGCGCACATGTAGGCCAGATTTCCGGGGGCGATATAGCCTTCATTGCACAGCGAGGGCTGAGCTTCTGCCAAAGGTCTTCGGGCCTTCTGGGTTGCTTAATTTTTGATTTATTCCAAGGCAGTTGCTGTCTTCCAATTGGCTGCTTGGGTGCTCTTTGGGGCCGAGGCGTCGAGATGGAATGGCTTTCTGTATGATTGCTGGTTTGGGTGTACGTTGTCAATTTTAAAGTAGGTGAACATCAGCTGCTGGAATTGAGTTGTGCTTGGACGTGTTACGTTGCACATCCTAAATTCTGTGAAGTCTGCTTCTGGAGGACTTGAGGGGATTGACTATTGGGTTATCCTAGACCAATTCCTCAGGACTGCCTGTACGGACTTTGGTCGTCACTGGTAGCTCTGAACGGGATAAACAATAAGAACAATAAACGAGGTAGCGATTCTCTATCGGAGATAGTGTAGTCTAGCTAAAGCTAAATACGAGTGACCTTCTATGACGATAATTCATCCACCAAGGACCACGACATTTAATGACTCATGGTACTGAATCCGAACTTGATATCACAAAGAGGAGGTACATTTATCTACATCTAAACGTTGAATCATCTAGCATGCAGCTCAGCCACTTACCAAAAGTCAAAAACAAAAAACAAAACAGGGCTGTAGACCGTGTTCCCCGCCAGTATCTCGTGTAACGTACCGTGCGGATGTTGGTATAGGCGCATCCGCAGCCACTTACCTGCAGGCTACAGTCACGACTTAATCTTGTTTTACATCGTGACTAGAAGAGTACCGCGGAGTATCTGGAAGACTCATCTGTAGCCTCACAATTCGTAGATCTGCTGCCTTGAGAAGGCTGGGATAACTGCATTTTAGTGCTGATTCGTTTAGTAAACTCGGGTGATCATGCCTATCGCAGGAGGAATCCTGAACTCCTCCTGTCAGCAAGAATTTTGTAATCGGATCGAGAAACTGGAACAAAGGCAGGCTATCGATCGGAGACAGCCTATGTGGGAAATGGCCCGAGAAAAGAAAAGAGAGACTTGGATTATGGTTCAAGGTGGGATATTCGCCCCAACCTCACATAGCTACCAGCTAAACCTAGGTCTCCAAAGGGAATTGTCTCAGCAAATTGTCGAAAAAATGTGTGCGAGTGTTATCTACATGCACCTATGGTTGTTTTGAACCAAGGCCATAATCATATAGTATCACTCGCTATTTGACAAGCTTTCCGTTTCCTATGGCTTGCTATTCCTATTCTAAATAGCTATGAAGAAATAAATAAAGGAAAAAAGAGACAATTTTCAAAGTAAAGATCAAAAAAACGAGTGGGGAGAGAGAGAGAGAGAAAAAAAACTAGGTCTAGATATCAAATACTTCACTGCCCAATAACCTTCATGTCTGCCACCCCCATCCCCTTTAATTTTTCATTAACAAATGCCATTGCTGCATTAAAAGTCGCCTTTCCACCTTCACAAGCCCCTGCCTCAACATGCTGCGTCAGCCCACTCAATGTCGTAAAGCTCCTCTGTTTCTTCTTCTGAGTCTTCTCACTATTATCACTACCCAATGCGGTCGGTGATGGACAATGGTAAATCTTTGCTGCATGGACTTTCGACCGTATATGTGTATGAAGCGCATCAACACTTCTATATTGCTTAGTCTGGGTTGGTGGACAGAGGGGACATCTGAGCATTGTTGGCTGGAGTTGGCTGGAGAAACTACCAGTGGAGGTGAAGATATCAGAACCGCTAGTATCAGAGGGGGTTAAGTAAACACCACCTTCTGAGTAGCCTGACTCAGAAGGTGTCAAGTAGACACCGCTGCCAGAGTCACCTGAATCGCTAGGGGTGAGGAGGTAAGGATGATCTGCAGTACTATCGGAAGACATGAACTGGAAGCTCTGAGAGTCAGTATCAGAATCCGAGCCTGAGCCTCTACGAACACGCGGTGTGATAGTCCCGTCACTTCCATTGGTTGCTGCGAAAATATCACTCCAGTCTTCAGAACTGTTGTTGCTGTATGTGATACTTGCTTCACTGGGGGTGAACATCACGCTACCACCAGTAGAGCTAGAGTATTCAGAAGAAGTGAGGACCATTCTATCTCGGGCCCTTGTCTCAACAGCAACTTGGTCTGTGATGATGTTTGTGGGATCATTTGCGATGACGAGATCATCAATTATGTCTCGATTAAGTTTCGAACGACAGGATCCGCTTTCGAGGTGGGCCAGCATTCCCGAGGGCGTAACGAAAGATTTCTTGCAACTAGCCCCACCAAGGCATTTCATAGGTTCCATAATCGGGTTATGGATTATAGAGGCAAGATGGGTTGCGAGTGCGGCCGGAGACCTGAAAATCTTATTGCATTGCTCACAGTAGCCATCAGATGCGCCCAGTGCCACAACCTCTCGAGGTTTGTGGATATTCGTGTTTCGGCTATGCTTCGAGAGACGTTTTGCAGTTGGGAAGCTGATATTGCAGTCGCAACAACGAAACTCAGAGGTCTTTAGGCAACAATTACCCGCAATGTGGCGTTCTCTCGCTGCGTTACTGGAAAACCACCGTTCAACAATACACTGCGTGCACTTGGTATATTGACCTCTTAATGAACTGAAGACATTTTGTGATGTGCAATGTCGGGGTATTCATTCCAGCAGAGTTCACAAAATGTCATTGTGGGAGCCATTCCTGTAGAGGGTACTAGGGGTACTACTGCTTCAAGTCCTTGGAGCTCATGGGTTTTGCGATGGTCCCGAAGAGCCTTAGTGTTTCCAGTGTGGTTTCCTTTCAGTTTTGGAAACAATAGGTCGCAGTAGGGACAACGGAGTGGTTCGAGAGGCGTCATAGCACACCCCGTTACTGCGAAATGTCGACTCCTCCCTGCTTTACTACTAAACCACCGGTTGCATTCGGTGCAAGTATAAGTTTTACCAAATGTATGGGGATAGGTCTTATGGTGGCTGGAGGTATCTGAAGGGGTGAGCCAACAAAGTTCACAGAAGGCATCGTTTTGGGCTTCGCAGTGCTCAGTTTGTATAGGAGGAGTAGTGTTAACAGGGGAATTTGGTGGTTCGGGTGAGGTTATTACTGTGGGATTTGGAGTAACACAGGTAGACGAAGATGTTGATATTCTCCCTTGGGATACTGCTACTGCGGCCTTCTCAGCCTTGTGGACTTTCTTGTGCTGTTTAAGGTCCTTGTTTTGTGGTAGTATGGTATCGCAGACGTGGCAACGGGCTCTACCCACAGATGAAACGATACAAGTTGTTGCTTCGAAATGGCGTTTCCTTGCTTTTTTGTTGCTGAACCATCGTTTACACTGATCGCACTCAAATTTAGGACCGCGGATGTGGTTTGTAGAGTGCTGTTTATGATGTTCGATGTCCGCAAAGTTGTCCCAGCAGAGTTCGCAGAGGTTATTCATGGAGGATCAGGTGGGAGATTTGGAAGTGAAACTGCCGTAGAGCCTGATTTAATATAAGAGCTGGAGGGTACCGGTGCTGTTGTAGGATATTTGTTACAATGCACTCCCTAGTGGGAATAAGGGTCCGCCCTAGTTTAGAGCAGAGTATCGTAGACCGAATAGAGAGTCCTAGAAATTATCGTAGGTGTTTTATTGAAAGTGATTCTACCAGTGTGAACTACTTGCTGTACTAGTAGTATCCAGGTTTATGACTGTGGGGATGTACTGAAGTCTATTTATGAAGGTCAATATCCTCTAGATTAACCTAAAAGCTCCCTTAGAAAGTAGCCCTAACGGTCGACGGATATGTATTTGCTTACCTTGTGTTTTTGTTACTAGTACCTGTTGGTAGCTAGGTGAGCTAAATGGTTTACCAGAGAAGGTAAGGTTTGAATATTTATCTAGGTAAACTTCAGGCATCCCATGTGCCGGGGATCGGCTACAGGATATCCGCAGGCGTTTACGGGAGCTACATGCAGTTATATATAGGAGATCAGCTGCACTTGGCACTATAGAGTACATATGAATACGGCAATGGACTACACGTACTTTACTGGTACTTAGTTAACTTGAGTGCATGGATGTACTCAATCGTTCCAAGAATGTATGCCAAGTATATCGCCAAGACAATATAACATGCTTTGTTCTCCGGGTAAAAATTTGTATATATCTCTATTATCCATGGTTCTGGAGCGGGTGCATTCACAAACAAGCCTTAATAGTATAGGGATACCCTTAAATACCAGGAGCATAATGATGTAATCAGCGTACACTTTATCATAGGTTGGGTATTTGTAGGAATATTACCCATCTCATCTAAAAATGATCGCCTCCTATGGCCTATAAAAGTAAGAAATAATTAGTGGCCTATATTAACCTCCTATGAAATTTGACCCACTGTGGATGCCGGAACATCAGCCTCAAAGGGGTATACCATACATCATACTTGGCGTAGCGTGCCATCCACTACAAAGAACGATAGAGAACCCTATAGCCCACAGCTCTAGTTGACAATGACCACGTTTATGTGTAAAAACCTCCTAGCTAATTCGGAAATCGTTTTTAGTATAGCCATTATGTCTATGGATTCTTTTAATACCCTCCTCAGCCGCCCAACATCCAGTAATATGCCAGTAAGTAGACTCTAGAAACTACTAGACCCTTATAACGCCAAAGATTATCTTATTTACACAAAAATTAGTCAGTTACGTATAGAACCAGTGGTCAGGTCTTGTGAGGTACAAATAGTGTATCGAGTGTTGTAGATATTGACAAAAACAAGGAAGAACTGGTAATACAGAGATTGGCAGTATCAGTGGCAAGTAGCAGCCCAGTAAAACCAGGTGTACTTTTGTAAGAATGAAGGTTCTGTATATGAGATAGCCCTAGCAGAGACGCCTGGATTATGTAGCTACTTTATATACGCATCTACAATCCCTAACCCTTAGTGGATAAAGCGGCTCCGTGATGACGACGCCAAAATAAAGACCTTGTTCAAGGGGCCAAGTACATTCTTCGTCCTATTGCGGCCGTGGATTATAGATTTTAGTAGGCATAACAATCTAAGACCCAGAGAATATATACTCTTTCCCACATTCTTTGTGAAATCGTGGGGTTGGAATCTTAGCGAGGGGTGGACCTGATCATTATGCCCCCGCAAATGACGTCGGGATCTCCTTCCTAGGACGGCGACAGGATTTCGACAACACATAGGAAATCATCGCCTCAAATAAGTAATCCCAGCTCAGGATCCTCCTCTTTACACCAGCCTTCTACATCCTTTTACTACAACGAGTTCCATCTCTATTGCCGCTTCAATCAACCCTACTTAATCCTCGCATCCCTACAGCTACAAGAGCGGGTGCCAACCTATTAATCAGTCACAATGCCATTCCGTGAGGCTATTCGAGAGATTAGTAGTGGATTCCACAGGGACGAGGTAAGGCCTCCGTTGTCACACTCTTGCCCAGAGGCCCAAGAGCTGATGCTGAGGTGTAATCTGGCGGCGCAATAAGAACCTGAGACCGGAAGATCCATATCTGTCGTGTACGTGTTTTCCATCCCACCTTAGAGTCCACTAAGGCTTTAGAGCTAAATGAATAATAGATCACGATATCTGCCGTATGTGAATTTCTAAAAGACAAAGAGATTTCCTTTGGGGCTACACCTGTCTGACCAGCAGCCTTGTATTGTTCCGGTGACGGCAGTCACAAGAGAGGATATCGACTGTTTGAAAAATGACTGGCTCACGGACAATGTACGGCTTTATGCTTAGTCTATCACTTCAACCCAGCGAAAAGAGGAATTGACTAATGTACCACCTATAGAACATTTCGTTCTGGGAGGAGTGCGTAGGCAATCCTGTATTTTCGCTTGCAATCCAATATCACTCCTACTAACAAATCCCATCTACACTCTTTTTGTGTCGTGTGGATATAGGTACCTTGAACACGAAACACTCTCAAAGCAATCGAGCTCTAAAATAATACTACTTAGGCCCTCTATGGCCTTCCTCCTAAAGTCTACCTACGGTATCCCCCCTCCCCCCACCAGTCCTTTAGGATTAGCCTAACAATTTCTCCCAAAAGATCCACTATCCCTCACATCAGCTCTCCCTGACGTCCGTAGCGCATCCCACATATTTCTCCCAATCAACGACTGTCGCAATCCTGCGATTCCTGAAGGCGGTTCTCACTGGTCCTTACTAGTAGTCAGTGTACGAGACCGAGTCGCCTTCCATTACGATTCATTATCGCCGGCCAACTATAGCGAAGCTAGAATGGTGGTACATAAGCTAGAACCGCTATTGAGGGTCCAGTTGAGGCTAAGTAACATCGAGGACACACCACAACAAGATAATGGGAGTGATTGTGGGGTGCACGTATGTTGGGCGATGAAGCATCTGCTTGTGAGGAGGTTGTTAGCGGTGGAGGCTGAAAGGGAAGTGAATATGAGCTTAGGAGGGAAGAGGGTAGATGCGTCAGGTGTGAGGAAGGAAATGTTGAAAGTTTGCGAGTCATTGAGGAAGAAGGCTTCAAGAAGGTGAGGATCACAGCTCCCTCTGCTTCTAGTGGAAAAGAACCGAAACAACATTGTTGTTAGGGTTATATCAATTTTCTCCGGTGCTATTAGCTTTTAATAAGCTGACCTTATATTTTAGCCAAAGTCCCAAGAAAACAACAGAAGGCCGAACAAGCCCGCCAAGGATTGGTTACGAGAAAGAAAACATGGTTTAATGACTTTTGACAGCCACGGTTTTCTCCTCATTCATCTTTCGCATGACTAGGTCTAGTAATGCAACCATTAATTCATATTGCATAAACTATGCATGCGCTTCGTTTCTTTTTATTAGCGTTTTCTGGGGGCGGACTTTCGGCACGATACACCAGGCCTATTTGTAGGTTTATTTCATTTTTTTAGTCACAGGGCACGGTCGAGGGAAATATCAGCCCTCTTTTATTTGTTTTTGTTTGTTTAGTCTAGCTTCGGGTGATGGTTGATGACCCGTTGCAGAAAATGGGAGTATTTTCGGGTGAACTTGGGACTGGAGAGCTTTGTACTATATATTATACTTTATTTTTTTTAGAAGTGGTACGGTCCACCCATAGTGTGTCGTATGCAGCTTCTACATTCCGAGAGATTGTAGTAGATGGATGGATGGGGTATCCGAGCTCCTCCCAGCTCGCTGGGGACCGCGATGACAGTAAATTGGTGAAACTAGTCTACGGGGGCCAGGTAGCCAAAGAAGGAAGTCACAGAGCCGTAGAGTGCATATCCCTAGTCTTTATCTTTCATCCAACCTCCTTCAATTTCACGAGAAACTACCGTCACCAGGAACCTACCCATTCTGCCCCACGAGAGCAATGTCTCTTCTCTGCACAACCTAAGGTCAAAGCTCGCCAAGACCCGCCGTCATCCACAAACCCTAGCACGTGGGGACCCCCTCACTACCGAGACCTCAAGCCAAGGGGAGGCTGATAAGGTTATCGATAATCGATAAGCCTCCCACCCCCCTGCGAAGAGTAATGACACGTTGTTTTTCAGGTTTCGGGTTGGTCATGAGAAACTGGTTATTTTACGAGGATTAAAGATGTCCCGGTTTTTTTTGGAGGTGGGGGAAGATTTGGTTGAAACAAAAGAAGCAAAAAAAGAAAGAATAAGGAAAAAAAAGTAATTTAAAAAAAGAACGGAAGATACGGGTGTGGTGGCGACAGAACAAGGGAAGCCTAGGACAAGGAGCATGGTTTTACAGAGCGGGAACAATATATCGAGTTCCGTGAACTTCCTGGCGAAAAGATACCAGGGTTTTTTCCTTTACAGAAGTCGAAAGAGAGTTTAGTTTTACGCGAATAATATAGTGTAAGGGATCAACTATAGTTTTCAAGTATCATACCAAATTAAAAGTTCATAACGTCGTTAAAATAATCAATACCCTCCCCCCTTCCCCCCTTCTACCCGGAACATCAACCTCAACATTCCCCACTATACCCCCCAAGTGATATATAGACTCCACTCCCATCCCCAACGCTAATCCGAGGGAAAAAGCATAGGCAGAAACCATTCTAAGAATATCTTCGCCCAGGAATCAAGTCCCGACCTCCGCGGAAAGAACCCACAGGACAGGGGGAAAACGAATAGAAAAAAATAGTGAGAATATGAAAATGCGGAAATAGGTACGAGAAATAGAATAATTGAGAGAAAGGGAGAGAAGGTAGTCAGATCTAACATGAATAGGAACCTTGATAAAATAACCACCAGCACAAAAACCGATTCCAAACTGCCGAAAAGAAAAGACCGCCCAGGGAAAGGAAATAATAAAATGAATAAAAGCCTCCGAAAGAGAAAAGCCCATTGTATCCCCGCATCCCCTCTTTCCAAGCTAAAAATGCGATGTGGTTAACAATGCCCGTGGACAACGAAGGGCATATGCAACAAAACAGAAAAGATGAACTGATAAAAAACGCAAAAAACAAGAGCAAAAATTATAATTGTCACCACATCCCCCATATCCTACGTTATCCTCCCAGGGAAGCGTTCCATCACAAACATGATAGAACATATTCAATACCCCCCAGTGACGCCAATGACGCCCCATTTCCCCACAAATCTCTACATCCACAGTAGCCGTATTCATAAATCCGGCTAGAGCCCATATATAAGAAAATAGACAAACGCCCAGCCTCCTCGTATAAAATACCACTCCAAGCGCGGCTACTCCCCGCTCTCCCACTCCTTCAACTCTCCTGGTATCCCGTCTAGGTACTGAAACGAGTCCTCCCGGCGCTTTAACAATGAAAAACAATAAAACGATAACCGCCAATCTTTCGTAATATTCGCCTGTTACCTAATCTAAAAATGAAACAGAAGAAAAGATCTGATCGCTTCCCGCCCAAAGAGTTCGTTGAAAAAAGATAAAAGTAATGACGGTAGAGAATCGTGCTGGTCGGTGCGTGTAAGGGCCAGACAAAAAACCTCTTATAGTGACTAATGTGGTCATAGTACATCATGCTGGGGGTGCTCCAATGTGTTGTGGCCCTCCTGGTAGGCCTATTCCCCGAAGGTCTGCATTTGCTACTGCTTCTCGTGCATAGAATTGCACTAGCATCGTCCCATATGCCTCTAGCTCCTCGACTGGTACAGCAAGCCTAAAATCGTTCAGGATAAGGAATTGAAGCTCCAAGTGATTTAACTCTTGCAATGGTAGACCACCAACCTTTATATCAATTAGTAAATTGAATGACATCAAAAAAATAAAAGGATGGAGGTATACTTTTGCGTATCTAGAATTTGTATAAAACACATCAGAGAAGAATTTAGATGCGCACGTCACACCGGCTATGACCAACCGGTGGATATTGAAGCTGTCTACTACGAAGAAATGCGAGAAATTATATGGGTCTGAGATGATGACACCAGGAGAACTTAGTTCTCCGTTGGAAATTGTAGCCCCGCCTTTCCAGTTCAAAGGTGGATTTTTGTTTACTCTTTCAGTCATACGGTCAAAATAAACCAACAGTGAGAGGAAAACTTCGTATGTCGTTGGACAATACTTATGTATCCGAGACAGATAGCTGAGAATTGTTATGCTAGGGACATTCTTTCCATGGAATGCTAGGACGCTGTTTGTGGTATTGCTCATGCCAGTGGTGTTTTCTGGTGGGGCTACATTCTGATGCATTTGTGAATGCTGTTGGTCGTTTGTTGCAGTGATCTTTGTTAGGAGACCAGCAACCATCTCTATTACGTCTGGTACTGGCATTCCGCTGATTTCGTACCGTTTCCTGTCCTCTTCCCCGCTCCGGTTTCTCTTGGGCGGGGAATGCGATAAGGGTTCTTCTCTCGGCAAGTCGACTACTTGTGAGAGATCTCGCAAATAAATAGGAGCGGAGTCTTCAGACGTTCGTTTTGACCGTGCTGGAGATTGTCTTGAGCTGGGGGAGGTTGATGAAGCGGCAGAGGCGGAGCTGGATGTGGGGCCACTATGAGGCTGTTCGGATGAGAGGGTATTGGGAGGCTGGTGAGAGATGATGGGTGTTGATGAATGCGACGCCGATGAGTGTCTAAATGCAGACGTTGTTGTAGCCCCGCGAGCTGATGTGGGAGGTTGTACTGGTGTGGGGGCAGCGGAAGCCGATGATCGGACAGAGGCCCATTGCTCTGACGACGTTACCGAACTTGCTGCAGAGGCGTGAGGCAATGATGGGCGATGATACGCGCTGCTCTCAGACTGCGTGGCCGCGATCATGATGTTTTCGGGTCGAAATCCTACCTGCATTGTAGCTCAAGCAAAGTTGCCAATTGTTCCAGTTAGCCTCAAACTGGGCAGTTTGACAACAATGAACCAAGCGAGCAGGGAGTGAAATGCATCTCGCTACCTAGTCAAGGGAGATGAGGGGTAGTTTAAGGAAGATGGGGAGGAGGAGATGGTAAAAGGAGAAGGGGCAGTGGCCGTAGCAGTAGCCGTAGCAGTAGTAGCAGCAGCAGTAGTAGCAGCAGTAGGCGCAGGCAACAGACAGGCAGCAGGCAGTGATAGTAGACAGGGCAGCGGGAAGAAAGAAGCAAGAAGCAAGAGAGACCCTGCAGTAACAAGAATAAACCCCTCAACCGGAGAGAGGGATCCATCTAAGTTCGCGGGCCTCCCCTGGACGTCATAACGCCGCAGATGCATAGGGGGAGGGACGAGCGCGAGACACAGCAAAGTCCTAGCGACCTGGTCACTGTGTCTCGCACACGGCAGGTCTCAATCAGAACAAAACAACGTACCTGCAGCATCACTAAAGAGTATTCGAGTAAAAGGGACTAGGAGATTGTCTTTGATCACTGGGGACCAGTTCCGACGGTTACTGGCGCTGGTGGTGGTGGTGCTGGTGCTGGTGCTGGTGGGAGGAGAAGGCAGAAACCGTTCTTGTTGTTGGAGAGGAGGGGGAAGATGATGATTAACTATTGATCAACAGGATACTGCTGGCTTCTCCAACAGGTAAGCAGCAGCAGCGATTATGTACTCTGATGCAGCGATGGTGGTGAGAGTATCGGGTGGATCTGTAATAGATTGATAGCCTGTGGAAAGCGGGCAATTATCGGCGGGACGGCGCAAAGGGCCACCGGTTGTAGTAAGGCAGCTTGGAGATGAAGCGATTGGAATGCCAGACACCCACCAAAACCTCCGATTCCCCAACCATGCAAATCGGGCGCCCTGATGCGTGTATTTATCTTGGGGTACTGAGAGCAATACCTACACAATCAGGAGGGCGACTATAACGCAAGGAGGAGAGCAAGGCCGCGTCTGTATTCCCCAAACAAACACACACGGAGGCTGTGGGTGCGCTGAACAGCTAGCGGTGATCGCGTTGAGTGTGCCAAACCTCGTTAATTGATAGGAGTGAGACCTTCGCGCATCGAACTCACGGAAACGTCCCGGCACATGGACGATATCCTGGATGCCACCCCAGTCACTCTACTCTACTTACCCATTGGTATCTACCGCCCTTCTAATGGGTATCTCCTTTTAGAACCCCAGGGACACAGGCTTATTAGGCGTGTGTAAACCGAGCTTTTTCTGGCTTTGTTTTTGTACCTGCTTATTCCCAAGAGTTGCCACTTCCAAATACTCACCTTCGATGCCATATTCTTATTCTTATTATTACATGTATCTTAAGGGCGCTCTTCCGGGGGGGTGCTTATGTATATGTCAGCCCTGTATTCCCTCAGATAATCTCGAACTTTCGCCAACACGGTTTACCGTTAAGCCGGCAGAACCTCGGCGAGTTCTTTCAATAATTAAATCACAAGATGCTACTCCCTGCCATGGCTAGTAACAATTCCTAGATCTAACCGTTGCGTCCGATTCCTCGCATACCCGTAGCACGTCCCAACGGCCGGCTTTTGGGACAACTTCCCTAAATAGGCCCAGTACATCGTGAGGTGTGGTTGTTTCACTGTGAGATCTCTAGTTAACGTGGCAATGCGGGTCCCGTGGGGTTGGGTCTGGCTGAGTCCATACACTTACGTACGTACTCGTGACCAGGGATCAGAAATTTCAAATATCTAGACACGATCGCAAATGGTGAACATAACTATATATCACCCAGATATAGGACTCCCAGCTAGTCAAATAGCCGTTATGCAAAATTGTGTCTTAAACGTAGCTAGAATCTAATATCGAGTATATAGATAGATATACCTGGGGGGGTGGCCTGAGCTTTACGATATATCTATAATGGTTAACGACCCCCCGAAACCTCCGGGCACCTAGGATACTTTTAAGTTGCTTTTTGATACTATCTAACAAACCGATTCCCCACACAGACCCACCTTCCGACAGAATCAATAGACTATCAATGCCATTTATAGACCCTGGAATCCGGGGAAGCCCGGAGGATTCTTCCAATTATATCTCGAAATATAAATGCCAGTAGACGCAGGGCACCGGATGAATCGGTTCTTCAAATCAGCAAGCACGGAAAGTACCCAGAGCCATGGTTGACAATTCCTTGGTCCTGGATAAAAGTCCCCTATTTGCCCATCCTCGACCCCCCCCCCCCTTCAAGAGTCTCCATTATCACAACAATCGCAATTATCGCCTGAGTCAACCCCCCAATAGGCCCCCCCAACCCAAACACCCCTTTAACCACCGCCAAACCCGCCAGACGCCTCAATGCCACCCAAGGAACCACCCAACTGACCACCAGCCCCGACTGCCCCCCAACCAGAACCCATCTACCCAGAATCACACCTCATCACTCGCATCATCAACCCCACAGCCTCCAATCATTAATGCAACGCCACATCTCAAACCCCCACCCGCGATTTGACAAACAAAAATAAAATAAAAACAAAAAACACTGCCCGGCTGTGTTTAAAAGGTTACGGTTACCTAGTTCAGTTTGTCGCGTCTTGGCCGGGATGGGGGGTGGAATTACCCGGCTTGCTTTTGAGCCTCCGAACTGAAACAGGGTACACCCCTGGTCGCCAAGGAGTGGTGGGTTTCAACGTCGGCCGGTGGGTGACTCGACGGTGACGCAAGGGGTGTTATCACGGGCTTTGTATGGCGTGAGAGGGGTGGTAATTGATCGAGGGGGGTTTTTGGTGGTTCGAGGTTGTAGGGTAAGCGAGGTTTATAATATCACTCTCAGGATTTAGAGATAATGGTTGCTGGTAAATTTAACATAAGCACTCGGAAAATAAATATTGGCTTAGAATATATTTATTTCTGTTTATGCAATCATTACCGGTAAGGCTTCGCTGAGCTTCTCTAGACGGGGTCGGGGATGGTTCTGGTAGGTAATTAGCTATACATCAATCGGAATACGCTTCTGGCAATGGCTCATAATGCAGTTTGGATCAAAATGTTCCGGGATCCCAGGATGGGTATGTTAGACTATCTCTGATGTTAAAAACTTCCAAATCGGTAATGTCTATAAAAAGGATAGTGTTTAGTTAGGAGGGGAGGGCTGAAATCATAAACACTACCTAGAAAGACCTTCTATCGTAAGTAAGGAACCATGGACGCCTGGTATTTATCTAAGTATGAAGAGAAGTGGAGGGTGTTTTTTAAGAACCTCTAATTAAGACTTTTCCCTGGAACTTGGGTTCAGAGATTCATAAAATTCCGAGTGATTGGCTATGAAGAACATTCTCCCTAGATTTAGTACTTTTTAATATGTAGTTGAGGACTATCTCAGTAAATTTGAGGAGCTCTACATGGTAAGATTAGCCTTTTAGACAGATCTGTGAAGTAGATGGTCTCTAACTGTAAGGCATTACATTCGAGGACACAGGGCATTAAAAATGTATAGGAAATAAATAGGGTTGACTTCCATTAGCTACAGAACTTTTTAAATAGACTCTTGAAATAGTTCATGGGTCATATTAGCGAAGTGTTTAAGATACTCTAGAAACTTAAGTAATGGGCAATAATTTAGTTAATCTAGAGGATATATAGAACACTAATACAACTTCTAGGGTATTGATAAGTAACTTTTAGCTAAAAATTAGTATTGGTGAATCAATCAATCAGTTAATTAATCTGTTAAAATTAGTTCGCTTGTATATTTCGAGTGATTACCTATGACTGAATGATTCATGTAGTTTGGTTGACTTTCGTTTTAATGCGTATGAATCAATGAGTGGTACTATACGAATTACACCAAAGACACTATATCTTACTAAAAGGTAGGGTGGGGGTGGGTAAAGTGTTAACTAGTTTTATTACATATAAATGGGATATTGTATCTGTATTTTTCCTTTTATAATATGGCAAAGAAATTTCAATTCGCAGATACTGGGGGAGGGAGATCTGAACGCAAGACTTAATTTTTCTATTAGATATAACCTCCCCTTCTGCATTCCCTCCACCATTGGCGGTACCGTTATATTCCTGCCTAATTTCAGATGACGAGCAACTACTTAAAAGCCCTGTACCCCATCCAACAAGATGCAATCACAAAATTATTGTAAGAAAAGTATCGTAAGAACTATAACACTAAAAACACCACCCAAGACACAACTATGAATTTAAATAAAAAGAAAGGAAAAGACTATACTAATACGTGGTAAAAGCGAAGAATTTATCGCATTGTTCGCTGAAATCTCTAAAAGAAAACACTAATTATGGAAATATATTAAGAGAGAATAGGGCTAGAGAATGGAAGCAAAAAGAGACCGCCAAAAAGCCATTAAAACACAGAAGCCACGCTGCGTAACGCTAGGGGTAAAGGAGTGGATACAGCCTTTAAATGCAACAAAGAGATGTGGGGGTACAACCAACCTATCATTCAATGGTAGTTTCATCATCCGCCGCAGTCTCCCAATCATCAACCACCTCATCTTTCTCTTTTCCTTTCTCTCTTTCAGTCTTTTCAGACCTTTTCTGGAGAACCAATTTTTTCCTTAGCCCTTCACTACTTTTCTGCCTATCTACCGAATTCGACGCCTCGCCACCAGCACTAAGCATGCTAAATCCATTCTTCGTGTTTAGGCCAGTCTGAATAAGCCTGGCTGGCGGAGAACCCTTATTGGATGCAACAGTCGACCACTGGCTTCCCTGGCGGCCCAAGATCTGCCCATCTCGTCCAACTATACATAGTTCCGCATTATCTGCAAGACCCCGCTGGGCAACGAGTCGCTTTAACCTTGGGCTCAGATCCGTCAATTCCATCTCAATTTGCTCAGCTGCCAGACTACTTGTCTTCGGCTCCAGAAGGACCTCATCATCCCCAGTCCATGTCAAGTTAAAGCGGAGCTGGGAATCTTTCAAGGCGGGTTCCAGTTCTTTCTCTAGTTCCGAACCAAGCAGACCAACACGGATGCCTTTAAGTATGAGAGAGTTATAGGCTTGCTTGAGTGGTTTTCTAAGCTGTTGGATAGAAACTGGCATTGAAGTAGGCCCTGCAGTAGGCTTTGTAGCTAGGTGCTCGGCGATTGTCTTCCGTGGTGCTGCAGTGAAGCTGGATCCTTTAATGACAATGACGCTACGGTATGGTTCTGGGTCTTGAGACTCGGAATCAAAACCAAAATCTGCAGCGAGGATATGCAAGAAGGCACGCTGCGGACTCCTCATAGGCTGGAAAGCAAGACGCTTAGAACTTCCCTCTGCAAATGTCCGGAACTTAGCCTCGATAGTAGTTGCAAATTTTTTGTCTTTGTTGTAGAAATAGAGAGTCTCGTCAGAATAAAGTGGTATCCCATCACGTTCCGGGTCGATCTCAAGGGCCAGAGCCATACGGCGACTACGGCATGCATCAGTACACTTAAGCTCCTTCTTATTACCACTAGGATTCGTTTTAGAGGCCCCGCATTTAATATCCTGCTTCAGGCCGCCGCATGCACACTTGAGCTGAACCGTTGCTGTGCATGGCTTTTCCTCAGAGCACTGGAACGGAGCATGACAGGCATCTAAGCAATCATGTCCACAAGTTGTTTTTGGTTTCCCGCACTGCTGCTTGCATGGCTCGTCACATTGTCCACCCTTGTGGCAAATCTTGTGGCAAACATGTGAACCGCAAGAAAGCTTCTTGCCGCATTCCGTTCCACAAGAGACGATATCCCTCCAACAAGGAATCGACTTGACAGACTTCTTTCCACAAAGGCAAATCTTCTCGACGAGATAAGGGCAATTTGGACAATTATCCTCATCGGGATGGCAAGGATGGGGAACCGTAGGGTGATTGCAGTCTTTCTCCCTCGTACATTGGTATTTGCAAGCCGGGGGTTTCGCTCCACAAGGAACTGGAGCAGGGGTAATTGTACGTCCACAATTACAAGTTAGATCCTCAAAACTAGCCTCGAGACACGTCCCACAGCCCCCACGGTGGCAAAGCATGGGACAAGTATGGGTTCCACACTTAAGAACTCTTCCACAAGGCCGAGTGCAGATATGCTCTGGCTCAAATGCGTCATCGCCTTGCGCATTAGAAGGTCCTGGATTGAACGGTTTCTTCTTCTTCGAAGCCAATCTTTCTATAGCCTTTGATTCTCCGGCGCAGCACTTGTCACCACACTCATGTCGGCCACAATTTAAGCCTGTTTTACAGGTACGCATGCACTGAGGAGGTTCTGTCTCATCGCCCTGGTGACAAAGACTTTTTGAACTAGTCTTTCCGCAGCGGCAAATTATTTCTACCTTCATGTAGCACATGCCACAATCTCCACTATGACAAGTTTGTTGACAAAGATGCCCACACTTGAGAACTTTATGGCAGATTTTATTGCATGTCGGGATAGGATCCTCGCATGACTGGCGGGGTGTAGGGAGAATGTCGTCAAGGTTAGTTTTTCCACAGGAACAATGTGTGACAACATCTGGAGATAGTGCGCAGTGTGCGGGGAGAACATCTTGAGGGTGGCAGTCCTTCTGACAGCGATGAATACCACAATCAAAGGGCCTAAAAGTCGTTAATACCACTCAGCACTCATGACATGAATGTAGAAACCAACCTGTCACATTTTCTACCACAGTTCCAGTACCCTAGCCATTGAGAAACACCTGTACTGCCACTCTCGAGACTAATGGTTGGCGTTTTTTTATCACAGCACTTGATACTCTTGATCTCGTTTCCACAATAGCACTTTAGATCTGATTTTTCCTCACAAGCCCCGCATAAACCTGGATGACAGGATTTGGGGCAAGTATGCTCGCCACATGGCATGAAATCATCACAGAGTTTTTCGCAACTCCAACCAGTCTCGTAGTTTGTATCAACGCATCGCTTTTGAGAGTTCTCGCTCCCACAGTAACATGGTTGGACCGGTCCAATCGCGGTACAAGGTGGGCAAGGCCCGGCATGGCACTGAAGATCACAAGCATGGGGACACTTCCTCGGTGAAGCACGTGTTTTACCACATGTTTGACCACAGCTGCAAAACTAGAGTCAACGACAAAATTACCAAGAGATCTTTAAAAGGGTGATGCCCACCTATGAGGTTGAAGGTACTTGGTAACCTCCGGCTGTATAGTCTTTTCGCACCAGCAAGTATACATATCTGGGATTTCATCTCCTGGATTGTTGCAAGCAGGACATCTCCAGTTTCTTCTTGGAGGTTCGGTGTCCGCTTCAGTATTCCTTGGTGCTGGTTGATCTAATCCTTGCTTTGCCCATTTCGTGATACAATGTAAGTGAAATACGGCCCAGCAGCACTTGCAGTTCCAAATCTTTGATCTTCTTGTGAGCCCGCCGTAGCAAACCATACATTCGTAGGCGCCACTGGCAATCTCTTTATGGACCCGCGTCCCGATATCATCGGCATCTTTTATAGTGTTGGTATGAGGTGTCATATTCTTAACAAAAGGAAATTTCTTACCATCAAGTTTTGGTATCTGCGGCTGTTTACCCTTATTGTTTCTAGAATTAACCTTGGGTGTACGGGGGGTAGTAGGCTGGGAACTAGCATTCCCACCTGGGCCCCATTGATCGTATTTTGGTGGTGACGTGTTAGTACGGTTGGAAACATTGCGAAGGTGTGGCGGAAGATTTTCAACCGGTTTCCCGGGCTCAAAGGCTGCTGCATCAGGTCTCAATTTTCCGCTATCCAGTGACTCATCTGAGTCGTCCTGTGTCAATTGGCCTCCAAATACCCGAGCCGGGACCACACGACTATTCTTCAAACGATCGCTATCTGGTGTTCTAGCTCTAGGTGCGGTTGCTTTTGACCCTCCAGGTGTAGCTTCAGTTAAATTTGCTCCAAAACGTCTTTGCATTGGCTGGGCATGCCGTTGATTGGGTGGGGTACCCGTGGGCGTATCCCCGAGAAGGTGACTTCCTTGAGGTAGATTGTTCTGGCGTTGATGACTTCCCTCGCCTCGGGGACGACTTTCAAACCTCTTCTCCCTCTCTTTGCCTTTACCCTTTCCGTTTGCCTGCCGAGGTGCTGCGTCACCTGGATTGTTGGATGAAGGAGATGATTTTATTTCTATTGGCAATTTCGGCGGTTTAGAGCTCTTGATATCCCGTATAGAATTTAAATTAACACCAGCGTTTTGTTGACGTGGTTCAACTTTCTCTCGGTGGGATTCAACGAAAGCCTGCACTTTCTCCACACTTCCCATTTGACTTTTGTTGCCCGAGGGGCCTGGTGTTGATTGGGCTTTATTTAAACTAAAGCTGATCGAACTCCCTTCATCGCTGACAGAATCATGCTGGTCTTGATTATAACCATTGCCATGCTGAGATTGTGAGGCGTCCCCAACCGGAGCCTCCTCCCCCACAGGAGCCGGGATAGCCCCTCCGGATGAGGCATTAACCTCTTTACCCTTGCCCCTGCCACGTCCGGATCGATTTCTCCTTGAGTGTCCACGTCGATCCCGATCGCTCGATTGCTGCGAATTGGTGTCTGACTGTTCCAAATGCTCCTGGGACTGGGGCTGTTCTTGGAGAGGCTCTTGTGGGGCCTTTTGACCACGCCTGCCAAAATTTAAGAACGCTACTCTGCCCCTATCATTTCCTCTTCCTCCACGACCTGATCCTCTGCCTGCCGGCGAGCCAAATGGTGATGACTGAGTTGAATCAGCAGTAGCCATAGGTGCTGTTTCTGTATTCTCGTTCCTATTGTACAATCTAGCAGGATCCAGGGTGATGACTACTACTAGGTGAAGACTTGTAATAGATGATTGAAATTTCCGGTGAAATTAATGGTTTTAATGAATCAAACAAAGAGAGCGAAAGAACGTAATTTGATTTCTGAAGAAACAGCTGCTAGAGCCGGAGTGCTCTGCGGGACGCGAACCGATGAATTGACAGTAGGTTGCAAGAGTGCTGGGTCAGCAAGAGCAGAGGGGAAGGGCTAGATAAATAGGAGGAGGAGAAGAGAGGAAGAGGGAGGAAGAGAGGAAGAGGGCATTGTGAAACCTTCAGCCAGTGGCAGAAGAATGTCACCGATCGCGTTTACTCGCTCTTCCCGGCACCCCGCCACCACCCCGCCGAAATAGAAGGGTCTTGGCACGGGATGACACACCCTTCGGTAGAGTAGACCTCTTTTGCACGCTTGGCAGTCAGTCACACAGATTTATGACAGCTTCAACTATTGACTCATAATATCATTCAATTCAGCAAACGGGGTGCCCTGGTAGTGTGATTAATACCTTGAGTAGGCATTAGCTCCTTAGGCCAGAGACGTATAGGTATCTTTACATCTCACGCATTAGGAAGAAGCTATCAGATAACAAAGACAGGATAAGCACTGGCCAGTATCGTTATCTACACCCATAATCACCAGCAGTAGGACCCAAGGAACCTTGGCTATTGTTTATCCGGCGAGTGATATATGATGCTGTAATCATCTACACGGAAATTACATTCTTCCGGCCCAGTACAATATCTTACCAAAGAGCCGAAAGACTATTAGAGGCCGAAAGGTATATTGGTCACATGATTATCTTTTGTGGTGATTCTATTCCTCCACCAAAGATAAAACACGTGACCAATGCTTCCCGGCATTACTAGACTCTGAAGTACATATAATACGATAACTATATGACTCCCTCAACTTCAACCTTCTCTGCTTATAGGGTTAGGGGTGTAATCCTGGTATCAGCCAAGCTCCTTGGAAGCTGTAGATATATTAACCTCTACGGTTCATATGCAGCAACAACCACAATACCTAACGTTCTCATAGACGTCCCATGTTTCACTCACAATGGACACCTCATCGCTCCCCTACCATGAGCCATCAATCATTCAAATTCTTATTCTCTCCTCATTCAGTCTCCTTCTTAACCTTATCAACTGGGTGCTCGAACGGTCGATATACTGTGGTCTCGTTGGACAAATCCTCATTGGTGTGTTCTGGGGCACACCACTAGGAGGATGGCTAGAATCAAGTATTGAAACTGCTGTTGTACAGCTGGGGTACTTGGGATTGATCCTACTAGTCTATGAAGGTATGTTTTGCGCATGAAGTAGCATATAGATACCTAATATGTAACAAAGGCGGTCTATCAACTTCCCTCGCCCCCCTCCTCAGTAATCTCCCCATCTCAGTCGCCGTCGCAACAACAGGAATCCTCTTACCCATAGGACTCTCATTTATTCTCATGGAAATAGTCCCCGGAACTACACCCCTCCAGTCCTTCGCTGCTGGAGCCGCCTTATCCGCGACGAGTCTGGGGACTACTTTCTCGATCCTTACATCTTCCGGATTCGCCAAAACACGCCTTGGAACAGTCCTTACAAGTGCGGCAATGATGGACGATGTCATTGGCCTAGTCATGATCCAAGTAGTCGCTGAACTTGGATCTGGCGCTATAAGTGGTGGAACTATAGGGCGGCCTGTAGGGGCGTCTTTGGGATTACTATTATTTGTGGTATTAGGCTGCCGGTGGGTTATACGACCGCTCCACCACCGCTTCTTAAGCGGGAAAAAGGAGGAACCTATTGTACAAGGCAATGCATCTCGTATGGCTATCAAGGGAGGCGATAAAGTGTTCCTAATCCACTCTGGGATTCTTATTGGGCTCGTAACTGGGGCAAGCTATGCTGGGACCTCTGTCCTATTCGCGGCATTTCTTGCTGGTGCTGCCATCTCCTGGTGGGATATGATGGTCAAAACCAGCACCAACACCAATACTGGCACTAATAGCACTCCTTCACTGCCCCCCTCACCCTGGACTGGCACTCGCGTCTACGAACACTACTATGCGCCCCCAACCACTCGCCTCCTCATCCCCTTTTTCTTCGCCTCAATTGGCTTCTCAATCCCAATCACCAAACTCTTCAAAAGCACCACAGTCTGGCGAGGCATCATCTACGCCATTCTCATGGCCGTCGGGAAATTTTTGACTGGTGTCTGGCTTCTACGTTTCACTGCCCCACGTGTACTCAAAAAACTGGTCTCGAAAATCAGGTTGATAAAGAAGCTAGGTAGGACAGAAACAACGAACCCACAACCCGATACTACTACTACTAATCCTAATCCTAATCCTAATCCTGCTCCTACTCCTGCTCCTACTCCTATAACTACTACTAGTACAATTCAACCAGTCCAGAAGCCCCGCTCTTTATATCCTCCCGCGATTATAGGTCTTGCAATGATAGCACGCGGTGAGATCGGGTTTCTGATAGCTTCTGTTGCTGAGGCACGCGGGATATTCGTTCGTGAGGGTGAAGATAGTGGGGGGAGTTCAGAATTATACTTAATTGTGATATGGGCGACAGTTCTATGTACGATTCTTGGTCCTGTGTGTGTTGGTTTACTTGTAAGGCGGGTCAAAGAACTAGAGAATGAGCGGGTTGAGAAGGGGCTTGGGGGAACGGGGGTGTTAGGGAGCTGGGGGGTTGAGAGTGAAGTGGTGGGGAGTTAGTGATGTTATTAATTTGATTTCTAGATTTATAGGGATCCGGGAAATGGGAAAATAGGAGGTACTATATTTCTATTATAACTGTCTTATTACCCGTAACAATCATTGACATACAATAATTAAACATTCTGCCACTCTATCGTCCTCCAGTCTTATTTACCCCTGCTGATATCCTCCCAAAACAAAAACGCCACCCCAGCTTTCCATCATACAAATTTCATACATCCTTACGATACAATAAGCCTAACAGAAACCCAATCGCTCTCAGAACTCAAAAGTAGCGAAATTTATTTACAAAACCCCCCTCTCACCCGTAGCCCTCCTCAATACGGTCCTTCTCCCTACCCAAACCTCCTCCAACGGACTCACCAAGCTCGGATTAACAAACAGCCCACCACGTTCCCGTCTTTCGTCCACCGTCATCCGTGAAATCTGTTCTTCATCTCCCATCCCATCTCCTCTAGCTAAGCCATCTTCCTGCACACCCCGACTAATATCAACCTCAGTTGGCTCTCTAATCGCTCTAAGAGCAATGAAGGTATTCAATTTCCCCCAATCCTCCTCCCACCTGTACATCCATAACACATTCCCTATAATCAACGGTGCCACAAGTGCGCTCCTCACGAAAGCACTCTGAGACGCCAAGAACCCTGCCATCGCAAGCTGGAAAATGATGAGACCAATCACAACGCGGTAGAATATCATTGACCAAGCCTGTCCTGTGCTGTGTTGGGGGTGATCCATAGCGTAGAGGAGCTGGTATTTGTATGTGAAGTACCCGATTATAAAGTATAGGAAGCCAAAAAAGAGAATCAAACGCCCGCGCGGGAGAATACTGTAGACAAACGTGATAATCAAGACGAGGATTGGTTGCGGGAGAAAGAATCCGTAGGAAAAGACTGGGGGGCGATTGAGTTCCGCATATTCCCTCGGGCTCTTTACAGTGGCCTTTGTGATTGGGTATAATGCAACTGTACCGAACTCAAGGAGACGGAAGGGAAACATGCCGATGCCTTGGAGGATAATAAGATTGACATAGAACGCCGCAAGCCCGTTTAGCGAGCCAGCAAGAGCATAGGCAATACGAGTTGTGTCGCTCAGGGAGCCCTTAAGCTCGTTCCATAGCTTTTCGAATGTGAGGGCGGTACCGAGGATGGTAAAGGCAATGAAGAGGTTGAAGAAGGTAAAGAAGAAATTTTTAGAGATGACGGAGAGTTCGAGTTCGGCTATGGAGATGAAGGCTTGGTACTTTGAGAGCCCTAGAAATCATATTTTAGCGCATAGACGATCACTCGAGGGGGAAGGGTGTACAAACATTCGTAGAAATACGGCACAGCAACATTGAGAAGTGTTAATGCCAGTGTCGGCAAAAACGCTTGTACTAAAGACTCAATCCACTCACTCCTCTCCAAAACTGCCGCCAGCCACGGCCAAATCTTCCGTATATCCTTGATATTTAAAAGTGCAGCTAATCCGGTAACAGGTATAAGCCAGATTATGCTTAACAGACTCACAAATATGCTGATGCTCCAAGTCCTCACCACGCGCTGCGTACGAGACATATATGTATTTTTCCATACGATAGAATCGGGGGCGGGAGCTTGGTAAGCGAGTAACGTTCCGAAGCGGGGGTCTAAGACAGCTTGAATGGCGACCTGGGCGGAGGCGGTAGAAGACATAGTTACAAATGCGATTGGGACGGGCTGGTAAAATTGCTTCCGAGCAGTAAGTATTTTGGCGTCGAGAGAGGAGAGGAGCGCGGTATAATGGTCAATTGAGTCGACAGTTTTGGTGTGAATTTTGAATGGCCCGTGCCGGAAGGTATGCGTCGGCCTAGTCGATTTATGCGTATGAGGACCATTTATATCTCCCAACAATGGAGCGTTATCATCATCCGCCTCGCTCGGGGTAGAGGTAGCAGTTGGGAGTGTACCCGGATCACTATGCAGACTCCTCCGGAACCCATAGTAGCTTGTATAAGCTGCCTCCAGGTTCCTCAGAACCTGATCCCTCTCCTCCATCAGCTTGTCTAGCACCTTCCAGTCCCGGCAGATTGTAACTGACTCGACGGAGCCAATATTAAGGTCTTCCACATATTTGCGGAGGGCATCCTCAGATTGAAGTTCCGGTGGTACACCAGAGAGTCGGATGGTTCGGTCAGTGATTGTTATTTGCCCACCTAGGTATTTCTGGCGAACTGCAATGACTTTTTTTGTAGCGTCGATTAGGAGGTAGGTTGCAAGACCTGTGAAGATGTAGATGAATACTACATAAGCCCAGAGGTAGGGTCCATCTAACTTTTCATGTTTACCCTCCCTACGCATTTCCGGGTGGTGGTTGCTACTGAGGGCCCATCTTGGGAATGATGAAAATTTTGTTTTTGAGCCATCATAATAGTATTGGATCGGAAGAAGAACGGTGAATGCGAGGATTGTAGCAAATCCGGTGAACCGAATCGCCATCTTGAAGAATGCGAGGAATACAAATGCATCAAGTCCGGCTGTGGCGAGGACTTCATCGTCGGTAATGTTCCAGAGGGCTGGTATCCAGCCGAAGAGTGTGCTTGGTAGATCAGGGAGTGATGATGCTACGCCATTCGTTGTCAGTTTCAGGTTGAGATGAGGCACTCAGGAGATTCAACATACCGCTATAAACCTGCTTTTTACGCGCGGCGTAGAGTGTCGACCACCGTGGGCGAAGAATACAGAATGCCACAAACGCACCAAGACCGAAGGTGAACGAGATAGCAAGCTGTGTCGGAAGGTCCTTTGCGCCTGTTGTATTAAACGGCGTCCGATCAGTATCGTTTGTGCGCAGATAATACATAGCAAAGGGGGGGGTGTCTAAAGGAGAGTACGTACGGGTCAGATTCGCAGGGTCTTTAATATCAGTGTCGTTTTGCATAAACACTGGGGTTTGTATATGGTATTCCATAGCTGACGGTCCACCACTCCGAGTGGTTTTCGTAGGCACCTAGAGCAGATTTGAGTAGTAGTGGTCCGGTATGTATCAATCGTGAAGTTATTTCCCCGAGACCCGCAATGTCAAGGTGGTTGGCTAAAGTGTCGCGTAACAGCTGGCAAATGCGTGACCACCCACGCCAAGGCTGCGTGACGACATACTGCAGCTGTGGCACTAGGCGGGGGTTGTCAGGTACACGCGATTCCCGACGACACTGCAGGAGGAGAGAGGGGAGAGGAGAGGGGAGTCTCTCCCCACCACCCAGGGCTGGAGGGGTGGTCTCTTGTAACTGTTTCCCCACGTTCTAACTGCTGGGTGAATCCGAAATCAGCCCTCTTCTCATTGGGTTTTCTCTGCGTTTCCCCTCTATCCTTAACAGTGTCGGTATGAAGACCCTCTTCGGTGAGTGGTTGACCATTGGCTCTCCTGCGGGTGCCCCGCAGAGTGCCTACTCTACCTAGTAGCCTTGGAGTGTTCTCTGCAGTAGTGAACTTGACGGGATTTCGCACTCCCGAAAATATGGCCCGGTTTGTTATCGAATCGCCTGATAAAAGATCCTGTTACGAATAATCTCATCATAAAATCCCCCAGTAGGAGGAGTTGTGGTATAGAATTGCTCTTTACTACTATATGTATGCACCCATCTTCACAGAATAGTACCCAACTGCCGAACTTATAACAATCTATAGATCTTACTGAAGCGCTATACTCCCCTACGTATTAACGCCCTAACCCCCGGACAGGGAAAACCATGTCTTGAAGAGATTTTCTCCTAATCATGACTTTAACCCCAAATCACCGCAGGGGGATCCCTCTATCAATAACTAATTCAAACACATACTAAACAAAACACTTTTCAGATCGTGTCCTGACGGTAGCCGGTGACGTGGTCCCTAATCTTGACCCTAGCCCTCATACCGACTTATATACCCATACCTAAATTAGCGAATGCATATAAGCGTACCTTTATAAGCCCTTTTCTTACATAACCCATCCCGGAGACTGTCTTCCCGTTTTTAAATCGACAAAGACGTTAAAAGACCCACAAGGCACATGGAGAACCCATTAACTAGTACCTATAGAGAAGGACCCTTGCCATCGAGCTTGAGTTTCTGGGCTGACCTCGTCTAACCAGGTAATATCACTACTTTTAGCACGTGGAATGACATGTATCAAAACAGCTAGTCTAAGACTAACCTATTCCTGGCATCACTCAGCTACAAAACCCTTTTTATACCTATTCGGTTACACCTACCCTTTTCCCACCGCAAAAAAAAAAATTTCATCACCATAGAAGGTTCACAATTCACTATACCAGATACCAAGAATTCAGAGAATCTAGTACGGGATAGCAGAAAAATATTTTAGCCAGTGGATTTCGTACGGGGCAGCAATGGATCTGGCATACTGAGGTCCGGCATAGCAAGATACGACTACGCTCATGAGCCATATTATTCCTTATATGCATCATCATTATTATTATATTATCATCTTCCTCAGTACTATGCTCCAACTTCATGACGACTACATTCTAGGTGTCTGTCTAATCGGCAGCGGGAACTGCATAGGCAATCATTCTAAGCTTGTTACTATGCTTCAACCTTGCTCTGGTACTTCGGTATTCTAAGCGACTAATTTCAAAGAGTTTCTATAAAGAGGGCGAGGCTCAATACCAGCCAAGTACGGCCCGAAAGACTACTGCTAAAATAATATTATAGAAGTCCGTGTTAGGAAACAAGGGTAGGCTTAGCATTTGATTGGAGTTCAACTCGAGGATGAGTGTTTTTGATTCACTTTTTTTTATTTATTTTTATAGTAGTGTTAGGGCAAGTACCCCCCCAGTATATTGCACGACCGCCCTATTAGGGTTAGGGATATAAGAATATTCTTAGAATTTTTGATCTTTCCCGATTATATCATTAGAGGAAACGAGGAGATATTTATGAACCGATGATATATCAGGGGAGGTTAGCCACAAAAGGGCTATAAGATACCTAGCCTGGCTTATATTTACTCTGGTTCTAAAACCTTAGCGTAGGATTAGTAGTGTCTATAGGAATAGTATCCTCCAATGGGATTCTATCTAGATCTCCTTAGCCTAGATTATAAGTCATAAAGTATTTGGTCGAAAGGTCTATTCAAGGTATAGAAATATAAGTATGCAAGCCACATGAGAGCTATATCGAGTACAATAAATATTTGCATGAAAACCAGTTTACCTAACCCTAACCCATGCCCATCCAAGACCTTAGGCTGACTCGAGGAGCAGATTACCCCAAGAAACTTCACGATATATCAAGAAAAGCGAGGCGTTTTTGGGCGTCTACACTTTTACAAACCCCGTGGGATGTCTTCGGCAAAGCTGCTAGTGAATACTAGTTCTCTGCTCCCCGACTAATAAATTATAGCTAATAGGCGCCAGGTCGAACGATGGAGGAAGCAGTCGGGGTTTTGAATATTCGGCATGATATCCGTAGCCGAGCTATTGATTTAGGCATCGGGTATGTCGTTCATATACGGCGTAGAAACCGTGTTATTCCTGGCGATGCGCTGAGAGTGGGGGTTAGGCGTATTTTAATGCGGCGCAGCTGAAAAACTCGTGGCGACTCTTATTTTATATATTTCAATGTCCCCTTCTATACTATAGTGGGTTTCTCTTGGACTTATGGGTGATTCTTGTAGGGTTGACAGTAAAGAATTAACTCTTTCTTTGCCGTACCTCATTACGTAAGTAAAGGGGCTGTATATCTTGGCTCAATGCTCCTTGGGCATCATTCTAGTTATGCTGAGAGGAGAGAGATTGCTTTTTGATACTATATCATCGGTATTGGTAAGGGGCAGGTAGTGATCAGTTCTTAGGTTCACGAGTGGATATCCGGGTTCCCGTGGCTTCGGTAATGCTTGGTCTGAGTACATATGCATCCTTAATAGTGGACCTTGGGGAAAATGATGGTCAGCCACTGTTTCTTGACCAAGAAACTGATGGAAGACATGCCGGATTAGGACTTTAGCGGCCAAAGTGCTTGTATGGCCAATGTAGTCATAACGGATCACTCGCCCGGTACAAGGTAAGCTCCGTCAAGATCACCGTGCGATGTAATGTGAACCTACGAGAGTCATTAAGATGAGGTATGAGGCTTTTGGAGCGCTCTCGCTTAGTTGACACCAGCGGTTGCTATTGATGTCCTACGTTTCGGCGAAACATGAAATGAACTCGTATCCACATTGCATTAGCGCCCTCTAAGCCAATGATAACGGTATATTCTCCGTTCCCCGCTGGAGTGATCATCCCCATAATATGTCAAGTGTAGGGAGGGCGGAAGTCGGGACGTCCAAGACACAATAGCTATTTGGAGATTACTATCTGTGAGGTTCAAATAAAGACTTTGAATGGTCCGGAATGTTTCCCTGGTAAATTAGTATCCCAAGATTGTGGGATGTCAATACCAAATATCGGAAGTTACCAGCGCCATACATTCATACACACACAAAAAAAGAAAGGAGCTGATCTGATGCTAATCACCATTGTCCTATTTGGCCAAACTGAAACCCTGGACTTGGGTGTTATCAGAGGGTCTTCAGCATACAAGCGAAAAGGGCGCTGCCAGGGTATAATCTAAGTACTGGCGGCTCGATAAATGCTAATGGGCTTTGCTGAGCATTGGCCTTGTGGATGTTTTTAAATATTTTTTGACGCACTGGAACGCATTGATAATGATACCTATCACACCCGCTATCACGATAACTCAAACACGGCTCTCTTCTCGTTTCTGCATCTTGAGTTGATAAAAATGACTTTACTCGGCACGCTACCTGTGTATATATTTGTCGATCTTGTTGGATCTATTTTTGATCAGAGTGAAATATGACGAGTAATTTCTTTTCCTGTTATAAAATGATTTATTGATGTCTTACTTTTAAGCCACTTTCCCCGGATTATATAATAGTAACAGCCCCTATCAGTTGTTCTAGAAGAACTATTTAAGGTTCTTATCGGTCGTTGTTGAGGGCCTTTGGTTCGCGCAGGAACAAGAGCAGTACCAACAGGAAATGTTGGCGCGTGCAAAAACGGTAGTGTTGTTAGAGTTCAGACGAAAATGGTGCATGCCCGTTGCACTATCATAAATAAACAAGCTAGGAAAAGTTTAGCCTCTTTAGGCCCCGGTAAATACGAGTGGGGAGGGGGAATTATTACCGTTTACTGAGATTGTTTCTCGCTTTAACGGGAAAAGCCACAGTGGTGAGATTTCATGCACCAAGTACTTCGCATCGCATTGCTGACGCCCCAACCACGGCTCAGCTATTCAGGCACCGATTTTTTCCCCGAGCCGCATTTGCCTTAATAGGTAGGTAAGCCACGCCAAAGACATCGCAAAAGTCGTAAAGTCTCGGCCCAATCTTGGTCATAGTATAAGCAATAGAAGGCTGTAGCGGTACCTGTGTGGCATGCCACTCTATCTCAGGATCCTCGGTAGCTCCAGGTTTTGAATAGAAAGCGCTGTAGGGAAGAGAAAACCGAACTGCTCGCAAGGGTTGCAAGTGCCCCTGGACTTACCCTCATCTAGCCAAGCGCCCCCTGCAGGGAATCTCAACCCCAGCTGAGGGGAAAGAGAAAGGATCATAACTTTTGGGTATACATAGTGAAAGGAAGGTTTTATCGATGGGTTTCCGAATAGAAGTTTTTCAGGTCTTTCACGTAGAGTGATGCATGTCAGTAAAGATACCAAATCTCCGAGATATATGTTATACCTGCGGGGGCTGCGTGGGTGCCGCAGAGTGTTGTGGCTGCTGCAGCGGGCATGTACGCCATTAGGGAGCCGGTACTGGCCGCGCAAGTCCGATGTTTCGATCATATAGGGCAGCAGGTAGAGTATCGTCGGTTGATGTTCCGTTCCCCGCACTTGTTCCTGGAACTGGAGCTCGCGAATCAGAGCAGAGAGAGGCTCCTTGCACCGTACAACTTTGAAGGGCTGTGTTTTGTACCTGAGCTCTAGATATTATTTGATTTACCAGGTGCTCTATACAAACAGGAGCCCTCCTCACTCTAAGCGTAGGCACGAAATTCATGCAAAGCCCTCGTATCTGTAGGCGTGGTACGCGGGGATAGAGTACTACATACGATGCCAGATGCCTTACCTGCCTGCTTGTCTGTCTGCGGCTCGAGTTCCGGATTCGCACTGCTGTAGAGACTCAACACCCTCCCTCGCTCGCTCGCTACAATTCTTAGGCCTGCAGATTGTCTTCTCTGCCCCCCTTCATATCACCTCATCTTTCTCCCGCCGTCCTTCTATCCTGCAGCTGCTTCCTATCTATCCACTCATCCATCGCCCATCCACGCCCCCCATCTACTCACTCGTTGGGCATTCAATCATTTCATCGTGCATACTACATACGTCTGCCTGGCTACCCCTTTGCCTCCATAGCCCGTACCCACTGTCCACTGCCTGTTCCTGTGCGCGTCTGTCTTTGCAGCCGCTGTCCAGCTCACATAGCTGTCGTTACCTACCGCCCATTCACTTGTACTGTCGTGCCCGTACTATCACGCATTTGGGAGTCCAGCCTGTTGGCGGGCGCCTTCCTCTCTCGCTTCCCCCTTCCCATCCAAACAGCCGGAATGCAATTGAAACAACAAGCTTGACAACGACCTCCCACTCTCTGCTATCCCACTCAAATTCCATGTGTCCAGATCTTCAGGACCATTGCCTCATTCTTGCTTAGATCGTACCGGTACGCTCTGTAGTGTCTTCTTTACCGCCTTCAACTTAAGCCCCTCCACTTCCTTCTCCCCCCCCCCACAACTATCCACCACTACATCTACGGTTACCGCTCCAGCCTCTACCGCTACCACCACCACCAGCAGCAGCAGCAGCAGCAACAGTTGCAGAAGAAGAAGCCTTACTGCAAGTTCTGATAGCACAGAATTCAGCACTTGATCGACAATTTTCAGTCCACTCGTGAGCATCCCCCCCGGAACTAAGGGAACCAAACCACAAAGAATTACGCAAGGGGCCCGCATCTAAAACCCTGACATCCGTCGACTGCAGCCAGCCAGGGGTCTTCCTCGTTCCAATCACCCACTTTCCCAACCGAAATCAGCAAGACGCAGTCAGAGTAACAAAGGCACATTTGGCATTATTTTTATCATTTTTTATTGTGTTTGATTGTTTGTTCTGAGAGCGTGGTTCCTATCATGGGCAAGAAAGACCCCAAAACTGCGGCGTACATGACCAACGGGACCAGTACAACTAGCAGGAAGCATATCCATGAAGGTCACAAGACAACAGCCGCAACGATTGCAAAAGTAGCTGCGGCTCAGGAGGAAGTCAAACAGTCCCTTGAACCCCTTGGAAGGTCTGAACAACAACCACCAAAAGCCCCTCCAAAGGATTTGAAGAAGCTTTTCAAAGGACAGCAGCCGCCTTCCTCTGGAAAATCAAACATGGCTCCAAGCGCTTCACAAACGGCAACAGTTATTCAGCGGATCGCAGAGAGTGGGACTCCACCGTTAAAGCTCACCACTAATTCACCTGGCCAGTCAAGATCGCGTCTAAAGGGGAGCTCAAAGGCTTCGAAGTCGGCTTCAAAGTCGCAGACATCTCTGAACTCAGTCTCGCCATCTTCAATCAAGCATCATTCTTCCCCTTCATCACCCGGTACTGAAAACCCTCCGCCCCTCCCTCACCGGCCTCATCCGCAACGTTCTACATCTGCTGAAGGCGCCAGCTTGCTGAGTATTGTCAAAAAGGGACGGGAGCAGATCCAAGCGGATGGATCAAAAGTTGCAAAGTTCTTCGGTAAAAAATCTCACGAGGCTTGGGACAAGATCAAGAAGCAAAAGGAAAAGGACTCAAAATCGCAAAAGTCAAATTGTGAAAAAAGGGATACAAGCAATGATATCGATGTTTTCGGTATGGAGCTGAAGGATGCAGTTATAAAGACCAGGGTTGTGAGTGATAGAAAAATGGTTGGCGATGGTGCATATTGGATGCCTGCTTTGGCTTATAGATGTTTACAGTATGTATTTACCGTCCTGGACGATTTTCAATCAAGGAGAAAGTCCATTAATGTAGACGGTGTATGTCTAGATACCTCAATGTCCATGGTCCCCACGAATTGGGTATTTATCGGATACCAGGGAGCACGTCTGTAGTCGATGAGCTGAGGGCAGACTTCAAGATTCGTATGTTTAGACCCTACCAAGATTTTCTAGCCTTTCTTGACCTAGTGGCTGACGTGCATCCCAGACCACGATATCGATCTTTTCGACAATCCACCTGATGATCTTCATACCGTCTCTTCATTACTGAAGGGATGGTTTAGATCCCTACCTGAGGCTATCCTTCCCAACGATGTTCAGAAACGTGTTTATGAAAAGTGTAAGGACGTAACAGATGCCATCAAGCCGCCACAAGCCTTTGTTGATGAGCTATCAAACCTTCCACCATATGTAAGAAATCCTCTCTTTAATCTTGAGCTTGACTTGCAAGGAGCTTATAAAATATTATAGAATTACTATCTCCTTCATCACCTTTTTTCACACCTGAGTGCCATCTGTGGTGCTTCTGATGTAAATAAGATGGGCCTTGCCAATCTTGGCATGATCTTCTGCTCTACACTTCGAATCGACCGCTTTTGCTTCAACTGGTTAGTCAATAGTTGGTCGGACTGTTGGGCGGGTTGCTTGACAGAAGATGAAGAATACGAAAAGACTCTACTAGCTCCACGTCGTAACCCTTCGATTGCGTCTTCAGCTTCACATTCGTATAATCGCTATAACCAACCTTCGCCTATACCCAACGAGCCTAGATCAAGGTCGGCCGGCCGCGCGGATACTATACCTAACGGGAGCGGCGTAGACCGCTGGCCATCAAACGGGTCAGGCCGTCAACAGTCAAACAAATCGCCTGTACTGTCAACAGGTCGGAGTAGATCTGCAAGTAAAGCTGGTACAGATCGTCTAGTAGAGGCCGAAAGAGAGCTAGAACGGGAAGTGCGGAGACGCAGGGAGAAGGAAAAGTCAAAATCCCGCGAACGATCGAAGGAGACTCAACGTTCCAGAGAAAGAGATATGGATGAAATTGAGGATTGGAAAGATGCCCTAGAAAATCCGCCTCCTTCTAGTACCCCTACTCCTCCTCCTGCACCTCCTATAGTGAAGCAAAAACCAAGAGCAAGATCACCAGAGGGTTCACGAACTGTTATCCGTAAGAAAGACATCGATGAGTTGAACAGCCTCCGCATCGAAACCAACTATCAGCCGCCACCTAGATCACCGGCTGGGAAATCACCGGCTGGGAAATTTTCAATTCAAAGTAAGGATTCGGACCAACTCAGCCTGAATGTGGAAACTGGGTGTACGCCGAGGGGAAGTATTAGCAGCGATCGTGGGGGGAAACATTCGCCAGCAATGCTGGGGGCGCCATTACCAAGGATTGAGCCGATCAGTCCCATGTTGAAGGAAGGGGGAATGCTTTAAATTCGAGGACTTTACTGTGGGCTGTTTGGCCTTGATATCAAGTTTCTTTACTCTTTAATTTTCTTTTAATACGTGCTTTTTTGGAGTGTTTTCTCTCTGGGTTGACGGATACTCATTAACCCTCTGGCAGGATTTATATACTTGTGTCTGCCTCCTGAGGGGATTATATTCCCAGCACTCCCCGCACTACCTCTGCATCCCTTTCTTTTTGTTTATTTATTTTGTTTTTGAGTACGTGTTTTCCCTTTATAGCGACGGTGAGCCGTTTTGGTGGTTTTTATTTTATTTTATAGTTTCTTGGTTGGAGTTGAGCGTAGCATTTCAGTGCATTGACTTTATTTCTTATTCCCTTAATTTCTTAGTGTTGTCTGTATTCAGGGTTCTATGGGTGATACGAGTTCCTTTCTTACTGTTCATTTTTTCTTTATTCCAAGGGTAGTCCGGAGTAAGATCACAGCGGCGACACTGAGGTGGCAGTGTTAAAAGTAAGGCACAAAGTTCCCAGCGGCGTGGGTATGATGGATCTGTTTTGTACCTGTTTGTTATTCCCCGGCTTGTCTCACTCAACTCATTCGCTCGTTTAGAGATACCCTCATCCTCCATCCACTCGCTACTACCATCACCATTACATGTACCTAGTATCTAGGCTACCTTGTCTAGTTCGAGCCATTTCTTTTATTGTTTTATTTGTCTTGTGTGCTTTTAGAGTTTCGAGATACCTTGCTTTTGATTGAAACGAGTCGATCGGGGACTGGCGAATGGAAAAGAATGGAAAAGCAGGTTCGGATGAAAGGTTTATGTTTAATGTGACAAGTGACCTCGAACCCCAATATGAGTACGGAGTATATTGATGGGATAGCTCTGTTTGGTTAGGTTTCTTAAGTATAATCCTGTAGTGTTAGGATTTGGGTGTATGATCTCATGAGTCTACACCCTAGGAACGATGGACTAGAGTACCGAGTCATGGGCGGTGATCAGTAACCTTACCCAGACACGGCTCACGGCAGTTACTACTGGGTACCAAGATCTAAACCTCTTCCAACACCACCACAATAACAAGTATTACCTCATGATACAAGATTATTTGGTATATATAAACCCTTGGGGTAATTGGTGGTGCTATCGCAATGCGCGTTTGTTGTGGCACAGATATGCAGCTAATATTAGGAGATAAAATAGCATCTGTGGTAACTGGAAAACGCCTACTATTACCAACAGGCTCGGTTGTGTTCGGATTATTCATGTGTTTCCTGCCCTTGGAGCTCTAACTCGGGGCTATATAACCCATAGGCTTTTTGGCTGCATTAACCTCAAGCTAGACGATATGAAGCTTATTTATTGTAACGAATGCTTATGGTTTACAAGGGCTCAGAAAGATGCACATCAACCCGTTCACGATTAGTAGCGGTAGGGTACGTGGCTCCACAGAAGAGCAGCGACCGGACGCTCGAAGCTCATCTGTGGATCAAACTCCCACTTGAACTCCACAAAGTACTCCACCCCAGAACCTTCCACGTGCATCTCCTCTTTAACCTCCATCTTCATGCCATCCTCCACCTTCAGATCTTCCATCTTGATATTCTCAATCTTGATATCTTCCATCTTGGTGTCGGCTTCGTATTTGACCTCCACTTCTGTCTTGATCTCGACCTCAGCCTTGACTTCCACTTTGACCTCTGGGATTACCTCGAGGTTCTCTTCTAGCTTGATCTCTATCTTAAGCCTGGAGGAAGGCTCTTCTACTAGCGGTGGTTCTGGCCCGAGTTGTCCATAGGTTACCCCTAATTGCTGTCTATGCTGCCTGTCCTGGTGTTGTCTAGGATCTACCTCAGGTGGCCGCCCTAATACTGGCCTATTTTGTTCGTGAACTACCTCTGAAACCTGTTCCTCTTGTTGCTGTGGCTCAATTTCAGCTGTTGAATAGTTTTGTCAATTTCTTTGACCTATCTTCTACCCCTAGTGATATAAAGAGAAAAATGCCCACCCGAAACCATATTTTCAGCTCTCTTGCGCGCCCTTGCGAGTGCGCTGAGCTTTGCTGCCGCTCTGCATCGCAGTCTCCTGTGACTGATCCTTGCCATTTTGAAATTCGATGAAATATGTTGGATTGAATAAGCTACTTTGAAGGAAAGCTGATGGAGATGAGGGTTGTTGTCGAGGTTGTAAAGAAAATAGAACGCGGGAATTGAAAGGATACATGTATTTATGTACCTAGAATCCTTGGCGAATGATCTGATATCTTCTGGGAGCTTTGAAAGATCCGCCAAGTCTATGCAGTCTCGGGGGTTTGTGGATTTATTTGGACAAATTATGTTTGGTAAACTCGTGTAGTTCGCGGCGAAGTCTAGTATAAGGTCGAGTGGTATCGAATCCTGTGAGGGACAATGGGCTATGGTATCGCCTAGGGGGCAGTGACTTCCCCAAGGCATTTTGAAGGAGGAAACTGTAAATAATGTAATCCTTTAAATAGGTATAGGTTACATTGGAGGAGCTTTAATATAGGGCGGACGCGCCATGTCTAATTACAGGGTTATATGTATTTTAATCGAGTGATATTATGTGAGTGCCGCTCTCGAGTGACTACACGTGCAGAAGCAGCCTAACCTCCAACCAATCGAATTCATCTATAACAAATGTTTTTTAAAGTCAAAAATTAGGGGACTATATTGATCGCGGCTCTCCTAGAGTGTATTTATATCGTCTAGCCGATTTTTCATCACAGGCCAATCCAGACTGCCAGAATCATACTGAATTAGCGATCTAGAATTACGCACGATGGATACTCCCAGTATCATAGATCCAATTGATGCCTTGGCCAATCACTTTAAGTCTTCTGGCCTTGGGACTGCTGGAAAGCATGCATCTCTCAGGTGACCCTCTATTGTTTATGCAAATATCTTCAGCACTGATCATAGTTATCTTCGGGCAGGATCCCCCCATCACTAAAAGAAAGCCTTGATACGAGACTCGGTCTACTCAAAGACCTAGCTAGAGAAACAAAAGTAAAAAGCTATCTCACTAATATTAGAATATGTATAGAAACATCAGCTAAGCCAGTAATAGGCCCGCTACGATCCCAAACAAATCAAGTATCTCGTCAGTTCTATTAGCGAAGAGGACTTTGAGCGGTGGTGTTACCTAGACACTGCCACTTTTATCCTCGTTACGAGAATTCTTCTAGAAGCGGAGCCCTGTCTAGCGAGAGATCAAGGCCTTTTCCGATTGATAGTGAGTAGTTTGCTTCTGGTAAGAATTTGGAAGAATCGTTACAGGTGTAATAATAATGATTGAAACAGGAAGCACTTGAGACTCTAGGAGACGAGAATAGTAAACTAGCGATGTCAAAAGAAGTATTGGTCGACTATAAAGACAAGATTGGGGAGTCCCTTGCTGTTAGACTACTTGACTACTTTATCGATGCTAGGGAATCTGGGTTCTCAAGACGCTGGGGAGGCTTGTTGCTTGTGGAGTTATTAGAAGAATCAGGGGCAAACAGGGAACGTGTTTGGAAACTGCCAGATAAATTTTTGTATGTTCCTATGTCTAAGTATATTGTACCCGTTTATACTGCTGATGATTGATTTGGGGGCAGCAAGGACATAGGGGAAATCATTGTCAGTGGAGCTGATAGGATGTTAAAAATTGTTGCGGGGAAGATTATTTGGCAGATGATGCGGGACTTCGAGAGCGAGGAAGACATACAGTATCAGCTAGCAAAATTCTTCCAGTCTAGCGAGACTGATAATTTTGCCAAAGACTTCCCACTACAGAGTGGGTCACAATGGGAGAGTGGTTTTGCAAGTTTTATCACTGAGATGGAATTGAATAGGTATGACCTAGACTATGGGTAGGTACCACTTTGTTTTACCAACCCTCACCTATCACCAGAAATGACAGTCATGTTGAACAGAAAATAGCTCCCCAACAGGCTATGCTGGTCTCCAGGTTAAACTCGGAAATAACAGTCCCATAAGCCCGGACATGGGCGCGATCTCAATCAGTATTGCTGAAATCTTCAGCATATATATTCCACCTAATAAAGACCGGTCTCCCGACTGGGTGGATTTTAAGATTGCTAATATTAGTAGAATTGAGCTCACAAAACAAGTCGTAACTGAAGATTCAATGAACGATCTCACTTATTTCAAGCTTCATCTCTGTGACTACGATGAAGACGGCTATCTCTATCTTCTCTCAATGCGGCCATCTTCAGATTCCGATAATGTTACAATTCTGTGTTACAAGGACGAGTTAGAAGATTTTACAGAGGATGTAGAGAGATGTCGGGACACGGTTTTACAGCGAAATGGTAGTCGGTGGCCGATGACTAGTGCACCGATGAAGGATATACAAGCGAATCCTGCATACTATAGGTCTCAGCAAGAAAAGCTAAATGAGTTAGAGCGTCACCGAAAAGATATCATGAAAGTATTGGAGAGCCCAAAAATAAATAATGGGTATGCTAGTTCAGTAACAGATCCTGATGAAGGTTTAGAGAACGCTATTTCTGGTAAAGGATCCCCAGAACTGGCATCAAATACCCGTAAAGTACAAGCACCTATTACTTCGAATTCCTCTCAAAATCCCACCGAGATAAACAAATTGGCCCCGGATTTGAGTCTACGTGTACCCCTCGCTGTCAATGACAGACTTAGAGGTATCTCAGAAATAAGCATAAGAAACTCGTCGCCGTCTTTCAGGCCCCCTCAAAAAATTCGGCAATTACCACAGGTTGAGGAATTACCGAATGCGATTGCTGGTCACGACCCAGAGCCATCTGGAGTAACAGTTATTAGCGATGAAGAAGATCTGGAGGAAGTTTTCAGAATCCTTAAACGCAAGACGACTAGGAAAGCAAAAGAAAACCAAGAGGGGCCTCGACCAGTAGTTCCTTATGTTACTGGAATTTTGGATGCTCCTTCGAAAGATTTATTAGCCACCGGATATCTTGATATTCCAGTGATTGGGAATTCTCAGGCTAATCTAGCAGAGGATCTATGGCCTTCAGTCCCTGGAGAACTGCTTTCTCAGGGTCTTATAGTCAAGGAAGTCCCCTTGTCTATTGAACTTAAACCTAAAGAAATCACAATCTCTAATGTCGCCGAGGTTCAGGATGAACTACACACCCCTCCAAGTAGCTATAGAATTAAAAATAGAGTTAAGGATAAAGAGAAGCCCAAGGAGGGGATTCCAAGCAAGAATAACCCATCCAATAAAATAAAAAAAGCGCAGACCGTAGCTACCAAGTCAACTGTCGTATCTAAAACTCGTACACGGGCTACGAAGTCAGGAAAAAAGAAATTAGTATCACCAGAGGACACCAGTATTTGGGACTTGCCCGAATCCGGGGAATCGGGAACAGAAGGAAAGATTTCTACAAGGAAAGGGAAAGGACGGCTGAAGGCTCCACCTCAGAAAGAGATGCCCGCTCAGAAAGTAAAACTGCCAGCAAAACGAAAACTACAGCCTAAGAAGCCGGTGAATGGAAAGAAATCTGTGACGAAGCCGGAACCAAAGTCGAATGAGCTTATTCTAGACTCCGATGAAGAAATCGGGTCTGTTCAAGGGTTGAAGATGCCTATCAATCCCCCAATGCCAAAGCAAAAGAATCTTAGGCCAAATCGCCAGGTTGTTCTAAAATTTTCTAAGAGTACTGCTATTCAGGGCAGTGAAGACGAGGAGGTGCAACAAGAAAATAAATTATCTACCTACTCACTCAGGTCAAGGATGAAACCGAAACAGAAACAGAAGGCTGCCCCTGCATCTGTATTGCTAAAGCATACATTAGCTCAGGACAACGAAGACGAAGAGATGAAATCATTGGAGGAGGAGGAAGAATCTCCTATTCGTGCACCAACACCGCTGCCAAAGCTAAGGCAGGAACAGAAGAGAGTCCCTCAGTCGGTATCGTTCAAGCACATGGCTGCTGAGAATAGTGAGAACGAAGCATTAAAGTTAGTGGAAGATGAGAGATTGCCTCCTCGAAGATCAATGACGACTTTGAAGATTGTTCCTGCGTTGGCATCGGCTAAGCGTATAGCTGATGAAGAAGACTGGTTGGAATTACAGACGTCGCCTACCTGTTCGCCAAAAGCAAAGGCAGTCCTGAAAACTGCTCCTGCATCTATACTTACTAAACGTGTGGCTTCTAGAGGTAGCGGAAATGAAGATATTAACCCACCAAACAAGCGAAAGAGACCGGAACAACCAAAGACTGCTAGGGCAAGAGTGACGTCGCCTTCACAGCCCGCAAGAAAGGCACCAGCAAACCAAGGAAAGCGCCCTAGACTAGACCCATTTCTTAACACAAGTGAGGCGGACGATGATAGCTCATGGAGACCTAAAACTCGCTTACGAGCGAAGATGGAGCTTGCCGCAAAGTCTACAGAAAGAAAAAGGAATAGCATTGAGGTAGAGAAACAAAACTCTAAAGAGACAGCAGAGGCCGCCTTAGAAAGAGAATCTACCGAGAAAAAAACAGGAAAAGCCAAAAATGTTAGCTACCGCTCTGGAGGGAAGCACAAAATGGCCCAGCGGAGTCCTAGTCCGGGCACGGAAGCTAGCGAAATCTTAGCAGACCCTATGGGGAGTATTCATAAAAGTGAAACTGAAATACAAGAGAATCAAAAACTCGCAAAGCCCGATGGAGAAGTCTTTAGGACACTATCACAGACAAGTGTGATAAGTCACGACAGGCCGATGAGATCCGAAACTCCTAAGAACTCTACTCATCTAGGGAATGTCTATATCGACTTAACTCCAAGCGAAAATTTATCTAGTGACCCGGAAGAAATAAAGGCAAGGACTTCATCTCGGGTAGGGTCAGTTCTACAGAGCGTTGATCCTACAAGGACAATAAAGCGAGTGATACTACATGACATAAAAGAATCGGTCAAAGACCAAAATATTCCTGAAACAGAGAAATATCTAGAGGGTGGGGATTATATAGTAGGAGAGTCTAATTTGAAATATTCAGGCCAAACAACCCCACTGACCATAGATCACCGAGAGCTGGCTAAGGAAAACGCAGCACCTACTGCGCTCATGAACCTAGAAGTCCCTAGTTCACACTGTATTTCCGAAAGCTTAAAAAATCCTCGAAGCGACCACTCTCAAGATTTAACCCTACTACAAGAGCAGGGAAGGAGTGTATTACCCCCACTTGATACCTCAAGACAAAAAATCAAAGCTCTTGAAACACCACAGGCCCCCAGCCCCTCTGAGGTGCTTATTGACGATCATTTAGCAAGAAAAGTACAGATAATTTCTTGGAGTAGCCAGGGTCCGAAAAACCAAGGTCGAACTACAGCTATAGATAATTTTCACGTAGATAATTCTCTCGTACAAGATGGGTTATTTACAAGTGATGATGACAACAATCCCGACACACCCCCACCTATCACAGAACGTGCCTTGAGTCTGTTTTTTTTCGCAAGTGATGAAGAGGATCGAGTAGCAACCCGAGAGAAGAAACCAGGCCCGTTTATTGTTTGCCATATGAGAAGAGAGACAGAAACAGTGGTATAATTCATACATGCTATTAATAATGGCATCGGTCCTGTGAGAGGCTAACTTTGTGTGATTCAGGTTGACAAGAATGGAAGTCCACTGCTGGCGCCTGTGCACAGACTAAGCAAGTCAATAGAGCCTGTTGAAATCGGTGGGAGTGATCGATACCACGAAGAGAGGGTTAGTGAAGACGAGCATACAGATGACCTTGTTATGATTGATGTCGTAGACAAGCAGGACTATTTACAGCAAAGAGCATCTATATCCCAGGAAGACAGTGGTATAGGTCCAATAGCAACTAGGCCCCCTAAAGAGCCACAACGTACGAGTTACCTTGGCCTCCAAGACACCAGTGATGGAGAGACCGATCTAGAAATGAGAGACACATCAAATGATGACGATCAAAAATATTCTACCAACAATCTAGAAGATTTTGAAAGGATTTCAGAAGACGAAGAGTTTATTACAACAAGCAAGGGCATTGAAGCTCATCAGGAACGTACCAGCCGCAAGATCAGTATCATTGAGATTTCTGATAGTGATGATCCGAATAATGAGCAACCGAAGTTATTTTCTCAACAAGATTCTTTTAAGCTTTCTACCGTACACCCCCAAAAGTCAGACGGCAGTCTTACCCTACGAAAACTACCTATAGCTCATCAGGTTACTAAGCCCTTCCCAGAGACCAAAGTGGGCTTGCCGCAGTTCAGTGAGAGTACTCTTTTGAATATAAGGAGGCCTATAGCCTCCAAACATATACTTTCAGAGTTAGAAGAGATGCCACAAGTGGTAAATGGTGTGCTCTCAGGTATGTATAAAAACCCTCTAAACGTTATTTGAAATGAATCTCAAGGCTTTAGGCGTACCCATGGACGAAAAGCATCCAAAAACTAGTTTTTCCAAGTGGCTTCAGGAATCGGGACTCAAGGCGAATAAAAATAGTTGTGATAACCGAGCTCAGGGACCAAGTAAGAGTTTGAACTCAGGAGATCTAGATAAGACTTTGGTTAATGAAAGCGATTACGACGACTCCGGGATGGGTCGAGACTTCGCTGGAAACCCCCAGGAGCGAAATCAGAGGCAAGAACGGCAGAGCCCGGAAAGAGACATGTTGGGTGGCGACAGTGATGATTCTGACCCTGATTCCGATACAGATGATTCTGAAGATTCTGATACCGACGAAGAATATGAAGATGAAGAGCCTGAGGATGAAGACGGAACTAATATGCGTTGGCAGCAGTCGCTACCGAACTATCACAGAGAAACTTTGGCTGTGTTGGGCCAGATTTCTCGGGTACGTTGACCCTAGTGAATTCCAGTGGGACTAATGAAGCTAGGAGAGGAAGCTAATTGCCTTTACAGGGGCTTCTGAGATACCTCATGAGCGGTGAAGAGATAGCCATGGAGGTCATTAAAGAATTCGAGAAGCAAGGGAATGAGATAGTAAAGCGACTAGGTGACTCTCATAAAAACGAATATGATGAGTTTTTAACTAGGTTAAAGCTTGCTAGCGAGAAGGTGAAAGCAGAACACATCAAGGCTGCGAAGGTTATTGAGGAGGATTTGGCTAAAATGAGGAAAGAGGGGGAGGTATTAGTAGCTATAAGGGCAACGATGGGACAGCATTATAATGCCCTGGATGATAAAATATCAACACTTATTGCAAGCCTAGAGGAAGATCTTGAACAGTCGACGCTGTGAAAGTCATTATATTATCATGTTTCAAATTTTAGCTGTATTTTCTAGCACCGATGGGTAGGCTGTTGAGAAATTTGTATTTACACTATTCGCTTGAAGAAAATAATACTAGGAGTAACACCGCATCCACGCGAGCTCTAAACACAGGGGCAAGGTCCTAATGTCCCGCTGCAATAATTCTTGGCAACCTCTTAAGGGTATAATCTAGACCTAAAAAGACACCGATCAGCAGTATCATTAATGCCAGTCATATTTAATACGGAAGGCAGCACAAGCGGGCATATGAGAGGGAGAAAACTCACCCATGCATATGCAAGTAGTTGCGTTGTGTAGCGTAGAAGCCAGAAGCACAACTGGGGGCCGGATATGAATGGGTTAATCATAAATACATGGAATTGGGGCCCGAATAAAATTGGGAGCAAGTAAAAAACCAATCTTTTTTTCCTAAAACTATTCATGTTTTATGATTCACACTGACTATCATTGAGATACATACTGCTAGAACTCTATATACGAGTGATATCCCATGAACCAATCATCTCACAACCTCTCACAACCTCTCACAACAAAAAAAATCAACCTCACATCAGTTTAATTCTTTATTCAAAAAGCTTTAGACCCTAACAAGAAAACAAAAATAGAGGAGGGGGGAATCTAATCTATGGAGCTTGACTAACACTCTCCTCCTTCCCACCATCCCTATAACACTCTACACCTGTTGAAGGCAACTCCACAACCTCCTTCAACCACCCCATTGTGTCATCAACCTTACCAGTCTGGATACCCTTTAGTGTTTTCAAAAGGTTCAGTACACCCTCGCCGGGCTCGTCTCCACAGTAGTCGATTTTGAGGTTTGTGGATTTCATAGTTATGGACTTTATGGGCACGAGTGCTGCAGCTGTTCCGGCCGCCATCACTTCAGTGAATGTTGACAACTCCGCCAACGGGACCTATTTGTGTTAGTTGTGTCTATGAGTGAAGGGGAGGAGGAGGAGGAGGAGGAGGAGGGAGAAAATATAAATAAAATAAAACATAAAACATAAAACTTACAGTCCGAACCTCGACCTTCCACCCCCAACTCTTTGCAATCTCTTGAACACTCTGACTAGTAACCGAGCGAATAACACTCTTACTATCCGGGACCACGAGTGTGGTTGTACCATCAGAATCTTTACGGATGCCTAGGAAACCACTAGTGCTGAACTCATCGATCGTAGTGCGGGTCTGCGAGTCCAGGTGGAGAGTTATTCCGAAACCCTCTTTTCGGGCGGCTTCAGAGTGGACTAAGACGGGAGCGTAATTGCCGCCAACTTTTGCTGAGCCGGTTCCGTTGGGGGCGGCACGGTCGAAGGTTTCGAGGATGAGGCAGGAGACGGGGTGGACGCCGTGGTAGACACCGACAGGGAGGACATAGACCTATGTTTGTGAGCCTGAGGGAGAGTAGAAGAGGAAATAGAGAGGGAGGAGGGGAGGGGGGGCCTACGACAAAGGTATATTCATCAGGTGGGTTTAAACCCAACTGTGCACAACTACCAAATAGTAGTGGTCGTATATACATACTTGCGCCAGTCTCATGCGGGGGTACGAATTCCGCATTGAGCGCCACAGCCATATTGACAGCAGAGAGGAAGAGCTCCTCTGGCGGCGCAGGCATAGCGATGAATGATGCGCTATGCTGCATTCTTCGCGCATTGAGCTCGGGGCGGAAGATGTTGATGGACTTGTCGCCGGGTGAGCGGAAGGCTTTGAGACCCTCGTAACATTGTTGGCCGTAGTTGAGGCCAGGCGCGAGTCCGTGGATGGACAGGAAGGGGGATTCGACGAATTGCGGGGCCGTCCATACGCCTGTGTGCACGCTATAGTGCGATTCAATGTGGCCGTTGACTTCACGGACTTTGAAGCCAATGTTTGACCAGTCTGGGTATGTTAGTGGAGGAGAATATTCATTGGAAGGGGGGGGGAGGACAGACCAATTGAGCTGGTGGGTGGTGGTGGGAAAACCATTTTGAGTGTTTGAGTTGTGGAATTTGAGGGTTTACTTCACGGTGATGTTTTCTGGGGGGGGGCGAGGGGTTTTCTACAGGGTCTCGGAAGTCAATTGCGGGGGTGGGGCAATTGCAGAGGGTGAGAGGTGTATATTATTGTATTATAAAGCTACATTTCCCTTCACGGATCTTACTGTGTCGGGTCAGCATGTCGGATTACTCAAAGAATGAGGCCATTGACTCGATATCTGTATAATTATATCCGTGATATCCAGTGATATAGGCAGTGGAAGGATGAAATCTCATAGGGTTAGGGTTATCATGTTGCATAGTCAATTAACCGTAATACCTGATGCAAGATACAATACAAAATGCCAAATAGATATCAAATACCAAATATTAAATATTAAATATTAAATATCAAGTATCAAGTATTAAATATCACCCTCCCACGTCTCACTCGTGCGCAATCTCCCCAACTGTCTTACGCTGTCTTATAAAAGCTCCGACTCATACCTTAATCTCCCTCCCCTAATCATAGCCACCCCCTGCATCAGTTAGGGCTGCGATAATATACCCGCCAACTCTAACTCCCGCGAGAAAATTCCCTATTCAGACACCGCCAATACGGCAGTGCACCGGTACCTTTTTCTGCTTCAAAGCGACCAGCTCACCGGGTTACATCTCGTCCGAGCGCTGCAGAAAGCGAGTGAGTGAACTGATCATCCAACTCCTGAGCGCCCTTCTCTTTTCCTTCCCCCTCCCACCAAAACACAACAACGATATGTTCACTCGCCAGTAACAACTCTACTCCCCCATCTCTCCCCTATATATACATACATGAAATAATAGATATTTATATTTATATATATATATATAAAACAAATGGCACGGAACCGACTCCCGGTCATAGCGACCATAACCGCACTCTTCATATTCTTCTTCTACATTCTCCTCCCCTCGAACAAGACCCCCATCAACGGCGGCGCCGGGTACTCGAAACAATCGAGCGTAACAGTCGTCGACTCGAAACCCAGCTTCCGGACAAAGACCGAAGCAGAAGGAGGATTCGCCGTAGCCAAAGAGGAGGTAGAGGGCGGCGGTCCACCATTAATTGGGGGTGAAGTCCGGAAAGAGGTTCTACATGGAGTAACTATCATGCCCCATTTAGGGAACGAAACGATAAAGTCAGCCACCACCACCACCATTCATTCCTTCTGCCCCTTCCCCCACTACCCCTCTCTCGACTAACATCAAGCCACATACAAAAAAAGAGCAGAGCTAGGTCGCGCATCATGGAAACTCCTTCATACGACGTTATCCCGCTTCCCGCTCAAACCAACAAAAGATGAGAGAGAAGCTCTATCTTCATACTTGTACCTCTTTGCCCGTCTCTACCCCTGGTAACTATCCCCCTCCGTTCTCCTCTTCTTCCTGGATAAACTAACACCCACAAGTGGCGAATGCGCATCCCACTTCCAAAAACTACTATCAGAGTACCCTCCACAGACCTCTTCCCGCGACGCCGCATCCCAGTGGGGTTGCTTCGTACATAACCAGGTCAACGAACGCCTCAAGAAACCACCATTCGACTGCGGGAGTGTCACAGAGCACTATAAATGTGGGTGTGCGGAGAGCGATGTGGAGAAGACTGAGGTTGTGGAGACGAGGACCGAGTCCCAGGCGAGCACGGTGGGAATCACGAGTGGGAGGCCGTTGACTCCTGCTGAGGGGGTTGATCTGTTGGAGGAGAATACAAGGAAGGCTGGGGTGGAGATTCAGAGGGATGGGTAAGTGTTTTTTTACCTTTTCCCAGGAGAGTGAGCATTGGGGGGTTTTTCCTGGAGAGGTGCTGACTCTGGTAGGTTGATGGATGGGGGTTAAAATATGGGGGTTAGATAGATGAGGTTTAATGGGTGTTTAGAGTAGTAATGGGATTGGAGTTTATCTTTTTTTTTATGTGTGTGCGTGTTAGGTGTTGGTTCTATATAGTTCTTCATGAGGGGGGGGTGGAATACGGCCAATTACTCGTGTAGAATAGGCTAGATACGAATATCCTCCATGATTTTGAAGTTTTCGGCTTTTCACTTTCATCAAGAAATGAGGATCCACAGGACTATATTCGCTTACGATTCCTAATCGGGTACAACTGGGATTATTAGACTCTGATGAAAGACATGGGATATTATCCAGTGGTATGGGGAAAGACATCGAGTGAGAGTGCATGAAGTAGTCCCTTGCTTTATCTGTTTCATATTGAGTTATATATTACCTCAAAGAGTCAATTAAGCTTAAAGTCTTATAGACAGAGCGGGTAAAGACATCTAGAAATTAAGTCTAGATATATCCTCTGATGACTCTAATATTATATTACCCCAAAGCCAGAAACTGGCATCCCCTTATACTCCATAAAATAACTACTACCCATATACTCATTCAGTACTCAGGGAACGGACCTGCAATGCCACTTCTCGCCCACTCTACAATACCCCCTTTGATATCAAAAACATTACCACCCGCTACACCTGCATCCTTCAGCTGTCTCGTCACAAGCTGTGAATCGTTGCCAAGTCGACAGAGAACATAAACCGGCACCTGCTCACCCGTCTCCGATCTCTGCCCATCCAGGAGAGGCTGCAACGCCGGCGGAACCTTAGATGCTGCATCTTCAGTAAGGCCCAGAGCTTCAAACTCAGAATACGGAATATCTTACACCTGTTAGCACACCACTCTCAAAAGGAACAAGACAGTAAAAAAACATACTCAAGCTTCCCTCCAAACTACAAATCCCAAACTGTGTCTCATCCCTCACATCCACCAACACATGTCTCCCCCCCTCCTCCAAAATCTTCTTATACTCTCCAACCCCCACCCTCTCCTCCCCCTTTAATACCCCCACCGCCCCTCTCCCCCCACAAAACGCCACATGATCCACCCTCCCCTCCTCCATCGCCTTCCTCGTAATCTTCTCTTCCTCCCCAGGTTCCCCACACGCCACACACTTCGCCCTTCTCCCCCTCATCCTCACGGTCCTGAACTGCACTTGCGGAACCGCCGAAAACACCACCATAGTCGGTGCCACAGCCGTCGCCCCCACCACTCCCGGTGGTCTCGAAAGCAACTTAATCCCTTCTAGCGCCTGCAGAACCCCCATCACCCCCACCACGGGCCCTAACACCCCACCTTCCCCACAACCAACCACAGTCTCGGGCGGCGGCGGCCGCGGCCAGATACACCTATAACAGGGACCCTGTCCCGGCGGATCGTTGAGCACAATCAACTGTCCATCTGTCCGCAACGCAGACGCAGACACAATCGGCATACCGAGTATCACCGCGGCATCAGAGATGAGATACCGTAGTGATGGATGATCTGTACAATCTAGAACTAAATCATACATACCCATCACACCAAGGGCATTTACAGACGTGAGTGCCTCGATATGTGGTACATATTTCGGGTGGGGGTTTAAGCTTCACCACATTTAGTCAACGTAGGAGAGAGAGAGTTGATAGTGGACGTACTCGCGAAGATAGTGAATAGCAGATTCAACTTTTGAGATCCCTATCCTGGATGTGGCATGCAGGATCTGTCGATGTAGGTTCGAGGACTCTACTGTATCGTGATCGATTAGTCCGATGGTACCTATACCTGCTCCGGCAAGGTATGCGGCGGCAGGACAGCCCAGTCCACCACATCCGATTATGAGAACTTTAGATTTTTTGAGTCGGAGTTGGCCTGGTAGTTTGTACTCCTCCTCACACACTCTCTTGGTTATTATTGGAACCCTGTATATATAAAAGAGAAAAGGAAAAAAAATATAAATAAGGAAGTGTACCCTGCAGCCCGATCTCTGGCATAATCATCTGCCTGCCATAACGTTTATATTCCTCCAATGTCAGCGGCAGCTTGTTCTTCTTCTCCAAATCCACCCCCTCCCTCTCTTCACCCTCCTTAGTGACGTCGTTGATGGACGGGGGGACAGCACGGAGTTCACTGAGTTCTGCTTCAAGCTCTTGTATTCGCCGCCGAAGCGCGGCATTCTCCGTTTCCATTTTTTTTTTTCCCCTTCTTCCTTTTCTCTTTCTCCTATGGATTGATTGGGGGGATAGCCGGTTGGTAAGCCTCATTAAATAACGGTTGGATTACCCGGCTTCTTTTTTTTTTCCCCCTTCCTTCCTTACTTTGTTTTTTTTATGTGTATAGGTGCATGAGCAGTCACTCGCTTATGGTGATATATATGTGGTAGTTGCATCCGAGTTGTGTATTACCGGCTCTAGTTCCCAGAAATGAAATAATAACTCCTATATCGTCGTTGAAATAAGAATCTCTAGTTATTGAACATAATACATGAGGTTATACTATAACCCCCCCCACACACCAAAGAATCAGAGAGCCCAACCAACGGCTCATATGTAGAGGGTTAATCCCCCGATCTATCAATACTCATACAGGCAATAAGGGCCAAAAAATACACCAATAGTCACCAAACTAAATACATATATATCATATAAGATTAACTTCCTACTTCATTAGTTTCAAACTATTTCATTAAATAGTTCATGAACTAGAGTTGATTAAGTGTTTGTTTTGTGGACTGACAAGACTTATTGAGGGTCACACCACAGGGGTCAAAAGACTTGCAAAGTGGTATTTTTCTCGGATTTCTTTACATACTTATATCGCCCATAGTCTCTTTAGTATCCATATGTATTTTCATATTAATACTAGTATTTGTGGTTGTGTTGAGGTCTGCGGAATTGCCGTTGCCATGAGGGAGGGAGGGGGGGGCTGCGAGAATTTGTTAGACACGACTGTATTTTTCTTAAAATGAAAGTCATTATAAAAGAATGCATAAAGCCAGGCCAGGGCTATCACTTAGTAAAGACTATCCCTAAAAACTAAGTGTAAAAACCGGGCCTAATAAAGCAAATCATCCCTATGGCCATTTTTTCGAATAATATCTTAGTAGGTATCCCAATAACAACCACGCACTACCCTATTCTCCTCGACCGCGCCGTAAAAATAAAATCCACAATTAAAACTCCTCATTAACACCATCCTAAGAAAAACATCAAGGATCGAAAATGGTATCCATAAAATACATCAACATGAGCATCAGTTGAATCCTAGATACCAAGCAACGCAATACCACCAGTCGCTCCAATGTCCCTCAACCCTAAAAAGATTTTGCAAAAAGAAAATGATGTACCAAAGGTCAATACAATTTGAAAGTCAGCATAGCAGCATAGCAAAGCATAAGAAATCAGTGCAAATAAACAGAGTATGAAAACAGATGAGAAAATAGACGAGAAACTGGAAAAATACACAGCTAAATATGGTATATGAGAAGGATAATAAAACAAAAAGCCAAAACCCTCCATGCTACCCGCTCAATGCCAGTGCTAATTCAAAAAAATTTCGGACGAAATAAAAAGCCATGCGGGATCGGTTTGTATCGTTTTTTTTTTCTTTTTCGTTCCGGTTCATAAACGTCGTTAGATCCGTTACTCATTTTCTTTATCATTTCACCCGATGAACTCGCCATCCGCCATTTCCCACCATGGCCTATCCTCTGTCCATACTCGCTGCATCAGTAGTCTAGCATGTCTCACCTAAAAATTAAAAGTTAGCTAACGCTACCACAATCAAATGCTGTAAAAAAAAAATCAATAAACTAACCTGTGTCAGTCCACTCTTTTCTACCTCAACCATTCTTTGTAGGGTATAGTTCCTATGTCTAGGCTCAACTGCTTCGCAACCTGCCGAGAATAGCGGGAACAGTAGACAGTTCTCTGCGGTTCCACCCTGTCGAACCTTTTGCATGGCCTTGACGATCTGTGCGACAGCATTTTGGACTCGTAGATGGTGGGTATGGTAATTCAATACACGGCGATATAGATGCACCAATGCCGCCCAATGAAACGCGTCATTCGTGGCTAAAAGCTCGCCAGCATCAAGTTCATCTGCAGGTGAACCAGTCCGGAAATGTTGTCCTTGGTGGTGTGTGTGGCTGCAGTTGCGAGACGCTTTACCCCTAGCATCTTCGAGCTCCTGCTGCAAGGCCATGGCCTGGTTCCTTATAGCTGGAGTCGGACTCCAGGAGTCCAATTGATGGCCCCGATAACTCTGGTTCGAAACGATCATACCTCTAGCGGAATCTTCCAGGAATTCTCTCTTTTCTGCCTCGCACTGTCTTGCCAACTCTCCGATCTTCGCCAGGATACTGACGCACCGTCCAGTAAATCCAAAGAAGCAATCCACTGAAAACTCCTCCTGCTCGTCTTCTTCATCATCGTTGGTCCAGTACTTGCCGCTAAAGAACGGCTCGTCGATCTCTCGTCCACTGAGGCTTCCCAACAAGTCTAGGTACGCAAACCAGCGAACCAAGAAGTAAGACACCTTGTCTCTACTATGCATACCCTGAGCACCCCCGCGCGCAAGGATTATCTTCCGAGCAGCGCTCAGATGCGTTTGCCAGGTCAGACCGCTCATGTGAAACGGATTAGGCGAGATGATTTGGTATGAAGATAGCATGATAGCCGTTGCGAGGGTCGAGTCGCTCTTGGCATCAACAGGATTATCCAGAGATGCATGGAGACTTCGTACAGTTTCGTCCAGAAACCTTCCAATTCTTTCTGTGGGTTCTGGGTGCGCCAAAAGTCTTGCTCGGTGGCTGGCAGAATATGCAAGAAGCAGATTCATCAGATGATCCGTTTGCACGGCCACTAGAAAGATAACAGATTATGTCAGCTGAAACCGCTTGTTTCCTAAAGTAGTATATCTATCCGAGGGAATATGCTTACTCTGAGGCAGAATACTCTTGAACGGGTTCTCGGAACAATCATGAGGCACCAATAGCCTAGCCGTATAGTGCAGATAATGATGAAAGTACATCATATTCTTTTTATTCGACAGTAGTAGCTGTGGTAGCGGATCTAGTCTCCGGGGGATCGTGATCTGCACGGGGTAAAATGGTGAGTTCGGGTTTAAGCTATACATGCTGTCGCCTCGAGCACCACTCGGGTACATCCGTGAATTATGGCTGTTGTATCTGCTTATGGTCTGCCCATACTCTCCAAAGTTGTGCCGAGGAATTTCTTCCACATCACTGTCCTGATCCAAGTCGGGCTCACCGTGATCTATACCGAAGTTCATGCCCTTTTGGTTGTCTTGTTTAAAATCATCCATCTCTGGAGGAAACCGGTCAACAAAACTACCGTAGGTGGTGTCCGAACTAGTTAATGGAGCAGCTAGCAAGTTCTCAACAGAGACCCGTCGCATTATTGTGTTTGTACCTACACCACTCACAGCAGAATGGTCCATCATTTCCATATGGTGATGACCCATTGGGTTTGTAGATGCAGGAGTCATGTAATCCAAGGCTGTGCCAATGGATGTAGTATGAGGTGGCATAGTTGTTACCGGATGCCCATTCATATTACCATATATATACGGTGAGTTCGGAGGAGGCTGTGTAGGTGAGGTGCTAGTTCGTATCCTTTTCGTGGGAGATGTAAGAATTGGAGGCGGCGCATGGTAGTTCTTCTGCTGGTGTAATGGAGGTGAGCTATGAGATTGGGGATAATGCCCAGTTGGACTAGTCACTGGTGGAGGACTATGGACATATCCATTCTCATGACTTGACACGGGTGAAGTAACCTGCGTTACAAAAGATCCAGAGACTGGTGTGTATGGAGTATAGATGGCTTGTTGGTGATGTTCGGTCTTGTACATGACCCCATTGTCATAGCCAGCTGAATGGGGGGTCGCAGTTGTAGGAGTGAGACCTTGCTCCCAGTCATAGGGATTTGGTCTATTCTGCGGGTGCATTATCGGAGTCTGTGGTTGTAGTGGAGGTGGTCGTCCATTAGTTATTCTCAATTGCGGATCTAACGGTGCTGCAGAAACGGCTTGCATCACTGGCTGAGGAGGAGTCTGAGGTTCCGCTACCGAGAAAACGGTCTGGTAATTCGACATTGAAGTCTTCTTGCCATTCCCAACTCGAGGTACGGGAGCTTTTCGTGTCGTGCCATTGTTGTGCGTGGTTTGTACAAAAGTTTGCGGTGAAGGGAAATGTTGATTTATTGAGAATTGGCCAGCTCCTGGAATAAACTGTGACTGGTCGTCAGGATTAGGATCTTGGCCGTTGGCCCCATTTTCGAGTTGCTTCTTCTTCAACGGGCGACCACCCCACGATAACCGAATCTTGTAGTCGCAGTCTTCATCAAGTCGCTCACAATTGCTGCATCGAGGTTTTTCTTCTCCACATTTCACCTTCCGAGCTTTGCAGTTCCTGCATAAATCACGCTGTTAATATCATTTTGACGGGAAGACGGAAGGGAGAACCAGCCGGCCAGCAGCCGGCCAGCAAGAAAACAGGAAAGGAAGGGAAAGAAGGGAAAACTGGATAAATAAAGCAAGATCATACCAGCACCCATTCCTACTACGTCGACGAATTTCACGGCCAGCAACAGGTGCACGAGGCATATTTGGTTGTAAAGATGGGGTAGCGCTTGTACGCGACTCGAGAGGATTGAAGAAGGTTCAATCCGAAGTTGTGGCGGTAACGTCACGAAAGATGGCGGGGGGTAAGGGAAGGGGGGAGGAGGTTAATTCAACGACGACGCGATCGTCACCTCAGAGAACAGACGCTCGTGTCAAGGAAGGGTGAAACCTAATTTTTTTTCTTGAAAATACCCAGCTGGGCGGACAAGCGGGCACGCGGGGGCGGGGCGGGAAGGGGTTGGGGCAGCAGCAGAAACTGATCTTTGGTTAAGTGGGCGGGCGGTACGTATGATGTATGAGATACGCAGATAGTCAGACAGCCCAGTATCAAGTAGGTAACTGTAGCAGTGGAGGGAGCGATAGCAAGATAGCGGTATGTGGTGTGCGAAGGCAATAGTTGGAGAGCAGTGAGGGTTCGAGCGCATGCAGTATGTAATGATCCGGGGGGTGGGCTATATCTGGTCTGGCAAAACAGAAGGCAGCAAAACAAAATACTAGTCGGAGGGTAACGCTGCCTCGCTGAGTGACCGAGTACTGACTTGACTCGACTGATGGCTGACTGCCGTTGAGGGACAGATCACTGAGAGGGATGGGGGGGAGAGGACTGTGAACTAAAGTAAGAAGTGCGAACCGGTGAGGAAAAAGATGGATAGAGGGGCGCTGAGGAGGAGGGGGGTGTGGAATGAAGCGCACAGGCAGAGAAGGGAGCGCGGCAGAGCAGGGTCTACTGGGAGCGACCACGGGAGTGAAGTGGCCGGGGGAGGGAAGCCTCTTCAGTCGATCACAGGGTGGGGGGGGGGAGAGATATTACGGCGCGAGAGGGGCGAGGGCAGGTAGGCAAGCAAGCAAGCAAGCATCCAGTGGACGAACCAGCTGGGAGGAGCACAGCATGAACTGTGGAGAGGCCAGTCGGTATCTCCATATGTACCTCCGCTGTATCACCGGGAGAGCGCACCCTACTCTAGCGAGGCAGCCAGCAGCAGCAATGGATCGTGTATCGAGCAAGTCGCAGGCAGGGAAATCAACTGAAGCCGAGGGAATTGGAGCCGCTTGTCTAGCAACAACCATCGTACTATACAATACATCGTGGACCTGTACCTAGTCTGGCCAGGCCAGGCCAGGCCAGGCCTGCCCTTGCTAGAGTGCTGCTACATGTACATACATGTACACACATGTACCTATGGGCTACCTTCCACACACCCTTGTGTAGAGGTCTGCTCGCGTTCACTACCTATCGATTCCCTCCTTCCCCCCCCAAGCTCCTGTTGCTCTGCATTGCTTCAATCGCCCAGATTAACGCCGCCAACCGCAGAGACGAGCCGAGAGTTGGCGGGGGAGGGTAGGAAGGAGGGATCCTAACAACGGGACAGAAAGACAATAGGCCGATCAGGTAGTCGTGGTGCGAAGCCACAGTGGATGCCATGCGCGTGTCTCTGAGACCATATTTTCTAGTGACACACCTGAAAGCTGCGAGCTGCAGCAGGGATGAGGGGGTTCTCTAACGCACCGTGTTGTCCAAGTAAAAAAAAAAGATACCTTACCGCATGGATACGCGACCACACCCCCAGACAACTAGAGGGCTAAATTTGTGATCTATGGAGCAAGCGGACATATCGTACATTTGGACTCTGGAGTGCCGCGATGTACGTGATACCCGTACGTACAAGGTCGGCACAGACTAGTACAGCTGGAAAAAATAGATAATCGGTTAACGATATGTCACTGCTACATGCCCCCCCCCCCCCTCCCAATAACGCAATTATGGTGGGAAACCCCCGATCATCACTAGAAATCATCGTGCATATTGGTAAACTCTTAACGGACGGGTTAACTCGGCATACGGTCCGATGCAACAGTCTCCATTCAATCCGACCCGATTGCCACTGACCGACACAGCTTCGGAGGCGACTCGCAAGATACCGAGACATCCAGCAGTTGGCTGATTTGTCGCCGCTCCATACATGTAAGTCATTTGAAACTCACGTTATGGTCCGAGTGCATGCTTGATCCTCGGCAGGCTCCACTTGTGCGTTTCTTTTTTTCGAAGCTTCTTTCCAAGATTGACTACGTCAGCCCTACAAGATCCAACAGAGCCAGGCCTTGATAACACGTATGATAGAATACGGAGTGTCTATCCGTAACTCTCTCTACTTTATCTACTGAGGGACAGTGCTCGGTCTGAATCGTCTTTGTTCCCATTGCCAGTCAAATACAGTTGCACAAATCTTTATATCCCTACTGTGCCTCAACCCAGTCAAGCAGCAGCCCTTTTTCTAGTTCCACAATCGTCATCCCACATACAGTATCTAGATATTACAGGCAGCCATCATGAGTTATATGAAGGATCCTAAGGCGCTTGGCCTGAGGGGCGGAGCCACTATTATGGAATTTCCCCAGAGACCTGTCAAGACTAGGGGCTCGCTCATCAAGAAGCATCCCCTTCAGCGTCTTAACTCTCCATCGCGATCAATTTCAGGTCTCGTGCATGTACGTCGGCTGAACCCTTACCCGCTGTTTTGTTTCCCTATGTTACATTTGCGTCTGTGAAACTCCCTCACCACGAGTGGCAACCCCCGACCACGTTAGCTGTACAGCTGTTGGCGTTTTCAAATATGCAAGACCCTGGATGGATAATTTTGTTCCTCCGCTGCAGGTTGCCGGACTCGTGAGCTTCTTTTATTCTTTTCAGTAGTGAGTGAGCCAGCTGTGCCTAGAGCTCCTTTGACTCTTAGACGAAACTTCTGGTTTGTGAATCAATCAATCGTTGACACATCGGATTTTCTACCCCTAGCTTACGCTACTTTCCGAGCGAAATGTAAGATAATTGCCCCTTCTTTCGATTGTTTCGTTTCCTCCCATTTGCCACTTTCCTATATAGCCAAAATTGCTCCGCGGAAACTTCATTTCATAGGGCCCTCTAAATCAAGCCACTCTTAACTGTATTTGGAACATAACCCCGCTTGTATCCTCATAAGCCACGAAATTGAAAGGAAAGAAAAAAAACGATTTATGCTGACATTCTTGGCCCCAAAACTACAGAGGGGAAGCATACGGGTATGGACGATCTTCCCATCTCCAGATTTTTCCTCTACCGAAGGCAAATGCGGGGAAAGTTCCGTTTTATCCGGCCTCGCCTGGGACGAAACGGAACCTATAATCATCTCTCATCTTGTGTTTATCTAGATAAACTGCTGACTTATCTGCGAGGCATTCCGGGGAGATGATTTAGATGGCATTTTCAATATCTTACGTAATATCCCCCTTCTACTTTATTCTCTTGAGAAAGATATTTACAACTTCTTGTATTTTTAATCACTTCTACTCCCCTACATATCCTGTCCCGAACCCTAACCGCATATATTTATCTATGTCTTGATAGGTGGGCTCACGGACCACACTGCTACCCGTCCCATGCGGCTTAAATCCTTATCGGATCTCATAACCTCTTTCAGCGAAAAAGTTACATATCTCATTTGGCTAAATATCTTTATGATGCTCTTCTAGGATAATTGCACTTTCCATAGCTACCCTGACCTTCATTTTCGGATTTCTTGCGGACATCACCCTTAGTCCAACACTATTTTTGATTAAAAATGCCTTGGGAGTTGTAGGCGCGCCTCTGGAGGTCTTGATTAGTTTATTATACTGGGGTCTCTGTGCCGTGAGTCTTACGCTTTTTTGTTTCTTTATTTGTTTAATTGTGATCCTCTGTTATATTCCTCTTTGATATCGGTATCATTTCCCCATTTTGTGGCCTTTGTGTCGCGTGTACTGCGGGACATACTTGGATCCACTCGGATACACGCGGCATTTTGGGTTATTTTGAGCATCGGGGCTATATTAACCGATGTTATACCCTCCGCTTCATCTCGTTAGAGTGTATGAGATTGCGACGCAGTTATACCGCAATCCTCAAATCTTTTTCTCTCGCTAATCGTTGTTATCTCGAATTTCCTTTTGACCGTTGTTTCCCCTCTATCTCAGTGGCACACATCCAAACAAATGATATGCATGACAAACCGGGGATCCCCCATGTGACGACCTGAATTCGCCTTACCACATTTCCTTAATTTCGATTTTTCTTTCTCATTAATTATTTTTGGATGGGGGTGGAAATGAAGGGAGAGAACGGCTAACGCTTCATGTGCATCGCTAGATCGACCGCACGCTAGTCGTGCCGCCTGGAATGCATATTGACACTTTTGTCGGTCAGTATACATAACCCGGCCCGGCCCGATCAAATTTGTAAATCTGTTTTCTTCTCTGTTCCTGGTATATCATGCTTCTTTGAACGGTTTTTCCGGTTGCCGAACCATCCCGGTGGTTTTTTGGGGTTGCATTGCTCTATTGACTTTTGGATCACCATATCTCATTAATCACGTTCCCTTTACATCTATTACAAAGTTTATTAAAGATAATTTCTTAAGATGTTATCGTCTTATACTAACCTATTATAGATCTTAGCTTACATCTCTTCCCTGCGGTCCTTCTTCTTATCGATACACTTCTTCTCTCTCCGCCATGGACTATAGGTGTCGTCCCAGCGCTTATGGTTCCAGCTAGTATTGCAACAGCTTACTGGTTTTGGCTTGAGCGCTGCTATTCCTATAACGGATGGTATCCCTACTCAATGTTGGAAATTTTAAACTCGAAGCAAAGGGTTGTACTTTTCGCTGGGTCCGCATTGACCATGACCGCAAGTACGTTGGCGTTGAAGTGGACCTTCGGAAAGTTTAATGGACAGCTTGCAGGAGGGGTTCCGGGGGACGTTAAACGGAGGTAGAAGGGTAGTACTAGGGAGGCAGGGTAATGGCTAGGGGAGATATTTTGGAGGCGATCAATATGGCTATAGTTAAACGGGCGATGTTTTGACAACAATATACTATGTTTGGTAGGCAATATTTTTTCTTCTAGACTATAAAGAAGCAATACCTGTACATCATTGATTAGGGAGGTCGATATAATGCCAGACATAGTACGTATATTTAGAAGGGTATTTTCCATTGCCTTTATACACATAAACTTTTAATGCTCATGACACCGCAAGCAATGCCTAATTTACAAGAATTTTGTTTATTACAAAAAACCAACCCACATCTAGAGAATAGAGAGAACAACATCTTCCTTCACCTTTTTTAGCTTCAACACATTGAATAGTGCCTCATGAGCACTATCACCATGCTCCTTCTCTAGCCTCTTCAAGGCTTTTGCAAAGGTCAATGGATGCCCTTTCTGGAAGAGGGCTAGGAAGGCAGTGCCAATTGCCTGATCATTTGGGGCGACTTTTGATGCCTTTTCCTTCTTAGCCTTCTTTGCCGGGGGGGTATCTTTTTCCTTAGATTCTACTACGGGAGCTTCGGTGGCAGCGGGCTCGGAGATTTCCTCAGTCTTACGCTTCTTGTCCTTCTTGTCCTTCTTGCTCTTTGTAGCTAAGGGTGCCTCCTTAGGCTCCTTGGTAGCTACTGGGGTTTCGGGTTCGGTAGTGGGTTCGACGGTTGGGATAGGTTCGGCGGCGGGGGTAGGTTCTTTGGCTACTTCGGAGGCCTTGTGCTTCTTATCTTTTTTATCTTTCTTATCCTTCTTATCCTTCTTTTCCTCCTTATTCTCCTTCTCTTCCTTCTCCTTGTGCGTGGCTTCGACCTCCTTGAGGACCTCCTCCTTTGCTTCTTCTACCACTGCGGCAACCACTTCTTCCTCAGTCTCAATAGGCTTTCCTTCCTTTGCAGCTTTCCGCCTATCTTTCCGCTCCTTATTGGCTTTCTTAGCTTTCTCTTTTTTCTCCTCTTTTGTGAGTGGCTTGTCCTCGACAGCGGCTTCTATAGGTACAGAAGTTGCATCAGCCATTTCGACATCTACAGGCTCTGCCTTCTCCACTGTCTCTGTTGTAGCAGTAGCAGTCTGCTTTCCTTTCTTTCCTTTGCCCTTTTCAGGCTTGTAGAGTGCACCTTGGTATTTCTGCGCCTCGGAGATACAGCTCTATTGTATAGGTTAGTCAATGAGTGGTATAGAAGGAGAACGGTGGGGGGTTGACGAACAGTGTGTCCTTTGTAGTCACCACCATTGAAGGTAGTATTACAGTCAATACAGGTGAAGTAGGCGCCACGGCATTGGCCTTTGTGAGAGTCGAGTTTTGGCTTTTTTACAACATCGTTGCAGACTTCGCAAGAGACTTTTAGGGAGAATGTTAGTTATAAACTGTATTTATAGATATAATATGGGAGGAGGGGTACGTACAGGAGACCATTATTATTATTAATTGGGATGGTTCGACGTTGGGTGTGAGAGTTGATGATTTAGTGAGTGAAGGTTTTATAATTTGTGGTTGACACTGGAGTATTTTTTTTTTCCCTCCCTGCGCTGGTGGGATGAAGACTTGGCGACGGGTGCGGCTCTAGCCCCAGATCTTGGCATGGGGGAGTTACCCGTCTATGATTAAGACGACAGGAACTAAAGGAATGCACTTTGCCAGACTAGAAGAATCTAGTGACCTGTGTGGTAAGAATATTATACCGGGTGTTGGGTGGGTGACCTACCTCACCGTACGTGCATATATCAGAGCCGGCAAAGATTCGGTGAAGCCGCAATATTTTTGGAGACTAAGAACAATAAATGCGTGGATTTAGGTTCTGTGACATTCGGTAGCAGTGGGTTTTCCTTACTGGGTCATCCTCGTAACATCTAGGCACTAGCGTGGATAAGTGTTGATTCTAGGCATCAGTTAATACACTTGCCTTGTCATCCCCTCCATTAATGACACAAGCATCACTAAAGACTCTTGTCTTAGAATCAGCTCTAGTTGCTCAATAGCGATACATTTCTTAACTTTAGAGAGCTACGTATGAAGTTGTTCGCTGGGGTGTATGATTTCTTTTGAATAAAATCTCAGCTCGGTTCTTCATCAGCTTTGATTCTATTAAGTATACACCTACCCTTCCATCAAAGGTCAATGCATCAAGACAAACTATTAAGTCTATCCACCCCACCACCAGAGCTCATAGGTATCTATAGCCCCTCCAGCATGCGTTGCTGATCTGGCTTGCTCATTCATCTTATTCGTCTCACATGTTCCACCCATCTCGTATTAGCTACTCTAGGTTTGCTCCTCCTGGCTGTCTTCTTTCAGAGGGCTAATAGGCGTGCTATTAGCTCTACATATATTGTTTCAGGGTGCAAGAAGTTGGGTTTATTACTAAGAGACCTAGACTACTTTCATCTAGAAGAAAATAGTTAGAACAAGATCCCCCTATCACTTCATGCCTCTCTGATACCTTTTTGTAACGCTGATGGGTTTACTTATAGTGTATCCTTGCTTCTAGATCTTACTTATTAGGTGCCTAGGGATATACTATATTTTAAGCTAGGGGGCTAGTGTAGTAACTAAGAACATGTGTTCGATATTCTACTACCAATACGCTGGCTCCGATGTTATTAAGCATGTAAGCTCCTGGTTGCTTAGGGGTTTATTCACTAGGAAGGTCTATCCTAACTCCTTCTAAGAAAGCAAGAGTTCGACTGGCATGATATTTAGAGAGCTCTAGAAGGCTAAAAAAAGAAGAAAAAACGATTCCCACAAATATGAGACTGAGGAGCGTATTCAACAGTTCCCTAGGTCCTGAAAGGTCTTTAATAACCCTATTATTACAACATTAAGGCTTAATTTATCCCGAATACGGTTTTGATTCTAATATTAGCATCTTCTATATTTTATACTACTTGTTGATCTGTGGCTTTATGCAGACAGTAGTTCCCAAGAGGGCAGGATAGACATTAGCTGGTAAATCTCTATCTTATTATAGACAACGTAATAGCCGCTAGGATATTGGTGCGTGAAACCTGTAAGTAATCAAGTATGGTGCGCTGTTCCTTTCTTAGATAAGACTAACTAGCTTCTGAAGGGTTAGATTTAAGGGGGGGTGGGATTTAAAATCCTAGTATTAACCGAGACAAGACCAGAACAACTAATTGCCTTTTATTAAAGCCTTGTGATTATTACCATTAACCTCGCGTTCCTTCCATGGCTAGGGCTGATTAGCTAGAGATGGTATTAGATATTTCTTGAATCGGGGCTGGAATATTGTGCTTAGGAGCTAGTGTCAGACTTATAGTGACATATAACTTGAAATTTACTAGATGTTTTATTACCTTACTACTTTGTTCTGCTTTCGTATCGACTAATAGTCTTAAGATTTGTAACAGGTAGCCAGTCCTCAATCTATGTTATGATATTGAAAGAGAGACTCTAGACTAACAATGGCTCATAAAGTTCATCTGATCTTGTAGTACTGTAACGCTGAGGGTTATATGTTTATTCCTGCGTTGGAGTTATGGCCTCTTAAAGCAGAAGGCTGATACGATAGTCGAAACCCTGTTTCAGCTAGCCAAGTATGTAGTATGAGTTAGGCCCTTTGATAATTAGCATGAGCTATAACACCTCTTGTACGTGGGATCATAAGGTTGGTAGCATCTAGTGGATATACCGGGGTCATGACGCTAGTAGAAAATTAACACGAGCACAAGAAACTGGCGACTTCAATTCCTGGCCATCTTAGATTAAATTTGGCTTGAAACTAGGTAGCTCCTTGGAATACATAATGAGAAGGCCCCATGAAATGGAGGCCACAATCAGATACATTTGATACCAGGCCTGAAGGCGTTACTGATTTAACTCGAATATGATCTACCGTTCAAATCCATAAACAATCAAACCCACCCACAGAAAGATATATTTTTCACAAATATTCCATCTTTGCCAACTATTCAACCCTGATAGTCACCCTAACCGGTTCTCGCTTCACTGCTGTCTCCAATACAGCATACTGCTCCATAATAACTATCCAATCCCATTCCCTCTCTGTATCCTCAAGGTTAAGCTCGATAGTATTATCATCAAGGGTTACTTGAATATCGGTTAGGCTCTTGTTAAGGGGGATTTGGTGTTTGAAGCGGAATGTCTCGAGGAATTTCTCGAGGGTGATTGTCGGCTCGCCATGGATGAGTTTGCAGGACTTGGAGGCCGGTACGCAGAACGTCTTGAAGAGGATTGGAGGGCGGGCACGGCTAGGAGGAGTAGCCATTTGCAATTTTGATTGAGATAGGGGTAAGGGTTCTACAGTGATGGGATGAAGAGCTGTTCCAATTGCCGAGTGATATAAGATGAGTCTCTGCCAAGGCAATTTACCATATCCGTCTTAGCGTTCCCAGCACCCGGGTCGACGCGTTCCTCGCTTCACGCGTCGACCTGCACGTACCCTCCAGCCCCTGTCAAAAGGCTTCAACTTGCAATCATTTAAAATCTCCCCAAAATAGTCAATTACTCCACTACAATGGGAACCAAAAAAACACCTATCAAGCCTCCAGCTTCTACGCCATCCGGAACGCAACGGACTATTTCCAGCTTCTTTGGCACACCGAAATCAACGCCAACGGCAAAGAAAACGAAGCCAGCTGAGGACCAAGAGAATGCTAGTTCATTTGCAGACGAGCAGGAAGACGAGGATGAGGATGAAGATGTAGTTGTGAAACCAGTATCAAAAAGTCGATCGACGAGGACACGACGGGCACCGCAGAAACGGGCTTTAGAGGAGACTGGGAGTGCAGAAGACGACGAGGACCTCTACAGCAAACCTGTACCTAAACAGAGGGGTGAAACTCCTGCAAAAAGGGCAAGGCGAGACCCCAGCTACGAACCAGCACTCGAAGCCGAGACTGGGCCGGAACCACAGCAGGAACATGAGGAAGGAGACAATACTCCCTTAGAAGTACCATCTGCAGCCTTTGCCACAAAAGAAAAGTCGGGACAAGCCTTGTCTGGAAAAACCGCTAAATATCGTTTCAGCACAGACCAAGAAGGCATGAAAGATAATGACGCCATCGGTGTTACTATAAAGAAACGGAAAGAAAAGCTACACCAGAAGTTCGTCCAGAAGCTTGGCAAGCCCGATTCTATGCTCAAGATTCGTCAAAAGAATGGCGTTATTGGCGAGCAAGATGAAAATGCTGAAGAAGATGAGGAAGCAGAGGAGCAAGAAGAGGAAGAGGAGTCAGGTCCGATTGCTAAAAGGTTTGGCAAGGGTGTAAAGGCCCAAAAGACTGCCGCTCCCAAAGGCAAGGGAAAGGGGAGATCGAAATTGACACCACTTGAGCAGCAAGTGGTTGATATAAAACTCCAAAATCCAGATACAGTTCTAGTTGTTGAAGTTGGATACAAGTTCAGATTCTTTGGAGAGGATGCTAGAATTGCGAGCCAGAATTTGAGCATTATGTGTATCCCCGGAAAGATGAGGTTCGACGAGCACCCGTCAGAAGCTCACCTCGAAAAGTTCGCATCTGCTAGTATTCCCGTCCCACGTCTTCATGTTCACGTGAAACGGCTAGTATCCGCAGGGTACAAAGTCGGCATTGTCCGACAACGAGAGACCGCTGCACTTAAGGCTGCAGGTGAAAACCGAAACGCACCATTTGTGAGGGAGTTGACGAACCTTTATACCAAAGGAACCTATATCGATGATACAGATACTATGGATGATGTTTCTGCTGAGCTCGGGAGTGGGGGAACACTAAATACGGGATATCTATTGTGTATTACAGAGAAGCCTGGGGGTGGGACAGGAATGGACGAAAAATCGCATGTGGGTATTGTCGCTGTACAACCTGCTACTGGAGATGTTATATACGATGAGTTCGACGACGGATTCATGAGGAGTGAGATTGAGACTAGATTATTGCACATTGCACCTTGTGAGTTTCTTATTGTTGGAGATCTAACAAAGGCTACGGAAAAAGTGGTTTCTCATCTTGCTGGGAGTACAACAACCGTATTCGGTGATAAGGTCCGCGTGGAACGTGTGGACCGGAAAAAGGGAGGAGAAGCCACGACCATGGCATCAAAACATGTTTCAACATTTTATGCCGATAAGCTCAAATCTGCCGACTCCCCTAATGCCACAGAAGCAAACCAGCTTCTAGACTCTGTTATGAATCTTCCCGACCTTGTCACTATCTGTTTATCAGCAATGATAACGCATCTCTCCGATTACGGTCTCGAGCATGTCTTCGATCTGACAAAATACTTTGCCCCCTTTAGTGCCCGCTCGCATATGTTACTAAATGGAAATACCTTAACCTCCCTCGAGATTTATCGCAACCAAACCGACTATAGTATTAAAGGTTCTCTCTTCTGGACTCTCGATCGTACAAAAACAAAATTCGGCAAACGCCTCCTTCGAAAATGGGTAGGCCGACCACTCCTCCACAAGGAAGCACTCGAGGAACGGATTGCAGCAGTAGAAGAAATCTTGGTGGGAAAGAACGGCAAACTTGACAGAATCCGCGAGCTCTTATCCCGTATCGGGGGTGATCTAGAAAAAGGATTGATTAGAATCTACTACGGCAAATGTACACGCCCAGAACTGTTTCAGATTCTGCAGACAATGCACAGGATCTCACATACTTTCCATAAGGTCGATGAACCAGGGGAGGTGGGGTTCCAAAGTAAGATGCTGAACGAAGCAGTTGCAGCGCTACCGGAGATTAAAGAGAGTGTAGAGGAGTATTTGGATGTGTTTAACCACAACTCGGCGTGTAAGGATGATAAGTATGATTTCTTCAAGGATGAGGTGAAGTACGAAACGATTGCTGAACACAAGATGGTATGCTTTCCCCTATTTGTGTTAAGGAATAGTGTTGATAGGGGTATTAGGGAATCGCTGCAGTTGAAGCGGAGCTAAAGGATCATCTAAAAGAGATTGCGAAGACTTTGAGGAAGCCCAAAGCTACATATGTGTCTGTTTCTGGTATCGAGGTAATGGTCATTATCCTCAAATATGTGGGCAGTTGCTGATGATTCGCAACTACCAGTTTCTCGCCGAAGTTTCTAATGACAAGAATTCTCTCAAACTCGTCCCTGCATCCTGGATCAAAATCAGTGGTACAAAGAAAGTGTCCCGCTTCCATACACCAAAGGTTGTACAACTGCTCCGTGAACGTGATCAGCACAAAGAATCACTCGCTGCTGAATGCGACAAATCATTCAATGATTTCCTCGCCGAAATCTCCACCAAATACCAGGAACTTCGGGACTGTGTACAATCTCTCGCAACTCTTGATTGTCTATTCTCTCTTGCTGTTGTGGCCAATCAACCGAATTACTGCAAACCCGAGTTCACTGCAGAAACGTGTATTGAGGTTACTGAAGGCCGGCATCCCATGGTAGAGCAGCTGCTTATTGATGCATATGTCCCGAATGATATAGAGCTATATGCAGACTCAAAACGTGCAATGGTCGTTACGGGGCCTAACATGGGCGGTAAATCCTCTTATGTACGACAAGTCGCACTTATCTCAATTATGGCTCAGATAGGCTCCTATGTTCCCGCGACCTCCGCAAGAGTAGGTCTGCTAGATGCCGTATTCACGAGGATGGGGGCATTCGACAACATGATGGCCGGTGAATCGACATTCATGGTGGAACTGAGCGAGACAAGCGATATACTGAAGATGGCAACGAAACGGAGCTTAGTCATCCTTGATGAACTAGGGAGAGGAACAAGTACGCACGATGGTGTTGCGATTGCACATGCAGTCTTAGATTATGTGGTGAAAGATATTGGGTGTATGTGTTTGTTTGTTACGCATTACCCACTACTAGCGCAGTTTGGAGAGAAGTATGAGGGTGAGGTTGTGAATACGCATATGCAGTTTTCTGAGGCCAATGGTACGATCTATTTCCCTCTGCGTGTAGGTGACTAGGAGCTAATTATAGTGTGCTATAGACGGGAGCGAAGAGATCACGTTCTTGTATCAAATCGGAGAAGGCGTTGCGCATAGGAGCTACGGGCTCAATGTTGCAAGGTTAGCGGGGATACCAAAGCGTTGCTTGGAGACCGCTGGGGTCAAGTCTGCGCAGTTAGAAATGGAACTAAAAGAGAAAGAGAGTATTAGATGGTAAGTGGCTTATTAGTCAATATGAGGATAAGAACGGGTAGCTAATTGTAGTACAGGGCAAATGCTCTTAATGCGGCACTGACAGGGAGTGATTCATTCGACCCAACGAAGTTGTTGAAAAGTATTGAGCATATGTAAGATTATAAGACTTGTCAGAGAAGGGCTTGTATGTATACTATAAGAGCAGATTCATGTTATCTCTTTTGGACTCGGAAAGTTATTATTTATATTCATTATTATGATTAATATCATGGGTAGTGTCTAGATTTTGTATTAGGATGAGGGTCTAAAGCTATCTGGAAGCAATTTTAGATATGCTCTAGTGTTTTAAAGAATGATAAAGAATATAAATGTATGGATCGTGCCTTTATTTGAGCCAATCACTCAAGAGGTCTCTTTGGGGCACAGAACTCAAGTCGAGATCACACTGTGGTATCTTCTAGTGGTATCACTAGAGAAGACTACCTCGCACTGTAAACAATTATCGGAGTGTTCTAAAATCCGGGAATCAGCTGAGATCATAACCTAACATTCCCCATTTAAGTACTATTCCTTCCACCCACTACAACACCTATCATTCGCCTTTCTCTGGGATTTATAAATAGTCTGTAATATTTACAAAATCTCTATTATATACTATCGGTAGTACAAATAACTTCCAAATATTTTGTAGCTTGCGTATTCACCCTAGTTACCTACTAGCCATTTAACTACCATATTCTGTGAAGCCTATTTCTTGGCTGATGATAAGGGATGCATAATAAGGTTAATACCTCCCTTCGTCGTTCTTAAACCTCTTCGACAAGAATGTATAACGCTGTTAACCTATGATGTCAAAATTTGATCCTTTCTCTTTAAAGGATTTGGCTGCACCAATAGCCCTCCTACTTTCTCTATCGTGAGACAAATTTGTCTTGAGATCCATACCTTCTGGAGTCCCTTAAAAGACATCATCCCTTTAGATACTCGGGACTTGGGTAGGCACCTACTATGACGGCCGATACAGGTGGGTTTTAGTTAGCTTTCATAAAGAGTATTACGTCTCTTCCCCGGTCGCGACTTAAGTTGAACGTACCAAACATCCCATTCACATGTTACACTATCTACGCTGCAGAAGAAGGTTCCTCCTGCTGTATTTCTTCTCGATCCTAAGAAGCCTACTTCTATTTTTCTATAGTTCTTGTTGCTATAGCTTCCCCCCCCAGATCAGGAAATTACTGAAACACCGCGATAGCAGGATACAGTCATTTCCCACTATAGCCCCCTGAGACCTGTAATGTGCCGCTATTACACGGAGCGCGCTCTCAAAGGCCATACGTAGTACTAGTAGGTTGTTGTCTTTCTGTAGGTTATAGATGCTCCAAAAGGGATCAAGGATTCGGTAAAAGCAGCGTTAAATAGGATCCTAGTAGAGTGTGACCGAGAGCTTAGACTATAGAACCGTGAGTCCCATAAAAAGCTCCTATAAGGAAAGCTAGTATCTCCAAGGGGGGGGGCAAACATTTCAAGAATATGGACTCGGATAACCGGTCTCTCACTTTCAACGATTTTAGCCACCTCATTCTTTACCGCATTATTATTTCCCTTTCGAAGCTTTAGTACCAGTTTCTCAATCGTCTTCCTTTTCACCTACTTAGATTTCATATCCAATACTCTACTCTAACTAGGATGTGGTTTATAGGTGGCATAGGTACTCTATAAGAGTTCGGGGTATAAGAATGTCCACCATGTAAGGATATCATTAAACCTATCGGTTTCTTCTATAAGAGATCGAGAACCTAGGTATTAACGAACTCCTGTCAGTGCACACTTTTAGAAAGTAGATGGATATTTAAAAAAAATCGATGGTATCCGGAGTTAAAGTGGTGGAGGGGGGGATTCTCACGATAAGTTTGTACTTAAATATCCTCCCCTCCCTATAAGAATTTGTGGATTATAGTATATAAAAATCCACAATGACATCCCTACTTCTAGTATGTTTTTCCACCCACAATATTGTATTGAACTAGCCATGGCTACCTTTCCTCTAGATGATGAAATAAAATCAGCTCTCCATTCACTTATTTCAGCTTAAGGATACAGTACCAACATGTGTTCGTAAGGCTGTTTCTACCTTGGGTGGCTATTTGGAGTTACTGTATTGCGCCAGCAGCCTACCTTCAGGTTGCTGAAACCGAGTAAAGGCCTTTTGGAGGGTGGCAGAGGTATGAGCTGCTATGGTGGGTAGGAGACCTCTTCTACCTCACTTCTCTAAATATGAGGGGAGATAGCAATTGAACACCAGATTCATCGTTCTGTAAGATGGCGGGTTTTTCTTATGTAGGATGAAACTGACAGAGGTCCGTCGTTGTATAAAAGAATTTCTAAGACGTCATTGCGCTATACATAAGGGCTTTATTGTGTAGGGGAAGGGTTAAGCGAGGTCATGCCAGAAGAGCTTGGTCTAGAGAGAATAAAGCTGTAAATATGGGGGGATTAGTATCAATTCTAGCTAGTCCTGGCCTAACTCCATAAGCAGGTCATACACAGTATGGAATTTAAGACATTTGTCTTTAATTTATCTGGCTCTAATACCTATTCAGGCATTTAACCAAGTATTAGAATACCATAGGTGACTGAGGTCAACATGTAATCATATAGTATCACTCGATGCTTAACCACTAGAAATATCGCGAGTGAATGAATATATTAATCACAAATACATGGAGAAACATCGTGATCCTCGCAGATATAGTTCATCTAGGCTTATCAGATGCAAAAAAAAAACCAAAACCATCTCCCGATTCCCCTGCTCTATCAAAAACAAATTCCCACAATCACACTGGACCTGCGCCTCCCACCTAAGCATCTCAAACACACAATCCCCAATCTCCTTATACCTCTTGAAATGATTCTCCAAAACTCTATCCGTGATCCATAACCGATGCTGCAACACAGCTTTCTTCCTCCGAGCCTCCTCCTTCAATAAAATAATATCAAACAAAACATCTTTATCAATGATATTCTGGTACTTCTCCTCACCCTGTAGTATTTCCACTATCATCCCTTTCGTGATTTGTCTACCCAATCTGTGGTTATACTTTAACGTGAGGAGTGATGCCCTGGTGGTCTCTGTACTGGTGAGTTCATCTGCGATTTGCTTTTGCTGGGATTCTGCGTCCTCGATCTTTAGGGTGAGTGTTCTTCTAACGAGTTGTGGATCTGCGTTAATAAGGTAACTAAGGAAGTTACAAAGCTCTTGTTCGAAGTCTTCTGGTACACTGCGGGTATTCAGTAGTCGATCGATGCCGAAATCAATGATTTCCTGTTGTCTAAAGTTGTTCATGAGAAGTTTTAGTAACTTTGATATATGGAATGGATATTAGTTTACTGTGTTGAGTTGGGTATTGGAGGGTTTGTATATGATTTAAGGATACATCAAGGGTTGTTTGGTCTAGAGGGTTTTGACTTACTATGTGAACAATATTCCCTCCAAAAATAAAGTTAGCGGTAGAATTACCGTCAAGAGAGCTGGGATTTAAAAACAATAGTATTTAAGTAAATTCAGCACTTTGAGGCTCAGCTTCGTAATATGTACCCCGCCCCCATTCGTAGGATGGGGTATTTATAGTAATAGCGAAAAAAGAGCCTGGAATAAAATAGTTCTACCCTCTAGATCTAATCGAGAGCTTATATCTGTGGTAACTGTCCGGATGCCGAGTGATTATTCATGATCTAATTACTATACCTAGAACATACAGAGTGGTTTATACTTTGTTTTATAGTCCTGGATCTAACTACAAGCTCCCCAGATGTATTTACTACTAGAATCTATATTTATAGGTAATGTAACCCCCGGTGTCCACAATAAAAATCCAACCAACTCCTTTTTGAGAAAATAATAAACTAGAACTCGAAATTTTATTTATAGGTATCCCAAAACTCATTACTATATTACCACCTCATTTCCCAATTTCCATATCTACATCCACTGATTCTTCACTCTTTACGAACTCCTCCTTCTTCTCCATAGTCCCCTCAATAAACCCCCTCAAGGCAGCCCAAGAAGATGGCTTCTTCCCTGGTTCTGCACTAGCTGTAGTCCCTACTCGCATAATCGCCAGATTCTTCCCAAACCGCTCACACTCGTTCTTTACAACCTTCTCTTTTCGCTTCATCGCACCTGGTCTCGACTTCATACTCTTCTTCCCAATCCCCTCATCCACAGCAGTCTTACTACTGCTACTCTGGAACTTCATAGAGTCGGTAACAACAGCATCATCTAAGGCATCCGCTAGCGAACCCAACCCTGTGACGAGATTCTGCTGGGCGGCTTTATTCTTCCGTCGTCGTGAACGTGCAGAGTTCTTGGCTGCTGATTTCTCAATTTTTTTGACGAAGGTTGTTTTGCGAGCTTGGAGCTTCTCTTTCTTCTTGGGCTGGATGATGGGGTGTGAGACAGCTGTGGCACTGGGGGTAGTGATAGAGGAGGAGCGGGGGACTTTAGAGCGCATAGAGGCCCGCTTGCTGGGTTTTATGGGAGCCTAGGACCATGTAAGTATCTATTTCAAAGAAATGTGGGCACTTAAGGGAGGTACAGACCATTGTCAGGAGTTGTCTATGGTGAGAATGAACAGACGTCGAAAAATTTAGTGGGGGATCACGGTGAGGCTCAAGTTCTGGGAAGTGGCTTAGCACTAGCTACCAAGCAAGCCACAGTGGATAGTTCGCGTCAACCTGGACTTATCTAAACACCCCCGAGAAAATAATTCTTCATACCCAATATCCGTGATTGACCATGGCCTCCGGAAACGAATCCGCCTCAGACTCCGGTACGAGCGCCCTAAAGCGCGTTCGAACCGATAGCAATCCTGGGCCCCCCGCGAAAAAGCCCACCCCCGATGATGCTGGTAAGAGAAGCACCCCCGGAGCGCATTTCGAAGGAAGTACGCAGCTAACTTGGGAGTTACAGATAGCTCATCCGATGATGATATCGGTCCTACTCTACCTCCAGCCGGCGGCGTCATAAAGAAGAAGCGTCGGACCCTCCCTCACGAAAAGCTTTATCTTGGAGCACTCCCGACAGCACCACGGTACTCAAAGTCGCTGATGCACCGCGACAACCTCGCGTTTGTCACAATGACGCCGTTTACGGACTTTTTGATAACAACGAGTGTGGAAGGAGTGGTGAAGTTCTGGAAGAAGATGGCTGTGGGGATAGAGTTCGTCAAGATGTTCAGGGCACATCAGGGGGAGATTGTCAGTGTTTCAGTAAGCACGGATGGGAGAAGCTTTGCGACGGCGGGTACAGATAAAAGAGTAGCCATCTTCGACGTTGTTACTTTTGGTTAGTTATTCGTCATTGGGGAAGCTCTTGTTTTGAAGGAAGCTAATACTAACATGTGTTTTCACAACAGACCTTTTGACTACCCTAAATCTTCAAAATACTCCAAAAGCTATCTGCTGGATACACCGCCGTGGCTCTTCTCTACCATTGCTAGCGATATCAGATGCTGTTAGTCCTCATATTATCATATATGACGGCCGAGGAGATAACCCGAAAGTACTGTATACTGTCCCGAACCTCCACAGAAGCATAGTTCATCTTATGGCCTTCAACGACAAGTACGATTGTGTGGTTTCCTGTGATGAAGGCGGGATGGTAGAGTACTGGTCTCCAAAACCAGAACGGGAATTCGAGAAACCGGACAATGTCTTTGAATACAAGGGTACAACAGGGCTATTTGACTTCAAAAAGGTAAGTTCTATACTACTTAATAACCGCTATACAAGGCTAATAGAAAACGAATAGTCTAAATCTATCCCCACATCTATTACAATGTCTCCAACCCATGAATCATTTGCAACCTTCTCTCATCCTGACCGCCAAATCCGTGTCTTTGATTTCCCCTCAGCCCGCCTACATCGCACCTACGACGAGTCCGTTCCTACCCTCACCACAATGCAACAGGCTGCTTCTGCAACATCTAAAATCCCTGACCTCGAATTCGGCCGCCGTATTGCAATCGAATCAGATCTCTCATCTCCTTCGACCTCCTCCAGCTCAAACACCCCCCTCTCTACAAACGCCCTCTCAAAAGCCAACGTAATATTCGACGAATCTGGTCACTTCATCATATATGGTTCCCTAGCCGGCATCAAGGTCATCAACACCGTAACCAACAAAGTCCTGCGTCTCCTCTCAAAGGAAGAAACAATCCGTCCTCTCAACCTTGCTATATATCAGGGTGCACCTTCAAAGAAATCACTAGTCACAGTTGAAATGGCAGCCTCTGCAAACCCCCTCCTCAGCGAAGCAGAAAGTAGAGACCCTATGATCTTCTGCACAGCATACCAAAAACCCCGCTTCTACATCTTCACCAACGACAACTCCGCCAGCAAATCTGACCGTGACATCTTCAACGAGAAACCCACACGTGAAGCTGGAGCACCCGAGAAAGGCGCTGGGGACAACCAAGTTAAAGAGTCCGGTAAGGCGGCAATCATACACACAACAATGGGCGATATTCATGTCCGTTTATTCCCTGAGGCTGCACCTAAAACGGTGGAGAACTTTGTGACACATGCGAGAAATGGATACTATAATGGGACTATCTTTCATCGTGTTATTAAGAAGTTTATGATCCAGGGAGGAGACCCGCTTGGTGATGGAACAGGTGGAGAGTCGATTTGGGGTGGCGAGTTTGAGGATGAGTTTTCGACGTTGAAGCATGATAAGCCTTATACGCTGAGTATGGCGAATGCTGGTCCGAGTATGTTTTATATTTTTCTTTATTTACTAATAACTCCCTTGAATTTGGTTCTTTTGACTAACAGAGTACCTTTACAGATACAAACGGGTCCCAGTTCTTTATTACGACAGAGAAAACACCATGGTTGGATAATAGGCATACTATTTTTGGAAGAACGATTCAAGGATTGGATGTGGTTAATAAGATTGAGAACGTTAGGACGTTTAAGGAGAAACCGGAAGAGGATATCAAGATTATTAATATTTCTGTTTTGTAGTTGTATACTAGGGAAGTAGAGGATAAAGAGTCAAAGGAGAGAATGAAGAGGAAAAAAATGTATTTTTTAGTGTAGCTAATGTCAAATAAATGATAGACTCTGAGATTACTTATTTAATAAGTCTACCGAAAAGGGAAAGGGAAAAAAAATCTAGCTACTGGTAATCATACAAAGATCCTCACATATATAATAGAAACTCCAGGTCCGTCCAGACAAGCAAAAAAAACACCTCAAAAGTAATCACTTATATTACCAGCCCCAGCCATGACCATCACTCACAGCGAGTGATATAATATGATCCTAATACATGACCCCAATACACAGGCTATTTCTTTCATATATCAACACAGTTTGTAGAATCTCGAAGATCTTTAAAGATCCTACCAGAAAATCTAAACCACATTACCCCCTTCCAGAACCCCCCCCCCCTACAGTGTCACCCGCATATAAAGACAAACCCTAACCACCATGATAGAGTATACCCATTCCACATAGCTAGGTATACCAAGTACCAGCCAGACCTAAAACAACAACGACATAGGAGATTCTAGAGCCCTCCCCCCTCTACCCCTCTCCCCTCTCCCCTCTCCCCTCCGTTCCCCTCTAGAATAAATTTTCATCAATCTAAGAAATACCTTTTAAAAACCCCTAACCTACATTTTTACACCACCGGTCCCTAAAATATATACATCCTTCCCACCATGAGCTCTAACGACATTAATCCCGCCCCCGTCTCCACTCCCGCACCAACCACTCCAAGCTCCCTATCTGACCTTACTGCGATTCGCAAAATCCGATTCGAACAGATCACCATCACCCGTGAATCAGTCATTGAGAAAGAGCGTGCAGAACGTCTCGCTCGCGAGAAGGCCCGCTTGAATGCTCAGACCCCAGCGAGGATCAAGTATCTCGCTGAGCAGAAAAAGATCAGAGAGGAAGCGAAGGCCGAGAAGGCGAGGATCTTGAAGAATGTGGAGGATGATAAGGTAGAGAGGAGGATCAAGGAGGCGATGAGGAGGGATTTGGGCAGTTATTAAGTGTAGGCAGATAGGTACTTCCCTAGGTGTAAATTAAAAGTTTACTGCTTTTTTTTTACTCTAGAGTAAGATTTACACTATTTTCTCAATAAAACACAGTGGGTTCCAAATAACAAGGATAAAATTATTAAACTCTTCCAATTACATCAAAAATACTGCCAAATAACTGTGTTATTATACACTTATCCGCTACTTTACCCTAGTCATCCTAAAACCTTAGTACATCCCGATAACCCCTTAATAATAGCTATAGTCTCCATTTCTGAGATTTTCAGGGTTATTGATCAGTAAGTTTGGCATCAAGCCAAACACCAATGAACAAAAATGAATTTAGACTTAGTACAATAACTCAATAACCAGACGTATTATTTGTTGAACCCAGTACAAAAATTCGGTGGCCATACGTATTTGAAATAACGAGAATAAGTGCTCCTTTATCGATCTCAGCCTTTCCTTGATCCCATTTCAAGATAACCAAAATCTAATACAGTTAGCCATGCCCATCTATCTTCATCCAACTAGATACCAAACTACAAGTATACGCACACTTTCGTTATCACCCTTATTCTTTCCCAAGGACCATTAACCAGCTTGCGGCCTTAGCCATACAATTGTGTCATCCACCCAGCCGCAATCCTTAAAGGCAATCCCTTGTTCCAGTGCATCATCATAGTACCAACGGATAGGCACATCGTATTTCCCTTTGTCCTCCTTCCATACCCACTGAAAAAGTGCGTACCAATCCTCAACACTCTCACTAGCCAAAAGCTCGAAAACATCTACAAGCTTTGCATCTCCAGAGACAAAAATCGTCGTGAACTTTGTTCTCGGGTCATCAGGATTATCTCCAATCCTCAGAAAGATATTAACAGGGTAACTCCTATTGTTGTTGTTCATTCTCGGATTCTGGAATGGTAGGCATAAATATGCCCTTTGGAGATATACTAGGAGGTTGTTCACGGTCCAATTTATTGGCTCCAGCTTCTCTGAAAAAAAACTATATCGCCTCGACGTGTCTTTCCCTGGATTATCATTATCTATAGCCTCGCTGCACCATAGAGTTATGCCATTTCTTGAATCAAGTAAGAAACGTTGCCCCCCTCCAGGGAATTCGACAATAAAAAGTGGGTCCAGCTGTCCTTCTAGGCGTTGGAGGTGTAGTTGCTTACTCGTGTCGTTCACTTCATCTGAGAGCTCAGAATTCACAAGATCCTCGACTGTTTGATCTACCTTGTACTCTCGGTTCTTCAAAACTCTAAATACGGTGTAATTTGTTCTTGATCTATTCAGGTAGATCCGAAGGCGTATTATTGTGCTAGGGGCTGATAGAGACATATCTGCGAGATAAATACTCTGTTGGTTAGTTATGAATAGCTTGACTAGGGTTCCACTGATAGTTTTATATTTACCGTTGATACGTTGATAAAATAGTGGTAAAGCAACGTGGATGATAAGGATAGCTCCAAGGAGCACCTGATGAATTATGGTATTTACTTGTAGGATAACAAAGTGATAATGATGGAGATGGCAGAAGATTATTAAAGAGTACACGGTTGGAGTATGAAGACGAAGTGGTGAAGAGGAACGACAGAGTTGTGGCGTGGTGATGTAACGCGTTAAGCGAGTGATGTGGGGTGACTAAGATGAACCGTATTATCAACACTAACGTCATGGCTACTGTAAAAAGCAAACTATAACATAGAAGTATATATACATTATATTAGTGAGAGGGTCTTTAGTTAACTTCTGTACTGGTCCTAGTAAAATAGGCTAGCCTTTTGTATAATTGCTGATAGCAAACCTAGAACTAGCCTAAATAACTCCGAGACCAATCCTTCCAGAACCTGCTATAATGACCATGAAGATTTGTATCCTCTCAAAACTTCGTAATAGCTCATGAAAATCTTCATAATACTTAGGCAGTGTGAAGAATAAAATAAATAAAACCTCACTAATACATAGGCTCACCCGCTCGTAAAAGCTTTGGTAATACCCTATCTTCCTAGCACTATCAAGTACATATACTATAGCCCTCAATATTACGGCCTCTAGACCTTCTATACTAATATTACAGTGTATATAATACGCAAAAATAAACACCTCGGAAAGAACCACTTCAGGTTCTACAAACTAAATGTTACAAACATATTTTATCACCTGATCCACCCTCTGACTGCCCCACTCCCGCCAAAACCTACCATCATTCCCTCTATATGCCGAACTATTAAATCCCCGCGGTGAATGGTCACACGGATCTTTCCACAACCACGCTACAGCCACGCAAGCGCAAGCGTCCCAGTAACGGTCACACCTAATCGGAACATTGACCTGTGCCGTGACTGAGAAGAACCCCGGCACGGGAGGGGAATGATGACACGGACACGGGTATGGTCATAGCATTGTGTTGACCGCTTGGGTACGATTCACATATCAACCCCACTGAGGTGGGGGGAACTCCCGGAAGGTATGACTCTCCTAATGTAGCCGGGATACTCCTGGAAACTGTTAGTATAGCAGGATAAGCCTAGTTTGACTTCTTCAGGTTAAGGAGTTATCTACATATTGTACCTTTCCTATGGTGACTTGGGTGAGGGCTACTATTGTATGTAAGAACTACTGCTACCAGAAAGACCTATCATAGTGTCTCCATAAGTGTCGATCGACGGGATTTAAGAGTACATGCAGTATCAAGAACCAGATTTAAGAAATTAGGACAAACTAACCAAAGTTTCCAGAAAATCTCACAACATCTCTAAGTCAAGTTTCACAAAGAACCTCAACGAAAAAAAGTAATATGATATGAAACTTCGGTTAAAAAAGATTAGCAATTAATATTTTCTAAAACTTGTACTTCTGCAACAGACTACGTTTAATAACAAAACATAAACCAACAAGTACCACTCAATACTTAAAAGACTGAAACGGATCAGTGCCCAGACATGAAATCCTTACAACCATCCCTTTAGCCTCTTCCTTCTCCAGCGTATTATCCAGCCACTCTAACAGCTCACGATACTTTGTTTGTTTCTTCCCCAAGGTCTTCTTGAACGCTTGTACTCCTAGCCTAGATACACAGGGGGATACTCGGTTAGCTTCAGATACAAAACGTCATTGCGCTTTGACCAGTTTAAGGGGGAGGAGTCCGAGGGTACGGGTGGGGGCACAGACCATTGGACCTGCGACTTCTTAACCGTGCACCGGTACTTCCCACCTGAGTTCTTCCGGAGCAGGGTGTAAGATAACTCCAAGATTTCTGACACTATCTTGATAAGCAAAGATGCCCTCGGTTGTTTAGAGCCGGTTAGGGCCCTGACTGAGCGGTGGAACTTCATTGCCGCTTCAATGAAATTGTGGTATATGTTCTTTAGTACTGTTGAGAAGCTGTTGAATTCGGTATCGAAGTACATCGGGTGCACTTGCATTTTGAAGGATCTGCAATTTTTTTTTTTTTAGTTAGATAGCATAAGTAGCCGATATGGATCAATAAGTTACCCCACAACCTTCCTATGAAGGGCTCGCCCAGCTCGTTTAGAGTATTCCACTGTAAGAATATCATTTATGTCTGTTTCCTTCCTATTAGTACTCCACATCCTATACCACAGATCGTAGACGCAGGGGAACATACTGGTCTGAGAATTCCCCCCCCTATCTTTCCGAATATCCAATGACTTCGTGTTTATTAGATTCCCGCAATAAGGGAACTCCGATGTGTCGACTAAACTATTGATCTTTACCCCACCAACACTCGTCTCAAAGTTTGCCATGGATTTATGGACACCCACAAACGCGCCATACTCCGGGTGCCCTTCATGCATGATCTTTAAAAATTTCTCCGCTTTCCCTCTTTGCAATGTGATGTATAAAAAGTCATCCACAAGCCTCAAGAGAACACCGTCTTCAGCCAGCGCAAACGAAAGCTTACTATTTTCAAGATCGCCATAAAAGAAGTTGCAGAGAATCGATGACAGAACGGAGCCTTGCGGAATACCGTTTTTCTGCCGGAAGAACTTTTTCCCGATCTTAATGATATTCCGCCGCACATGTTCCTCAAGAAGATCCAATAACTCGCTCGTGTCCTTGAATAAATGCACTACATTATCGACAAATATAGTCTTTCTTGCGCCTACGCGTTTCACTTCTGATTTTGCAAAGTCTTCAAACCTCTCAAATTCATCTGTTAGGTTTGCTTTCGCTAAGTACCTCCTTATTGGCCTCTTTGCGCCAGCTATAGTTAAAGGAGGTCTAATTTCAGCATGTTTCTCAATGCGGTACTCTTCTTCTGTGACAATTGTCTCGATGAGTTTAATAAGCTTGCCCTGCGGGATCGTGTCAAAGCAGGATTGAATATCGACTTTGGCAAAGTATAACTTTCGCCCAGTCCAGCCTTTTTCTTTGAGGAGAGTCTGGAAAGCTTTAAGCCTGGGATACAAATCTCGAATAGAAGATATGGATGCGCCCATTTTCCCTAAGTTCCGTGACTAGGAGTCGGGGGTTCAGATTAGCTTTTGTATCTATATTCGTAGTATATGGGAGTCAAACCCTCTCGAATACTAAAACGTTATGAATAGGCGTTAAGATAGAATTGATACTCGGTGCCAGCACCACTTTACCCATGCCTCTCCGCTTATCCTAAGTTCCCCGTTTAGATTAGCAAGTCATCCACAAATATAGGAAATTACTTGAGCTTGAACTACTCACCACCTTTAGGGTCCTCCGCTTTAGATTCATGACCGGTCTGACTCCATTCTTTTTTGGTAATAGTCTAATCTGTGCGAACCCCAAATTTCTCTGATCCAATATCTTTTTCGCTCTCTCGGGCTTCATTTCCTGAAACATATTTCTCTTAAGTATATTCAGTGTAGGTTCACAGATCTTCCTCCATGCATCATGGCGGAAGTAGAAGATACGATTCCGTTGTGCACCGGACTCAGTGATGTAGAAGTGAAAACGCAGGAGTGGCATGAGGAAAGAATCAAATAGCCAGAAGAGAAACTCTGCTAAGAGTTGACGGCGCTTGAGTGCATCAGTTGAAGAGAGTTTAGAAGCTGAAGTCATACCAGGAGGGCAGAGCCAGTCAAAATCAGTAAGCTAGTATCATTGATACACACTATTAGCCGCTTTAAAAAAAACTGCGGGGGTTACGGAATAGTACCTTTAAACCTTGCATAACTTCATGTAAGGAAAGGCTTTCATATCTTCGCATCTTAACAAACCAATCGACACTATCCATAACCGTCTTTCTATTCGCCTCTCCTCCGCCCCCCTTACCCCAGAAATCTCGAGGTATCACACTCCCGATAACAGCCCTCGCAAATGCAGATACCTCTCCAGGAGTCGATGCGAAATCCGTGAAAGCCTCACCCTGCTTCACGATGCTATCGCTGGGGTTGCAAGCTGCATCGGTAGTATTGATAGTCTTTGAAAGCGGGATATTTTCCCTATCCTGGGTGGCCAGCCCACTACTAGCGGTCGAAGGCTTATTTTTAAAAATACGTTTATCACGGACGCCATCGCAAAGCTATGATTGGATAAGCCTCTGGTCACTGGGGTTTGTGTCTCAGGACTTACCACAACTGGGCAATAGTATTTCACAAGTGCATGATACGAGCACCTCTTATGCAGCCTTTGCATTCTAGCAACTAGTTCAAATATAGTTCCCCTTAACCTCTTGGGGATATCATCTGCTGATCTTGGCTTTTTGTTATTTAGGGCAATAATTTCTTTTTCCCGAACAGTATAGTCTTTAAGTGGCTGTACTGTCTCCTTCCTATCGATTATGGAAGTGAAAGCATTGTGGAGATTAAATTGTCGCGGAAAAATATACTTCAGTATATGCACCGTATGAGATTTCACCGATGCGTCCGGGAAGCGATTTAGAACATCTGTTTTGTTTTATCATTCTTATTTTAGCGGATGTGGACCAGTGAATTTAGGTATAGCAGAGTACGGGGTTTAGTGCAAAAAAAGAGTCAAAATACGATTGGATATATTGGTTGTAGTATAATATTTCTGTCTCACAAGGGACAAGCTCGCATACAAGAGGCACACTTGGGGTTTTATAGGCGCACGTGACACCGCGGCATGTCATGCCATTTAGGCAACAGGAAAAGCAAAGAACAAAAAAGCAGAGATGGAAGGGCAACCTACGTATATGACGTAAGCCAAATTCCACCTCTCCACAGCCGTTGTAAGCCGGCTTTGAGTAAAACATTCTAGATCTTACAAAAGTGATCTCTCCCGGAGTCCTTAAATCCCGTGTCACCGTTGGATTTGATTTTGATAAATTTTTTTTATTGGAATGTAGGAGATCATCAGGGATTTTTTTGTCATTTTTGCTGTCGTTGTTACGGTTGGTAAAATGAACGGCAGAGGGACGGTTCGGTCTAATTTTCTTCTCGATAAGCTTGGCGCCCGTACCCTCAATTTCCGACAAGGAGCGTTTCAAGGGTGCACCAGCGGAACGGGTTCCTGGCGCAGCTACCACGGAAGCCTTAGTGGGGGCTGGTGGAGCTGGAGCTGGAGCTGATGCTAGGTTATTTAGAGAATCCGAGAGTGATGGCCCTAAGGAAAAAAGGTTGCGGTAATGTTAATCATTAAATTCTGATCTGTTAAAAAAGGCCCCTTCTTGATACGCGTAAACCGACACCTTGGGTGGGATGCGTGCTCAGGTACGGAGGCTGGAAAAAAGGGGATAAAAACATAGGAACCGAATTCGGGTATCGGCTCGTCAAGCATGACATGCATAATAGCCGAAAGTGGAAGTTACAAGAAAACCCAATTCATTTACCGAGAAGATAAGTACTTCTAGCCCCGGTGCAGAGAAAAAAAGTTAAATTGCAAGCACGGCCGAGAAAACACTAACCTGCGAGTTGGTAGTAGTTCGCTTTTGCAACGTCGCTCTGGTTACTGTCTAGCTGAAGGAATATGCTTGTGTTGAGCAGTAGATCAAGCATCACCTCATCCCCTACAGCACTCAATAGACGACTCCATACGGGAGATTTCAGAGTGCCGACGTGAGCGTTCGGGTAGTAATTTACTATGTCTATCCCAAGGGGCCCGGCATTGAACCCTGGGGCCGAGAAACGATTATTATTAAGTGAATAGCCCTGGGCCAATATATTATTTGGTTTCCCTGGATACACTGCGCTATTTGGTCTATATGTTGATAAGGACCGATAGAAGAGAGTGTGGAGGGTTAGATCTACAATCTACCGAGAAGATTAGAGTGGGTTCTCGGCACGGCCTATAAGGCGTCAAGGATTATCCACGGCCGCCTAGGGAACAATACCTCAGACTGAGAGGAAGTCGCCTGACGTGAACCCCCGGTTGATTGAGTAGCATCCTGAATATCTAGCACTGTGTTTGGTGCACGTAATTCTTTTAACCCCACAATAGCTGTTTTTAAGAGAAGTGCTAGGTCTGTATCAGTTCCTTTACCAATCTCCTCTAGTTTTCTGAGAGAGGAAGGCTTTGAGAACGAGAGAGCTTGTTGAAGAAAGGAGTGAAGCAATAACAGTTTAGGAAAATATAAGGAGAGCACTGGATGGTGGAGAAGCAAGGGAGCGGGGAAGGCGGGCAATTGCGTTCTTTGCGGATGCTGACTTCGAGATTTCTTTGTTGGACGAGAATCAGGGGTAGTTGGGTTGACAGGAGGTTCAGCCTTAGTTGTGTCTTTGCCATCGTCCCCTCGTTTGCCATTGACTTGACTCATTGCTCGTTTTCGTTTCCTGGTAGAGGCCATAGTGATGATAGTCGTTTGGTAGTTTACCTTAGAGACAGAAACGAAGGAAGGAGTAATTATGATTGGAATTTGAGGATTTGGGGGGGGTGGGGGTGATGGGATGATGGGGGGATGTAGTGTAATGGTTGCAGTTCTTCAGCGCCGATCTCGAACAGCGGGCGCGTTGAGATCCAGGGAAGTAGCACACTTAAACGAAACGCGACCGCGTCCCAAAATTAGTCTTGCATCGCAAAATAGTCTCCGTGGTTGTGGGCAAGAGTGTAGCGTGCCAAGGGGTATTGAGGCTGCAGACTGTTGCTAACCCACCAACCAACACACCAATCATAGCAATGACGCTCATGCCCTCGAATGCTCGAATGCCTGCGTGCTTCCCGGACAGCAACCCCTTGCCTCACCATGAGATTCTGAGTGGGAGAGTGGGAGAAGCCTTGTTAGCAGAACGCAGACGCCTAGTTGCGCAACTTACACCCTCAAGCTGGACTGATGCCACAGCGAGTGAGAGCACGAGTAAGAAAGTAAAGGCAGTGACTGGACAGCTCCTAACGCCTCAATCAATCAGCACTGATACCAGCTCGTAGTCTTTGCGTCCATCGCCCCTCAAAGAAGAATTTGCCCCTCGAGGCCATCTCTGGATTTCCCCCCCATTCATTCAATCACGACACTTCCCCCCCCATCCCCCCCATCCCCATCCCATCCCACCCCCCAGTTATCCCTATCATTCCTGTCCTGCACCTGGTGTTTATCCTCAGCCTGGGATTCCGGATAGTAGCATACATATCATCCTGTGGGTGGTGGTTCGTCGTATCTCCCCTCCGTACAACCCGGCTAGGGCCTGTACTCGTAAAGTGCTTGCAGGCAGGGGGTGTGTTCCCTCGCAGACTTCCTTCCTTTCTGCTCGACACTTGTTTCCTATTCATACTTTCCCTAATCTAGCCCTGACATCCATCCTTCCCCTCCGTGGCCGTAGTTGCTGGCAGAGAAGAGGATTCGTGAGGGTTGTGAGAGACGGGGCAAGCAACTAAGAAGAGGGAAGAAATAACTCCAAAAACAGGAATCCACGGTGAGAATAGAGTACTACTGCTCTGCTACTACCCCAACAGCACCTTCCCCCTCCGTTTACACAGCAATAGCAGCAGCCCGTACCTCCTCTACAGCAGACACAGGCCCCCCCCCCGCTGCACTCCTCCCACTCTCCTGTCCTCGTTGATTCCCACCCATCTGGCTTCCTTGCTGATTCTGGACCTTAGTTCCGAAAAAAGTGAGAGAGCAATCACGGACGCGGGGGGATCCCCACTGCATATTCTCGCTCTCGACGAAAACCACTTAATATAACAGCCGAAACGTACAAACATCCACTTCCACTTATAGGTCTCTATATAGCTATATCCTTAACTAAAGGTGCTGAGCATTGATTATTAGCATAGCGCTGCACCATACATTCCCGGTGCATGCCCACTTATCCAGCTAGCCACCAGCAGTCCCCAGCACGGTCCCATCAGCTCCGCCAGAGCAAACAAAACAAGCACATCCATCGCAAACTTCTATACATCACGATTACAGATTTTTCCTTCCGTCTGTCGTTTCCCTTTCCGCGTGTATTTCTGATATCCCCCCACATGTCCCGCAGCAATGTCTCCAAGTAGTCTTGATGCTTCTGCGCGACCACCTCCGAATGGTCCCCTTCCTGACCCACCGTCATCGATAACTCCATCTCCGCCCAAGCAGCACCGGGCTATTGTCCCGAAATCCTCAACCATCAATGCGAAGTCAAACTATGTATCCCCGTACCGGCAGAACCCAACCAGATCCGTCTCAACTCCGTTAGTAAAACCCGGAACCACCCCGGTAAACGTCCATTCGCCAAATTTCAAAGATATCGTGAGTCGATTTAATGACAAGAAGGATGAAAAAATTCCGAATCCTAGCAATCGCATTCCAGCTGTAGCGGCAGGTTCCGTCGGATACCGGACTAGGAAAACACCCGCATGGAAACCGGCTGGTGGGAATGGGCAGTCAGCTCCAAGGTCAACTTCTTCTGGACCAAACGGGAGGGAGAATTCTTCTAGACTGAATGGGAGGGGAAACACTCCTGCACCAAGCGGAAGAGTAAAGACCGAGCGGTCAATGTCTGCTCATGATATACATGCTGAGGGTACTGGGGAGAAGCTCGACGGTGGTCTTCAGCGAGCAAAGACCCGGAAAATGTCGGAAGGGTTCTTGAGTTCGAAAAACTTACCACCATTGGATACGTCAGTGAACGACAAGCATCTTAGAGTAAATCTTCACCGGAGGAGCCGCTCTGCCTTGGAGATACATTCACCTTCGGCAGCTTCGCTTGCTGATACCGAGGATCAAGAAGATGATAGTAGTGGCACTGCTACTGGAAAGTCTTTGCGCCATCGGCGGAGCAGGTCGAATATTGAAAACTATAGCCCTCCTGACGACTTTGATATTGTCTTTACCACATCCCCGCAGGATATTACATCACACAGGGCCCCTCAGGCAGCACGCTCCGGGATTCCTTTACCAAAATCACGATTGGGCTCACCTACATCCCCCGCAAAGCGCAAAGGAGGCCGAGAAAATGGATCGAAGGCTGAAACACTTGCACCTATTGTCGTGTCTTCACATGGGTCGCGACGCCCGCCTCAGCCTATAAGTAGTCCCAGACTACAAGCATATATATCTGCACCCCCGCCTGCAAAATCACCGCCTTTGCGCTCATCACGAAATCGTTTACAGCAGTCGGCCAGTTCGACAGCTGCTTCTTCAAGACAGAAGTTTCAGAATAGTGGGCAGTCTCCAACAACAACATCATCATATGCAAAAGATGTAGGAATACAGCGTGGCCGAGGTGGAAGGAGCACCAATATCAGTGAAACTAGGGGTAGGGATATCAAGAAGAAAATACCAGAATTAGGGACTATTGACTTTGCCGCAAGGAGAGCCCGAATTCAAAGCGCCTTCAACAAGACACTAAAGGAGACCAATGAGGGGAAAGTGACGATCGCCCCGAGAAATTCCAAACATAGTATGAAGGGAGAAATTGATGAAGTAACTGATTCGAGCCCATCACTGAGAAGTGCCGTTAGCCAAAGGATTGACGAAGAGGATGAAGACGAGGCTGAAGGATTTCAGCCACAACCTACAAATCAGGCTGAAGTGGACAGGGCCGAGACTAGAGATGAGGCTGAAGAGTCCGGGCCGATTGACACTAATATGGACTCAGAGGGTCCTGTGGAACAAAGTTTGGATTCAGTGGATGACAGGTCTGAAGAAGAAGAGAGGCCAGTGTTTCGCCAGGTCTTTGAAAGGCCACCATCACAAGCATCGACCCTCAGTAGGAGTTCTGAATCGTCTTTTGAAGACGATATACCTTTTTCAGTCCAAGGTATGAGTGAGAACCAATTGTTAAAACATGTTCAGCAACTAAACGAGAACCAAGATACTATTTCTCCGATGACACGGCAAAGACCATTCTCGTTAATCGAGCCCAGACGCGCTGAACCATCTATCCCTCTGATCGTTACGCCTGACTCGCCGAGGGAGCCTCCTTTTCTCTCGGCATCAAAATACCTTAGACCTGATTCGAGTTGGTCGGGCTATAACATCGATTCCGACTACAATCGCGACCCACCAACTTCGGACATGCCAGCACATCACATGTTCGATTCCGTTGGCGTTGCGGTAGAGCCCCCGACAAGCGACCAACAGGATGCAACCACGAGCCCCAACGAAGCCTATATACCAATAATGCTTAGCAGCACACTTGATGCTGCAATGCGCAGTACACTTATGGCCCAAGCACAAAGAAATTTATCTCCAGTATCTCCAATGACTTCAACTAACGCGTCTGACACGCCAATTGATGACAGGGCTACTATTGCAGATGTTTTTGAACATTACGATGAGCCAAGAGAAGATTTTTTAAAATCATACACAAATACTCCGGTAGAATATACAAACAGGGATCTAGTGACCCCAGGCGGATATCAAGAGGATGACGAGAGAGATGATCAAGAGACAGAAACAGAAGTAGAGACAGAAACAGAAACAGAGGCAGAGGAAACAGAGGCAGATTATCATGATGCGTCGGAGGAAACAGAAGCGGAGTATCAGGACGAAACAGATGAGACGGAAGGAGATTATTCGCATTGCGATGAATATGACGAACAGTATGATTCCACGTCCTGTTCGGAGATTCCGGATTCGGCCCACACAGGCCTAGATGATCAGTCAGACGGTTGGACGTCTGCGTCGGCTAGCCCTGAGATGGAAGATCACCCGGCTAGAAGACTTTCTATGCAGATTCTTGATTCGCCGACCACTCCGCGCCAGTACTTTGAAGAATTAGAATCCCCACTTCCTCCAACGCCGCCGCCGAAGGATTTACATTTCTTGCCCCCTGTTCCACCTGCAAAGGATCCACCTCGAGCTGTCTCACCATCACCTTCTGCAATGAGTGCTCCACCGGTTCACACAGGCTACTCAGGTTACACAAGCCATAGAATGCCTACTTACGGATTCCCATCCTATCCTTTGCAATTACCCGAAATACAAAGGGATACAGAGCCTTTAGGTTTGGCCATTCAAGTGATGCCTGACGAGTCTCCGGAACTTCCACCAATTCCACCAAGCAAAAAACCAAGCTTTGATCGATGGCACACCGTTGCAAATATGGAAAATGTTACTGAAAGTACAAGACCAAGTTTAGAGTACCAAAGTTCTTACCAAGAGTCGAGGCAGAGCCTCGATCAGTATTCCAGTCACAGCAGACCAAGTCTTGACCAATCCTATCCCGGAAAATCCCCAAATTCTCCATCTTCGAGCTTCCACTCTGAAATAGAATCAAGGCTTAGCAATGCTTCGGGGGGGCAAAATGGGGATCGACACTCCGGAACACCAGCCTCCTCTATGGCGCCCACTAACCGTGGATCGTCTTCGATACATTCCCAAGAGCAGATCTTACCACAAGTGCCGCCTGAGCAGAAGATGCTGACGAAGCGGCGACATCTGTTAAAGGAATTAGTTGATACAGAAAGCTCGTATTTTCGGGACATGACAGTGGCAATGGAGATCTACAAAGGGTCTGCTAACGCTTGCGCTGCAATCACTCTCGATGATATCAAGGTTCTGTTTGGAAATACAGAATTGATTGTTCAGTTTTCAAAGTCCTTCCTAGAGTCTCTAAGGATGGCTGTAGCCAGTGTCTATGTAATGCGACGAGCCAGGAGTGGCGCTGCCAGCAGCGCAGCAAGTATCGCAAACTCAGTCGTTAGCAGTGATGACCGAAATAGCAGTATTATGGAAGATTTTGCACACGAAGAGGAGAAGGATAGGAAGACATACGTAGGCGAGATATTCATGGACATGTTCTACCAAATGGAGAAGGTCTACGGGGAATATTGTAAAAATCATGATGCTGCAGTAGGACGACTAGCAAAGTTGGAAGGTAATAGGGGTATTGCAATTTGGCTACAGGTATGTAAATTGACTTTAGTCGCTATATGGGTAATTATTAACTATGTGATAGGAGTGCAAGGCTTGTGCTGAGGATCTCACAAACGCCTGGAATCTGGAATCATTATTGATCAAACCAGTCCAGAGGATATTGAAATACCCACTTCTACTCACACAGCTGCTTGAATGTACCCCCCGGAGCCACCCCGACTACACGCAACTCGATGTAGCTGCCAAGGAGATGAAGTTCGTTGCTGACCGAATTAACGAAATGAAAAAGAGGAAGGATATGGTTGAGAAGATAGTGGGACGAAAGCGACAAGAGTCAGATATCGGTCACGGGATTACAAAAGCCTTTGCGCGTCGTGCGGAGAAGCTAAAACAATCTGTTGGGTTGTCAGAAGTGGTTGTTGATGAAACGTACAACAAATTCTTCGAAAACTACAACATGCACTTCGTACAGGTTCAGGTTATTATTCGAGATATCGAGATCTATAACATGGATATTCAAGGCCATGTGGATAAATTCCTCGAGTATACACAGACAATCAAGGAGTTTGTTGATGTTGCACACACACAGCATCCAGAGATTGAGTCTAAGTGGAGGAAGTTTGATAGTGCAATGAGAGAACTAGCAACAACCTATCTAACCGAGCATGTAGGTTGACTATCTTAATTTTCAAAAATGGTTTACTAACATAGCTAGAAACTCCGCGTTCGGAAACATTCGATCGAACCCCTTGAAATGCTTCTGAAAATGCACGAGAGTCCCCAGCGAATAATGACTAAGCGTAACAAAAAGGCAGTTGACTATGCTCGCTTCAAAGCTATTAAGGAACGAGGTGATACGCCTGATAAGAAGACCAAGGACCTAGCAGACGCCTATTTAGCACTCAATGAAACATTGATTGATGAACTTCCGAAACTTTTCCGACTTACGAAACGACTGGTTGATGTAGTCCTCTTGAACTTTGTGGAACTACAGGGCCTGTGGATGAATAGTTGGGCGTCAAAGATCAAAATGACCTTTACGGAGCTTGAAATGCCAGAGCAGCTGGAAGATGTTGTCAAAGGATTCGAAGGCGATTTCTCTTATAATGAGCAAAGCCTTAATCATTTGGGAATCTGCAATGGTGAGTTGGCCTAACCAGGCTTGTTTTTTTAAAAGTAAGAAAGCATGCAGCTGATTCCAAGAAGGAACTTTGAAAGCGGCATTGATGCCTTTGAATCCGATCATGTCACCATCATCGACGACGCTGTCGCTTGAAGCATTTGAGGATTCCGCATCATACCGGAGACCTTCAACTGGGACTTCAGAAGCACGGGATTCATCTCCAGGGGCACGGGACAGAGCTATGTCTCTTACTACAAACTCTCCCACGGGAACCTCCTTCTATGAAAAGTCTGAACGATTTTATGATGGCAAATCTGAGCGACGCTACAGTGGCGGATCAACTCTCTCGCCTTTAGTGGCGATGGCTACCCCAGGCTTGCCAATGATACCTCAAGTAGCACAGAACTTAGCTCAGAATAGCCGGAATCGAGCTACTTCAGTCGCACTCCCGCATAGAAGTCCTTCCACGAACAGTTTAAGCCCCCAGGTGCAACGGTCATACTCAGAACGACAAACCCCTACCAGCCGTGACTTTTCCCGGCCATCATCTAGGACGTATTCTCTTGCTGAAACTATATTTGATGGACCAGAAACACACGCAGCATATGCTTCTAGTGCAGCACTCGTTGACCCCCGTGTGGAAAGCCGGAATCCCTCGCGGGCACCTTCACCAGCGCCTATATTTTCTTCAGCAATGCCCATGGACGACGACCGGGAAATGAAACGCGACGATACCCTTTCTGGATCGCCTATGATGATTCATTCAAGGCCACCCTCACGAGCACCATCTATTGCAAACTCGATGCATAGTCAAAGAAGAACTCTCACTCTTTCAGGAACTAGTACACCAATATTCGTAGCAGCAAGCTTGTATGAGTTCAATATCGATAAGCAGAGAAGAGAAGGGGGATTCCCTTATTTGACTTATGTCCAGGGTGAGATCTTTGATGCAAGTAATTCCTTCTACTATAACTTTTATATGTATACTAATTCTGTGCAGGTTGTCGGAACTAAAGGCGAGATCTGGCTGGCCAAGAACCAAGACGATAAGAACGGGGAACTCGGTTGGATCTGGTGTAAGCACTTTGCAAGGCTATAATGGAGGAGCCAAAGCGGGAATAGTAATATTCGAAGCACTTGGCAAAAATTCTTGGATAATTAGGGCGTATTATTCGGAGGGCGTACTTATCTATTTCGGTTTTTCTTTTATAAATTTTTGGTTTTATAAAGCACGACCGATGGCGTCATCAGATTCTCCTCTCTTTTGTACTCACCTTAACTTTATTTTTTATTTCTTATTTGTACTTTGGGACTGGGTTTTTCGATTTTCTTTTTCTGGCGGAATGGAGAATACTCTGGGCTGTTTTTTTTCTTTCTCTTTTGCATTTTTTTTGATCATTGACCCCTTTTTTTGCAGGAGCATTGAGTATTATTTTTTTTATTTTTGTTCATCGACATATAGCGGGCGGCGTCTCTATTCTATCTATTTTTCCCCCCCCTTCCCCCTAAGGTCATTTTTCTACCTCATTTTTATCCCTACCGGTGGTACTTTTCTTTTTTTGGTTTTTTTTTCTTCTGGAGGACTCTGTTTTGTTTTGTTTTTTTTTGCAATTGGTTTTTTATTTATTTTACTTTGGGGAATTGAAAAGAAAAACGGGGGACAGAACTGGAATTGTTAATTTTTTTCTGTGCCTATTATATAATGTATACCCCCCCCCCCTTTAGTTTTTCTTTTTTAGTTTTTCTTCCCTACGGGGGGTTTTTCTTAGGGAGGGGGGTGTCTGTTTATTTATTTAGAGAGAGGAGAATAGACACGTTTGTGAAATGGGGAGAAGAAAAAACCGATGTAGTACGTTGAGGGGGCGCGCATGCGGGGTGATGTTTTATGCTTCTGTAGAAACTTAGGTTGATCTAGGGTAGCTATCTATTTGTGAATTTAGCTAGGGTTATTCTATTACATAGAATACTTATTGTGTAAGTGACCAAAAATACTACACGAACCCAAACCTGTAGGATAAAGAAAAGCCCAATTCTATTATAATCTATGAATACAAAAGTCATTCCACATAAAGAATAAAAATAAAATACAAACTACCTCCCTACTACTGGAGGGCAGAGAAAGATATATTAGCTATGTATATACCACCAATCCTATTTTAAAGAGCCACTCACGCCTCTGGTATACAGAACTAGAATGAAAGAGAAGAAAAGAAAGGCATTTAAACAAGTACATAAGATAAAAAGCCAATAAGGAAAGAAGAGAAGAAAAAACCAGATGCTCGCACCAAACCTCGCATATGCAATTATAAACTAGCAAAAGGATTATAAGAAAATCAAGAAGTAGTTTCAAAATGTGATTATAAAAAAAACGCCAAACCCGTGTTTCCCACTTAACAGTCTCCTTCTAACTTACAATTTAGCTTTTTTTTTTTGTTCTCTCCTTCATCATGTCGTATTGCGTCATGTTCTCAGAAAACTCAAGGAGTGGACGCAAGCGCAGGCAAGCAAAGCAAAAAGGAGTGAACCCCACCACCAGAAATAAAGAAAATGCTGAGAAAAAGATAAAAAGAAAATATTGCGAAAAGCAGTGATTGTCCACAACCAAAAACCGACTTAAACTCCCCAGCCGTCGACCGGCAACGAAATAACCATATTAGTATCCTCCTATTCCTCTTCATCCCCTCCTAGTCACCAATTAGGTCCCACCTCATCCTGTTTCGTTTCCTTTCCTGCCCCCCTGACCGCTTCCATAAATGTGTCTTCGTCTCCCAAGCTCCATCGTACCTTTGACCCCTGCCACCCTAGCAGTTTTACCACTTCCTCTCCACTGCCATATAGCTTGCTCTCAAGTACGGTCAATACACCTACTGCACAACGCACTAAAAACGCGTCTCCTTCAAATCCATATACGTCCCAGATCCTGCAAACTACTTCAAGCGGACAATGCAGCGAAAATATTGTCAAAAACATAGATTCGAGATATTGTGCTGGCTGTAAATTCAAGACGACAGCGATATGCTGGTGTAATGATGGCAGTTTATATTTAAATGCCTTAAGAAAGAGGTTGTAGACACGTGACATGGCACCGGAGTCTTGTGTAAAGAAGGCAAGCGGCAGCGGGCGGTTGAGTAGGTTAACGAGTGTTGTGAAGGATTCGCATGGAGAAAGGTTTAGAAGGAGGAGACCACCAATGGTGTGCGTTCCGTAGACGTAGCCGACGTCGGAGCGGTACATGGAGTATGCCTGTAAGACTTCTAGAAGCGATTCATGTAACGGACCGTTTTCCTAATTCTGTTAGTATTCTACCTTATTTATAGCTCGTGGGGGGCATACTTGGAAAATCTTCAGCTCGGGGAACGTCTTATTAACGTCCCGTCTAATCGAATCAAACAGCTCCCGTTCCTTAAAAGAATACATAGTAGGGCTCTTTTTAAGTCCCTGCTCTACGTCCCGTGCCCTCTTAAGTGCGAGCTTAAAGGTCTCAGGGCCGACCGTGAGGTGGTTTCCGAATGAGAGGTTCCATACTTTCCCTCTGCATCTTGGAGCAACACCTCGCCACCAGAGCTCGCGAGTCTCCTCAGTGCGAACCATGGTGTCCCAATTGGGGATAATCTGTTGGTCCCAGACTCTGTGAGTATCCATTTTTATCCTGTCCTTCTCGGCTTGTTCGGCGCGTTCTTTTTCTACGCGTTTCCGCTCTGGAGTCCTGGGTTAGATTGAGGTGTCCGTGGGGGTGGAGGGATGGGGTGCTAAGTACCAGCTTCTTGGGATAAGCGCATCATCTTTTTGTACTCCTTTAAATGCCTCTTCTCCTCCTCCTTACTCTTCGGTGGCAGCCAGCTTGGTCGTGTCCGTGATAAAACTGCCTCCTTCTCTTTACTTATTGGCAGTGGGTCAATCATCCCATTTGTCATCTGTATCGGTGGTAAATTTACAGGACTCATTTTCGCGGGCGACGCAACTTTCTGTGGCTCTGCCTTTCCTAACGCCAGCCTCCTCTCCGTCCTTTCAATCTCCACATCTGCATACTTCTCCAAAGCCTCGCTGAGCTCCTTCGCCTCATCCCCAAGTTCGCTCATTGCATCGCTCCAGCTCTTTGACCGGAATTGCGTCCTCCCCCGCGTATCTGAATGTACCGGCTCTCCAGCAATTGGAATATTACTCGTGGATCCACCTCTTGTTGGCGGTCGTGTTGCTGGTGGTGTGGGGTTCATATTCACAGGGCTCGTTTTTATCGGACTATTTCCCATGGCTGAGGTACGCTCCGGGCTCGCAGTAGCGCTCAACGCCCTCGCAGACCGGGGTGACAATGGGACATTATAAAAGATTGTATCCGCCGGTACATCATCATCAGAATCATACTCATTCTCAATCTCCTCTACTGTCTTCCGTGATGCCTGCCATGAGCGCCGACCAGCCGTATTTACACCATTTGATGTTGTTGGCCGCATCCCAGGAGACACTGGCTGAACAGGGCCAGGAGAGGGCGAGCGGTTGGTCAAAGAGAGCTTGTTTAATGATGTTGAGGAAGCTGCTCGTCTACTACTCGGTGTATACGGGACTAGATGGTCTGAATGGAGACTGTGCATGTGGGGTTGCAGACTCGGGTACGCAGGACGTTTACCGTTTGTGAGATCCCGGCTCCCGATCGCGGGGAGGGAACTACGAGATTGCGTACCCATGCTACTGAGTGGGCGTCCCCCCATTCCAAGCCCCTTGGGTTGCTTCTGTAGGGTAGGTAGCTTGACCGAGTACTGGTCGTCGTCGTCATTGTCGTCTAGCCCGATTTCTTCGAAATGACCATCGAGGTCGTTTAAGATACCACCATCGTCGAGTTGGAAGGAAGATGGTAGAGAAGAGGACTTTGAGGAGCCGACTGTCGATGAGAGGCCGGGGGGTGAGACCCAGCCATTGGAAATCATTGGGGTTGAGTGGTGTTGAGTGTTTTTCCGGGTTTTTCCTGGGAAGAGAGTTGCTGGCTGATGTTTCCTAGCGGGTGTTGGGGTGTTTATTTGGTTTGATTACGGGCCTCCTTATCAAGTCTCCTTTTATCACTCCTTTTTTCACACCCGCACACCAACTCTCCTTCGTTTCTAACGAGATAATGACGACTTGGGCGAATTTAGGAGAATTGAGGTGGCTATCAAAGCTTTTTAATGGAAGTACCCGAATAAAGCAGGTAATTTAGATAAACCAGCCAAGGGCAGGTAGGAGGAAAGTGAGGGGGAAGTAAAGGCTGTGTCGTTGTTGTCGAGGCTGAGGGTTTGTTTAATTGAATAAAAGCGAATGACGTCGATTCCGGAAACAAAGGGTACTCTAGATCATACAGTAGAGAGCAGAGTCTTAGCTATGTCAGAAGAGGAGATGAGAAGGTAGAGAGTAAAGAACGACAGAACAAGCCAGCAGGGAAGGAGATGGGTAGGGTGTAGCAGAGTAGAGCAGAGCAAAGCAGAACAGAGTAAGAGTCGAGTACCTGAGTAGATGAAAAGGAAGGCTCGACCCGAGGAGAAAAAGCAATCCCAGAAGCGAAAAGCAAATCCAGCAAAGATCGTGGATGGGATGGGTGGGCAAGACAGGAGGACAGAGACCAGCCAGATGCAGAGTCCAATCTCACCCCCAACGGGAGAGGTGGGCGGCAAAGGGGAGGTACATCTCAACCTCTTGTCCCTTGCCCGCCTGTCCCTCACAGTCGCCCCTGCTCTCTTGTCCCTCACAGTCCCCCTTGCCCTCTTGTGTCCCTCCCACAGTCCCCCCCCCTTGACACCAAATCCCAAACAACTCAATGTAACCCTGGCCCTGGCCTCCCGCTAAACCTCTACTGGAACGCGCCTGTCTCAGACACTGCCAGTACCTGTAATCCCGCAAAGATTGCCCCCCCTTAGCGCGCTGTGAGCCCACCCACTCACTCAGCAATTGGGGGCCCGGGGGCTCGGGAACATGCACTGTAACCAGCACCTACGCAAGGATCTCCGTGGTAAAGCTTCACCTGCCGATAAGTGGTAAGTGGGAGGGAGTTCTTACTGTACCATACTTTCCTAGGTAACGATATCGTTATCGCCTGTATCTCTAGTCTCTATCCTCCTATCCTCCTCTATCACCCTACCTAGTCTGGCTTAGTGCGGGAATTTCCGTGGCCAAATAGGACCCTGCCGTGTTGATCGATCTCACGATCTCGATGGGGACAGCTCAGTGAATAAATACCTATGGAACATCGCCCGCCAGATAGGATATTTGTTTTTGGTGGCTGCTTGACGTGTGGGTGACGTCTTGCTTGGCTTTTCGCGGGGTAAAGGTGGGTGGGGAAGAGAAGGCAAGGCAAGGTAAAAAAAACTTCGGATGAAGTGAGTGCTCAATGCGGAGCTACATCATTCGCCCACTCACACGCAATGATGGTTCAATGACGGAGGAGCCAACCTTGACTTGGGTCCTGTACCTGGAAATGTGCTAGTATCCCGGCTTCCGAGCAAGCAAAGTGGTTGCACAACTTCAGTCGATGACGACGACGATGATAGGCCTCTACTAGAAACATTCAAACCAAACGATATACGGAACTCTGGTTGAAAGAAGCCTCTGGTCTCTATTAACAAGTGATAGCAGCCATCGACGAGAAACAAGTCAACAGATCTATTAAAAGATAACTGCTACAAAAAGTTATTGAAAGAACCCTCAGGCAGAGGGACCAGCAAGCATCCTATCCCATCGCCAACTATCATAATAGTGCGATATTATTCTGTAAAGCACCAGCATTAGTATCACAAACATATTCAATCAACCACTCAAACTATGTCTCAACCTCCCTAGCAGGAGACTTTGAGGAATCACTCTCTTCCATATTAAGCTAGTCCGTTCCCTAGGTATCTACTACAATCTTCAAGAAAATAGGTATGTTTACGTATCAGGCCCTAAGAGAATCAGCTAACTAAAGATAGCAAAATCAAGACTAGCTCTTTCAATGCTACATGCTCGACGAATATAATAGAAGAACCATACAAGTGGTCATCGTTTCTACCGTAACAGAGCCAATAGTATATACTGAAACCATTAAGATAGGAATCAAGCATTTCCATAAAACAAGAGCTAGTTGAAACACCCCCGTAGCCATCGATGCTAGTATCATATATTCCTAAAACAGTCACCGACAAAACATTAGCATTACTTCCAGTAATCAAACTTATTAGTTCTGGTCTTACTTATCTGAGATTCAAAGGATTCAAGGTCGTGCATTCCTCGGCATTGATTGACCGAAAGCTCTTATTGATGTCGAACAGCTGCTGAACTGAAGAGATTAATATTGAAACGAATTAAGCCGCTAGGCATAGGACATACAAAGAGGAGTTTATAAATAGGCACTAGCAGTAAACACAAGGCCGGCTCTTGCTCTTTATATTTAACGACCCTCAAAGTCCCTAAAAATTAGGTCCCTAAAATATTTTGTAGAAGCCTAAGGAAGTCGCTTTTATGTCGTCTTCTTAATATTCACCAGCTAGAATATCCTCATACATTGCTATAACGAACGTGGGCTTATCACTCTCTAGTTAGACAAAATAGAGAATGACGTTATTCTTAGAGAATAGGTCTGGGTATAGAGGCTATCCTCCATAATTAGTGATAAAATTCTTAGCCCGGCCAACACTTTATTATCGGTTTTCAGGAAATTTGTGGCCCTAAGATACTGTACACGGAAGTATAGAATTTCTTATTTCTAGTCAGGTAGCTTGCCGTGTTAAAGCGCCCCTGGCAGTATAGCAGGATGAGCTGTTGTTTTTCTCGTTTTGGATTCTTGACTGGGGCTTTAAGGTACCGTAGATGTGGTGGGTGTTGGTTTCAACCTCTTAATACAATGCAAAAGTTTACTCTTAAGGGGCTTCAGCATGTTTTAGATTGATGAGTCAGATGATTACAGGAGGGGGAACAAAACAAATATACACTGTTGTACTACTGGCCTTATAGGCTACTTACTATCTAATATAAGATAACGTAATTCATCCTGGTGGGAGTACCAGGCTGGTGTTAATTTAAAATTAAAGATAAACTCTTACAAGACCGATAACAGTAATCACTAAAAAAACTTTGTCATCGTTTCAGGGGTACAACCGTACAACGTAACCTCGCGTTGATAAAACAGCACATCTACACAGATTCAAGGGCTAGAATAATATATCTCATTATATATAGTTGCTTCTTCATATCACTATTGAAGTAATTATTGAGTGGTTTCAGCCCCATCCCCGAAATATTAGTGGACACCTAAGTAGTAGGCAACAAAACAAAGAGTGATATGGCATTAACTAAACTCGCAGCCCTTTATGATTATTTTCTTGTAGCCTGTGAAGTTTTTGTTTCCGAGGCCCCAAAAACCAGTGTTTCAAAAATACCATCATTGACCTCATCCCCAGCATCTCGATAAGTCTAATAGATATTAGCACAATCTCAAATTTAGGGGAAATATAAAACTTACAGAGATAAATACATCACCCAAAATAACCAAAGCCTCCGCGCGACGTCTCTGGAGTTCATAATCCTCATCGCCATAGAGGACATTATCACAAACATCACTTTCAAGCCAACATTAGTAGTGGTTCCTAATTTAAAAAAAAAATACCAGGGATCATCCGCAAACGAACCGTAGAACCTTTCTCAGCTCCAACTTCGTACTCAGCCAACATGCCAATAATATCTTTCCTGTAGCAAACTGCTCGGTCTCTAATCGCTTCGCTTCCGTCCATTCATCTCCTCCCATTTCTTCAGCTTTGTGCATCTTCTTTACCGCTGTTTGTGCGCCCATGGCACTGGAGAGCGTGCTCCAGGTTTCGGAGATGTCTTGGCTTTTCTCAATCATGTAGTTGAACATCGCGCAGACCCCTATTGACCCCATAATAGGTATGGAATTATCAAGGAACGCATGGCCTCTCATCTGATAAACATCGCCTAGTGTATGAAGAAGATGAACACCGAATGACTCCAGTTTAAGAAGTTCGGTTTCGCTCTGGTTTTTTTATATATATAGTAAGATACCCCCCCCCATAAGTCAGTAATTTATCCACACGTCTACTAAATGTTAGATATATGGTATGTACCTGGAGACTTGTTTGGAAATCCCTAATATCCCTTTCGTTCATATCGGTGTCTGTTAGTTTGTTGAGCCTACGGATGAGGTTCTCTGATAACATATTGACTCTCTCTTCACGCGATTTTTTTCTTTCTTCTTCATATTTGGCAAGTTCTGCTTTTTTACGAGCTTCGGCTTTGGCGGCGCGAGATTTCTCCTTGTTTGATGATATTGTTGAGCTTCTTTTGGCTCTTTTGGCGGCGCGGGCTTGGTCGTGTGGGTATTCTTGGTAGTCGAAAGATTGGTCTATATATCGGGGGGGGGTTCTTTTTTTAGAAGATGTGATGAGGGGAGTGTTTAATAGGGGTCATACCAGTTACGAGATACTGAGGAGGCTTGTGTTGGGGATTTGGCGGGGGGTCGGCGTCGTCTACGTCTTCGCGGGTTTTTATCTCCATGATTTTTATGATGTCTTTGAATAGGGAGATCTCTCCAACCCTTTAGAGTCAAGAGCTTAGTTGATACCATAATATTTGTTATGGGAGAAGCTATATAGCAGAAGGATTTATTTTGGAATTTGATGTACGCTCTTACCATTCTAGGAATGCATTGCCGCCAAATATCTTTCCGAAAAGTTCGAGGGCATCAGCTGAAGAGAGCTCAGTACTCTGGTATATTTTAATCCAGGATGGTGGGGGAAGGAAGTCATCATACCGAAGCCAGCTTCAGGTTTAGCATGTTCCTTCCCATATGTATCATACTTTTTGCGCAGTTCAGGATCGCTCAGCACTAGAAGACGAATTAGAATATATTGATATGTACTCCGCGCTTATAATACGTGGTTGTTTCTACTCACCTTGATATGCTTCTCCAATCTTTATAAAACTGTCAGCGGATTCAAGACTTCCGGCTGTTTGTACACTAAGATATCCTCATACCTCCTGAAATCGTACAGGGGCGTTGGGGTCATCTAGGTTCTTATCGGGATGGTGTATAATCGCTTGTTTGCGATACGCCTTCTTTATTTCAACAGCCGTCGCATCCTCAGCGACACCGAGAAGGTTGTAATATGCAGTGTCGAAGACCATTAGTAAATTTTTTTTTTAAAAAAAACCCCCTTCCTTGATTAACTACGGCCGGCGAGTGATGATGTTTGTCTAGAGATGCGAGGTTTGTATGTTAGCGGGTTTAACTCTTCCAAGAGCTTGAGCTGTACAAAAGAGCTATGTAGCTCATAAATGGGGCTGCTCTTTTTTTTTTTTTTTTTTTTTTGGTGTGTGTGTGAGGGGTATGCGCATATGCAGAGAGATAGGATTATTTCCACGTTTTTAATGTTTCACAACTTGTCCACGTCTTCGAGTCCCATGTGGTATTGGCCACCAAGGGAAAAAAAAGTAAAATGAATTCTACCAGCGCCTATTAAACTTCAGGCAGCCGCACCAACACATAGCGCCACGGTAAAGTGGAAAGATCGCTCCCTGGTCTCCCGATTGTTTGCGAAGAGTATATATATATCCAATGGAGGCTTTTTTGGTTCATGCAATCGGCTGCGCACAGAAAAAAAAAACACATCACCTAATGTCGCTATATTCAGCTGTTCTTGTGTTTAAGAAGATCTTAATAGAAATATTATTGGTAAAATTGAATCGCTCGAATTAGGCACATATATCGGGAGTCTACGCAGTATCCACATGGGGTACTAGAACGAGATCATGATCAGCACGTGGTGTTGTTTAGTAAGGCGTTGCAACTGTACTTCTACGTCTACTCGTAATGCCCGACGTTTCCGGAATGGACTGTTATTGCATATCATACAAAATCATAAACTTGGCACAATTTTCTATGGTAATAGTAGTCCATTCCGGAAACGTCAGGGCATTACGAGTAGTTACTACCATCCACTACAAAATAAAATTAAAGTGCAATACCGTATATGTGCCCCGGAATAGAACATATGCACTAGAAGAAAGAAAGACACAGATTGGTGGGGGATAGTTCATAATGGTAGCCTTAATTGATAAACAAATTACAAGTGAATTAATTCAAGTGCACGCCTAACTTTGCGGTTACATGCGGCCAACTAACGATAGCGAAATCCCCTGCCTAAATTAGGCTAGAAGAGCATATTTAATTCCAAATAATAGAAAGATATATGCATGAAACCCGAAATGTACATACCACGGCTAGTTGCATCAAGGGTCCCGCAAAAAAAACAAAAAAACAGAATATTAAAAAAGTTCTAAATAGCTATGAGAGATATACTCTTGTGTGTCAAACATTTAACTATATAGTTGTTAAAAAATGATGTCAAGCATGTTTCTCACCTTTCAGCCGATAGTTATCGTCTGTTATAGTAAATGAAGATTGGCTATATATACCAGGTCCTAATATATATAATATATTGGGACTTCCAGTATATAGCTTAGACGGTCTTATTCAGTACATATAGTTCGAGCTAGACAAGCCACCGGCGTTTAACTATCCGAGAAACACCGTCTCTCTTCCCGGACGCTCAGTTATAGGTGGCCTAAATCCCCACCATGGCATTCCATATCCGGATAGAACCAATGCATGGGGGGCCTTATTATCAACTATGAAGGGAAGTCATAGCGCAAGTACACCTGGAACCTCGGGAAACTTGGAACAGTTCCTATGATAAGAGATAAGCCAGAAAAGCACTGCATTAGGCTAGCTATTGGGGAGGATATTTGCAGCAAAGTATTTTTCTTGTGGAACTACTCCTCCACCTTTAGGCAACCCAGAATCTACTTGGCGAAATCTCTAACTTATAAATTAGGAGTCAATTTCTTCAAAGTCCTTCAAAAAGAACTAAGCCCAAACGCGAGGATCCTGGGTAATACTCTACCCACAATACACGGTACCTATATATTCATAAAGTCACTTCCAAAGGTGATTTCTAGGCAAAAGCCTTTAATTCCTGTAAGTAGATTGGTTTCTAAACCCCAAGCTTCTGCTGACTCCCGCTGAATAGCAACTAAAGACGTATGGAAAACAATAAAGTTTTAAGATCCAGTCGCGTAACCAGTAAGGAGCCAGATAATTTCTCATTTTACATTATATATTCACTTTTACTAACACATACATTTGCCTAAAGTGCCGTCTGATGAAGCGAAAGTGAAGGAGGTCCTTACCCTAATCAAGCTTTCTCCTCAAAAACTTGACAATGGTGGAGAAGTCTTCGACATTGTGAAGAGTGTGATGGGCTCAGACCTTGGAATGGTTTGTAAGATCACTTGTTGGATCGTCGAGAATTGGCACCTAGTACTTGATACTCTCAAGGCGGGATTAGATTCGATGTATAAGAAAGTGAAAGATTTTATGGGGAGTATATGGGATTGGTTTATGAACTTATTTAGATAAGAGTTGTGTCTAGCTATCTATATATAGGCATCATTTAATTTAGCCATTATATCTGCTAGTTGGCTAGTCATGATTTATACGACCCTGATAAATAGTTGTAGGCTACTAGCGCTATCAAATATATCTATAGGTCTCTTTATCTTACCCTCAGTCTCTCTTGGTAGACGATCCTAAGACTAGACTTGTAGACTACTATAATATATCTTCCACCAGAGCTCCTAGCTAAGGATAGTTTATTTTATCTGGGTTGGTGTTTATATGGTGGATCTAGGGTGCATTTTATATACCCGAAGATACCTTTGATGAAAGCCCTTAGGACCGAATATCCAAATAATAAACAGCCCCCAGTTACCTGATTTACAAAAGATCTAAGAAGCCTCATTTCCCATAGCCCCATGTATTTACGATTAATTCATTCATACGAGACCTAAGTACTGCCAGAGCGAGTGATATACTATGACCCTTTCCTCGGTAAATTAGACCGCACTAAGTCAAAAAGCTCTTAGACTTAGCATATAGAATAGAATATCTCTATCTAACACTTACCGGAAACACTCTTGTGAGTTTCAAATGCGAACTGTAGAGCATAACATAAAACTGGTAAAGCGAGTTAACGGCTAAGTAACCCATGGCTAAGTAAAGACTTATGAGTGAGCACATGTTACAAAAAGCTAGCCGGAGTAACTGGAGCCGGAATATTGTGACCAATCAACTTTTACATGCCACTGACCCTAATTATGACTGTTTCTCAATATATTAAAATCGCTGTAACACCAGTTTCTACGGCTATGAGATTAAGTGGCTGGATAATAGGACTATAGTCTTAGATATTCTCTCCAAATTAAACACTTCCCCCTTATTCTGATAGGTAGAGTTATGGAGTGTGCAGGTGTCAAAATAAGGTTGTAAAGTCTCATAGGGCCAAGTGCTCGGAGATGATCCCGGGACTGAAAGGGGGTCCCGCTCGAAAGAAGCAAACATATCAACGGGATCTCCGATCGATCTCGCCTGTTATTTGGCTTGTCGTGCCGTTGACTCAAGCATTCCCGCTCAAGCTAACCTCAAAGGTCTATTGCAGCGGAGCTAGATACACAGCTGGTATCGATATATTCATGACCGGTCACTCGCCTATGTCCATAGTTATATTCCTAATAGACCTATTAGAATTAACAGCAAACTTATGAATCAAACTAGGGTTATGTCCGTCGTTCCAGGGAGTTGTAGGTTTTGGCTAGGTGGAAATGCCTGCTTTGACCCTTATTAGCCGGTAATTATCGATTCCTTGAAGATAACCCATCAAACGGCACAAACATGATCTGCACTAAATGACTCTATCAGTTACATAGAAATTCCATAACTACTAAGCTTAGATGAAGGGACGTATCAGTGTGACCGTTAGAGATCCGTAGGGAGGGGGGGACGTGATTTGAATTCAGGGGTTATCCTCTGAGGATTATATATATGTCTTCTTTTTCGCCTAAATCCTGGCCTTACTCTATATTAATGCGGCTTCTAAGCTGATTACCACATACAAGACTTTCAGAAAGGCTGCTAGACCCTAGTTTTGACGTTTGTACAGTACAGGTCGTCTTGGGGTGGTCGATGTCCCATGAGAGTCTATGCTTATACTGAGGGCCTCCTTTTCTTTTCTTTTCTTTTGATTCTAAAAAAGGCACTAGCCGTAATCATCCTCGAGGAAGCCTATTGCGCCTATTAACTGGAACTCACAAACATGCCTCAATCTCTTCTGGGCGGCTTTGTGAAACATTCGTATATCCCCTTGTCTAACAACTACCGTCTGTGCAACAATTTGTGCAACAAGCGACCCCCAGGTGACAACCTTAAAAATTACACTCCCCGATTCCTGTAAATACAACACCGCTTGCCATGTGTGTGTACTCTTTCTTCAGCAGACCCTTGAAAAAAAAAAAAACCCCCGATTCCACTACTAATCCAAAGTCCTCGCTGAAAAATGGTCGTGAAGACGAATATCCAGTGGCATTCAAAGATCTTCATCACCCTTCGAATATTCCAGATCCTTCTTGCAATAGCTGTCCTCGTTATTGTAGTCCCTAAGAGTGGAAGTGGTTCATACTTCTACAGATACGGATTCCATTTAAACAAACGAAATCCTATTCCAGAACCGAGGCGTGGTGGGTCTTCTGACAGCCATTCATCATCCTCAAGCAGCAGTAGCTATGGGGAGACTTATGCACGCTATATTACCCCTTATATGGCCTTATCAGTTGTGAGTTTTTTTTGATTTTAGTTTTAGTGAGAAGAAGGTTATTGACGATCGCTTGAAGGCTGCACTTACGATAAAATGGTGCATTATCGCCTTTTTCAAATACTTCCGCCATACCCTGAGGCCAAAGGTATCTATGGGCTGGGACATAGCATTCATGATTTTTTGGCTGGGCCTGATCATTTGTAACGCCATCGGCATGTCAGAAGGCGGCGCTTGGGTACATCCTCTATATTGGAATCCATCCCAATACACAATATTCATAATCTCTGTCATCACATTGTAAGACCCCTAACAAAATTTAGCCTAAACCCTCAAGACAATACAATACTAACCAACCCTACTAGCTTTGTATTTACCTGGTCTTATTTCAACGGGCGAAGAGCCCATAAAGTTCTCGGACCAGGCAAAACCGTACCGGCAGATCTTGAGTCTACTCAGATGAGAGCATTCCGACCAGCGCCGGCTCCACTAGAACAAGCCGGGGATATTATAAACCTACCACAACACAACTCCCCACAGTATTTTAATGCAATGCAACCGCAGCAGTATAATCCTCCTCGGTTTAGTGTCCCGCGGTCGTATAATGAGGGTGAGCAATTGGCACCAGCGCCGTATCCACAGGGGTACTCGTCTCATTCGCCACAGTCTGTGCCACGGTACGCAGGATCCCATTATGTCCCGCCAACGCCTGCGTCACAGTACGGCGCCCCGCTGCAACAACAGTACTATCCTCCTCGATGATTAGATTTTTGATAAAGTTTGTAATTGGGTTCGGGTTTATTTTTATTTTTTTTATTATGTATCTAGGGAACAGCGGGATTTCATGGATAGTAATCACGCGTGTGTTTTTTTTCTTCTCTTATGTTGGGGGTTCTTGGTTATTGAGTAACGCTTGGGTTATCTAGTATATATATAGCTGTTTGTATATAAAGGGAGGTGTTTGTTTCTAGTATTCTTGGGGGGCGTATACATATGATTGACTACTTAGTTCAAAGGTGTTCTACAATTATAATATATGAGTGTGAACCTTTCGTAAAAAAAAAAATGTGGGCTAAGTCTACAAGTCAAAGGACACTCGAACGACAGCGGCGACAAATGCGCATCGATCATCACTCGACCTACGTGTGATGTATGCGGGCCATGATTGGATATAAGGATGCACCTCGGTTATTTAAGGCTTGCGAGACCAAAATTGTGGTCAATGTCCTCTACAGGTGGGGTGGAAATGATATCAGAACACATCAGAACACATCACCTTAATGACCAGCAGTAATAGATTAACCTAAGAACGTCAAGTCCCTGCGTCAAAAAACAATTCACCTCTAGAGTCTTCGACTTTTGCGAGTTAAGTGAGGTTATAAATGAGCAGAAATCGCTCAGCCTTAGCAATGCAACCGACCTTCCTTACTCCACAGTCCCCCCCCCCCCCCTCTAATACTCAATAAGATAATTGATTGTATAGAAAATTATATAATTATAGAGACTAGATAAAGACATATTTTACTATAATTTACAGCGTTTATCTATAGTCTCGTAGTGCTGGGAGGAATTACTGAAAAAGTGTCAATTTTTGGTGTGTTTTGTCCATCGTCTCCTCACTTTCCGACCCCGTCTCTACAAGCCAGTAGATCCCCGACAAATGGTCCAGAAAACGATCAGATTGTAGTTTCATCTGACAGCGAGTATATATTTGCTTTTTATCAGCCTTGGACGGCTAAAACTAACTATTTTTGGGGAGGGGCCCGGCGGCGGCGGGTGGATTTATAACTGGCTTGAAGTCTTGGATAACATAGTGACATCATGAGGATGATCATAGAAGTATATAAATCTATGCATGTTCAATGTGGATGGGAGAGGGAAGGGGGGGAAAAAACCGCCAAAACTTCCTATACCTCTAGCTGGGGAAGAAAAAAAAAACACTTCAGATGTCTACGAGAGGATCAAAGAGGAAGAGTGATGAGGGGCAATCAAGCACTACTATACAACCTGCATTTCCCGACCTACGAGAGAAACACAAGACCGTCGAAAAGCTCGAGGAACACCTAAAGAAACTCGATAAAGCGACTCTTCAGGCCCTAATCTTGAACGGTGCATTCCCCGAGGTATGTAAAAAAAAAAAAAAAAAAAAAAAGAGAAAAAAAATATATATATATATAAAATCTAATCATACCCTCGTTGTTCATTATACAATTACGGCTCTAACCTTGTAGGGATTCGTGTGCATGAACAGGCCAAATCAAATCTGCGCCATTGCGTTTACTGCCACAAAACATTCGACAAAGGGTCCAATGATGACGATGAGTGTGCAGTCGAACATTTCCAAGAGTTGCAAGAGAGGAGTAAGAAGCTGCTGGATGAATATTTTCCGTGTTGTGGCAAGATTATGGATAATGCCGATGTTTGGGGTGATGAGATGCGGGCAGAAGAAATGGAGCCGTGTTGCTACCAAGGGGTACATTGGGAAAGGGAAATCACGACAGATGACGAGAAGGAATTCGATGATGAGTATCTAGGAATGGTGTACGAGGACGGGGAGAAGTTACCAGTGACATGGTGGAGAGAATGGAAAAAGCATGGAAACACCTGTGAGAAGGTGGGGTGTGCTAGCCGTGCGACAAAAATTAGGCGTTAGGTTGTACTTATAAAACTACATAGATCATTTAAAAGTCGGAGACATTGGGCGGGCATGCCGATCCGCTGGATATTTAGTATTATTTCATGGAAGTGCTCTATTGTTTCAGTAAGCGGTGAAATATGCCAAACCAAATATTTGGGATTGTCTATTCTTATGATTATCAGCTATTCCATAGACTTATTCTAGTAGTGAAAGCATTCTTACCTCATGTAGGACTACTCTAAGCTTATAACAGTAAACACCCTGTACCACTTCCTAGACCGCGGATAATACTAGGTTTTGATTTAGAATCCTAGATATAATAGTCTCTCCCTGGTAAAATCAGCCCGACCCGGCTCAAACGTCTTGCGGCAAACTTCCATATTTATGAAATCGTAGTAGTACGTCCATATAATCCTTCTGATCTATCTCATCATTCATTCAAGGGCTGAGTATATAGGTTGGGATTATTGCATTTTGATATGTTCTCTCGGACTGTTGTATTAAGAATGCCTAATACCTATTAATCACTGAAAATCTTCGTACTATTTCATGGATTAGATTATAGGGTCTGGTGAAAAGGGCTGTTACACTGACCTTGGGTAACATCTTGAGTGTACTAGATAAAAGAACTGATACAGAGTCCCGGAAAGCCTGTAGAACCATGGGCTACGAAGATCCAATTAATGACAAAGTGGAGGGCTGGAGATGGACGTGAGAGAATAAAGCAGAGCAAAATCCTATCCAGCTCGAGTCCCAGGATACTCCAGAAACCCCATTAAGCACAATAACTCCCAGCCCCCTCGCGCGAGTAAGTGGTAGAATAAGACTAAACTCCCTTTAGAGAACACAACTATATGTAGATACTGAATATAGAACTAAGTATCCGATAGACCCCCTCACCTAATGATTACTATATTATTCACACAACCACTCAAAGAAACCTCAAAAAAGGGACATCAGACCTCCCGCCTCATCCCTTATCTGTATATATCCATCCGCCCAACGTTATGAACCCACTGATGAAAAATCAAATACAAATTTGATTACTTCTAAACCACGATATAACCTATACTAACCACTCTAGCACCCCCCCCCCTCCTCCAACGGGTTTTGCCTGCTGTCATTATTCGCAGCCCAGATCCAAAAATTCTAAGCTTTTAATTTAGTAGCTATTAGCATATATAGCGCAAAGACGTAATCATAGCGCGTCCGAGCACTAGATGTTCCACCCCGGACCAAGAATACCAAGCTTTTCATACCGGTAGAGAGACTGGATGAGGGGTGGCACTGTCTTAGATAAGCTCCGCAATAATATTTTGCGTTACCGGGAAATCACCGGAATTGGTTGTAACACCGGAGGGGGGGGGGATGGAGTAAAGGAGTGTAAATGAGAGAGAGGTCTTTGCGATGGCTTAATTATAAGATGCTCCTTTTTTTCTCCCTCCCCCTTCCTTATTTCCTCCATCCTTCGTTATATCGAAAGTGTTACAGCTAGAATCGAACTTACCCACCCCTGAGATATATATACTCCATAATGATTCAATCTACTACTACTATTGTTGCGAAACCAAATATGCAACAAATACTCAAGAAAGCGGCCTATACGACGTTTATACTTGCTATAATCATCACCGCACTCACAATAACCATCTCGTTCCACGGTCCAGCTGGGGGTATCAAGTCTCGTCGGGGATTCCATAGCAGCCCGTTGGTGGGGCTCTGCACCCAGTCACATTACTTGAAGTCCATGCCGGTGTTATGAGGTGGCTACCCTGGAGCGTAAATTATCTAAAAGGTTATTTAGTACTAACATCTACCAAGAATCGTACGAGATGACCGACCTACATGATATCAAATGAGACTTACGACCAACGTGGGCTAGTCCGAATAAGCGGGAGCTGGCCAATACGGTTCGACGTATAGTGCTATCGCGAACAAGCCCGCTGATTCCTTGGGCCCGATGCACTGGATTAAGAGCAATAGCTGAGAAGTGGTTGTGGAATTGCTAGAAGGCCCTACTTTTGAGATTGATATATCTCGTTTCTGGATACTGGGTGGGAGGATAGCTTATAACCTGAGCACGAGCTGTTTGTTCTTGTCGGTAGTGTATCTTGTATCTTGCAGTACGTGGTTGCGAGGTGGGGGCAGCATGAGATGAAAATAGAACTTCTCCAATGATGAGTACTTAACCACAAGGCACATACGCAAGCCCGGTCAAAGATTGTGTAGGATTGTAATTGGGGAGGTGGTGCTAATAGCGTTACAACTTTTTTTTTTTTAACTACATGCAATTGATGGAATAGAGTTCAAGACACAGTTAACAAGTCCACTTATTCATTTTTATTTCTCTTCATGATTCACCCGCCGACCACCATAAGCTAATATACTGCAGCACGGATATTCATATGTAAAAAGAAACTTTAATCCAAATAAGAACTTTTCCCATCCTCAAAACAAAACATGGCATCTGAATCTATAAAGTGCAACCATAAAAATGTCGCAAAAACTCTTACTTTTGTTTCTTAACTGGTCTAGAAACCACCTTCCTCCTTGGTACACCATCTCCTCTACTCTCAACCTTCTTCCCAACTCTCTTCTTCTTTGGCTTCGAGCTCTTCGTCTCCTCAACAACGCCTTCATCTTCTTCAATTTCCTCGTCCAAATACTCCTCTTCGTAATCTTCATCGACAACCTTCTTCCCTGGGAGGAAACGACCAATTGATACATTGAAAGCCCACATCGGGAGTCTAACAAGGAAAGTATTGCGGAGTTTCGGGCCCTCAATATCGCTAACGTCAAGGGGATACTGCACGTCGTTGCCATCGTCGTCTTTGCCTTCGAGGAATACGTTTCCGGCAGAGTCCACGATGAGAATTTTTCCATTTTCAGCGACAACCTTGCGTTTCCCAGCACCATTGGGACCAGGGACAGGGGTAGAGGTTCCGGAGCCACCTTTCTTAACCTTGTTCAGTCGGCGCTGTGCACGGTTCATTGGCTGTTGAGGAGCTTCTTTCTCGCCGGAGGAGCTGGAGTCTTCAGCGGCCTGGATTTCTGCAAGACCCGGAATACCAGCCTCGCCCCATGCTGCAGTGCGGGCGTGCTTGATGTACCGTTCCATAAAAGCCCTCTGTTGCCTCGCATTAAGCCACAGAACACAGTAGTGTAGAGCACCGCCGCAAAACACGAATAAGCTGATCAGCACACTTGTAAGACCAGGGCGGTAACGAGCATAGTAGTATCCAGTGCCTCTCCACAATGGGAATCCGTTCTTGAGGAAGTGGTCATAGCGTTCACGGCCTTCCCCACGGAGGACATCGGCGATAATGGCAAGGCGAGCAAAGCGCTCCTCTGCTCGTTTCTTGGACTCGGCAAGTTGCGATTTCGTGAGTTTCTTTTGGCCAGGTGCAGGACGGTGCTTTTGCTTATCGGGATGGAGACGGATTGATTGTTTCTTGTAGGCCTTGTTGATTTCATCTTGGGAGGCGCCATGGTTGGTTCCAAGGCCAATGAATTCTGGGGTATGTCAGTACGAGCTCAAGGATGAACTAGGATGGGGGAGGGCAATTACCGTAGAAAGTAGTTCCTTCTCCTTCAGCGAGCTCTAGCTCATCACGGACTCGGAAGATTTCCTGGTCTGGTAAGAGTAATTGTCAGTATGTTTGGTCCAAGCTCCAAACCAAACCAGGGAAGAAATAGCACATACCCTCTGCAGACCAAGAAGCAAGTACAGTTGTCGCTAAACCAGCGACGAGCAGGAACGAAACGAGGATTGGAAACCTCATCACGTAGATTGATACAAATAAAAATAAAAAAAGGGTTTATCGAGTTGTTGCGTTAATGTGGAGTTGGGTTGCAGCTCTGCACTGATGCTTTTAAAGGAGTGCTCGGTAGATGGAGGCTAAAAAAGATCTGGCAACTTCGCGTTGTTGCGCCTCAGAGGTCCCGCCGTCATGAGGCGCAGGTGGGTAGTAGTACTTGAGCTTATACATAGGAATATCTTCAACAGCAAATGAAACGGAAGCGGATTATCTATGCATAGATGGGGGTATTTGTGTAAGCATCGAGCCGTGATTTTGTGCATTTTCTGTTTTTCCTCTTGAGGTTGAATCTGTTTTCATGGGCCCTGAATTGTAGCACTAGCCACCACATGAACAACCTCACCTCAGAGGACTGAGAGGAATGTGTGGAAGATGATGAAGAGGAAGGCATGGTGATGATGTGAGAGGGAAAAGACTTGGTTTGGTCTTTTTGCAAACTGTATTTTTCTTCTTTGGGCCGCTGGGATAGAAGGCTCAAGTGGTTTCTATTCTGAAGATTGTGATGATTCTCCAGGAAAGTCCGAGATTTTTAAAACTCTTGCGTCTTTTCAGAGGCTCAGCTCAGTTCAGCTCAGGCTTTTGTTGAGGTGTAATTACCCTCGAACGCTCGGATTCACACACTCTTTTATCATCAAAAACAACTCCCTCACCGCAGCGCCCCCATAGGTAATCAAGCTACAGTCACTTGACAGTTGTACCTACATAACAAATTCGCACCACTCTTAACCGCCCGTCCGAAATGTCGCTCACCCACTACAAGGGCAAGCGAAACAACGTTCGCTAGGTTACGTGGCAGCGAGGACAAAAGAGACGAGATGGAAGCCGTTACCGGGTGCACGCCTCGTCCGCGGAATAGGGATTGAGTTGCTCGCCACCAATAGACACGTATAGAGTTAATCAGGAGCCGCATTTTAAAGTCAAAGTTCGCCGTCTCGTACCAGATTGTTCAGTGCGGCCGGCCTAGAACCCTTCAGTATTTGTTGTTGTGGAGAGGATTCGCGTTGCGGAGGCGGCTTGAATAACCCGCGACGATGGTGGGGCTGTGCCTTCACCCTTGCAGGTGTTAGAGAAAGAGCGATTTTACGGACTGACTACTGATTGGCCCGCAGGGTGCAACGGCTGCCCCAGGCCACCAACAATTGCGCACTTGCACTATGTTTACTCCGCGAATTGGGCAATATTAAACTCTCGTTGTAGCACAGGAGATGTACGACCCGGGGCAGCATAAAATGCTTTTTGTCCGCGTAAGACTGTGGAATACGAGACCAGTGTGGTTCTGTCGATGACACCCGCCATGCGATAAGAAAAAGGACGGTTTGTTTGTTGTGTTTCATATCATTTTGCGGGGGAGGAGTGACTGTTTCGAGTGAGACCCTATGAAGAGCACGCGATCTCCCTCCTTTGATCAAGATTTGCACATACCACACCGTCCAGTTCCCAACCCTTTGGGGCCTAAATAAAGAATCTACAGCCAGCCCTACCAAGAATCCAGAGGGCAGATACTTCATCCCGAATATCGAGTGTCTAGATACCGATCACTGATTATAGCTATCGCTACATGTATGATGGATCCCTCATCAGTCACTCATCCGGGACGCCCGAACGTCTGCGTAATCTGCCCCCAACTGGGACTCGTGGCCTTTTGCTGCGCCACAGGCCGCGACATGCGTCAGCCACACTTATTTAGAGCTTATTTACTCGCCTCACCCCCCTTATTCGGATCATCCACCTCAAACCCTCCAGAAACAAAAAGAACAAAAGGAACTCTGCAAGAACTATCCCACCTGCATCGACATCGGCCACGTAGCAACATCACATCTCAGGTCATTCATCAACCAATCCATCCAACCAATCTCAGCCAAACCCCTCTCTACTCCACTTTTTCTGCACCCTCGTTAAAAGTAGCCAACCGTAATCAGCCGTTGTCGCTGCACTGCTGCCAGCGAATCCACTTAAGACCTACGCTCATTCCCCTCGAGGTTCCTTTTCCCAGTTTAACAACTTGCAGAGCGGGTACTTCAGCCGCTCCTCTACACTAAACACAACAATCCCGTAGGCTTCGTAAGAAGTAAGAGGGATAGATTCGATGTCCAGGATGTCAATCCCTATATCGATGTTAACGGACCGGTTCAACCTCGGTCGCTTTACCGTAATTACCCCCCCCCATTGACATCATTATTCTAAAAGAAATATCTAACAGAGATGCATCAAATAGGAGGGCCGGCAAATGCCATTAGCAAACCGCTTCAGCAACCTCAAGCCTTTGGGTGAATTCTTTGATTTTAAGAGGCTTTCAAAGCCGAGTAATTTTGGCGAGGTGCAGTCTCGTGCAAGCTACAACTTGAGCTACTTTGCAAGCAACTATGCAGTCGTATTTGCCATGTTGAGTATTTACTCGCTGCTTACGAACTTGCTATTGTTGTTTGTAATTCTTCTGGTGGTGGGTGGTATGTGGGGAATTGGCAGGTTAGGAGGGAGAGATCTGGATATCGGTGAGTACACTGTTGAATCCCCCGAGACATTGGAGCTACAGAGTGCATTGCTTGCGCGTCTCTGGCACTTTTGTGCCGTGAACATCAGCTAACTCCCTCCCAGGTCCTGTACATGCAACCACATCCCAGCTCTACACGACGCTCCTCGTCGTTGCAGTTCCCCTTGGGATCTTCGCATCTCCAATTTCAACAGTTCTTTGGCTCATCGGAGCCAGCGGAACTTGCATTCTGGCCCATGCCAGCTTCATGGACAAACCGATCGAGAATGCTTTTTCCGAGGAGGCGGTCTAGGGATGGTCTCTCCGCGAACTCCACAAATTGTACAGAAAAGATATGGACCATCAGAGGGGAGGAATGTAATGGGGACAGAATTATTATTACAGCGGAAGAGGTTTGAGGCGGGAGGGGCAGGGAATGTTGAGGGTGAGGTTTTTGATTATTTAAGAAAAAGTGGTGGGGGTGGGCTGGGGAGGGGCATAATAGACGGGGAAGGGGACGAATGGGAGGACGTGAGGGACGGTGGGGTGGCTAATGAAGAGGTATTCCTACAACGTGCACTGGCAGCAATTAATGTTGCCAACCAGCGGGGTGATGGCGTGGTTGAAATGGGAGAACGTGAATGGCAAGCATGGAAACGTCACGAAGCAATGGAACGTGAAATCGAAAAACGGGTCGCGGAACGGGAAATGGAACGGGAAATGCAACGGGAGCGAGATATAGCAAGGGCTGAGGAGCTGCAAAGAGAATTGGATATGTTACGACGGAGCGGAGCTCTTGACCCGCCTAGAGAACCAGGGTTTATGGTAGATCAGGGATTTGCACCAATTGGTGGGGCTCAGTACTCCTTAAACTCCTCCTCAACGTCTTCGTTGCTCTCCGCGAGGCCGTACCCGAACCTTACTCAAGCACCCCGGCAAGGTAGGTTCATGCCTGACTCCACAGATCCTCTCTACGCACAAAACCTCCGTCCTACTCTCAGCCGTGACCAATCATACCCGTCACCAGCATCATCGTACCGCGGCCAACCACCATCGCAACACCCAACACCCGCGCACTCCCCGGCACCTAGCTACCTTCAACCTACTAAGTCGGCTGCTGCATCTTCAAACACTGCGGCCTTACCTCGCCGTTCTAGCTCACGTTCTAGCTCACTTAGCCGGGACAGCAAACATACTAGACGGCGTTCTATCACAGCTTCAACATCTGTTCCACCTGGGGCAGATCTTGCGCCTGGGGGAAGCTATCACCCTGGCACCCACCCTAGCATCCCAAGCTCTTCAAGCACGGGGGCGTTGGGGAGGGGTGTTGGGAAAGGCAAGGGTGGGAAGGAGAGTGAAGGGGAGGACATATACTCAAGTGCAAGCGCGCAGTTGAAGGATGCGAGGAGACGGAGAAGGGTGTGATATAGATTTCTATTTGCAGTTTAGCTTTTGTTTCAATTTTATGTCGGTTTCTTAGGGGATAACTAGGGGGTATTTTGCTTTTCTTGACTCTGGGGGTGGTAGATAGACTGGGGAAATAGGAAAAGTTTTATATCTTGATTCGCATTGGGTGATTGTAGTTTTTTTTTAATATGCGGGGTTACGTAGGAGTTGGCTGGGGAGATGTAGTAGTCCGTGTCTCGCATTTTAGGACTGTTTAACTTTATGGTGGCTTCTAGAAGTATTGGAAGACATGAATACATACAAACCATCCTTAGCCTTGACGTCACTCCTACCCTTCCTAAACCTTCATAACCACACTAGTTCATCAGCCTGCAAACCGTATAACTCATCAGAGTAGAATCCAATGCTAAATTCAACCTTCAAACCTATCAGGGGTTACCGCTACCCTATTCAATGACCAAGGTATTAGTACTACAGCAGAGCCTCTCATACTCTTATAGGATATGTCAGGGAGAATCATGCTCTCTATAACAATTTGGGTACAGGTATCTCTTACGACTATCATGTACTTGCTAGCGAGCTATCTGCACGGCCTTGACGTACGCCTATTCTTAACAAGGAGCGAGAGAGGTTGATACTGAAGACCAGACGAATAGAAATCCTAAGAACAGACATTTAAGGAAGTGACTAGGCGTTTCGATGCGATTTTAGAGGCATACATTGAGATAAGGGAGGGGGGTCTCGGTGTGCTTCTTACAATGTGATATGATTTCTCGACAGAGTATTGTGCTCACCAGTTAATTAGAGAAGTTAATATTACATTCCTGACAGAACCAGAAAAACGATATCTAGCGACTGGTGCTATTTTTTCATGAATCGTGTCTATAATACCAGATAGGCTTGTCAGTAGTCGCTTGGATCACATGTAAGGTGGTAATTCTCAAACTATCAATTGTGATTTTCTAATAAAGGGTAGATACGAACGATGGTGTTGTCTCGCCATGATGAGTCACCTCGTCAGATATGTTCTATAGGAAAAGAAGTAGTGTCATATGAAGTCTATGTTTGAGAAAAAGGAAGGGAGGAAAAGGCAAGAGAGCCTCTATCTACCTATACATCACTATACAGGATACACGATGCCCGATATTAGTGCAAAGACTAGTTCAATAAAGCAAAGCCCAGTATTTGTATCTCAATGGTTCTTAGAAAGAAGGCGAGATAGGCTGATTTTATAGGTGTACTAGTATTCTCTGGATTACTCTAGTAATATTCGGATGCATGTCTCCTTGCGTGTGGCTGGCCAAAGAGTTCTATGCGAGAAAATGAATCAAGGATATCGAATAACTACCTCCTGCTTATTAGTCCGCCGGCTCGTTAACCTGTAAAGGTCACCTCCATTAGTTCTAACATACAGCAGATGGGGTTTTCGCGAAGTGAGATATGGTGTTTAAGAAAAGCTGTTCCTCATTATAGCGAAGCATATAAAATTGAGAAAGGATATTTACGATTGCATTCATTGAGCTCAAAGATATTACAAAGGAACTATTGGCGGCATGGGTATATCCTCAGTGTCGGGGTAGACCCCAGATAGCAGATATACTCGGAATCCTCAACAGTATGCTTTGTGCTTGATCATTGGAATACCTCTTGTTCATTGAAACATAAAGAAGTAGGTTCACATTTGAGTTATAAGATTATTATTATTACAACTGGATTGGACTTCTTTGAATATTCGGTGATGCCTCAAGTGGGAAAGATGTTTTGCTTTTTTTACCAATAAAAAAAACAACTCTTATTTTTTAGAGTTACAACAATGGAAAATCCTGGATGAGTATTACAAAAGCACTTCATCAATAGCTGCAAAATACTACGAGGTTTAATAAAAGTGACGATGATTATGACGAGAGTTCATCCGCATTTATCAACACTCTGGTGGAGTGTGTGCGGCCGTTGGTACTTACATTTATTTCTTGATATTCAGGGCAAGCTTGATAATCAAGAATAATGTCTCTCGTAATGTAAGACTAGATATTCTATCCTCTTAAGGCTAGGCTAACCTATATCAGAACTTTAGTTATTTCAACAAGTATTTATCATACTCCCTTCTGTCTTAAACAAGTAAGTAAAAATGGAGAAGACTGGTAACCTGATATGCTTAGAAGAGGATGACCGGTAATATTGTTACTTAGGCCCTATTTAGCCCCAGTAAAGCCTAACCCAAGGCGCGGGACTGTGTTTCTAAAGCGGATAAGCGAAGGCCGGTAAGAAAATATTGGCTACTAGTCTGGGAAGATCTCCTAAGGTAAAAACAGCGAGGAGTATAATTTTTTGAAAAATTATATCCACTAATTTTAGTAGATTTATAGCAGGATTAGGAAAATCATGAGCATTGGGGGAAAAAACGTTGCTCTTGTTTAGCTTTATTAAGTTACATTATGAGTGATCACACTAGTGTTGTTACTAGTGAGACTTTACGTATTCTTCATAGTATAAGGCCGAGGCTCTCCATCTTCTTTTCTTGTAACCCAGGTTAATACATCTTGCTCGTTGCTCTAAAGAAACGGTCACTCGGGAAGTAAGCCTATATAGGTTTGAAGGCATATAATAGCTTACTTACCGCTCAAAAGTTTGAATACTATTGAAATTTATAATATGAGTACTCTAATTAGCAAAACCATTAGGATTATATAGGAGTCTACCAAAGAGTGGATTTGATTAACTTTTGACTAGACGGTGGAATTTTTATAGGGTGAGAGATAGTTCGTGGGTTTTTGTTAGAAGCGACAATCGACCTAAAGATGTTATGTATATCTACTTGTCCGCCAGCATAAGAACCCGGAAACAGGAGGGGTATGCACGGGCACAACCAGGGGGGTAGATAAGTGGTGGTGGTATAAATTTTGGTATCATGTATTGGATTATATGCTATTCTTGGTAATGGGATCTTCCTGAACCTGTTTAATATTGGGAATCATAGCTAGTTATTTGCCTTATTTGTAGATTTCAGGTGAATCTGTAGCTCCGAGACATCTCCGTGCGTACCCCCCTGTTTCCGGGTTCTTATGCTGGTGGACAAGTAGTACTGTCTAGATATATATATGCTTCAAGGGAACACTAAACCCTCACGAGATGCCTTGCCCGGATCCTCAAACAACGTGACTAATATCCGTGATCCTCTATGACGCTCTATTAGCTATCCATATTAGGAAGCATCTACAACACCCACAAGCTATAATACAGCGACCGGCAAAAAAAAAGATCGAGAAATGTGAGACATGGTACTTAGTGTTTTTATTTGCTATTTAGGTTTTCGGCAAATATTCTAGTAGCAGGATTGGCCACAATACCCTGGTTTCTCGATCCATTCTTTTTTGCCGTACGCTGTAAAGCGAGTGATACCTCATGTCTATTATTTAATTCTACCAGGGATAAATTCTATTCACATGCATCAGTACCCTGTCCCCTCGCTACCCAATAAAACCGTTTCTACTAACCACAGTGCATGGGGCACAAAGAGGACATAACCCCCTCCACCAAGCAACAGGCCCCAACACAGAAGCGCCCGTTCGAAACCAGCCCGATCACCCAACGACTCGGTGTTTGTTGGTGGAGGGGGGAGTGAGGTGGGGTGGAGTAAAAAAAAAAAGAAGTTGGAGTTAATCCTCGTGAACCGAACTAAAACTAGAAGTTATAAGCTTTCTGCAGGACGAGTCAACAACGCACAAACCCCTTTTTGTTTATATAGATATAAAAGAGGATTTTTATTCTCTTTCTTTTCTTTCGATCTATGCAACACTCTTTGACGGGTGGCGTGGGGCCAAAACACGGCTGGAGTTTGGAGGGGCTATAGCACTACGTGTCAGTGGTATTAACACCGGGTAACTGAGGTGTTAATGTTTGTGGCTTAAAAAGGATACGTAACGGCCGCCAGTACCTAGCGGTAATTTTTGCAGTGGCTAAAGTAACAGGCCTGGGATTTGATTGGCAGCTGATTAATAGACTAGAACCAGCCTTTAGTGAAATTTAACAGATCGAGTGATCGCTCATGACGTAGGTCATTCATTGTAAGAGATCACACAAGTAATTACAATAAAGTTCCAAAACAGGATCTATTGCTTTTACGGCTTATAAATAGTGCTCGAGATTAAACTAAGGTTTACTCCTCATCTTCGTAATCCTCACTATCACTATCACTATCCTCTTCGACAACCTCAGGTTCATCTACCTCTTCACCTAGCTCCATCTCCATAGCGCCTAGGCACGTGATTCTTCTCTCTGTCGCATATATCCCTACTAATTTACCAATCTGTCGCTCCTCAATTACATTTTTGTCCATACGTATTTTCTTCATCTCTCTATCTTCAGTGTCGGTTGTTGGATCAAGCTGCCATACCCGAACAATCCCATCTGAGCTCGCAGTAATTATAAATAGTTTACCAGCGACTTTGACTATAGAAAAGTCTTTTACACGGCCAACCATACCAATTGATTTACCACCGAGAACGCCGATAAGGGTTGGGGAGTCAATATCAGGGGTTTCGTCATCTGAGGTGGATTTTGGTGGTGTGGTGGAATAGAAAAGGATGCGTCCATCTTCAGTTGAAACAGCCAAGACCTCTTCCTCCTCTTCAGTAGCAGAAGTTGTGGGGCGGGTGACGTTTTGTGGGAGGAATATATAACGAATTTTGTGAATTTTTGAAATTGGGGTTGCACTGATTCGGCATTTAGGTTTGGAGTCTGTTCCAAAAATAACAACACCTCTCTCGAATGCAACGGCATACTCATTTCCGTCACTTGACCATTCTACTCTGGTACTCTCTCGACCAAACCGGTGAGGTACGTCATCGCGACCGAACATCAAAACACCAGCCTTACGACCGGTCATAAGATTCCACATTCGTACACCCCTCTCACCCTTCCCAACTGAGAGTAAAATCTTCTGGCTGGGGTGTAAGGCAATGTCATTGACACCTCCGGCACCACCACCATATCCTCCCTCAGAGCTGAAGGTTTCGATTCTAGGGCCATAGCCATCTGTGTAGTTTTTGGCGTAATTGATAGGCTTTGATTTAGGCTTGGGGCACTTTAACGTTGACATGAGTGCCCAATCCCGGGAACGGAGGATGTGGATCTGCCCATCGAGACCAGCGGAAATCAGTTTTGAGCGTGTGGGAGTGAACACAAGAGCAGTTGGAGTGTTTAGGTGGTGGGTGAGGGTTCCCAAGTGTTTATTTTTAGGATTCGAAGCAGTAGCGTTGGGAGACGGTTTTGTGAGCTTCTTGGTCGAACTGGTGGGAGAGAGTATTGAGCTGAGAGTGTAGAGGTGGATATGCTCGTCAGCAGAGGATGTAGCTAGAATTCGTTTTTTTGAGCCTGAGCCAGTCCCAACAGAAGATATTGAGAGGGTTTCTATGGGGGCTGTGTGAGCAGTGAAGAGAAACGAGTCTGTGAAGGTTGCTGGGAGAGAAATTGAGTTTTTGTCCTTCTCAGTTACGTCAACCGAGGGGGTTTCGGGGATATTGACGATAAAACCGTGGAGAGTCTTTTCATAAGAGCCAGTGATTACTTGAAAATTGATTCCTCCAGTAGTGGGGTCTGCTAATGAGAGATTGGCTACTGGTGGGAGCAGTGGTTTTGAGGTTGATAAGATGGATGATGGGTTTGAATTGGCTAGCTCGGTGGTCTTAGGAGCAGCAGTAGATTGCCTCTTTCTCTTTGTCATTGTGATTCTGATGATGGATCGTGTAAGGCGTATAAAGCGTGTGATTCCAGGCAATTCCTTGAGTGGATGACGGTTGGTTGGTGAGAAGTATTTTCTGTTGCCAAGATTTCGCCACGTGATTCTGCCCACGCCCACCACACCCTAACCGGCAAGCTCACCCCCCCAGTCTAACCTGTTCCTCCGTTGCCATCCCTTCTTGCTGTGCCCAGCCAACCAAGTCCGTCTCCCGTTCGCAACCTCCCCCAACCTTCCGCCGCCAGAAGAAGAGAGGACGAAGGAACTCCCACAGAGAGCCCACACCACACCTGCGCCCAGAGAAACCCTAACCCACCCTCTCCCCCAACGTCACCTCATCCCCCTCAACAGGCTCTGTCCCTATATCCACCACAACAACCCTTCTACCCACTCTGGTCTCTACGGTAATCGTTTTCCCCGACCCTGTTTACCCCATCGCCCTCAAATTTTTATTCATTTTCGATGCCTGGTGCTGACTGTGCCGCAGCGTCGGCCCTAAGCGAGTGGAGAGTTCTGTATATATCTTCTATGCGACAGGACCGGGCGGAGGAGATATGGTCGAGAAGATCACCATCGAGAATCTGCGGAGAGAGGCTCTCAGCGCTATTTGCGACGAGCGGAAGTGAGTCCTATTTTTCATTTCGTTGTGATCATATCTGTGAGCTTCTTCTTCGCTTCGGGGGGGTTGCCGCCCCCCGGCCCGGTAACCGTTGCGACGACACGTCGCGTACTTCGATATCAAAATAGTCGGGTATCGCGACACCATAACACAACTTGAAAATTCAACAACTGCTATAATTTATCGTCACTAAGCGTAATTTTGTGGCCGCGCGTAGCTGACATGGTGTTTTAATTTATAGATCTATTATAATTTCGCGAAAGCGAAAACTACAAGAACTTTATGCAGTATGTCGTCACGTCGAGCGCTCGAAAGAATTTCCCAATGCCGATATTATGGCTGCATGGGGGACGGTGGAGGATTATGGCGGGGCAAATATGGAGGACGCCGAGAAGCGCTTCCTCGAAGAGAATGATATAGAGAGGTATATTCTTAGTCCTTAATACTTATCTTATTCCTACTAATTGTGTACAGAGGTCGCTTATTCAAAGAATCCACCCTACCACAACATTCTTCATATCTTCCAGAGCCTGGGGGGTTTCCAAAGGCTACCCCAACTCGTATTTCTGCGCATATCTCTACATCGCCTGGAGCTACTCCAAAGTTTACCGTCCAACCTTCACCTATCTTTACTTCAGTTGTCGAGAAGTCGCCTAAGTTTCCGTCCGACTTTAATACTGATGCAGAATTTCCAGTCGACAAGAAGCAGCGCCGTAATCCCAGTGATGAAGCAGTATCTGAACGGGTGGTAGAGCTACCAGCGCCTGACGGTAATAAACTCAATGGACCACAAGACTCATCCATGGAAGACCAACTTACTCCCGAGCCTCAACCAGCAACTGCAGAGTCTCGGCCAGAACCTTTGGCACCAATATTCAATGTCGGGGGAGTTCCAGTTATCCAAGAGGCTAAAACAAAAATACCAGACGAGAAGGAAGAAGCGATGGGTGTTCGTCCGCCTCAAATACCTGTTGCAATTACGGAAAAAACAGGAGATGATGTTACAATGGACGATACAGTACCTTCTGACAAGCCATTAAATACATCGGCGGAAATGGTTGATGAGGACCTTAAAGATACACCTACTCCCAAAACCGAGTCTGAGGTCCCCGACTCACAAGAATCTATATCTGTACCTGCAACACCGCCAGCCCGACCCGTTACCGCAGTATTTGAGCGGGAAGAAGCTCGCTTTCCTGCTCATTCATCACAGCTGCAACAGCTTCCACCTCATGCTCCACTTGCTGTGTTAACTGGTCAACAAAACCGACCTTTCCCAATTCCGTTCGCCCTGCCGCAAAAAGATACTTCGGTACATCCGGAGGTGTCTTCTCCTACATCATCAGTAGACGGAGGCGATGGATTTGGAACACCTGGGAATGCCGTATTGTCTTCTGCAACGAGTCCGGACGCAAGCCATATGGCTCTCGAAACCCAACCATCAGCATCTGAGAAAGTCGAAGCCCGGGAAGTAGTATCGGAAAATGGTGGAGATAGGATTACTACTGTTTCTTCAATACAGGCGCAAGAGGATGAAAATGCTGGTGCTGTGGTGGAGAAGGATCCGGACTGTTGTGGAGAACGACCGGAAGCGGATCTCCCTTCAGTTTCTGTGGCTGAAATAATTGCGGAGGCTGAACTAGAGACTGAACCACCACTGCCAACAATTCCACCACGGGAGATTCCGTTAGAAGAGTCAAGTCTACTGGCGCAAGAGCAGGAGGAGTTATCCTCTCTACCCAATACGCAAACCGAGGTAGAACCAGTAACCCCATATCCGCGAACCGAAGGGTCCACAATATCTCCGAAGAACAAAGAACCAATTACTCCAATATCTGCGAAGCCCATGGACCCCTTGGTCACCGAACGGGTCTTGCCAACCGGCCAACCAAAGTCTCCAGATCCTTCTGCACAGTTGAGGTTAGAACATCAACTAGCTAATGGCGCACCCGTTATCCCATTAGCTGTTACTGTAGGGGAGGTTATTCCGGCCCTTACTGAGAACAGGGTTGAGATAGAGCCAGTAATGACACACCCTCATGATGAAGAAGATGAAGAGGATCAAGTACAATTGGTGGGCAGTCGCGAACCAGAACCTCTTTCGGTACGAAGGAAGATCTTAGTGGAGACTGCTGTACAGCCGAGGGATGAAATGGTCGAGGCAGTTGAAGAAGTAGTTGAAGACGCACCTACGGAGAAGACTGAGGAGGTGCCGGTTCATATTCCTTCTCCTGTACCAGAGCCAGAAGTGCCTGCCGAAGTCAAGCAAGAGACGCCAGGGCCAGTAGAGGTGGAGGGAAGTGAAGAGAAGGAAAAGGATGATGTGGAGATGGGAGAAGCAGAGCACCATGAACCCGAGGCAATTTCAGTTCCTTTTCAGACTACTCCCGAACCCGAGGTGGAAGTTGAAGACCAAGCTGCCAAGGAGTCCCAAAAAGAGGAAGAAATACATGATGAAGACGAACGAATGGATGTGACAGAAGAGAGAGCACCGGAGATGCCTCTTAATCTACCAATGAAGCCCATTCTACCACCGACCGAAGAATCGAAACCAGAACCCTTAATGGAGAAGTCAATTGAACCCACCATTTCGGCCCTTCCAATTATCGATAAACGTGTACTCGAACCTACCTCTGCCGTGAACTTTAATCTGCCTACTCCTGATGCTACCGATGTTCGACCTTCACCGCCTGCGTCCACCAAATCCGTTTCCCCACAACAACTAAAGACTTCAAAGGCACTGGGACGGATTAAGCAACGGGAGAAATCGCGGTCAAAGCTGCGGAAAGTTGTCATTTCATCTGCTCATCACGCTGCAGCAGCTGCAGAAGCAGAGGCCCAGAGGCTACGTGAAGATCAGGAAAATCAAGGCATGATTGTCGTAGCACGTCGTCGCGATCAACAAGCCGCAGCAGCAAGAGGAAGAAGTGCGCAATTCCCACCCGGTAGTAAAACTGAGGTGATCACCCGCTATGGTATTGCTGACCCGCCATCAACAGACGGGGAGAAGAGGAAGAGCGCGGATATCTTTGATGTCTTATATACCGTTAAGTCAGCGGCTACATCCGCGAAAGAGCTTATTAGCAGGGCCAATAAGACTGTTAGCACTAGTAATCATCAGGTACATTACTTTGAGTCTCAGGCTGCGAGGATTTTGGAAATGATCCAGAAGAATCAAGACTTGGGGAACTCGAGCTTGCGACAGATTACAAGAGCAAGGGAGCCAAAGAGGAGGAAGTGTCATTGGGATTACTTGATTGATGAGGCGAAGTGGTTACGAGAAGATTTTAGGGAGGAGAGGAGGTGGAAGATTGCGGTTGCAAAGCAGGTTGTTGAGTGGTGTGTAGAGTGGCACGAGGCAGGGGAGGATCGGCGGGAGCTGTGCGTGGATAGACGGAGGTCGGGGAGGATTCCAAAAGGGATTAGGGAGGAGAAGAGAAGGGTGGCAAGCGGAGGGGATGTGGATATGGGGGGTGCAGGTGCGTTTTCGGCGTTCAACCAGCCAACACCTGAATTAGTTGTCGGGGGGGCGACTCCAGAGGATGAGGGGAGTGAGGACTATTTTCCTGGAGGTGATGAAAATGATGGAACCGTGGGGTGGGGGACTGGGAGGGATTTCTTTGGTTATCTTCAGGATCCGCCGCCAGCTGCGCTATTTACGCTTTCACCCGAGGATACAATTTTTGGGGTTGCACCAACGAAGGCTGCAGAGGACATGCTGGGACAGCTGCCATTGTTTGCGCCTCCAAAGCCACCAAACATCGAGAGCCGAAGGTTTGAGCATGTTGACGAAGAGTGGATGGCGCCTATCATTCCAGTGATCAAATATTGCTCAGGAAAACTATCCTTAAAACAAGAGGAAGAAGGCCCACCACGAAAGAAAAGCCGTTACGAATATAATGAAAACTATGAATTATTCGCTGACGACTCAGATGAAGACGATATCATCAGTGGTGGTGCTTACATGGGCCAGAATGGCAAGCGAGAAAGGGATAGGACAAGAAAGCCTGTACCGTTGCCCCCAGAGCAAACAGATGTCGCACTGTTCAACCCCGCTTCCAAGTCTCTACTACAAAGAATCCACAACGCTCATATCTTCCGACCACCAGCTGATCTGCCACCTGCCGCGTTCTTTGAATCTCGTACACCAAGCTTATGGACCTCCGCTGAAGATGAGATGCTCAAGCAGTTAGCAAGAGAATATCATCATAACTGGTCTCTCATTTCGACTTGTATGCAGCTTGAAGGGACATGGCATTCTGGGTCGGAGAGGCGGAGTCCATGGGAGTGTTTCGAGAGGTGGACTGGGTTGGAGACGGTGTCGCAAGAATTTATGAAGAGTCCGTATTACAAGCATGTTCAACAGAGACTCGATATTGCGGCGAAGGTTGGTGGTGTGTATGTTGCGAATCCGGGTAGTGCTGGTGGTAATAACCCTGGTGGAATGACGAAGAGACGGGGAACAGTACCGGTGAAGGTGGAGAAGAGACGAGTAACAAAATACTTTAATATCTTCGAGGCGATGAGGAAGTTGGCGAAGAAGAGAGAGACAAGTATCAGTAAGCAACAGAGTGGAAGGGGTATGCTCTTATCTTTATGCTTTTGTACTGGTATTGTTTTGGACATCGCTTACTGACAGTTTAGTAGCTGCACAAATGGCCGCGATCAGAAAGGCACAGGATCCTACAAGTAATTCTACCACACAGAGGACCCCGGCATTCTTTAGTCAGCTCAAATATGACCGCGAAATTAAGCAAATGGAACAAAAGGCCATGTATTCAGCACAGATGCAGATGCAAGCTAGGGTAAGCCTCCTATCTCGAGCTGGGGTAACTTTAGTTTGTTAACATGTTACAAATTACAGGGGCAACAGCCGCTTCCCGCACAAGCTGGTAGACTTCACCCATCACAACAGCAAGCTATTGCAAATGGTGCACCAATTCCACAGCGGATTCCCCAAACCGGCATGCCAAACGGACTTCCACCGGGGGCCAGACCTCAACCAAATGTTGCAATGCAGAATGGAAGCGTTCCAGTTGGTATTAACGGTGTATCGATGGGTGCCCGTGTGCATCCTCAAGGACGGATACCAGCACAGCAAATGACTAACGAGCAGCTTACGCAGCTCCGGAACATCCATCTCGCTAAACAAGCCGCCCAAGGCCAACCTGGGTATCCCCAAGGGCAGCTACCAGGAATGCCATCTGGATTTCCGGTCGGTACCAATGCCAATCAGCAGGCCGTAAAGGTTTTGATGCTCCAAGCTCAGCAGGCAGCATTAGGAGGACAAAAGATGGCAAATATTCCTAATGGACAAGCTGGATCGCCTAGGATGCAAAATCAGCCACTGAATCAGCAGCAGCAAGCAGCAGGTTAGTCAACTCCCCCTTTCGTAACCCCCGTTGTCCCCAAGCAGCTGACAGCTGTGTAAGTGGCAGGCAGGGGACAATTACAGCTAACAGCGGCGGAAATGACAGCTCTTGTGCAGCACCAGCACCCACATCTCCCTCAGGACCAAGTCGCCAAAGTCACTCAGCAACATATTGCAAACTACCATCAGCAGCTGAGCCAGAACATGGCTAGGTCTGCAAATGGAAATGGGCAAGGTGTACCAAACATGACCTCGCCTCAAACTAGTGCGCAGCTTCTGGCACGTGTACAGGCACAACAACAAGCAACCCAACAGGCACAAGCTAGAGCGGCAGCTGCCAACACAGGGCCAATGATCGGTGCAAATGGGCCAGTTGGGCCGGGGGCTAGTGTGGCGAGTAGGAGTGCTACACCGCAGCAACAACGATCTACAAGTGCACAGAGTCCTATGAGCGTACAACAGAGTCCAAGGCTAGGACAGGCAATGTTGGCCGGACAACAGCAGCAACAGCAGCAACAAGGGCAATAGAGAAGCGGAGTTTTTTCTTTCTTTTTTTGTTCGGGTCGTTCCAGAGGGTTGGTATTACTTTCTTGTAGTCTTTGTGGGATCTTCTGTCTTTTTGTTTCATTTTCCTCCGGGTCGTGGCTGCTTGGGTGGTTATTGTTTCTGTTTCTGTTTTTTGGTCTGGGTCTTTTTTTCTCTTCTACAACTACATTTTTTTATTTTTCCTCGGAAATTATTCTTTTATGCTCACTACTAAACTCTTTACTACTGTGTTTATTATTACTCCCTGTTTGTATCCACACCGTTTCCAGGCAGGGAGTCTTCTCGTTCTCTTCTCGGCGCCGTTTTCTTCACTATTCATTCTTTTCTTCCTATCCGCGTCGAGTGGACTGACCCTTTACGTTGGGTTTACCTGTCTATGAACTCGGTTGGTAAGAAAAAGTTGTAAGTAGGTTAACGTTGGGTAGTTTGGCTTTTATTTTCTTTGTTTTCCTTTTCCATTTCCTTTTTTTTTTTTGCTTTGAGGGTGATATGATACGGCTTCTAGTTTTGTTTTTCCTTTCCTCATTTGGTTTTTGTGGGAAAGAAGAGTTAAAGGGAATTTTTTCTGCTTTTGGGGTATCTGGATCCACGTGCTGGTAGGTTAGCCGATAGGGTCTCGATCTACTTGCCTTGCACTTTGTGGGAATTTAGGTTGTATTTAGGTTGTGCTTTATTAAAATTACAACCTAAACCTTGTGTCTGGTTCTCTTATCGTGATATTTTGAATCTGGGATAATATGTAGGTTCGGTAGGATTTGGGAACTAATGAATAGTACACTGAAGATATTCTCTGCTTTCTTTTTTTTAGCGATGAGTTGGGTTGGATTTCCGTTTTCTCTGAATGTTCAAGATATAAGTAGCCTAGCTATCGTCCGAGTGATACATAGTGGGTCACTCGACTAAGTACTATTGGTAGATTGTTTTCCCTATCAGTTGCGGCCACAGATTTGCTTGTATAGGATTCTATTTTGATTATCTATATTCTCTACGCTGAGGTAAAAGCAAGGGAATAGAAGTGTCTAATTATAGGTCTCAAGGGTCTCAGGTTGTACTATTTACGGGATAGTTCTTTACAGAAATTCCTTTTAATTACTGCTCTCTAAAAGCCTCGCTATTAAGGGAGAAGGCTGTATAATATCTTTGGTCTAACGCGAATCTTCTATGGAGCTAGGGGTCTTATGGTTAACGCAGGTGGTTTTAATATAATTTTATTTATTTATTAACCCAACCATATAAAATTCTATCATTACACACAGAGCCAACAATCCTCAAAGGCTATAGTCAACAGTAGATGTGCAATAAACTGAATACGTGTGTGTGTTACATGAAAGGGAAATAATATAGCTTTCTAATAGAAAGTTTGTCAATACGTGACAGTGATCTGTAGAAGATCTTGTGGTATCCTCCAACGAATCCCTCAAGTGTTCCTATCTATCCAAACGTTCGTCATTATAACATATATTAACGAAATATCCCAAAATAATAAGTCGCTGCTGCCACTAGAGACCGTAGTTACAGAAAGGTCACTGGACCTTGAGTACCAGCCATAATTCTCTGGGACTCATAATCGACTTGATACTCAGGAAGCCACGGATTCTGCATAGTGTTTTGTGGTTGTTGGTTTTGGAACCCGTAAGCGGCATATTGGTCGAACTGTGGCTGTTGGTTTTGTAAGATCTGTTGATGGAAGGGCTCTTGTCCTGGATATAGTGTATTTGGCATTTGCTGTAGTTGCTGGTACTGGTGCGGCTGTCTATATTCGCTTTGATAACCACCACATTGAACATCCTGTAAACACTGGTGTGGCGGTCTCTGGTTTAGCTGATTCTCAAAAGGAGCGCTATGTGCGGTAAACTGTTGGTAATATGGTGTATGATACTGTTCTGGAGTACCACCGCTAGGGATACTTTTGCTGCCGGGTTTAACATTACTTAGGGATCCGTAACCGCCAGGCTTGTCAAATGGTCGCTGTGGCGTATTATATTCTGAGTTTGTGACTGCTTCCGAGTTCAAGTTCCCGTAGTACCCACTAAGTAATGCTGGCTGACGCTGAGACTGGCGATACTCTGTCCTGAAGACGGGAGGAAAATCCGCAAGTCTAGCCGCATTGGCAGTCCTGATTCTTCCAGGCCCTCCTAGCGGGAAATTCACCGGGGAAAAGTTTCTTGGGTTGTAGTCTGATGGGGAGTTGTATGGTGGGGGAGACTCTGACTGGCGTGAATCACTGTACATGCTCAAGGCTCCAAACTGGCTGCTCAATGAAGAAGGGTTGGTGTTTGGGTAGCTAGACGGGGCTTTAGGGTACTGATACTGTTGGGGGTACTGCTGGTAAATCACCTCGGGCGGTGAAGTGCTGTTGACCGATGGGGTAGATGTATCCTCAGGTAGAATCTCTTGGGGTTGTCCGTTAGGTGGATAGGGGTGTTCATAGGAATTTCTCATAGGCGTCCCGGAAACATAAGAGCTTTGCGGCTGGATGTCAACAGATTTAGGCCTCCGGATAGGCTCAGGATCTTGTGTGAGATTCTTTGGGTGAAAATGCTTTGCAGTAGGAGATGGCTGAAATTCTTTTGCCAATCCTGACGCTTTTAATAAAGGTTCCGATGCTCTCCGGTATTGAAAGTCCCGGGGTTGGTTATGAGGATTCTGGGAATTTTGATTATTGGATCGAACTCCTGGAGTATTGCCAGATAATTGTGTGACACGCGATCCCATAGTAGGCTTGGGACCGTTAATATATGCTGGGATTAGCGGGCGTTGCTCATTGGTGATAGTAGTAGCCTTTTTCGTGTATTTTGGATCTTCTGGAAAGATATGGCGAATAATTGGACGTTTTCTCTGACCCAGATGAGGAAACTTTGGCAAATCATCCTCCCATCTGTTCCCATGGTTACCTCCCTTTTTTAACCCAGCGCGTTCACGCTTGCGGACTTGAAGCGGGGGAGTTTTCGGCCGAAAATACTCGATCTCTGTTGATGTGTTAGTAAATTTTAAGTGTATCGATGATCGATGAACTCAGTAAGAAAAACCATGGAATAAATACCTGGATCAAATGGCATCAGCCATCCATGTTTCCCTTTGTCTTCCCAGAACTTCATGTACTTCTTGCAATCAAAATTCGTTTCCTCAAAGTCTTTACCGACACATACCCATCCGGGGCGCTCATCACCTGGGTTAGCAAATATGTGGAGACGACGTTGGCCCTGAGAGAAGTTCTCGATGATCTTTGAGAGGAGAGATGATTTTGGTGTTTCCGAGCCGTCACAAATAATCACATCTGTATTGACATTGCAATGGATTAGATGTGAATCATAGGTCCTAGGGATTTTAGGGCTAAAGTTAGTAAATAGGAATAAGTAGTATATAAAATATGTATGAAGTGAGAAACTAACCTTTTTGCTGTGCCCTTAACACCCACTAAACACCACTCGACCCCCCTACGGAGAACACCCATCCCAGTAGGTTTAGTCGAGTGCTGTGAATCATCATACGGGAGGGGCTCCCCAATATTCTTCCAACCTCCATTGGTAGTTTTCATCCACCCAATGCATTCAACCTTTCTAAAGCCGAATCTTCCCAAAATGCGTCTGCCTTCAACCATATTTTCAGTAGTCCCGACCCACAAGAACAGCCAACCAGGACGTCCTGCCAGACTCTCCATCGGCAGCTCATTTATGTCTTTTCTGACTTTACTAGTATTTGATACCTTCTTGACTGTGGCGTGGAGAAATTCGCCTACCGAGGGATTACGGTGGTCTTTAAACCCTAGGAAACTATTTAGTCGACCCTTTTTAGATTTTAAATTCGGCTCAGGGCTAGAATCCGGAGTAACTGTATCTTCCTCGACACCCTCTTCAGTGCTCTGATAGAGGTCTTCAGGTGCATTAGTGAGGTCGAGTAATATCACATCAAAATGCGGTGCTCGTGGATCAAATCTAGACTGTTGCTGTTCTTGCTGGGTTCCATGACGGTTATTTGTGCTAGGATTGCCGCCAGCAGGAACAGCTACTGGTGCACTGCTCCTGTCTTGTCCATTCACACGGGTATTATTGCGGGATCTCGGGGGACCGTTGCCGCATGCTTCTAGAACATCAACGATCGAAGTAAGGTCTACCATATCCCACTTCACAACTAGGGGTTCGTGAGCATTAAGCATATATTGCTCGCGTTTCATTCTATCCAGGTGGCGTAAACGCCCGTAGCCTTGCGATGGCTCCGTTGGATGGCAAATTGCATTTGCCGGCGACCACAAATTTAGAGTCACATTCTGGTTTTTAAGGTTGTTCTTGTGAGCCTGAGGTAGTACTGGTGATGCATGCTGTGTAGTAAGGTGGCTAGTAAAGTCTATGAGACTGGGGCGTCGTAGAGGCGAGGGTAAAGGTGATTGAAGTTGCGGGGCGGAAGGTAATAATTGATTTATACTTGCAGCAGTGACAGTGATTTCCGGAAGTGAAAGCTCATCTTGGGAAACATCTTTAGGAGATCGTGAGGCCATCTTTAATAGCTTCTTCTGAGCTTTAGGAGGAGTGAGCGGTGATGATATGAGAAAGGGATGAAGTATGTAGAAGGGGAGAGAAGGGTTTATAAACTGTTGTCTCTTTCATTCTATTTCAAGTGTGTTCTAGATCAGAAATAGCGGGGTCAAAGATATTTTTTCGACTTTAGGGGGCTCTAATACTAAAATCTTCCGTATCGGAGTCTAGCCCTATTTACTGACTGCCAACACAAGTGGAGTTCGCTATCTAGGAAGTCATTGTATACCTCAGAGATAATAATAGTTGATTTTATATCCCGTGGAGTAAAAGGGAAGCATCATCTCATTGATCTAGGCGATGTTTATTAATTGCTTAAAGGTAAGGGTACCTTTCTTTTGCCATTGCGGTGATAGAATTAAAAATCTATGCTCTGGAATAAAGTTTCTAGAATTTTCTTGATGTAACATCCTCCTATCGCAATGTATATAACAGAAATATTTAATAATCATATATTCTCACTCGCTATTTGACGCTAACTAATATTTACCACTTTGTCTGTTATCAATAAGGTAATATTAGTATGAAATAGCGCTTAAAAAGTCAGGTCATAGGGGGTAAAAACGGTGTGAAATTCATTCTTTTGATCGGATCCTATAGACTAGTCTCGTTCCCAGCCCCAATGGTTGCTTTTGCTGCGCAGCTACCGTAGGGTCTGGTGTGCTAACCTCTCCGAACTTGCCCAGTTCGCATTTCGGACATATTTTGGCTCGGGGGCTCTCGGGGGCTCTCGGGGTATAATTGGTACTTAGGTTTGTATGGAGCCAGCACGTAAACCTAAGTACCTATAAAAGCTTCGAGCCATCTAGAAGAGCCCCCGAACTAGCTGAAAAACCCCGACAGGCCGGGGTCTTTCGGAGGTTCTCGGAGTGTTACCTGGTACTTAGGAATGTATGGCAGCTCCACACAATCCTAAGTACCTTCGGAGGCTATAAAAGGCCCCGAGCCTCTGAAAGCCCCCGAGCTTCGCGGAGGTTTTCGGGGGTAGCTCCGAAAGATTTCGGGACTTTACTGCTCCAGACCCTACGGTGACGCAGCAAGCTGCGCCGTAGGGGATGGGCACGAGACTACCTATAGACCAAATTAACACTCTTACGTGTAGTTATTCTAGAAAATAGTAAAACTCCGGATGGTTTGGCTAGGGCATGTAGAATAGCGGCAAACGTTTAAACAATTTTGTGCTATTGACTGTAAAGTACTGTGTATAATCCTTTATGTAGTTAACTAGTTAATCTGTTTTTTTGGGTCAATCCTTCCAAGTAGCTGATAGCACGCATACTTATTCAACGTACCCAATCCCTAGAGACCCCTGGTTATGAGCCAAACTTGGGTGAATTAAGAACGTAAGGAAAAAAAACACCATAGCTAACAACGAGCAGATAGATGTGGGAAAATACCGACGCTCAGTAGTCCTCCTTGAGAAATTGGATATCCTTTTCTATGATACCTCGGACTAGAAGAGTAAGGATCGAATATAATTAGAGCTTCTCTTATATTTGATAGGTATTACACTTATGTAGATATAATGTTTACACGCGGTGTTACGGGGTCGTAAGAAGCCGGGGGAGAAACAACGTAAATAGTGTAAGGAGAATACAAAAATTCCACCGTAATCACGTCACTCAGCAGCAACCTGGCTTAGGAGTAAAGTTTATGTGTTTACCGGTATATTCACCGAACAATATCTTCTCAAACGTTTTATAAGCACTTTTGATACAAATAGACGAACATAATGAAGACGGAGAGAATATTTCACAATTTAATCACAGAACACGATAGAGGCAAGAAGAACTTTTTACAAAATATAATTATATTGATAAACTAAATTTTCTACCGAAAACAAAAAAAAAACAAGGAATTACTGGACCACTTACCTTCCAATCGTTGTGCAGCAGAACACAACCAGTCACGGTGCTACCAAGAGAGAGAGAGAAAGGAAGAAGAGAAAGAAGAACATACCATATATCCCCTCGGGTAACAAACGCTCGCGCAAGACTCAAAGTTTAAACCGTCATTTGAACACTACATCCCCAATGTGACAAAAACTGCAGCTTAAGCCCTCCTTTGGTTTCCCCAGAATCCCGTTATGCCAACCCAACGTAACCAACAAACAGCAACTCCGGCAGCGTGAGCAGCAAAAGATCAATCATACAGGGCTTCATCAAGTTGCAGGGGCATCAACAGGACTTATCATCCAAAAGAGAACTAATTACCACACCAACCAACCTTCGTCACTGCCGCCAGCGTCCAACCTCGTAAAGAGGCTGCAAGGCGTTTTATTTACTGGAGGAAAAAGAGACGTTAGTTTGTGTTTCCTAAGAGTTGTAAACTCTTGTTAGCACAGTGACTGTATTGTGTTGCTGCACGAACGATGCTGGTCTAGAGACACAGCAGTGGTTCGCAATGTAGAGGCTGTAAATTAACAGATCTTTCGATCGAATGGATAGTTAGCAGAGTTCAATGAAGAAGGAAAGTAGGATGAGAACGAAACAAATGAGAAAACCGAGGAGAGGGGGATGGAAAGATGATAAAACAGGAAGAAAGAGACAAGGGAAAGACTTAATATAACTTACTACGTCAATAGGGACGAACGAAACAAGAAGGAGCAGGAAGGTATCCAGCGGTAGGAAGGAAGGAAACAGAAAAGAGGCAAGAGGGAGAAGAAATGGTGATGGGTGATGGAATAGAAAGTCGCGAAGAAGGTGGGAAAGATGGGTGATGGGATTAAGAGGAGAGAGAGAGGAAGAGAAGGATAGGTGGGAGAATGGGTGTATTTATGATAAACGAGGTCCCCCGCCAAGTTAACGGAAAAGTACCCACCAAGGGCCCCAATACTATTACTCTTGGTCCAAACCCCTATGAGATTCCCCTTGGAATTTCTTTGCCGGCTCCAAACCGGTTCTCTGCCGATTTTACCCCACCCCCCATGCTCCGTGCTTACCGTATAAAAACGATATATCACCTAATTTTAATCAGTATCTGATGGTGTAGCATAAGATAGTACTAGGGAGGGAGAAAATTACGGGGAAAACAAGGGTGCGAGGGCATCTAGCAGAAGAGTATGACGAATAAGTGCGAGGATAAGGTGAGAGGTAGAGAAATGTCTGCACCAAAGGTGGGCAGGAAAAAGATAAGATAAAGCAGTTCTTGTGGGCAAAGAACAGATGAGTTAAAAGAATTGACTGTTGGGGATTTTTAGAGACGTAAGTATGTATAGCTAACACACACGAAAGGCACTTGCCTTCTCACTACTGCAGAATCGTATGAGACTGGCGATACCCTGCACCCCTAGTAGTAATATACTCGTATGTTATGGGGGGCTGCGAAAGTCTTTGGTAAGGTCATTGTCGCCATTCTATGTAGGAGAAAAGAATGGTGGAAAGAAATGGAAAGAAACTAATAATACGTATACATACAATTACTACCCTACTAAGGCCTTGAGAAGCTCTAAGAAGATCACCCTGTCTTCTGTTGCTGCCTGTAAGTATCTTCCACTTGTAAGTGTAAGTATCGGGCTACTGTGTATGTTCTTTGACCCCATAGTTAACTCTAGAAGCCCCCCTCATAGGAGATTTCCCTGCAGCCGCGTCTTACTCGCCACTCTGATACTTGGTAATCCAAGCAGACACCGATTTATATCGCCCTATGATGATTTTTAACCCAAACCGAATCCCCATACAAACCAATCTCATAAAGTTGAGGAAACCCGAGATATTTCCCAGAACGTTGTGAGTTTATAGGGCTAGGGCTTACGTTCTTCTCATGTAGGTTAGTCCCATAGCTGTGCTCCACCATACAACACCAGAGGACAAAGCCAATAACCGCTGCACGTATCTTACGGCAGATGAACCTGCTACCGGGATGGAAAGGCTGACTGCTCCTCTAGCCGCATCTGCACCCGCACATACTACTGGCCAGAGATAAAGCTGTCTTGGCTGGTCTTGGCGGCGCTGCCCGATCAGACACCATGCCGAGGGGGCTTCGAGTTCGCGGATCGGTGAGGTCCGAGACGAATGCCGACCTAGAAAAGAAATACCGTTCGGTTATCCGAAGAGTACATGGGAGTGAGTTGTTCGATTGGCTCTACCTGTAGTAGGCAAGCTCGGTATGTCTTCTCGAGTGCCTTGTACTCGTGGAGGTCTGCCTTGTCCTGCCTGAGACAGAGGGTTCCCTCAATGTATAATAGTAGTTACGTAACTTTAAAGTAAAAAGTGTACAAAAGAACGCAAGGTCTCGAAGAGAGCTTTACGAATTGTGTATGTTATAGCGTCTTTGACAGCTAATGATATCAGAGAGTACAATGATGCCCAATAATCGCTATGGAATACATGTAGTTCTAAATCCCTCATGTGCTGGTATTTATATAGTATATTCCTAAATATAAATTCCATGCATTGAGAAGCCGCAAATACATCCAGGTGCTGTGTTCATAGGGCCTCTGCCTCGCGGACCACAGTACCCTACACGGATCCAATCAACATCCGATCCTACAGAGATTTTGCTATTTTTGTGGTAAATCAATGTGTGGTATTGGTGGGATAGAGATGTCCAAAGAACATCCTAGGAGTCTCAATGGATGATTCTCTTAGCCTTGTAAGGTTAACTTTAGGTCATACGCTACTAGGCTCGCTACCAAGGAAACATACGTTGGCTTTGTTGTAGCCCAGTTTTCAATGGCCCTTATCTGCCAATGTTGACAGTGAGGATTTTCAACTACTAGCAAATGATAAAATACCGCTGTATGTAGAGTTATGTCATTCAGAACCTGCCTGCAGAAAAGTGTTACTTGAAAGTACATCTCTTGCAATCTCACTTTGGGAGACCGAGATGCAGCCCTTCAAGGCACGTTTTGTCTCTTATGAGTATCAGCCTATGTTGATCGTTGCCACGCGTTGGTACCATTTGTACGGTGTACCTGGCGCTCTGCTAGGCTGTGTAAATAATATTCACTCTAAGTAAGTAATGACTAGCGCGTAGGATATCGATACCGATAGCTAGCCCCGTGAAAGATCTACTCAAGATACTTATGTAAGTAGGACAACGATAGCACATACATTACCACCGGACTCGAAGTCATCATAGCCATATGCCCACCCCCCACCAGGCCTAGTTAGGTACTGTGGAGCACGCTATGCGATAGGCGCTAGTTGATAGATAGATAGCTAGATTACCTGTAACCTCTTAGACAATGCATCATCATCGGTTACACCCAGCTTCTAGTATACGAACAGAAGCGAGCCACAGTACCCAGCCTACCACTAATAATATTAAACCCCCCCAAGGTGTATGTACCCCATCACTCCGAAGTATGACGAGGCAGGACCTCAACGCGCCTCGTGCAATATTGCCCAAACGAGAAATGTACCCATCAAGAACGCGACACCGAAAAAACAAAGACGAACCTAAACCCCAGCATGCGTATTGTAACACCAGCGTTGTAACACCATCTAGCGCAGCCCCTTCTACTATACCCGCGCAACGCCTTACAAGACTCTTACCACCCGTTACGAGTCACAACACCCGACAGGAGCAGCCACGAGAATAGGTTAACTTTGTACACCCACAAACGTCGGTGTATTACCATGTGCGACTTGATCATCACGCGTTAACAAAGCAGCGGTAGGTACCTCTAATCTTATACTGCGCCTCAACTAAACCCTCCCCTGTAGTAATAGCAGAGTAGAACTAAGCCGGGGCGAATGGCGTATATGTTATTATTACTAGTAATCTGAACGCGCCTACCCGTTGCGTGTAGAGAGAGAGCAGCGATTATAAGCCCCAATTAGCTCGAAGATCACCCTCCCCCGCCGCGGACCTTTCGATTCGAAGAAAAAATCACCTAACTACTAGATAACGAAATCACCTTCCCTTATCAGCTATACCCCGTCTCGTCGATTTAGGGTGAAATTCGCCATATCCCCAGCTCACGTGTTAGCACGCGAATTGTGGCGCTAGCAACCTCAGATAGGAACAAGGTGGCTTCAACGCTGTATTTAACTGGACCTCAGGTCCGTGACCTGACCATCATCAATCCACACCTGTTGACCTGGTTTTGGCTCGAGAGAACAGAACGCCCAACAGCACCCAAGGGAGAGAGTGAGGAGAGAGTATAGTAAGTGTGCTCTGTACTTTATAGTGAGGGGAGAAGATGAATCAGATGATGTCACCAGGGTAAGGGTTACCACCTCGGCTAGTACTAATGCAACTAATAATACTCTAGAGAAAGTCTCGGCGATAAGCCCGGACCAACGATAATCAAAACAGTACTGCAGAGCCTTCCCCCCCGCAGCCTGCCTTGCGGGGAGTCCTTTCCGAAAAAGAAATATCCCCCGTGCAGATACATGCAGGTCCTTGTTGGCGATTGCAGCATCCCTTCCCCCACACCAATGTGTAGATACGTAATTCTGAGACCTACTAGTTATGGTTATCTGTCGGGTACTGTTTAAAAGGGTTGGTATTTCCTCTTCCTCTCCCGTCGTCCCCATCCATCCCTCGCCTCGTCTTCGTCTTTGAACACGAGTAGTGTTCGTAGCTTTTTATACACTAGCTTGGTTAGAAGGACGTTATTAAAAAAGAAATGAGGACTTCAGGTGTTTTAGTCCCGCTTATGCTACTTGGACGGGCTGTGGCAAGTCCAGTGCACGGATTGAAGCATGATGATAATGGCGCTGTGGCATCGGAGGTAGAGGTGTGTAGCAAGATTGGTGTTGAGCTGATGAAAGAGGGGGGGAATGCCGTAGATGCTGTAAGTCGCATCGAAACTCCCCCGGAGAGCCGAAATAGCTCAATTAACTGACTTTGCTTTCTTGGGAGCTGTAGATGGTAGGTACAGTATTCTGTATCGGCACTATTGGTGAGTATTCCCTTCTATCACTCAAAGTATCGCAGAACTAACACCTCCGGGAGGAAATAGCCATGTACCACAGCGGGTAAGCTCCCCCCCAACTCATTCTCCCCAGCAACACTAACACCCCACAGAATCGGCGGCGGTGGTTTCGCGCTCGTCCACACCGCCAATGGAACCTACGACTTCATCGACTTCCGTGAAGAAGCACCTGCCGCATCCACTGAAGACATGTACACGAACAAAACCCAACTAAGTCTCACTGGCGGGCTCGCATCAGGCATACCCGGTGAGCTCCGCGGACTATCCGAGCTACACACGCTCTACGGCACACTTCCGTGGAAAAACATTCTCTCACCCTCAATCAAGCTCGCGCGGTACGGATTCCGCGTGAGCGAGGACCTGGTATCATACATGAACTCGGGGTCGTACGGGTTCCTGGTGACGGACCCTTCCTGGGCGCTGGATTTCGCGCCTAATGGGACGAGGGTGGGTTTGGGTGATACAATGTATCGGAGACGGTATGCGGATACCCTGGAGGCGATTGCGCGTAGTGGTGTTGAGGCGTTCTATACTGGACCTATTGCGAATGCGACGATCCAGAAGTTGAAGAGTACCGGTGGAGCGATGACATTGCAGGACTTGGAGGAGTATCAGGTTGTCCATAGGACGCCGGTCGAGATTGAGTATAAAGGGTTGAAGCTGACGAGCTGTTCTGCGCCGAGTGGGGGCCCGGTTGTCGCTAGTACCTTGAATGTCTGGCAGGGCTTCGGGAATGCATCGGTGGACTTGAATGCTCATCGGTTGGTGGAGAGTATGAAGTTTGCTTATGGACAGGTTTGTATTCTGGGGGCTTTCCGCAGTGAGAGATGATGGCTGATTGTGAGTAGAGAACGCAATTGGGAGACCCCTCCTTCCAGGCTGGACTCGAGGCGTACCAGAAGAGTATGCTCAGCTCTGAAGTCGCAGATGAGATCCGTGGGAAAATCAGCGATTATACAGTCCTGAATCTCAGCGATTACGACCCCAAAGGTCTAGAAAGTCTAGAAACGTATAACTCCCTTCAACCTCAGAGTATGTATATAAACTAACCGTCCCCTTACCACAGACCAGGAACATCACACATAGTCTCAATCGATAAATTCGGAAACGCAGTCACCCTCACCACCACCATCAACTTGATATTCGGCAGCCAAGTCATGATCCCCGAAACCGGCATAATCATGAACAACCAAATGAACGGTCAGTCCTCTCTCTCCAAATACCAATACCGATACTAACCACAACACGTTACCACAGACTTCAGCATCCCCGGCTCCAGTAACGCATTCGGCTACATCCCCTCCGAAGCAAACTACATCCGCCCCGGCAAACGCCCACTCTCATCCATGTCCCCAACCATGCTCGAGAACCCCGACGGAACCCTCAACTTCGTCATCGGCTCGGCAGGCGGTTCACGTATCATCACGGCCACCATCCAGAACATCATCCATGTCATTGACGAGGGACTAAGCCCATGTATGCATCCTGACTCCTCCTTTATTAAAATACAATACACTAACAGAATCAATAGACGAAGCGTTGGCTCGTCCCCGCTTGCATAATCAGTTAGTCCCGAATACAACCGCCTTTGAGTACGCGTATGATAATACTACGGTGGAGGCCCTGAAGAGCCGTGGGCAGATCCCTGTATGGGTTGCTCCAGGACAGAGTACCGCACAGGGACTTAGGAGGTTGCTGAACGGCACGTTTGAGGCCGCGGGCGAACCGAGGCAGAAGAATTCGGGTGGGGTGGCGTTTTAATGAGTTTTTGGAATGTATTTTGGTGGAATATATCCTGTTTGGTTGGAGAGGGGGGTTCTATTGTATGACTTTGATGTACGTATTTAATAATATGAGTAAGGTAAATATGGAAAATTGTGAGGGTTGTGTGTTTGACGAGTGATGGGTTGTGATGTGGGTGAGAGGATGTGTTGTGCATAGAGTGGTTTGGAAGGCTGGTAGGGGGGCTTTTGGACTACTACTGTTAATTGATTCCCGGTATGTATGATACAAGTGCTGTTTATATGAATATGTAATTAAAGTCCCACAAACACCTATTACAATAGACTAATATCCTAGAAGATATCGCCGTGCTCTATATAACTTTTATATAATTCAAGCTATAGTAGACCATAAGAGGTATAGCCTCTCCCAGTACATTATTCGGCATTCCTCTAGATACTATGATTGGCGGTGGGTCCAAGGAAACCCAGGTTATTTAATAGTTCGCTACTAGCGGGAATAGGTTACAGCCATCCCTAGAGTTGGGGGGTAAAAGTACAACACCCCTTCAACCTACACAACCTACTCTACCTGGCTAATCCACTTCCTACCACTAGCTATACCTAATATCTTATTACCCAGCGGGTAAAATATACATGCGGTCGAAACAAGCCTCAGAAGCCGAATGAACGCCAAGCCTCGAGCACTAATACCGAACCGTAACTTTATATCTACCCAAGGCTGCAACCTCCATATTACTGTGGTTCTATCAGCTGTGTCGCTGCCGAGTCAATTCAGTCAGCACCTTGAAGCTATAGTGAGAACACGAACAACTCTTGTAGTGCAAGTGATTAATTAGCGCACCTCATCATACGAATATTGAAGAATCCCGCATAGAATCCCGCCTCGTATCTCAATAGTCGTTAGATACCAGCCCTGCAGTAGTTACCTGGTACACAAGCAGTGATACTATTTTTAACCGCAGAAGCAGGATTCAATACCCGACAAGGATCACACCAGATAGAGGCGCGCGTCAGCCAAGGCAGATACAGCTTCAATTAAGCGACACTCAACAAGCTGTCTTCAAAAAGCAAGGAAACAACACACTATTGGGCATTCCACTCAAAAAAAAAAGGTATAAATGATTCACTCACCACTTAAAACTTTCTACCCATACTATAGATCCAACAAAGCCTTTCAATATGCGGACCGTATTATTTGTACTGTTAGCAATTACTGCACTCACGAGCGCCCAAGAGGCTGACAGCACCTCATACACAAACACAGACACATTCGAGACCATAATGCTAGATGAACATAACAAGTTCCGTCTCGAACATGATGCAGCGCCACTAACGTGGAACGACACACTTGCAGACTTTGCAGACGCACATAACCAAGACTGCGTTTTCGAGCATTCTGTAAAGTTCTACCCTCCCTTCTCCCTCCCTCCCCTAGCGTGTAACCTCCCGCCTTACTAATCCCTGTCTGTATGTATGTACAGAACAGCACCCCCGGGTATGGCGAGAACCTCGCTGCAGGGTACGAGAACGCAACAGCTGTAGTTGACGCCTGGGCCGACGAGCGCGAGGAGTATAATTTCGAGGATCAGAGCTCTCCGTCGGCTGGTACGGGACATTTCACGCAGATGGTCTGGAACACGACGAGACAAGTAGGGTGTGCAGCGAAAGAGTGCGTGGGTATATTGACTGAGGGTGTTTCTGGGTGGTAGGTTCTGTAATTTTTTTTTTTTTTCTTTCTTTCTGTTTTTACCTTGTTTTTTTATTCATCCTAGTGATGGTGTGGGGTGTTGATGTGGATGTATAGGTATGTTACTTGCGAGTATTACCCGGTTGGGAATGTGGTGGGGGAGTACGACGCGCATGTGAATCAAGGTACGTATAGTGCAGGGGATAGGAAATCCCCGAGTGGGCTGTTTGTTGGGTGTATGGTTATTGTAGGTGTGTACTTGGTTTTGTAGTCTTGATATTAGGCTGCGGGAGAGGTGTTCTGGAGTAATTTATTTAAACTTGTATTTTAGTAAAATAGAACAAACTACCGAATGATTAGTTATGAAGCTGTATGATTGGAACTACACCGACGCAACGTTACTAAAGTACTACCTAGTCTCGGGTAAACGAAACTCCGCCCATCACCGGGTCTTGGCACTTACCGCCAACCTCAACCCAGCGTACACCGGACGACATCATCTACAAACTGCTCAAAATCAACTCCCCCCCCAAAAAAGGAATACCCTCCACTTAACTATATCACCAGTGAGTTCATACAATACGAGCAGGTCTCGTCATGTTCGGTTCAGAGTTTGATTCAAAAAGAGCCCTTCTCGATGATAATGAATCTGCTGAGGATGGGCAGGCCTATTCAGATGATGGATACTCTATTCGCGAGTCCTTCGAGGAACCTCCTAGTGAGAAGTATGCGGATGAGAAAGGGGACTCATACCATGGAAAGAGACGGTCCAGGAGGCCATTCGCTGTCTATGTCATTCTCTTCGTTAGTGGATTACTGATATTCAATATACTCGCTCCTCGAGACTTCTATGCCCATCGGCTTAGGAGACCCTGTTCGGGCGCAAAGCATAGGATCCAGGGTACTGGGGGTGGTAAGCCTGCTCCCTTGGACGTATTTCAGGTCTACCCGCCTGTTAGAGTTGGTGAGGGATTTCTCCCGGGGGTGGTGCATGGCAAGGAATGCAGCGTGGTTATAATGGAGCATGTGTTTGGGTGGAGTTATGGGAAGCCTTTCGTTGGTGAGTGCTATCAGCTATTTAGTATAATTTCTGTGCTGATTCTGGGTGCAGGAAATTATACACCACCGCAGTGTGAATGGACCCATGTGTTGTTTAACCTTACTATGACTTCTAAGGGGAGACAGTTTGATAGACTAGCGATGCTATTTCTGGGGGATGTTGAGGTGTTTAGGACGAGTACGGCAGAGCCAACAGCGGATGGGATTGTGTTTAAGTATGTTCTGACCTATGTCTCGAGGTGGCAAAATCTTAATTCTTTGATCCGGAATTTAGCTATGTAAAGGACATGACAGCGTACACCTCGCTCCTCAGGAAGAAACAACAGATCATTTTTGATCTCGGGAATCTGGTAGACGATAGATATACCGGCTCCTTCAACGCAACTCTCACAGCAACCTTCTACACCCCTCCACCTCGCGCTCCGGCATCCGCCCATCCCCCTGCACATGCAGTTCTTCCGATATCATCTCATAATTCGGCCCAAAACCAGCCTTCATACTACTCTCTCCCCCGAGACAGAGCTAAAGAAAAGGTTACATTCCCTCGTAACACAATCCGTGCAACCGTGTCTATTTCAGCTTCTGGGAATGGAGAGGAGGAGTTCTGGTATACGAATGTTCCATCAGGATTTACCGAAACATTTGGCGCCGAAAACCGTCTCCCGGGGGCGTCATCATTCCGGGAGATTCAGCTGCTCATTAACGGTGAGACTGTGGGTGTTGCATGGCCATTTGCGACAATCTATACAGGTGGGATTAACCCGGGTCTGTGGCGCCCTATTGTGGGGATCGCAGCATACGACGTGCCGGAATATGAGATTGATATTACACCACATCTACCACTAGTTCTAGGCCGCGAGGGAAATGTCTTTGAGATTAAAGTCATCGGGTGGGACCCTTACCCACTCGGAGAGAAGATTGGGTCCGACTGGATTGTCTCTGGTCGTATCTTTATCTGGACTGACCCTGACGAAAGTTGGACTACAACTGGTGCTATCCATAATAAATTAGTCTCCGATACCAGGTTCGGGTTTGCAAATACACTCACAACCGAGGATGATGGCGCGAGAAACTCATCCCTTGAGCTCTCACTCACAGCACAGCGCTCATTATCAGTCACATCAACAATCTTCACCTCTTCCGGCCCGAAGCTAGTATCCTGGACTCAGGGATTGAGTTACAAAAACAAAAATATACTCTCTGCGAATGGCACGAACCAAAAAGTATTCCAGGTCACTCAGGGCACAAGTGCCGGTATTGGTACCGATACAAGCACCTTCCGCTGGCCACTTAGTGTTAAAACCTCTTATAAAGTCGACCCAGAGCACGGGAATTTCACTATTCACGCCTCGATTGACCGTGGCGTTGAAGAGTCAGGTTATAAGTCAGGTACATTCTCTAAGAACGGGGGAAGTTTGCACACACACCAGCATGGAGCTGCTGTGTTTGTTAGTGGAGGCTATGCGAAGGGGGTGACGGAGCAGAGCATGGGGTTTTTGGGTGTGCCGGTGCATGGCGAGGGTGTGGGGAGCTACGAGAGATTTGTCAAGGCTGAAGCTGGCAAGGTAGTACGGGATAAAGAGGTGATTAATGGGCACGTTGTTGAGAAAGGGATGGAAATGGAGGGCCCGTTAGTCGAGGGTGGATCAGAAGAGATGGTGTGGGTAGGGGATGGGAGAAGTGTTAGGGATATATTGGGTAGAGGGCCAGCTTAGTGGAGCAAAATTTTACTTTTCTGGTGGGTTCTAGGCGTATTAACGGTGAGGATTTACGGGATATGCGGATCAGAAATTAGGAATGGTAAGAAATGGGTTTTGTACGGTATCAATATGCAGGTTGATTCTGGATAAAGAGTCTTTTTTTGGTCTAGTATCGGTGGACTTGATGTATTCTTACTGTGTATGGGTTCTTGGGTGCAATATTATTTCTCTCTGCAAGACTTTATGACTCGGGTTAGTCCCATGTTGAAGCATTACTGAATTTGTGCGTGTTCGCGGACTACTCCAACACCTCACTAATCTACTCTATCACCAGACCCATTAAGCCCTTTGAGTTACAGTTCTTGCAGAGAAGACAATGACAACGGAGTATAACACCCGCTATGTGTACTAAAGACTATCACGACTATTACTAAGTGGTCTCGCTTGACTTCGCTATGCAGGAACAGTAAGTGACATCATGACTGCAGTCAAACCCAGCCAATTACTAAGTTCAGTATAACCCAATACCAAACCAAGTATCTCCAGGCTTATGTAATAACCGCAAGCAGTACTGCAGAATAGAGCACAATAGTGATAGGATACCAGATACTAGCACATCAACCCTACATCTAGGATATATAAACTATGAACCAATAAATACAAAGCTAGCTACCGAGTGATAATCCATGAACTCACAACACACCAAATTCAAAAGACAAATCAAGTCCAATTGTGTTATAAAAAATATATAGATACAGTGAACACATAAACAAGCAGACTAGCTGATTGATGGAGAAAAAAAGGGGAAAATGTCCCAAGGATATATATACAGAGAAAGAAAAGATAAATATATAAATAAATAAAAACTCCGACTTTTGTACGTACCGCGACCCCAAACCATAACGAGGAAGCTAAAAAAGAGAACATAATAAAAACCAATCTAACTACCAACCCACCAGGGGAGAAAGAGAGAGAGAGAGAAGAGAGAAAGAGAAAGAGGAGAGTGTTGTTTTTTAAACAGCCGCACGATGAGCGTGGTACCTATGTCTTCCGTGGTGTCCGTGGCCGTAGCCGTTACCGCGGGTACGGGTAGGTGCAGGCTCCTCACCAGAATCCTCTGCATCATCGCTTCCAGTCTGCTCCGGTGCAGGAACAGCGCTAGTTGTTGATGTGATAGTGATGAGTGTTGTTGCCGTTGTGACGGTGTATCGTCCCCTAGTGCGTGTTGTTGTAGGGGCGGCATCTGGAGCGGTAGTAGCTCTCACAGTTGTTTTAGTAGAAGTAGGAGCTTCTTCTTCTTCCTCGTCTGGAGTAGAGGGTGCGGTAGTGGGGTTGGTTCCGGCTACGGTGGTCTCGTCTGCTGGCGCGTCGGCTGTGGGAGCGGCGTAGACGGAGGTGGGCTTTGTTGCAGCGGCGGAAGTAGAAGGTGAGGAAGAGCCTGAAGAACCTGAAGAGCCACCTGCCATAGGTGCTGGGCCTGGCACGGTGTAGTCGCTGTATTTACCGTTGGGGGAGTTCCAGATATCAAAGATGAGCCCTGGAGAGGCCATAGTGAGGTATCCTGGAATACTAACAGTATCAGGGTTTGTTCCAGAGGTTCCTTCAACTGTTACTTGAACGCATCTAGTATTTGTTAGTTTTAACTATTCTCAACTATAGGTAAAAGAAAACTCACCCAACATAGAACTGAGGTTGTTCCTCTCCACCCATACTAGCCGGTCCAGCATTATTCAACGTCAACATCTCAGCCCTGAGTAGATAATCACCAGGCTCAATATTAGCCGGCACAACGCCTGGTTGCGGCGCATTAGCCTCTCTAATACGATCCGTACAGAAAACACCATCGGCGTCCAACCCGTCCTCCGAGACCTTGAACCACCCATCACCGACACCGTCGGCGTTAGAAGAGTCTGTGACCTTCTTCATGTAGATTGCGCAAGGACCTTTATGGGAGTCGTCTGTCACGCCGACGGGGATTGATCCGTCCTTGAGAGGGTAGTCTGCCGGAGCGACGTTTGGGTCTGTACGCCATTCGAAACCGATCGCGTCCCCGGCTTGGACGACGCATTTGTTGGAGGCGGTGCTTCTTACGGTGTTGCAGGCCATGGCGTCGCTTTGGATGTCGGTGATGGGGTTGGTGCTGCTGGCTTGTCGGACGCAGCTTTTGTCGGCGACACCGTTGATGTGGAAGTGTGTGACTATGTTGTGTGCGAGTGTGGTGCTCGCGAGAGCGAGGAGGGAGAATGTGAATTTCATTGTGTGTGTGCGTTGTGTGCGTAAAGGTTGTTTTTTTGTTCGTTTCTTGGTTGGTGAAGACCAGTTCAGATATATATATATTGGGAGTGAGTGGATAAAAAGGTCTCGTCAAGAGGTAACCTTTTTTTTTTTTCAAGATGAAAATAAAAAGAGAAAGAGGGAGTGTGTGTTTTGATCTGCCCACTGGGTGAAGAACTGAGTAGTATTGAACACGAAGGGAGGGGGGGGATTCACGAATATTTGTATTGCACCCCCATCTAGTGTGTTACACTTCCTGATTAAAGTTGATAGGGTCGTCATCTCCACCAAGGAAGGGGGAGGGGAGGGAAGACCAAAATACCGGGGTACTGTTTAGAGCGACCCGGATCACATCTACCACCCTCCCCCTGAGCACCCCAGGGATTCAGCTGCAAGAAGACGCGCGAGATCTAATACTGGGGACCCAATCCTGTGGTTTGATTGGTTTATAGAGGGGAGTAATCACAAGTTTAGCCGTTCTTAGATCAGATAAATACGTGACATTGAAACGTTAAAAAAAAAAAAATGGCTATGTTACCCCTTGCATTTTGACGACTAAGGCTTATTGAAATCCTACAGGAAATTGAGACATTGGGCGCGCATAAAAAAAAAAAGCAACCACTACCAATCGGGATATGCATACCTTATGCATACCTCCACGGCATCTCCCATGTGTCTGCCAGGTGTAAGTGACAAGGTCATCCCCCCCTCCCTCTCTGAATAACATGGCAGCACAGACCGAGATATTCTTCTTTGTGTACGACAGAAAAGAGTAGGAAGGAAAGGCTTTTTTTTTTTCAAGATCCTTGGTTTTTTTGTTTGTTTGCCTCCCCCCCTTATATTTCAAGCTTGTAAATTACTTTCTTTCATTGATTAAACGCATCCATTCAACGGAAGTGAATCTCCACCACGGACCACTGCAGCGATAAACCCTTCCCCCCTCGGGTATGTATGTACATATATGGGTAATCCACCAGCGCATACACTGAGAAGAAGAAAAACGTAACAGACGGGTCGCTTCGTTTCATCTTCTGCGCACGTCAACGAATCAGTGGGTGGCTTGGCAGGGGGTAGCGAGTATGAGCCGCGCGTTACACGAGGGGAGAGGGAACTTGATATGTCCACGACTTTCTCACTCACGACTTGGTTACTTGGAACGTATTGTTCTAATAATTACTTTGGGCGATACACCTATAAAACAGATACAAGATACGGCTGAGAGGGGAGGGGAGGGGGGGTGGCTAGAATTCGTCATATATATACAAATATAAAAAAAACTCGTTTGGTTTCGATAGACGAAGTTTAGTAGGAAGAAAGGGGGGGGGAGACATTCCACCAGCGCGGGGTTAAATTCCCGCCACCAAGGTACATACAATAACCCCCCGATGCCTGCAAGAGTGAGGGTTGCTGTCTCTGTTCAACCAAGGATCCAAGTGTCTAGTGGTTCCTTGAGTCACTCACGCGGCAGACACACAGGCCGGTCGGTAAACTCTGCCGAGGTGTTTTTGTTGGAAAAGTTTCTCTCCTTTTGCGACATTGTCTAATAGATAACCTCATCACATCACAAAAAGAAAGAATGGAACAGAAAACAAAGAGGCGAACTTGTGTCAGGCGATGAGTTAGTTCTTTCCAACAAAAGGGGGGAATGTCCGAAAGACCATCCTTCGTAGGGTACTCCAAGCGGTATGTATCTACCTACATGTACCTCTTCAAAGGGAAAAGCTACATGTGTAAAATATATATATAATACAAGAATCATGCCACGTTCAAGTGGCCAACATAATAGAACAGTCAAGCCGAGGGTACCCACTTGTCAACAGTGTTATAATCCTTCACCAGGCCTTCCTTGTCAAGCCACTATTATCGATAGAAATTAGCCTGCGGGGGGGTATAGTTTGATTGGTGTGCAGAAGATTTCAGGATAACATCCGTTCGGCTGTGTGCTGCGAGTGATCCGCTGTGAAGCAACCGGGATAGGTAAGGTTGCCACTTAATGCATCGGGCATAGATCGTCACTCGATGATATGTCATTCTTCTGACTTTGGCGTTTAGGTACTTCAAGGTTCACTGAATATAATCCCGGGACAGCGGCAACGGCTGAGACAGTAAATTTACTCTGTCCCGCTTGCGGTTACAACCTAGTGGCACCTAATAAATATCCAAGTATATTACTGGATTAAAATTTAAAGTTATGTATACTGAAAGGGTGACAAAAAGGAAACTAAGGATACCCCTATAATATAAAGTCAAGCTAAAAAACAAAAAAAGGAAACACCGGGATAGCAATATAGAATAACATGAAATATTGAAAATTTGCAGAGAGTCCCTCATTTACCCTTAATTCTAGACTTCTAATGCGTAAATAAACTATACACGGCTCGCTATGGCTTCTAGCGCTGCTGCGCTTTGAACACCACCAGCTGGATTGTGATTTCTACCGCCCACGGGTGCGTTGCACTCGGGACATTTCATCTCTTGCATCGGCCGCCCACACTCGCCAATAGTAAACTATCAAAGTGTTAGCTGTAGCGATTCCGTAAGGGGAGGTAAACTCACTGGATGTCCATTTTGACAGTAATACCAATGCCCAGTAGGAGCATATGCGGTCGATAGCTCTGCTTTCATAGCTTTCACAACCGCAGCCATCTCTTGCTCGCTGACATCTTGGTAAAAAGTACCACCATTCAGCTGTCTCCTGACCGTTACCAGCATTTCCTTCATATCCTCTACCCCAGTAAACTGCCCTTCGCAAAGTTCATCGGCACGATCTAGGCGTATAGTTGCTTCTTCCACGACTTTGCTAAATTTCCTGTCAACTTTCTGGTCTTGGGGAAGTTGGCGCCAGATGGCTGCTAATTTTGCGAATATACCTGAAAGACATATTAGTAAATAAGACTTGAAAGGGAGATGAAATACGAACATATAGCCTCAACCTCTGTTCCGGGTAAGTTTTGCGTCATTGCAGAGCCTATAACCTTCCGGCAGAATTCAAAAGACCCTTTAACCATAGCTAGAGCAACTTGGGAGACTTTGTCAATGAAGATTGACATGTTATCGATAACGGATTCGGACTTGGCTTTGGAGCGGAGATGATGAGCTAACAAAGTACGCTCAGTGACATCCAGTAGGGTTGATCGAATTATTAGTATGTTTGCAAGCAGCTCTAACCGCGTATCTGGGCGGAAGTAAAGCGTTGCTTCAATTTGTGTCTCTGGGAGATTCAGCGAAGTTTTAAGGGTGATTGTACTTTCGTATAGTCTTGTCGCAGGTTGTTGTTGTTTTTTGACCTCCCCTAAGAACTTGGTTATTCTATTGACAATTTGCTTGCTCGGCCGAAGCCTCTCTTTTAGCTGGAGATCCTTTTTCGCTTGAGTGTTTTGAGCATCTGGAGAAGATATAGTGGTAAAGAAATTCTCTCGGGATCCAATGAGCTCACGCTCGATCACAGATAGAGAATCTGATAAGTCTTTGTACCTGTTTGATGTACTAGCGAGGAATCTTCTTGTCATCTCCATAATTGCCGCACGATTAATCACTCGGCCGTAGCGACGAACACTGAACTGTAGCAAAGGCTGACGGCAAGAAGGGCACTTTGGAGTCTGCTCATCCAATTTCCCTTCTGGATCAATGTATCCAGCATAGTTCCCTTGGTTATCCATGGAATATGCGCCGTAGAGTTCTAGGTATCCATCCAGGGTTTCTCGGGTAAAAAAGTGACCACAAGACAGCACAAGGATAGGGTTCTCGTTAAGGTCGATAGAATTATAGGGAGAAAACTCGATCATGTCGACTCCTAAGTCTTCTTTTCTTTCTTCCGAGCAGCAAGTCTGGCAAAACTCAATCCCTGGGCAGATTTCCCCGCAGACGGCCGGACATCTGTGACCACAAGGGAGATTTTTCTCGCATCTCTCATCGCATGGGAATCGCTCGCAAGGAGCAGCGCAGGGCATACGGCATTGACCTTTGTGTTCGCATTTCCAGGCGCCTATGGGGGTTAGTTTATCTACTTATTTAATTATAGACATGTTCAGGATTCTCACAGGGTTCAGCACAGGGAGCACAAGACTCTTGACATTTCATATGGCATTTGGAATGCTCGCATTTAACCTTAGATAATTAGCATTGTAAGAAAACGTTACTTAGGGAGGGAGAAATACATCACATTGCGCACGGCAAAGACCACAAGGAGAGCCATCATGGCAGGGCTTCTCGCATCTATGGTTGCATGTTGTAAATCCTCTACCGCAAGGCTTCTTACAACTCCCATGCTCGGTATGCTTCTTGCCTTCAACTATTTTGTTGCAAGTTCCACAAGTTCCCATACATGTGTGGCTACATGGCAAGATGTGATTGCATGCTTCTGGGCACCTGTAATCAGGTTTTTTCACGTCAAAAAAGCAAGGCACCTTGACAGTATGGCGACATCCTGGAACGACCTTATTTACCAGTTTTCTGCAAGTGATAGTTTGGTCGGGTCGGGTCCGCCAGCAATCAATCTTCGCCTCAGAGTGGCCACAGGAGAGTAGGAAGTTTTTGACTGATACCATGCATCGCCCACACTCCTCGCTACAAAGACGTTGGCATGGGTGTCCGCAGACATCATGGAGAAGATTGCACGGCTGTGCACAGGAAACAGCTCTGTGCATTCCATCCGAGTGGCATTTACTATAGCAGCGGTGACCGCAGCGGTCAAGACGTTTGTCGCAGATAAGGTCACAACCCCCCTCAGGAGATAAGCGTAAAAAGTCTTCTGGTTCCTCTACTTGTATTGGTGTGTCTCGGTGGCGGGGGCAGACAAGCGCAAATTGGGTCCCGATGGCATCGTTATCGCGGAGCATTTGACAAACATCTCGCCACATAGGAATTGATCCCGCACTTTCAGCATTACCGATGAGGTACATGCCATGTTTGGCTCGACTTTCATAAATGTTAGATAACAAAACAATATGTGATTAGATGTGACATACCTTAGAAGTACATTAATCCGGTTTGTAGTCCGAAGGAAGCCAACCTTTCTTGCCTCGTTACTCCGCACCAAGGATATAACTACAATTTTTGCTTCTTCACCTTGAAAATTGTCACTACCTCACATTAGTATCCTGTTTACCAATACTCTTGGTTATGAAATACTTACACTGTGGCAACTCGAAGGACGTCCAGGAGATTAGCTTTCTTAACACCTATATTTCTAGGATCTTTCTCTAGTTCTAGCTCATCACCGTCTTCAAGGCCATCTCGGGCTAAAGCTTCCTCGTCTCTTTCACTCAGTATAACCTCGAAACTGGACCTAAGTTCTCGGCGGAGCTTCTGAAGCTGGCCAGTATATGGTGTCAACACGGCAATATCCTTACTATCGTAGTGTGATTGCCGAATCAGGTGTCGAACAAGCCCATGCGTCATTTTAACCTCCCAATCATTGCTGTGCGATTTCACTTGACCGGAGTCGTCACCTCCTGCTTCTGGGTAGACATGGTCTAACCAGAAGATATTTTTTCTCATTCCAACAACATCAGGATATTCCTTAACCGTAGGATGATCACGTAGGTCCGAATATAATGTGTTCCTGATAAGACTCGAAATTCCGGGACGCATACGTCGTTGAATATTGAGCTGTGCAGGTTTCAGCACGGATTTATCGTTAACTAATCTCTCAAACATGCTCTCGTCAAGACTAAAAACTTTACCGCCTCTACTTTCTAGAGAGAGGTCGAAGGTGTTAATTTGAGGCCGTAACTGTTGGTGATCACCGATTTGGATAAGATGCTGACATGTAGGGAGAATAGCGTTGATAAGATGTCCCTCTAAGACCTCCCCGGCTTCCTCACAAATGACGACCTTCGAACTTATCCTACTCAGAAGTGAAACTTGCTTTGCAAGACCAGTAGTAGTGATTCCAATCACATCGGCTTGTTCAAGACAGCGACGGTCAATTTCGTGACGCTGAGAATTCAATTCCGATACCTTGGCCGCCTGTCCTTGGGCCAATGTAGTAAGATGAGTTATGGGAGACGCTGCTGCTCGTTTACAAAGGTGCTCGACTAATAGAGCTCGCTCCGCCCAGGGCATAGACCAGATATCTTCGCATTGGGAAATCTCTTCTAATGTACGCGCGGGATGAGGGTCATCCATGGTGTTTCCATTTCGAAGGTCCCAGGCTGCGTTTCTCCGAGCGCCTCGCCACCCATCCCAGATCTCTTGGGGATTACTGACTTCCTCCCATTGATTCTCAGAGATGCCCTCTTCCTCCTCTTCATATATAGGGGTACCACCCTGCCCCACCTCATTAACTAGGGGATTGCCATCCTCGTCTAATTCCTCCTCTGGCCTATCCACCTCGCTTGACTTCGTTGGGTGATTGCTGGAAAGCTGATTATAAAGATCGGGGAAATCTATTTGCATGATCTGACGGACAGCACTCCACGAATCGGGGCGCCTAGAAAGTTCTATGCAGTATCTTTCGGCATCCTCATGAATTACCTCTAGACTTCGATGATGTTTGGAAAGATTGCTCCTCTCACTTCGCGTTTTTTCTGCTGTCTTTGCTACACTTTGGAGATTTCTCCCTTGAAGATCTTCTGATTTCGACTGACCACCAACTCGGATAATCTTGGTGACACCCTTTTTAAGTAGCTCTTCAAGGAACTGATCTAAGGCGTGATTCGTATAACAACTGAGATTCCGGTAAGCTTAAATTAGAAACCGCTTGGTGGGTATATGTGAATAAAGCACATGGAATACATACACGCATACAATGGGTCCAATCTTTGTAATTGGCTTGTTGTGTAGTAAAACGGTGACAAGTTGAACGCCAACGTAACTCTTACCAGTCCCAGGTGGGCCTTGGATAAGGGACATTTCCTTCGTTAGACCATTGATAAGCGCCTTACACTGGCCACGGTCTAAAGTTGTCATCTTCTCCAGATTGTCCAAGATCTTGTCGTCATCCGGTTGTGTTGTAGAGGACAAGAAGAGGCTCCCCGACTTGCTTTTCAAGATAGGTTTAAGGTTCCAGCGAAATTCTGCACTTCGTGAATATGCGGGAGGCAGGTTATCAGAGTTGTTAGTGGCAGTGCCTGGGAGAATCCCTTCGGGACTGGGTGCAATCCATTGAGAAAGCGGAAGCGTGCCCCGTTTACTGAGTTCCTGGAGATTTTCTAGTACTGGAAGAAATGTTGCTGGAATGATTCCGGGAAACTCGAGTAGAACGTTCCGCATAGGAGGCGCAAACGGTGACAACCGTTCAAGGATGAAGTCGATATCTTCGCTTCGCTTGTTTGGCTCGGCTATCTGAACGGATATATGGCCGTATTTCCCGGTAGCAAGGCCATCTTTTTTCCCTGGAGCTGTTTCCTTTCCAGCAATCGTGAGAAAGGTAGCTCGACGGAAACCTTCGCCGGAGGTGACAAGGCAAGCTAAAGTCCCCCTGTCAAAACGCTTTTTTTGTTCGTCCCACCACTTCATCTGTTCTCTCGGTGTTTTTTTGATGACTTGGGGTGGCTGCTGAAATCTCAATACTACTTCTAGACCTCTCATCTTATCAAACTTGGCCCACACTACATGCGCATCGTCGTACAAATTCCCTTGGATGCTTTTGCGTGTTGCAGTCTTGAAGGCCGCAGCCCTTTCCCTTGCAGGAAGCTGGAATAAATCGAAAACCATGCCAACAGAGTCTTTCAGACTTGCGACATTGTCATGGCGGAGTAGACGGAAGTGGGTATCAAAAAGCCGGTCGACACCACTGAGGAAGTGTGGATGCGAGCTGTCTTTGTACGGAAGAAAATCCTTCCTTTCACTGAGGATCTCGTCAAGTGTCGGCAGAAGTGAGATTTCACGAATAGAAACAGAATCGTTGTCATGTCTAGGGCCCCTCTCTGAGAGATATCCTGGGTAATCAATTTCAACAGGGAATGAGGACAAAACGGTTCTTCTATCTGTATCCTGGGCAGCGGGGGGTGGTGTAGGAACCACGATGATCAAGTTGGCCCTTCGATGGATTCCAATGACTTCTTTTAAAGAGCTATCGATAGATGTATAAAATGCATCATGTTGGGGGACGAGAATTGACAGTGTACAGAAAGATTCGGCGACAGTTTTGTAGGCTTCGTTGAACCCAGCGTTTTGATTGCGTTTCAAAGTGTGCCGTAGACCCTCCACCACCGATGCGAGGGCTTTTGAGAAGCTCGCGGGGTTTCCAAGAAGGGCCGATTTCCAAACTCCGCTTTTCCGGCCCTCGACTGCTGACTCTGCTTTAAGCTGCGCGGCAAGGTTCCGAAAAAAATTGACACACATGCCTCCATCGACTCCATACAGATAGTTGTATAATGTGCCGACCTGGCGGTCGACTGCAAGGGAATTTATGAGCTCCGGGTGTGTCAAGAAGAGAAGAAAGGGGATCGAGGTTAAAAGATAGTCGTTCCCAGGGCGGCCAGTATAATTGTTGTTGACAACCTGTTCTATCAATTGACGCCCAATGTTATCTCTTTCAACCAATCGTTCCACAACCTTCTGGATAAGATTGGGGTCCAATTCTTCCACAATATGCAAAGCTTCCTCCCAGAAGAACCTAATTTGTGACGCGCCTTGCTTCATGCCGGTGAACCTTTGCTGCCAATCTGCATATTTCTTCCAACCATCCCCTCTCTGAGACGTTTGCTGAGGGCGAATGTTTAAAACTGCCGTTCTAGGGGCAGGAGCAGGCGAATTTGTAGGCCCACCGTTTTGTCTTGGGAGTTCTTCGTTGGGCTGGGATCTGCCCCCTCTACCCCCTCTGCCCCCTCTGCCTCCTCGTCTTTGGTTGTCGTTGTTCCTTCTGGGGCTGGGGGAGCTGGGAGAGCCGGGGGTTTCTCTCCTCTCGTGTAAAAATTTACATTTACCGCCTCTTCTGCAATTACCATTCAAGAAGTCGTTGCAAATGCCTTGTCTCCGATTAGGCGTACTTTGGGATAGAAGAGACATCAGGTAAACTAAGATGGCAGCTAAAAGAGGTAGGTCTTTGTGTTATTTTTCTTCTGAAGGCTATCGGTTCCGATTTTTGTATCTGATATTGTTGACTTATATCACTTAGGTAGGTTTTTGTTGTGATTTGTTTTTTTGAGCGTGTTCTTGGAAAAGGTGATGGTAAAAGTAGAGGAAACTCTCTCATATCACTTCCCCCCCCCCGCACTTCAGCTAGCGCTCCGTAGAATGGATGCCTTATCCAACCAAAAGTACCCAAATTAATCTAGGCAGCAGTCCTACCTACTCCGGCCCACTGCATGAAACCTCTAGATGACGAAAGAAAAAGATAAGCCTACCAAACCAATAAAGAGTTGGCGATAGAGTGCATAGGCTCTAGTATATATATCCGGATCAAAGGGTATTGTAGAATATCAGCACACATACTGGACGTAAGCTGAAAGCGGCTGCCTTAATATCTGGTTGCCTGAAAGATGCATGGTCGATCTGTCATCCGTTTGCTATCTAAAACAAGATTCCGCATTTGGATAAGCCCCTGTGTTGGCTACGGGAGCCAGTAGGGCACGTAGGATACCCAAAAGTCGCTTTTTCTAAGAGCCCACCATTTTCCTTGAATTAGCTTTGATTGAGCACTCTTACAAGGATATACGAACGCACCATTAAGCATTAATTTTATTTCTAGTAGTTTGTAACTTGAGCTTCTTGCCCCCAAACTGTGAGTTGGTGGATGCGGCACGTATGGTTTTTTTCCCGGACCTAGCTATGTACCATTATTAAAGCTCTTTGTATGATTAAGAAAATGATAGATGCCGAACCTGAGGCTCAAGAGCTGTTTGCGTGATGAAACGCATGATGCAGCGTATGGAGGTGTCGTTGTTGACATCTAAGGAGTTCTCCGTGAAATGACGCGCGTGGTGACACCACACCCTTCAGAGCCGCAACCTAATTCGGGAACCGCCACACCTGAAGAGCCGCACCGCGCCACAGTGTTTAAGCCTCTCGAAAGTTATTTGATATCAGATACATGCACAGCACAATCGCCCTATAAGGTATCGGGTTATAAGAATGATCGCCTTGTAAGGGCACGCACTCCCGACCAGACAGGGATTACTTCGTGTGTGGTGAGCCTTTTCTACAATGATATCCACCCTATAAGGATATAATACTGCTCTAATTTCATATTCTTATAGGGCGATTGAATGAATGAATGAATTTATCATAAGTTCTTATAGGGCGATCTCGCTGTAGTTGTAATAGGGGCGTAGACATTCCATCTCATAACTGTATAAGTTAAGTAATCTTTGTTCCCTCGTTTTGCTTAAATATATACTACAGATATTGTACTGATAGGACCTGGTCATGTTATCTTGAAATCTAGTCATTACCGCAGACTTAAGGTTGTATTCTATGATTAGAGTTAATACAAAACACTCCATGAAGCAAGATGAGGTATGATTTAGAGTCGCGACTGGGAAGTATGAGAAGGTGATGATCACGAGAGATATCCAAGGGCGACCAAAATCCCAAAGTGACTTCTACTAACCTTTCTATCAAGTCTACGTAACCATAGACTAGAGAACGGCCAAAGCTCCTATCTGACTATAAATTTATGCCAAGGCTGATCATAAGGACAATGGGATGAGATAAATATGGCCACCTGAGGGCAAGTAATATATCCTATATTTCTACTCTAGGTCTTATCTCTTCGTTTATAACGCCGTATAGTTGTGTATGACGCGTGTTCTCTCCACTGTTGCACCAGATACTCGTGTTGCTACTTCCATGGTTCGGTACACCATCCCGAAACATGAAACGTTCTCCGCACAGGGGAAGGTAGCAATCAGTAACCATAACGTTAATTTACAGGGATCCTGTAGAGATCTTCATTGGAAAGACTTGGGTTACTGTAGATCTAATAGAGTAATAACCACACTCCTGTTGAGATAATTAGTAGCCAAGAACAAACATGGATACCCGAGCACTATCAACGGCGTAGAGCATACCTTATCCTGGAAAAACATATACCCTATGCCTTTATACAGGCCTAGGAATAGAATATCTAACCGGATAATTCGGTCCGGGGTGTAACATTATTCTCTAGGATCGAAAACTTAAAATTGCAGATACGACTCCAACACCGATAAAGAGGGAAAGAGTTGCGCTGGTGCTTACTGAGAGGGGGGGTTCATGCCGGAAGTAGCACATCATTACCTAGCGAAAGAAAAATTAATACCATAAGAGCAATAGGATCAGCTGGAACTTGAAACCGGGGTCCGGTCCCTATCAAAATTCTCCGGTGATCTATTCTACGGGGAGTATATCGAATATATCTCAAGCTCTCCCAGAGCCCCGTTTAAGATTGTCATTTGCGGAGAGATTTCATTATCTTGGCACTCTAATAGCTAGTATCGGCGGATCTTCATAATAAGCATGATAAAAATCCTCCGACAGCCTAGATAAAGCTGACTGAGATCCCCCCATATAATTAAAGGCCAAATTCTTATTTTCGCGCAAGATAGAGTTTTAAGGTTTTGCTCGGTTCTTTATCACTCGAAAAGTGATTCCCACCTACCTTTATCTGATAAAAATGTTTTTGGTGTGTTTTTGCTAAATAACATAGTTTATCGTAGGTAGTAAACACATATACTAAATCAAGATCTACCTCAACTGAGATTTCCCGATTCAGTAGTCTGCGATAACGTATGTTTTCTCAATAGTAATGTATAATTACCAACTCTAACTATAAAAACATCAAGACTCTACTATCGATCTCCAATGGGTCAACCTCACATCGATCGCCGCTATACACTCAGCGAAATCCTTTCAATCCTCTCCGCAATCCCTACGACCACACCCTCCACATCTTGTTCTGACATCTCCAGTAATTCCCCCACGCATTCAACCTACTCCCCATACGGCTCTCCAAGACCTCCAACCCCCCCACCGAAGCCCCGTCAAAAACGACACTACTGCACCTGGTGCGGCCGCGGCGGCCATTCAAAAAACGACTGTAAAGACCTAACAACAGCGCTCAAAACGGGCATTATCCGAACACGACGAGGGAAAATTTGCCTAATCGACGGCGGAAAGATACCCTGGCCACATGGCGAAAAATGTTTAAAAGACTGGGTCCTAAAGCACGCAAGAGCCGGGGATATTGAAGAATATCGGAGGGGGGCTGACCAATATGGGGAGGGGGAGGTATGTGTAATGGAAAAAAAAAAAATCTGTGCTGCGGACCATGTAACCTAGATTGGAAATGAATCTACCACATTTTTTTTTTTTTTTTTATTATTATTTTATTACCCTATTATTATTTTTACTGCATGCAGGTACGAGATCCTGAATCGGGGATAGCGAACCGGCTAGGGCTGGATTGGCAGTGCCAAGACCGAGTGACGCTTTATGACAAACACTAATCATATAGATGCTCTAGATCTTCCCCCCCCACGTAATTACGTAAAGAGAGACAGAAAATAAGGAGAATGCCCTAAAAATGACGTTCCTGAATACTGAATATTCGTACGATTATGCTAGCCCCCTGTCATATCCATAAGGCGGGACAAAAAAAAAAAGTAGTCTCATACAAAGAAAAAAAGAACGTATAATAGCCAACAAGTAGCTAAACAATCAAGAAGCAGAACGTCATATGATACAGTTACAAAAAGAAAAAAGAAGAGGGAAAAAAAAGACCAAGAAACCCCCCTCCCCCGTGCTACATCAGGTGCTCCTACTGGCTCATGACTTGAGAAAAGTGTCTTACCGAGGGTAAAAATACTTTATGAGGAAATAATATCCCTCACCAGTAGTTGGGGAGAAAACCAACTTTCTTATTTGTTCCAAAGGAAATATCTATCACTACCTAGAACCTAGCAGAAACCTGACTCGTTATAATGAGAAGCTGACTAATTCAATTAGGTTTTATGGATCAAGCTGAACCCCCTTGAATTTTTGGGGGGGAATGCACTTATTTGTTAGTTTTAATGCGCCTAGCTAGGCTACATATACGGAGAAACCCTAAATTATCTAATAAACGGGACCTCTGACGTAGTTACTGTCTCCCGGTCTCGTGAGTTAATCTTGACAGGTATTTTTTATTGAAAACCTGGTACCCCCATGTATCTGAAGTAGACTTTTGGTACGCTATTCGAGGACTGAGCCGCTGGTGCAGATGTGGCGAAGGAAGATGTTTTGCTACGAATTCCATACCCTATAACCGTATTTTCTGTCGCGTATGTAGGGATCAAATACGAACAGCTCATGCAACGGCAGAGATAGGTCTAAGATTTGTGGATTTGTTTCATTATTTCTAGGCATTAATTTTTCAATCAACAAATTGTTATAACGTCAGGAGCTCAGGTGTTATGCCCCACTTTTTTTTTTTTTGAGAACTACTAGATGTACGTACATATGGTTCGGCCTCGCCACCAACTGTCGAGTGATATGTCGTGTTCCAGATTTAGTAAAGTATAACAGGAAGTTATATCTATACTGCGGTTAAATGCATATAGTCGAGCTGAATGTTTAATTTGTGTCGTACAAACTTGCAGAAAGTAGACTTTAGAGCATGTTTCAAGCTAATGTAGTCCAATCGGATAAGTCTAACTATATTGCCTCCCGATTATATGCCTGTATTATCACGAATAGTCACTCGGGCGCTTGACTGTGTGGAGTGATGAGTCATGGTATCGCCACGGTAATAACTAAGCACTCCGTGACACATTTAGTAGACATAAATGAGACTTACAATAGTCACGGTCGCGCAACGGTTAGTAATCTGATAGGGTTAAGTGTATAAATTCGCTACTTGTCAATATACAAGTATTCGACATGGAATCCCGACTATGCCTAATAAGTGATGACTAAACCTTGTCTATGTAACGAATGAGAACCTCTCGTACGTACCAGGCAGTTAGTCTCATTGGGAACATCAAGACCCAGGGACCCCTAAGCCTGTCTTTCCCGGCATGATATCTCAACCACAGCCCGGGTCTAAATATAATCAAAGAACACGGAATACAACTACAACCCTACCCCGGAAATACTAACTTGTGATTGTACGTGGGGGGGGCGTGGTCAAAGTCTACCTAAAAGCATACTAGACCAAGGCCGTGCATCTTCACGCTCTAGAAGAAACAATAACCACGAGGGAATCGCTTCGGCCCGCATGATTTGTTTTTTTTGTACCTCGGCCTCGATCTCTTAGCTGATATGTTGACTCCTAATATCGAATGTTTAGTAGTGGGTTAGGGCTGCGTGCGCATCTTGGCAAGACTTGGCAACAACTCGCGACGTCTCTGCGCTGGATATGAAGATAAGGAAGACCACACATGCACATGCTCTTCTGAAGGGGGAAAAAAAAAACCACCATACCTTCACAGGATAAGGACCCCTGAGTGACCGAGGTCAAAGATCTCATGAAGATCTTCATATGCATCAATGATGTGAGCAGATCATGAGGGAGGGGGGGTGAGCACCAACCAAGTAGCCCTGATGTTATCGCCCGATAAAGTGTATTTATCGAGGTCACATCAAAAGATGGTAGATTTGTTTTCCCCAATCACAGGCCTCGGCGAAACTCGGTAACACATTCATACGCAATAAGAGGTTTCGGTAACCGATTTTCAATGTAACAATACCCCCCCCCTCCCTCCCCCCTAAATAAATCAAAAACTATAGATGTATCGTATTATAACCTTAATATTGTTGCTATATTACTCCTCCATACAGAAATAGTTACAACTCCCTTCCCTGTCAACCCCTCCTCACGGAGAATTCCGCGACGGCTTAACGTCCGGACCTGGCTTGATCACAAGAATTGCACATGTGAAATGTCATCGCTATCGTTCTATTCGGGGGTAGATTCTTGAGACTTTTTTTTTTAAATATTTTTTTTTTATTCCCTCACATTTCTAGAACAACCCCCCGCCCCCGCATTGCCGAATTTTTTCCGTCCTGGGGTAAGCAAAGGATTCTTCCCTTCATGGTTGGTGCGAGCGACTAGCTATGACGTCTTGAGGAAAATATGCTATTGCCTACTAGCCATAGGTTGAAAGAAGATGATGATGGTGGCGGCGGCGGCGGCAATGATTGGACTGGGTTGCAACACGCTGCGATGGAGTGATATCGAGGCGTTGTTGAGCCCCAAGATGCCGGGAAATATTTTTTTTCTTTCTGGTTACACTTCTCGAACACGGGGTTGGCGATATTTAGGCAGGTGTTGATTCATATTACGCTTAGTGTGAACTTTCTGATAGACCATGGCCGGACCCGCAGTCAGTTTTCTCGGTAACCCCCACGGCCCGCACCACGCCGCTGACCGCTAGCTAGACAGATCAATGTCTCAAAGTTACTTCACGGGAGAGCGGAAGAGGATGGGGGGGGGCTTGGGTAAGACCTTATGAACCAGGTAGAAAGGTAACCAATCGCTAGAAGCCACAGACTGGATTGGGTTTCTCCTTCTTTATAAACACTAGAGAGCAAGCGTACTAAGGAAGATCAGATGAACTTGGCTAAATCAGTACTAATACAATAACCTAACAACAATTCAAATGACCCCCTATATACATGTAGATATAGATCAGAGCTAAGACTTGGGTTAATACCCCCCGTATTAAGACGCGTCTTGCCTGCCGAGTGACAACGAGTGAAGATGCATCACCCTTGTACGTGTCCACCTCAGCCACGCCAGCAATATCTCATCTCACAAACCCGGAGCCGGATAGATGCTGCTGCTGAGTCAGGCCCTATACTACCCCACTATAGCATCAGTACCAAGAGTTGCAAAGACTTGCGACAAAATATTACATCGAATAGAAGATTCAAGCGTTTAGAATTAGCCTAACACCATCCTGCCCAGCAGAAAAGAAGAAAAGAAAGAAAAAAAAAGTCTCCTCTCTCCCCCCACACCCAGATCAGTTCTTTCTCTTTTGAGACCCTCCCCCCCACTAGCTTCTTTTCAAATACAGTAGCACCACCCAACAAATGACTTTTCAACTCCCACCAATAAACAAATAAGGAATACACTCATTAAGTCCTCCATAGTCCAGTCCTTGCGCTTTCCCCCCCCCTCCTCCCCACACCCCACACATCCAAATCCATTTAGTTCGTCATGGTCCCCTTACCATAGCTTTCTGTTGGTCGCCGAAACAATATGTGCCACCCTCACACATCAACGCACCATAACCAGGTGCATCATGAGGTTGTGATGTCGCAGCGGGCAGCCATAGGACCGACCCAGGATATAGCCTTACAGAAGGGTTACAGTGGCAACTAGCACACAGTGGCATATACGGTAGTAGTTGATAGCCTTCAGGCGGTGTTAGGGGTTCATTTGAAGAAGGCGAACACTTCGGGCCATCGAAAGCCTCGGGTCCTCCCCCCGGCCGGCTCCAGACTTGAGAGGTATACATTATTGATTCTGGGATTTGGAAGAAATGTCGCAGTTGCTGCTGTGCCATTAGAGTTCCTCCCCCTCCTCCTCCTCCTTGGCCGCGACTTCGTTCGTCGGTGTAAACGGCAGGAAAGGAGTTTACGCCCGACGTCTCGGGCTCTGCTTTGAATGGTGGAGAGTACTGTGGCTCTGGAGTGCAGTGTTGTGAGGATTGTTGGCTGGAAGGTACGCTCACAAAGTCGGTTTGGTAGCCATCTTTGTCTTCGGGGATATCGACGCAGTAGAGGTGCGATGCGGGGATCGAAAGATGGAAGGTAGTGGGGCTTGATGAAGGCGAGTTTGTAGTTGTTGGAGTTAACGGTTCGCCAGTTGAGGTTGAAGAATTTCCCTTTGAGTTTCTCAAAGATCCTTTTCCTCGCTTTTTCTGCTGTCGGTCGTATTTACACTCCAGCCCATATACTATCGTAGTCATAGTTCTTAGGAAAAAAAAAGCGCAAAAAAAGAAAAAGATGAAATAGTGGGTGAAGGAGGTATATTTTACCTAAACAATGCTCACAAGGCCTCTGGCCATCACACTTTACGCGAAGGTGATTGCACCGATCGCAGGCTCGAGAGACTCTTTGCCTTGTTGCTATGCTTCGCCTTGAGGCAGTCGAGTTTGGTGGGGAGTACATTTTGTTCTTGGTGATCCGCGGTGGTTTCGATCCAGGTAAACCAGGTTTTATGTTGTGTAAGTGATGATATTCTGGGGGGGGGGGGTAGAAGAGGGGGGTTGATATATATCTCTTGCAGGTAATGATGTAAACGGTATCCTTGCTCAGTCTTCGAAAATTTTCATGTGGAGCTCCCTATATAACGAATTTTCTAGTAAGCTCCCAGTACCAATCACCCAGGTGACTGTATGTATATAAAATACTTCACAGCGAGTTGGCGCCAAGGATTGGGGGGAGTGTGGATGTGGCCCAAGAGCTTCTCTGCGGAATCATCAGCCCACGCCTTGAAGCGTTCGTGTGACACCTATGCGGTGAGGCTTCGCATGTGATCTGTAAAGAGACCTATGGGGCCCAAGCTCTCATACATACTTCTGACAGACTGTCAGCTAATCTCTTGACGTGTAAACACAGGTAAACTCGTAGCCTTTAACTGTGATAACTTCCCCCTCAACGCTATTGAGCCTAAGAACAGCTTGGTCAACTCTAAAACAATCGCAGTTATCTAAGATTCAGTCCATATCGATTAGTCTGATCAGGGGTATTCCAAGGCGATAATTGCCGGATTAATTAGGCCTGGGATTGTTGTGATCTACTGGCTCGGGCGTTTCAGGATGGAGAACGGATGGAGTTGCATACATTTCCTGACTGCTCCGAAAGTCCACAACCAAGCCATCGGGTCAATTAAATCTACCAACCTACCATACCCGCGGCCGAAGATATTAAATATAGGGTATTGCCCTGATTCTCCTTTCCTCCGGTATGCGGTATCCTCACCGAGACATCAAGGCCACAATAGCTATTGATGCGCCTGTTTCTCTATATCGATCGATCTACTATTAATTACTTCTACGGCTGCTGTGGTAAAGTTAGCTTAGCGGGAAAGATATACTCCGGCCCCCCTTCTGTTTGTGGACCCTTTAATATGCAACATATCAGATCAACTCAACACTACCTACCTAGCTAGCACTCTATGATATATTTATTACGTTTTGTGTAAGTACTATTGTAGGAGCGCCTATGCTAATAAAAAAAATACTACAAGGCCTCCTTCAGGTTTCAAATATTCCTTTCGGTACGTATAGCACTTCCTCAAGGGTATTGCCGGATCCGCTGCAGCCGTTCGAATTTAAAGAGCTTGTAAGGTACCTGTGCGAAACCTTTTCGCCTATTGAGGCAGCTAACGCATGATACATATTAGGATTGCGGGCCGTACCAAAAATTAAAAACAACGGCCTGTAGTGCGGAAAATGTCTTAAAAAGGGCTCGTGTCTAACAGGTGTCTCAGATTATTACTGAGCCTTATTATACTCATACATATGTACGCACGTCTTGGAACGTCAGAAAAACGTTCTTTTGAGATTCTTTGTTTTATTTTTATTTTTTTCTCCTGTCGGGTTTATTTATTTTATTTTCTTTACCTTTGGTCATTAATGCAGGTGTGTGGGGGAAGTTTTTTTTCTTTTCTTTTCTTTTCTTATTTCTTGCCCAAAACAGGATATTGCATCGAACATAATGCCGCCATGGTGTCAAGCCTTCTATCCCTAGGATAAGCATGGTTGACGGAGCTACTAGCACCAATCCGCTGTAGCACGAGCTCGAGACATGATAGAGAAGCAACCCCGACATGCCTAAGGCCAAGGCGAAAGCCGACACTAGTACAGTCCCCGGGAATTTTTATAGCCTTCCATCAGTCCCCACCATGCATCTAGAATTATATCTGTAGAAGGCCCACTATTTTCTATCCCCCTCCAATTGCATGTTGTGGAGGAACCATAGGAAAACTTTAACTAGCTCTATTCTGACCTCTTGTCGAGGTACTAACGCCTCAAGGTCGAGAGAGAGAGGGGGGGATGAGACTATGCCCTATTTAGGTCATAATGAACGAGGGCCGGGGGATCTGTCGAGTTGTGCAAGAATATCTCAAGATAGACCACGCGTCTAAAAAAAAAAGGATCAAGGATGAGAAGGTTTCTGCATATCATGTCCATGGAAGAGAAAATTGTTTTGTGCGCATACAACGAGGTAGCTGAGCCACTTTCCTAGACACTCTCTAACGAATAGTTCTCTGCAGAAGGAATTATAGAGGCGCAGGTGTACACAAGAAATTAGCATGTAAGTCCTTGTATAGCTAGCTAGATAGATAGACGCGTATGAGACTTTTTACTCGATCACGGGTATAGGCAGGTACATGAAAAAAGAACCCGCAGAGTATTCCCCCCCCCAATCCGGGGCTATACGGAAAAAGGCCCCTGATCGACCAGAGTATTCAAAATGGTTGTCCTTCCTTACCGTGGGGGGTAGATACTCAACGCACGATCCGGAAGAGGGGCCCAAGCGCATTCATTTTTTGAACGAATTTGTGAAAAAAAAACCCATCTATCACATTCATTACTTCAGGACTAAGTATTATGTAGAGAAGAATATCTTTTTTTTTCTTTCTAGTCTGTTTAAGATAATCGCCAACCCTTCTTTTATTTTTTTATTTTTTTTAGTACTGAATAACCCCACCAAGACATTACCCTTCTTCTTCATGGGGGGAGGGAGGGGATGGGGGATGGGGTTTAGATTATGAGGGGGGGGGGGACCTTTTTATACTAATACCAATTAAGAGTCCATGCTCAACCACCTGGTTGACAAGAAAAACTATGTACCACGGATAACGTCGGCCGAGGCGTCATGTCATACGATCTTGCGATCGAGTAAGACATATTAGTCGGTTGTAATGCCTCTATCCGGGTACGGGTTGTTGTTGTTGTTTTTTTTTTTGATGTTGTGCGGGCGCGCGCCCAAGTGCGCGATTTTATACCTTGTAAAATTGTACGTACAATCACAAACAAGCACTCGTCTGTTTTTTTGTTTTTTTTCTCCCTTCTCACTATCAGCGTTGTAGTATATTGGGGGTATAAATGTTTGTATTTTAGAAAGCATTCTTTAAGGGAAGTATATGGTGTATTCTAGAAGGGTGTGTAGGTGCGTGCGTATGTGTGTGTGTGTGTGAGAGTGTCGTATGGGCGAATCAAAGGTTGGAATGTGACTGCCAAGGGAAGATCAGTCATTACTGTTTCTCATTCCTTGAGCGCATAAGACGCAAATAACTACATGTACCGAACGCGGGAGGGGGACTATCCAGGGGTTTGGAATCCTCTCTCTCTTTTTTACTATTCCATGTCCTCTAGCTAGATATGTGAGTTTAGTCCGCTTCTATCTTTGGCCGGTCAGTATTCCTAGGATCAAGACGTCTTTTTTTGTTTTTTTTGTATGTACGTATGCAGTATTGACGCAGGGTGGTAACCTACATCTGAACAACTACATATAGTGGTACGTTGATGAAGGGGGGGGGGGGAGGGAGTCTAGGCTAAGCTAATGCTTCATCGATCACCTATGTATGTTCTATGTACCGATAGCAAAAGAAAGAAAACGGTGAAGGAGATAGGGCTGACAAAGGATTATCCTACTTGAACCTCTCGCTGTCTAGCTAGCTGGTCTTCTATTACTACGTTGCCTGCCGGCAGAATATAGGCTAAATGCCATGTGTTCGTATTGCACAAGAGCAGAATAGCGCAGCTTGGAAGAACAAATATTACTCTGATTAAGGGCATTTGAAGATATGATTTTCTTGGGAATTAGGGGAGGGGGGGACAGGTCCCTGTAGGTGCATTAGAAATCTAAATGATGTTCAATAGGGTCCAGTCGATACTCCTGCTCTAGAGTACAGCCTTATGCTCGTGCTTCATGGTCTTTAGGCTATCGATCGTGAATACGATACTTTTGTGCAGTATTTCAAATTTCAGGTTTTTTTTTCCCCTTCTCTTTCTCTCTCCTCTCTAAGCTCTCTCTTGCTTTATAAAATCTCGGATTTTATTAGACCGAAAAGGGTATTAGCCTACATAGTTTAGTCCTGCAGCTGTTGAGGTTCTCAATGACCTTTATTCTAAACTACGCTTTAGGTTTGCTGTGCTTCCAACGTATACGCGTGCCTGGTCAGGGTGACCTTGATATCGTTAATATCTGTAACCCACACACTGTAGGCTCCAGCCATGTAACTCCTGTGTTCATAATGACAAGAGGGCCGGGGGGTACTACACGTGTGACTGGACTGACGGGGTCAGTTAGCCGAGAATTCTTATGCTTCTAGCGAATCGGATTATCTTTTTCTTTTTTTTTTCTTTTTTCTTTCTTTCTTTCTTAATCTCCGTAGGTCCACTGATACAAAGAGGAAAAATTCTAGGATGTACGTATTGATGTACGTATTGACCACCAAGGGGGGAAAAAAACAAAAAAACAAATAAGCTACCGGGTACTTTCTTCGGGAATGCCACGTTTACGGAAAATCGAACGGTGCCCCTTCCTTCCTTCCTTCCTTCCCCCCCCCCGGTTTCGGTCGGCCTGAGCTGAGTCGGAAAAGGACGTGCGTTACGTACGGGTATTCCGCCATTACCCCACGCTGCGTGTTACATAGCCGTGAAATAACTATAGGTAAAAAAGAAAAAAGAAAAAATATATATAAAAAAGTCTCCGTGCGGAACCATGTTCCTGGCTCCCCTAATTCAATAGGGATCTGCAGCGGTATGTTTCATCAGCAATCACTCGAGATTCTCGCTTAGGTAAGCTGGTTAAGTGCGGGAAACTAGCATCATCCAGGTAGTCGATCCCTACGGTGTGTGTGCCGCCTAATACATTGCGAAATTACAACCACTATATATACTATCAAACGTTTTTAGTAGAAGTCTTTCAGCTCAGGTCTCTCTCTCTCTCTCTAGCCCGTAATCCCCCCTCTCTCACCGGGTACTTGGACACTTCTTACAAGGGTAGAAAGTTCTGTTTGCCTGTTATTTTTTAGTCTCCGCTAGCTATGTAATAAAAATATACAGAATATAAAACAATCAACTCCTGTCATCAATAATAAGGTCATAGTACAAGTAGTGGCTAGGGAAGTTTTTTGTGAATCGTTGTACATTAATTTCTGAGGACGCCAAGGAAAATACTCCCACCTAGTTAATTTTATATGAAACAAGACAAGACAAAATATAGGTTTTAAGCTTATATGGCTCGTGGTTTACTGTGCCGTCATACCCGCGTTAATCATGATATGTAGAGTAGTTCCGTCAGATCCTCTGTGTCACTAGGTGATGATGTCCTTGACCTCCCGCTCACAGAACTGTGCTGCTCATCATCATGCTCTATTAATTGATGTCGAAAGGTTGTAGCAAGCGGTGAATTCAGTTTCATTATACCCTCCGCTTTTGCCACTAGCGCATTTAAATACCGAGAATGACCTCCGCGGAGATTTGCAAGGGTGCTCAAGAGCTCATGCAGACAGTCTTTAGGGCTCACTTCAAAACCCGATGTAGTGAGGTCTGGAATACAGATTATGACATCTGTGAGTGCGCATCCGACATCGAATAGCTTTTCTTGCTGTGAGAAGGGGTTTCGCGATTAGGCTAATGTAATTAAATACGATCATGGATCTTTCTTTTCTTTTTTACGGGAGGGGAGGGGAGGGGTGGAGGAGAGGGGTGATTACATACCATCCCGATACCATGTGCCTCCAGATCATTCACTGAAACCCTCGATGTAACATCCAGCACGCTCTTTGCAATCGTGACTGGGAACTGCAACCTCATAGTCTCGACCGGTGCCATACTCGACAAACACCCCTTCACCAGACTCAACTGCCACACCAACAAATGCAACCACTGCTGACTCACGAGGATGTCCGCCTTCTGGATCCTTATCGCATCCGTCACAGGCGGTATTGTGGATCGCAGCTGCTGGTGGAGCTTCGATATCCACCGGTCCGAAAACTCACTATCGTCCCCTTCGTTCCACAGATCGAGGAAGGAGTGATCTACGTTTTGGAATAACTTGGCTAGGGTGATGAAGTTGTGCAACAGCACTGGGTCGACGCGGGAGTCGTCGGGCGAAGGGAGAGTTATGGTCTTCCGTAGGCCGAGGGGCCGGTGCCGCTGAAGCGCGTAAGCTCTATTGTGTGTGTGGGGTCCAGATCAGTCTTTTGTGAGCCCTGCATCCCCTCCCCGGGAACTTATCGTATGATCCCGCAGTAGGAAGAAAAAGGGAGAGGGGGGAAAATAAATAAAATAAAATGAAATAATTAAGTTGGCGGATAATAAAAAAGATCCTACCTTTCGGTAATGAATAATAGCCAGAATATCCGCCGGCGCTGTTGACTTTCAACTGGGTCAAATACTGTATAACTTCTTTCATCGTCCATCCCGATTGATTGCGCAAAGGATATTGATTCTCGGAGGTAGTACCAGGCATGATTATTTTTTTCAAGGTTTCCGTACGAGCAGAAGAGGAAGAAGGAGGTAAGCACGGTTTCAACTGAGGTTGAGCCAATGTAGTCGCAGTGCTTCCTTGCTCTTAGTGACTCGGAGATTAGTGCTTCAGATATGGGCGATAGTAGGTCGCTGTGGTTGCCGGGGATGGTGAATAGCTGTATCATCGTCATGGCGCAAAGGGAACATACAAGTGCATACAGTTCTGGCTCTGACTGGTAGTTTGTAAGCCGCCGGGAAAATGTTTCTCTATGGAGTACAGGCATGATTGGATATAAATTTCTGAAGAACAGTTCTAGACACCCATCAACGGAAGAACGTGCCAGCATTGGGTGCGGCTCGAAGATGTCCGAGTGAATATTTGGTACATGATCGAACTGAAGGAAAGACGTGAATAGTAAAGTAGCATCACCAATACTAATCGGTGGTGGCGTGTAGAGTATGTTCGCGTTTAGCTGCTCGTCAGTATCGGTACTGGGGGAACGCGAGTAGTTTCTCGCCTTATCCTCCGATAAGGTGCCTGCCGCCTCCCTCGATTGGTCCTGCTTAATTGCATATATTCTCTTTGCCGCGGGTCCCTTTGGACCTCTTTTTCGTGGTATTGTGGCGTATGTGCAGGCCAACTCTGCGCGGGAGCAGCTTTGGCAAGGCTGCCCCCTATCGCATTTGACCTTTCTTCTATTGCAGCAATCACACGCCCGGTGATTCGCGGTTGGCACTGTAAACGTCGACATTCTCTTGACTATAGTGTCTCAAAAGCGACTTTCCGGCGCTACTCGGAGTTGTGAGAAGGGAGGTATCGGCTTCCCCTCTATGTAATCAGATACCTGTCCGAACGGGATCGCGTTAGTCCTCCGAGGAAACAGCACTCGGCTACATGGGGGTATTGCAAGAACCTTTTCTCCGCGCGGCGACAATAGAGGATATGGAAGTCACTCCAGTATAGTAGTATCAGTGGCGATTTGAGATATAATCGAGTACAGGCTTTCTTGCACGCGCGGGGAAATTGACTTGTAGACAGAAGCAGGGGCACCAAGTGAATATAATATCCCTGCAACGGCTATTAGCTTACCCCGCAAGATGACGGGAGCAGCTGTGTGTGATTCCGGGGTACGAGTTCGCCAGTTACATAAGGATGTTTGCTGCAGGCCAAGGCTGCGTCTGATCCGTGCTAGGGATCATCAAGAGGTGGCTGCATTGGGGCGTGCATATATGGCATGGGTGCAAATGCGCTCAAGGGCGGGCCTAAGCACTCTACTTGAGATAAGCATTCGCCTTTTGCCATGATACGGCCCGGTAATAAACAGGCACATGGTGATATGGGGGTTTATAGCTCAAGCCCAATATTGTAGCCCCGCCCAGTATTGCAGCCCAGTATTGCAGCCCCAGAAGTACTACTCTCGCTACCAAGTTATACAGCGTCCCCAATACTTGGACTTCCCCACGAAACAAAATGCGGGGCCGGTCGATTACCTGTGAGGATTCTCCTCAACGCCAAGTAACCAGGCTGGAAAAGCAATTCCCAGTCTGTAGTCGAAATAGACTTTCCCCTGCATGGAGCTGCAGCTTCTTTGACGTAGTAGATTTTCAGATGCGCACACATAGGCCGCGTCAAGATACATCCTGTTCCTGGCGCTGATGTGCATCGTTAGAACAGGATAACGGCTAAGTGGCACCAGATAGAGAAGCCCATAGATTGAACAGGAAAAGAAGAAAAAGAAAAGAAAAAGAAAACTAATGATCCACGCATCGCGGAGTCTCCGAGTCAACCCGTAAATCTGCTTTTATACAAGGTATCTCTAGCTAGTAGCCATTTATAGCTAGACGATAAATACCGCACATTCAAAAGGCCTCAACAGCAGCACCCCATTCTCGACCTGGGAGGGGCCATAATTTCCGGCAAGCATTTTGGCGCTTTTTAAGCTTACCCCCTCGTTTTCCGCTGACCAGGAGACACTCTCCTGCGAGAAACTTGATACGATTACAGCCTTGGCACCTTCGAATGTCCTCTGATATACAAATAAATTCTCATCATCCAAAGCTAGCATCGCAAAATCTCCATACACGAACAAATCCTCGTAATCCTTCCGTAGCTGAAGTAGTGAACCCCAGTAGTTGTACACGCTGTTCCGGTCCCGGATTTGCTGGGCCGCGTTCCAAGATTTGTAGTCGTCATTAACGCGCATCCATGGTTTTCCCGTAGTGAATCCAGCATTAGTGGAATTATCCCACTAGCAAAAAAGAAAAAAAGAAAAAAAAAAGTGGACATTAGACTCCTGAAACAAATTTACAGATTTGTGGCGTCTCACCTGCATAGGGGTCCGGGCATTGTCACGGGCACGGAACCGGACGATCTCCATCACATTACCCATTTCTTTGTCATCACCGCCCCGCTCCTGTAGAACCCTTTGGTAGTAATCTTTAGCAATAGCCATTGAACCGAGTTTACTTGCCGACTTACTGGTTCCAGTGGTTGAGAGTTTCGATATCTTTGTACTCTTCGATCCCCCAGCTGCTTGGCACATTTGCCATCCCAAGCTCTTGGCCTTGGTAGAGATACAGCGTTCCCCTCTGCAATGCGTAGAAAGTTGCTAGCATTTTCGCTGCATAGCCTCTAAACTCGGGTTTGTCTGACGCAAACCGACTGACCGAACGTGGTTGGTCATGATTCTCCAAAAAGAGGGCGTTCCAGCCGTCATTTACTTGCATGAAGGTTTGCCACTTATTGATGATATCCTTGAGTTCCTTTAGTTTCCAATCATGCTTGGTAAATTTCCCGGAGGGGCCGATATCCATATCGACACTAGATGTGTTAGTCAGCTAGCCGTGATACGTGAAGCCGAGAGAGAGAGAGAGGCAGAGATGTGTGTATCAATCTTACTCACATATCGAATTGGAAGATCATATCCAACTCTTCCCGATCACGGCCGATAGCGTCCAACACCACTTTCGGGTCCTTAATCCACGGCATCTCGCCAACCGTCATGATGTTGTATTTACCCAACACCTCTTTTCGCATCTCGTGGAGGAACTCATGCATGCGCGGTCCGTTCGCATAAAACTCCGTTCCTGGCTGCCACTCCACCCCCGGTAATGTCTCCGGCGCATCTGGGAGGTCTGCCACCTTGCTGATGAGATTGATCACATCCATACGGAACCCGTCGACACCCTTATCGAGCCAGAACTTCATCGCGGCGTAGACGGCATTACGGACACTCGGGTTCTCCCAGTTGAGGTCTGGCTGCTCGGGGCAGAATAAGTGGAGGAAATATTCTTGTGTTGTCTCATCCCATTTCCACGCACTCCCTAATGCAGGGTAAGCAAAAACAAGACAAAAGAAAAAGATAAAGAAAAAGTAAAAAAAAAAAAAAAAAAGTAAAAAAGAAAAGAAAAGAATGCCCTATATTGATGTGAGATATATCTATAATATTACATACCACCAAAGATAGAACTCCAATTATTTGGAGGCTTTCTGGTACCGTCTGTATCGTATTTGGCTGGTCGCCAGATGTACCAGTCTCTTTTAGGAGAGAGCTTTGAAGTCTTTGATTCGAGGAACCAATCATGCTGTTGGTGTGGTACAAAGTTTTATTTTTTGATATATTAGTTGTCCACTCCTATGTATATACAGCCATAAAACGAAGGATTAACCGACTTCGTCTGAGGTGTGGTTCACCACAAGATCCATGATTAGTTTCATTCCACGTGAATGAAGACCACTAATGAGGAGTTCAACATCTTGCACAGTCCCATACCGAGGGTCAATATCATAGTAATCGGAGATATCATATCCCATATCAACTTGAGGTGATTTATAAACTAGACACATGTAAAATTAAGCACACCACATCACATGTAGTACCGGTTTGAATGAGTATTTTTCTTTTTTTTTTAATTGTTACATCTGCAGTAGTAAAATGTTATGGGAAAGTAACGGACCTGGCGAAAGCCATACAACATCAACATTAAGACCTCTCAAATAGTCCAGTTTCTCGATTATGCCGGGAATATCGCCTAGACCATCGCCGTTCGAGTCCTTGAAGGATGAGGGATAAATCTGATAAACCGAAGCCCCCTTCCACCAAACACGATGGGGGCTGGAATGTGTAGTTGATGCATGCTGTCCCGTCTTCATAATCATTTTGACAGTGTTATTATAGACCCCGCTATAGAAATCCGATGTTAATAGTTGGGTGAACATATTTTCTTGCCGAGAGAAGGGGGGGGTGGGTTTTTTTCTCCCGATCAAAAAAAAAAAAAAAGAAGCTTTGAAAGTTCACGATGAAATGTGGTTCTTATATATATATATAAAAAGAGACTTGTGGGGCCGGTGGGGTTTCTCTAGATTAATTCAGAACATATGCAAATAGTCGCATTGAATTATCCCGGATCCCGCGACGTTTACTGCAGTAAATTGTTAAGCCTTCCCTAATTTTCCTACAAAAAACGACTCTCGTCCTCTTAGCCCCACGGAATGCCGGGGGATCTAGTGGGTTCTTTCCTCGCGCGGGGAAAGTTCGGCCAAGATTCGGGCATACTTCGGGCACACTTCGGCATTACCTCGGGGAAACCCTCATGGTCAGGTGACGGTGGAAAAGGGTTGTATTTCTAGAATCACGTGATTTCTATTATCATCAGTATTTATTGTCGGAAAAATATATAGGATATATGATATCAGTTGTATTAATTTAGACATAGCTTTTCCGGATATGTATTTCCATATTGCATTTCCGGGCTTCCCTATTACTTTTTCCGTTCGATTGTAGCCGTGCTTTTTTGCTTAGCGTTGACACGTCAGCTTAATTAATTTATCTCTATAGAATGATTTATTTTCATAATGTGCTGTTTTATCTCTGGGCGTCAGTTAAGGCCAGGTGTCCTGATCCGTTCTGTAGGATAATCGTATGTGGGCACATATAGTGGGGGTTATGTTTATATAGGTTTAATTACTAAGCTGTAATCTGTGATTATCTAGTAAGATTAATATATATAGGTCCTCGGGTCATGTAATAAGAACCTGAGTATGCAAGTGTATATAGGGGTTTTGTTGGATGAGAAATCTCGATCTAGTAGAGAAAAGGCACTATCGGTCGTTGGTGAGGACAATTGCGTGTTTAGGTTCTTATCACCTGACCCGAGCATTTGTGTGCATAGCTTTAGCGTACCTGCGATGGTTAATGAACATGTATCTGTCAGTGTTACCCGGCCTCCAGACTTAGTTAGTCATTTAGATTTAATTATCAAGCTTTTATCCTTATTATGGACTATACTAATGGCCGAAAATATTTTTTAGAATCTGGAGAGCTCTTTGAGGTTTTTAGGTGTTTTCGTGGTGAAGGAATATGAATTTCTGCAGCGGAGGCCGCTCTAGACACTTCCGATCACTCGTATACGTATATATGCTAGACCGGTGGTGAATGAATAAATTAATCATAAGTACATGGGTCGGTGATTACATTGGTAGGTATGAATGAATGAATCAATTATAAGTGTATGGAGCTGGTTGGTAGGTATGGATGAGTAAATTAATCATAAAGATAGGTATGTATAGGTTAATTAATTAATCAAAATATATGGAAGGGATAAAGTGATCATAATGCATAATAGGCTGGTGATAGAAGATAAAGTAGGTTCGTAGTAGTCTAGCTTACTAAGGAGGTATCTCTCTCGAGGGGCTTCCATGCCTTTCTATATATATTCCCTAGCTGCTTTGACTATCCTAGAGTGTACCCCAAGCTCGACCTTAGGCAGGTCCTTAATAGCGCCTGATATTGGATTAGTGAGACGCCTTGTCGTCACCTAACACTTATCAAAATGATTGTTTACTACTAGCGTAATAACTGCTGTATACAACTTGCCTTCATAGCTGGTTTTGGGAATGATTAGTTGATTCTGTAGGAAATTATTGAAGTTCTACTCTTCATTCCTCGCTTCTAAGGATCACCATCACCTCACTTGTTCCGTTCTCTACCCACATCATGTCCATCCCTACCCATATAAGATGTACAGTACCCTACTAGGGAGTCGCGTTCAGCAGCCGAATATTCGGCTCTTTTTGTCTTATTGAATTTTAAACTCATTGGATAGGTATTGTGTATTATGATCAATTAATCAATCGATATATATGTGGTACTTTATAACTTGGGAACCCTTGACCCAATAGGTAGCTCCCCTAGCTTAGGTCTGTGGTATGGGTCGATATCATTTAGTCTCATTTAACGGTGATTTATCACGTAAGCCTGTATATGACTGTGTTTATATTAGTCAAGCATTCCAACTAGTTCCACTTCGGCTTCTAGACCATGGATTTTTCTTTTTAAAGCCTTAAATCCATCGTATGAGCATGTATATCCTGGTAAGGCTGTAGCTGGTTTCTCTTGTAGATTCGAGAAGGTTCTTCAATTTACTATAATTTGTCACTTAATATAGCGCGCAGGGGGGTGCTGTCTAGTTGTGCATATTTTTGGGAACCTGGTTATCTATGAACCGAACATCTAGCGTAAGGAACAGGGGTAGGTCTCATTTACTGCGTCATCATGACTGCTTAAGCCTGGGTATCAGTGCATACGGATAGTGTACAGTGAGCACTATTTGCGTCAGGGGGTATTAGGCGAAGGATAAAAGTGGGTAGTATAAGCGTGAGTTATATAGCCTGGAGGGTTGACCCCCCCCCCACTGGACTACTTAATCGTGAACTGGTTGATATCCTCGTAAAAGGTTGGGGTTGTCGGCAGAGGTTGACTTGGGCCGGCCTATTTAATAATATGGGCTAGCCTAACAATCTTTTAGATGGCCCGGGGTTGTTTTTGCCATAGTAATCTGTCATCTGGTCCGGCTCGGGTCAGGCTAATCCTTTGACCGGGCCGGCCCAAGTCAGCCTCTGGTTGCCGGTGGGACTGGATTATTGACATCTCCAGCTCTAGGCTCGTAGGGACATTAATTACTAAAGAAATCATTAACGATAAGAGCAGATGCCTTACACTGGCACTAGTGAAGTTATAAGTGATACTGTGTGTAGTGGGGTATCGGTAGCTATTATAATAATTAGAAGGTGACTATATGTTCCCTATAATACACGGACAAGAGGATATGCCTATGAGACCTGTTAGTATTCGTTCCCTAAATATAGCGTTACTGCCAATTAGAAAGGGTGTATACTCTACTGATAGCATGCTCTATATTAGAGTTTACGTGTATATATAGTATAGGGAGTTCGCTTGATTTGCTCTCTAGGGTACCCTCTCGGGACTACACAAGATACACTACCTAAGGGGCCTCTATCAGATTAATTCTATAGCTATACGTACTGCCATATCTACCCTTACATATTCTTACATTGCTCAATACTGAGAGCTCCTCGAGCAGTCTGTACTTGATAAGGTTACCTAAATTTGTATATCTCTCGAAGGGAGATGACGTGTACCTTAGTACACCCAATATTACCTGCTGAAGGTTGAGTTTAGGGTATGAGGTACGCTGTGGCACGAGTAGATACGTGTGCACATCTATAAGAAGGCAGGGAGCCCCCCCAACCCCCCACACAAACCTCATATTTACTTAGCTATGATATTGAGAATCTAATCCTTTACCAAAATATCTTTTATCAACATGTAAAAATAAGTATCGATTGATAGTCCAGGGATCAATCTATGAGAAAAGATCTTGGTTAGAGTTCTTATGAGTGAGGTACTATAAAGTTTAATTTCCCCGCAGCTGCAATATATATGGTTAGAATTTTCGCGGAGTTTTTATTAGTGTTAGTGGGTAAACCGTGCATGTAGTCTGACCCGTTGGGGCGGGATAGCTGTCGACCGGATAGAAATCCCACGTATATGAGTATTGAGCTACTAATTGGAGATATGATGTAGTATGTACCACAATAATTATAGATGTATTGATAATGAGAGGGCGTGGTCTTTACCTTTTATCTCTGGATGAGGGCACGTCTAATCATATACTAGTGTACTACTAGTAAAAGACCTAGTTTACCCCTGGTCTTAACTATAGGCCTACTTGTAGACGTGTAAAGTGTTTCACCGACATCCCGATCACCCCCGGGATTCCGATCACCTGAGACATTTTTCGCTCTTGCAGCTTTATATATAATAAGAAGGGTAAAATGAATATAAACTAGGCATGAAGTGATACTATGGAGGGTAGTTAGGTGCTTTTTAGTTGACTAGGCAGTCCCCTAAGCCCTGGGGGGTCAATAGGGGGGCTCGAAAAAGTGCCAGTTTAGGTAGTTTTTAGACTATGCTATTAGAAAAGGTGGCAGCATATTGTGAGTAATGCCTAAATAGGTCTAAAAGATATTAATGATTAAATATATATAACTAGAGAGTGTGCCCTGAGGCTGGGAGCATGTGAGGAATTATCCCTCTTGTAGTATTCCCTTCCAAAAGCTGAAAAATCGCGATTTTTTGCCTATTTTAAGGGAGAATAGCCCAGAAAAAAATATATGATAGCTTTATAAAATAGACTATAATTACTAGAGATATTATCTGTGGTCTATAAGGTTGTATCCATGTAGTTTTTAGTGCAAGTGGGGTGCAAGAATAGCTTACTATCACCTAGGACTACTTTATCCATACAAAAAAAACCCGGATTTTGGGTAGTAGGCTAAGCTGTAGGAGATATCACTACTATGGCTCTATAAAATAGATTTTAGACTTGCTATACCTTTCTAAGAAAGGTTATATACTTTATAGGCCATATTCTAAAGCTCTAATATATTACCTACTGGCCTATTCTCCCCCAAAATAGGCAAAAAATCGCGATTTTTCGGCTTTTAGAAGGGCATACTACAAGAGGGATAATTCCTCACATGCTCCCAGCCTCAGGGCACACTATCTAATTACATATATTTAATCCCTAATATCTTGTAGACCTATTTAGGCATTACTCACAATATGCTGCCACCTTTTCTAAAAGCATAGTCTAAAAACTACCTAAACTGGCACTTTTTCGAGCCCCCAAAGTCACCCCCTATTGGCCCCCCAGGGCTTAGGGGACTGCTAAACTAACTAAAAACCATCTAACTAACCTCTCTAATAGCTCTTATATTCATTTTCCTCTCTACTAGTTTTATGGGGTCTCCAAAGCGAAAAATGTCTCAGGTGATCGGAATCCCGGTGCTGATCGGTTTCGCCGTGAAACACTTTAGTTCAGGCCTTGCGAATTTTTCTGGGACTAAAATGTATCGGTCTATATCTTAGTGTGTATGTGTGCGTGGGATGTTTACGAGAAAACCTTTTCCATACCATGTTTTCTCGTGCATTACTTTACAATACCACCCATGTCTCACAACAGACCACCAACAAGAACATCATGATTGCTAAAGCACTGCCACACCTTTAAGAAAATGCGATTTTTACACATAATACTGGGGCACAGTATGAGCAAATTTTGTGAAAAAAAGAGGGAGGTGATTGAGCTCACCCAGTAGTAGCTATAGCTCATCACTCTATTAAACCTGGACATTTTCTTAAGAGATATAAAAAGCATTTTAAGATGTAAAAATGTAAAAATGTAAAAATATGCGGATACTAAGACACCCCAACCATGATTCTTCACAGAATTGTGGCCTGTGTGGCTGTGGGGCACACCAATTAGTACTAATCTTCAATGTCTTGATGGTATGTTTCACCCCTTCATGGTATCCTAAAGTAATGCACGGGAGGGCATGGTATGGAAAAGGTTTTCTCGATGTTTACCTATAGGTAGTTCGCTTAATTTTGGGTACTTAAGAGAGAGGGTTGTCTTAAGAGATTGTGGTGCTGGTATATATAGGGGTAGCAAGTATCGAAGGAGAAAAGCTTTGATGAAAATTTGATGTGGCAATTCTCGAATCAAATTCTTATCTAAGTTGAGCACCCTAAGGAGGAGGTTTCTTTCCCTAACCCGTCTCTTTTATCCTCTCTCTAAACAAGGTTAGCTCAACATCTAAGTCTTTTCATCAACAGGGGGGGTCATTTTTATACCCGTATTTTTGGGGGAGGGCCAGAGTACGGGCGGAGGAGGTGGTTAAGTGGCGGAACCAGTAATTTTGAAATCATATAGGATATTTGGTGATCCCCCTGCAGTCGTAGCTCTTGTAAGAGCGAAAGAAAGAGTGACAAGAAGTTCCTAGGACCCCTATAAGAGTGGGAATAATGGCTTTATTTGTGATTACTATGCGGATCTGAACTTCCGAGACACCTCCGTGCGTGCCTTCTGTTTTTCTAGTTCCTTTCCAGCAAGACTAGTATAACTAAGGTGCTGTCTCAGGGTTCTAACTTTACCCTATATGCTTGTACTAGCCTAGAAAACAGGTTTTTTTCTGTTTGATTGTGTCACGGGTCTGTGCAATCGTTATATTTTGTTTTCAGTATCCCAATTCTATCGTTTTGACACGGGTACATAAGATTAATTCATTCAAAAGGTCTGTTGGTTAAATTTGGTACCCCCCTCCGCCAAACTGCAGCATTCGCAAAAGTCAAATTCCGACCCACAATATTCATAGGGAGCTAGGGTAGGTTTCCGCATCACTCTATTTACACGCTATAATATGGATAATGTTTTTGATTACATTTGTGGCATAGGAGCACGCGCACTCTTGGATGTCGCGTCGCGGAGGGACCGAAACCAACAAACATGTTTTTTAGGCGAGTACAAGGCTGATCTATGACTTACTATTGAAGATAAGTAATCTTGTAGCCACTCCAGCATGGTTCCATTGAGACAGGGGAGAACCCTAATTCAGGGGCGATGTTTCTTCTGAAAAGTCTACACGTTGATTAGTAAAAATACTGTCGGAAAATCTGCTAGATCCGTTTAGACACTTAAGTAGGATCTATCTAACCTCATATAGGTTAAAGCGTAGGCAGAAATCCCTGGGGTCAGGTGGTGAGTGTGCGTGGTGCTGTGTTTCTGGGGTATTTACACGCCTATCGCGGGTGCTATCACAAAGCTTGTAAAGTGCCGTACCTACCGATTGAAGATTTCTCGGCTTTGATAAATATTTTTATATAACCCCCCTCGACATTAAGGGTCTGGAAACAGGGATCACTTTTTTTATAAAATACATGTATCTGTGTATGTTGGTTTGTCATCGATGACTCAATTGTGGAAAAGGCACTAGACTAGCGCTGAGGGAGAGAATAAGAGCGAGGTGAGGAAGAAAGCACTTCTCTCCTCAGGTTGGGACATCTAGCCAATAAGTCGATTCGACAATTGTCACATCAACTCATCAGATTTTCATCAAAGCTTTTTTGGCAACGAAGCTCTACGAGGTCTGGCAATAAAGACCGAGGAGCAAGGTTAGCGAGATGTAGGGTTTTTCTCATCACTGATATGATAGAATCTTCACATAGAACACGAAAGGACAACTAATCAAGGTCTTAGACTAGGGGGATCACCTTTCTTGGTTTTTTTCTCTCTTTCCGTATGCCGTGCTTACTCCTGTTTCAAGTTTAGGCATCTACTCGGGGTCGCTATAATATCAAGCCTTGGTGGTAACGTATGTGACCGTGAAGTGTAACACGACCGGGTAATGAAACACTAATTACATACAAAATAGTCATTTTAACCACCTTCTATCTCCCATAGAATTTAATAATTATGCAAATAATTCTAGTATTAGAAAGTTATCTATTCATAAATCTACCTCCCCACTCAGGAGCTATAGAGCTGTATTTGGGATGGATATAAAATAGTAATGCCATGAGTTGCAGTTTAACCCATATATAATATTGCCAAGCCTGTAGTATTTGTATGGAGATTTTACCCAGATCACATAGAGATTTAACCAATTAGTGTACAAAGCTAGAATACTGTATAGAGTAGTCTCTGGCTTTGCTCAGTATCATTAATTAATGTAGACATATAAAGCTTGATAGTGGAGACTACAATATAAAATGTATATACCCTTACTTACATCCCCTTCATTGTAACTACAAAGGCCTATAAGTGGTCACTAATATATATAATATCTATAATAGATTGTATGCCTTGTAGAGAGGCTGCCTCTATATTTATAGGTGTATAAGAGTAGTTGGGATGGCAAAACTATGGTAAAGGTCAGTTCTATATATTGTCTAACTTGTGCACTTTGTAGCTCCCATTAAACACTGTACCTATTACTATAAAACTCATGAATGGCTTGGGAAGAGGCTATCTTCTTGGGACTATCTTTATCAGTATAAATAACTGACTGGTGTGGGAGATAGAAGGTGGCCAAAAAACTATTTTGTATGTAATTAGTGTTTCATTACCCGGTCGTGTTCCACTTCCCCGTCAGATACGTTATAATCTACCTATGGAGGTGGAACCCCTTTGAGGAGGACATAGGTAAGTAAACCCTCATCTTAGTAGGAGAATTGGAAGCAGAAGGTCCGAGTACGTAACAACACGATTTGGTCAATTATATGCCTTGATAGCACTTTCGAAGGAAACCTACATGAAGATTTAAAAACTGATGGTCATATGTAGGAAATCCAATAGTCCCCGCGTTCTGTCAAGGAGTAGAACAGTCGGGGATACTATAAAAGAGGAAGATGCCATGTGATCGATTTTTCCATCTAAGGTGGTGCCCGTTTCACTAACAATTTCTATCAGGCGTTTTAAGGACACTCTTCATCGATGGGCCGAGGAACCACCGGGAGAAAATCAAGCCGCCACATAGGTCAATGCTTCAGTGGGTAGATAAAAATGCAATGCTTCGGGATTGGCTCGACAAACGAACTAATATTATCGGTATTTCAGGGAAGCTGTGTAAAATCGACGCTTTCGAAATATCTTGTTCGTAGATGAGCTCAGCATTGCTAAATGATTCTGTTCTTTGTCGTAATATGTGTTATAGAAGCACACGCAGACCCGCTTCAGACCTTTCGAGGTTTCTACCTCGACCATTGAAGAAAAGGCTGACAACGACTACACATTGCTGACTATAGGATTTCTGACTTTGCATCTTGCGAATATCAAATTAGAAACACCGAATCAGAAGTCTAATTAGCTGGCCAAATAATCTTAGATGACCCCTGGTCTGCTCAGTTCGAGGGGTTGATGCTGGCTCGGTTTTGTTTTTAATAGATGCCTTCGACGAATGTGAAGATTCAAAGAAGCCGCTTATCTAGTCATTCAAAGAACTTTCTACGCCCCCTTCGCCCCCACAAATTCTTTTTACAGGTCGCTCAGATCCCATAATAGGACTCTATATGAAAAGTCAACCTACGATAAAGCTGGAAGACTGTACAGGCGACGATATTAAAATCAATATCAAAGAATAGTTCCAAACTCTCATTGACCCAGGCGAATATGATTCCAGAGCTATCGAGAATTTTGTCTAGATGACGATAGCCCAGTTACAGGGGGTCTTCCCTCTGGTAAGGTTTGTTAAAGATCTGAGAGAACGGATGTAGGAACACAAAACTGGACAGAACATGCATCACGCAGTGACGCATCTCAAACAGTATTCCAAATAAACGGATTTGGCTGGCGCAGAACACAGGAATTCAATACGTGGTTGAATAGCTTCAAAAGCGTACTACCCTTGACTCTTTGGAAAACCCGTTGCATGTTGTATCAGAGAATGGGCTCACGACTGATGCTATAACTCTTCAGGGCCAGGAGGAGGATTCTGTACTTGAGAAGCCCTCATTGCACAATACTATATTGATAGCAACCTTTACTCATCATAGTAAGACTATGTAGCTGGTTATTTGTAAGACCCGCTACCTTGGTATGAGTGAGGTCTTCCAAGAAAAGTTAAAAGCAGCAGCTTGTGCTAATCACGTCGATCTTATGCGAATGTTATTGAAATGGGTGCTGGGTTCGACGCTCTGTCTGTTTGAACAGGATTATACGAGGGAAATATATTCACAGCTCTATATGTAGCGACTAACTGTGGCAATGAGAAGGCTGTACATCTTCTCATTTAAAATGGCGCTAGATTAAACAGTGGGAGAATTCTCTACGTAGGGTTTTCGCCAGAAACAGCTTTTGGTGGTCAGGAGAAGCTTGCGCAATTTCCCATTGACAATAACCCCAATTTGAATTAAGTGGGGGTGCTCGCCTCTGGGATAGAAGATTATGGCGAGCTTGGAAAGATATAGAATTACTCATTGGCAATTACGCCAAATCGAGCACCACAGAGGAATTGGGTATGTCTACTTACTGATGGAGGGAAATGGAACAGTATAATTACGACACTATCTCACAACCGGCTGAGGAAGGATTCAATTTGGAGGTGGGAATAGTTAATAAGCCCGTTTTCCAGTTACATTGCCATATGGAAGCTTTTAGGTTGCTATTTAAAAAGCGTGCAGATTTAGTCCATTTGAGCGAGACTACTTTGTCATCAGCGGCTTTAGCTGGAAAAATAAATGTTGTACAGTTACTCATTGAGAAAGGGCTAGTTTGGATATTAAAGGTGAATCCTATGCACCTGCCCTACTATCAACGGTTTACGTGGTAATGGGGAGATTTAATAGGTACTCATAGATAATGACGTACATAATAGTTTGCTCAGCAAAGAATCAAAACCCAAAGAGCTATGTGGACTGTCAGATTTCGGATAGGTGTGATCTACTAGAGATGCCAATCCCTAGGCCCAGAGTAGCTAAATTATTGAAGGCTTAGGTTGCGTGCCTTTCCTTTTTCCTTTATTTTTCCCAGGGGGGTAGGTATTGATTGGTGGGGTCGGATTATAAGAGGGTATTTAGGTAGGATAGTTATCCACTATGTATATATGGGATAGAAGAGGAGACTCTGTCAGATTTTGTATCAGGAGGCCACCATGAAATTACGATTAACATATCGAATTCTAAAGGAGCTCTTCGATCTAACAAACCTAACCTAACATACAAAACCTAAGTACATACTATGGAATTCTCAGAGTAATCTTCCCAATTGTTTAAAATATCCTAGCCTAAGACAGGAGTCTAATGCCTTTAACATGAGGTATTCTCAGAAGACGTAATTGACTTTGTCAGGGTCTAGGCTTTAGTCGTGTAGCAGTTGCAGCCCTACGCCCGGCCAGGGCCAATTATCCATTAGGTATCAGTAATTGCGGTGCTTCTCTCAGGGCATGTGACCCTCAAATAGGCAATGGGGATGACTAGACAACGTCCAATGTGTAGTCTTGATTATATGCGTATGGCTATGCTACTAGCTAATGGCTTGAGTAACTAAATTAAGGTGTTACTAGAAAGCAGCGCTAAATTATAAAATAGCATAGTTTGTTGATTTACCAAGACTTCATCTCTGGGTAGTTTAGATTATACACATACATCCGAGAATCCTCTGAATGGGACTTCTTATAGAAGAATCGTTAAAGGTATCGATAAATAGGATGTGACACCTTGTTTTTATATATATACGGGTTCTATCACCTCAAGCCGGATTAATCCAGTAATTTATATAGCTATAGATTTACGATAGCTGCACCTCCATTGAATCTCAATTCTATATGTTGAGCTTGTTACTCAAAAAGAATCGTAGCGGATTATCTAGGTTTTAGTGCTAATTTACCTGTCGATACTCTGATCTCTCTTCTATCACATGATCCGGTAAAAAATGCTGCCCCCCAAAGTGGCGGTGGCTCAACGTATACTCGGGTCAGGGAAGAAGTTTGGAAAAACAGGGGAGACCCTTCAAGCCAGACTCATTGGCTAGAAGAACAAAAAGTCATTGAAAGAACACTTCTTATTCGCCACAGGGATCCCCCTTGTTTTTCCAAACTTCTTCCCTGACCCGAGTAGTAGCCTATGAAAAAAGAATGGAAGCCTAAGTCTAGCCACACAACCTTGGCCCCCACGGAAAAGCGGCAGCTTTACCGGGTTATCGGATACCTCAACTTCAATAATCTTTATACTTATATAATCGCCTCCAGCCGAACTAGTGGGGCATTGACTCAATATAGGGGGGGAAAGGGCGGGACTCATCTACCGAGGTATTAATTACCTAGTCAGTATTGTACGGGGACAAAAATAACCGCGGATTCATATAGCAACTAGTATTTACTAGTAGAGTAAGAGTTCAATGGGTGCTACTCCACAACTATTAATAAGGGCATGAAGACAAAAATACAGAAGCTGAAATAAAATAAATCCCATCATCTATGTATCCTAGATATTTAGTGGGTTGTGTTTATGAGAAAAGATTGTTGGACGACAGTGAGGCTCAGCTTAATTGGTTGCTATGCGAATCCACGATAATTTGGGAATTAAGTAAAAGTTGGGGTACTAACGAGATGGAATCTTGGCAGTTTAAACCGGCAATTAGCCAGCGGGTCTTTGTATAAGGCTGGCTAGGCTTAAACACGTAGAATATCTGTGTTCAGCTTAGTTATTATAATTTGGCATGTCATTAAGGATGCACGTAGCGAGAGGTGTTAATAAGTTATCGTCGTTAATACCTGTTTAGGCAGGTGATTATACCCTATTAGGCGTTCCGGGACTCCATTATGAGAAATGTTTGTGATACCGCCTTATTTCTTTTCGGACCCCAACAATGCCGTAGTACAGTGCCTTGCTGTTTCGTGGCGGGTTCTGTCTAAGAATGCAAGGTTCTCTCCTCAAGAGAGATAAATAACTATAAGGAAGCCCATGGAGGTAGATTTCCTATGCCTCTCAACCACAGGGGTATTACACTATTTTCACTTTATTTCTATCTTCATCTCTGTCTAGCTCTTATCGATGATTCTTCCAGACATGAACACCTTCGTGCCTCGAGATACTCCACCATCGAGGGATGTTATTCCAGCCAACACCAATGCCGGAGGGATCAACCTCGCTGGACTCATTGTCGGAGTAATCACAGCTATTGCTACCGTCCTGGGCTTATTCAAGGGCTGGAAGTTTTGGAAAGGCCGGAAAAAGATAGTAAGGGATTCTTAGTAATTGTAGTGATCTGTTTAGTACTATTCTCCTTGGCTAGTGCTAACTATCAACCGGTGTTATTAACATTAGCTCAGCACAATTACCATACCATTAAGCGACCAACCTAGTCTAGTCAGTACACCAGGCCAAAGCATCGAGAGCTCAGCCAATATCCCTCAGGCAACACACACAATTCATTACCATATATCCATATTCAACCAAGCAGATGATATCAACAACGGACAGCCTCATGAGTGTGGCATAACTGACGCCGATGACCCTACCATTCTCAGACCACGAAGTAGAGTTTCGACTGTCTGAGCTTGAGTACACCCTAGTACTCAGGTATATATTATGCTATTCTTTCTCTCTTACGCTCGAGGCTTCATGTATTATGATTAATTTATTCATATATTTTCTTACCATCGATTTCATTTGCTTAATTGGGGGGGCCATGCCCCCAGAGTTTCCTCGTCATCTTATCTCTTAACCATCTGCTAATAAGAATAATATAAAAGTCTTGTTAAATTCTAAATTATCACAGGTGTTTTAGCAATAATACTTGTATCAAATCGAACCAATGGAATTTCGGGGGGGGGGGGAGCTCTATATTATATAGAAACATGTGACTTTATAAAATAACAATAAGATACCGCGTAAGGCAACTATTGTGGCGTATGAGTACATGTAGTATGATCGAACTTTGTGCTGTCTTTTAGGTCCCTGTTAACCTCTAACTTGATGGACATTGTCCCCTATTATTGAGAGCTATAAGAGCCATAGGAAGAGATGTATATAGAGGGAAACCATACATAATTCATGCGTACCTTCTATATACTCAATTAACTTTTGGATATCGCTATACTAGATTTACTCCCTATTATATCATCTATATGTACGTCCATGTACTTATGATTGATTCATTCATACAGTACGAAACAACGACATGAATTTACTGCCATAGCACTGTAGAATTTAATAGCAAATACCTAATTAAATCAGTATTTCAGGTAGAGTATTGTACAAATACTGTATTCCTCCCGTATCGCTAGCGTATCGGCGGGAGCACCGCACTGATCCCACCCCTCTTTTTGGTACTGTATCTATATATACGCCAGCCTATTAAATTCTAACCCTACAATAGATTAGGGTTATAAAATCAGGGTTAGATATGAATACGGAACAGGAAATTCTCGGAGACATGAGGGCTTTTTAGATCGAGTGAAGTGCTCGCAATTATCCGGGCCACCTATAGGGCTCCCCAAGAGCCCTATAGTAACTAAGGACGGGACGGATTATGGCTCATAGTCTGTACCGGGTGAAATTCTTCAGGACTACGAGGACTGTAGGGCTCTATAGACATATTTCAAGGGACTTTTTGTACTATTATAGGGAAACAGCATGTAGTATCTGCTGCCAATCACAGCCTAAGTAGGAGTAGGTAGAGCCTGATAGCCGGTTTGGGGCAAAGTGAACCCTAGCCCTAAAAACCTGACGCCCTGTAGGGCCTTATGCAGTAGTCTGTAGTCCTCACCCCTTACACCCTGGCCCGCCCTGAAAAGAAGCTGGAATGGACTATAGAGTCATAGGGGCATCCGGTCCTAGCCTCAGGATGGACGAACTACCCCCGTTGCGAACACTGAATCATATATACGACTTCGTGTATTCGATGTACGTTCCCCCAGAACTCTACTCTGATATGTCGAGTATCTCTCTAGATCTTCACAATTCCTACCATAATCTCGATGAATACAAATAACGCTTCTAGCTGGCTTAAGGTTTAGAAGAAATACTTGCCACTTTAACCGGGCGCTTAAATTGGACATGGACCTGATGTGGAGCGAGATTGGAGGTGTTTGCTGGCCTTGGGCCAGTTGGGGAGACTGGGGTATTCCACACGCGTTAGGGCAAAGCCCTACAAGCATCTCTGATAAAGTGCGGGTGTTATAGCATAAGGGCTGCATGGCTGCATATACAATTTACTTTGCTACTTCAAGATCATGAGAAATCACTCACACAAAGCGGGGACTGTAGATGTTGTATTATGGGTATCGAATAGGTATAGTGTCGAGTACAAGCAGGTTTTGGGTCGATGGTGTAGGAGGCTTCGCCTCCAGGAGCATATATATAGGGCCCATAGGAGCACACTCGCTGGAGCGAGTCCTCCTAAGCCTTAAGTCTACTCTCGCCCTCTCTATTTTACAACAGTAGAACACAAAATAACCGAGCGGGTAGGAAACAAGAGGGCGCCCAGATTACACCACTGGCTCACATAGTGATTATAGAGGCTGAGTAGAGACAGGCTCATCATATTTACAGGGGGGAAATACTCATAAGCTAGTACAGTCGTCTACGGTGAAAGTACGGGTGCGAGCAATAGAATCATTCGTTAAGGCGCCTAGAGGAGGGGGTAAGACCGACCTCTCGTATATCATACATCACTATGACCCTATATCGATTACCCCTGTAAGCCATACTCCAACATCTGTGAACGAAGAAGTCAAGGGCCTGCTCCACTTGAAGACAGGCTTTCCAATGGCCCACCCCAGCTTATTTGATGGGAGCCCAGGCAATCCCAAATAGCCCAAGTAAGAACTAATATTACTCTTATTGCGCTAGAGCCTCTGCCCTCCCCCCCCAAAACCGGTACCCTCTCGTGCTAACCTTCGGGACAAGCCCCTTCTAACAACTTTTAATGTTGGCCCAATTAGATATTTAGCCCAGGTAGATATTTCCTACAGCCCAGCCCAGCCCAACCCAACTAGCAAAAGTGCTCCGGCCCGGGCAAGTCCAAATAAGGGTCGGCTCATTGGAAGGCCTGCTTAATGACCCTTAAGTCGGTAGTAAAAACCTATTTGGCGATACTTGCTTAGAGGTCATTGAGTACCAGGGTATATTTACGTACCTGTCTTCAGATTTTGATTATTCATGGTTGATTCATTCATTCACTTCGGATATTGATATTCGAGGGCCAGGGACTGGTCCCAGGGGGTGCCAAGCCACAAGGCGCTTATGTAATCTCTCAACCTCACCTTCATGAAATGGTTTTTTTTCTCTTTCTCTAAAGAGGCTACAGCTAGTTATCCGAGTTTTTGTAATGCTAATCTGTTTGAATTGTCAGCTTGCATACCCCCTTCCATACATCGGGTATTTTAACCTTTAGCCTCTCGTTCGCGGTCATTGGCCTTTCCCGCAGGACAGTGTGGTCCATGAGGCGACCCCGAGCCACTAAAAATGACGTTGCTTTATGTGGCTCGAGGCCGCTCAAGCAGCCTCGTGGGCCGCACTACCACGGAACCTCGGGGTGTTTAAAAATGACCACTCGTACCAGTAAATGTAGAGGCAATACGACCTAATTAAATTCTAAGGGGCTACTATGGCGAATGCTATTTGGGATTTTCCACTGGATACGTTTCGAGTATCTGTTGGAGTGTCGAAAAATAGAAAGCACGATGGTCTATTGCTGCCCTAGAGGCATATTCCTACTCCTATATATACTTTATATCGGGCCGTGGTCGGCCCGCTGTGGATTTCCCGTCGAAATGACAAGGTGAAGATCCGGGCTATTTAGGAAGATCTACAACATGGGAGCTTCACAATGTAATATCATCGCAAAAACGGCTGTCGTCTCTGTTTTGGCGAGATGGGACTTTTCTTGTGCCGGATTTCTTTGTCATTAATGTGCCCTAAGCCCTGATGTGTGGTCAATCTGGTTTGTGTGTGTGCAGGTTACGTGATGAGCTCCACCTCTCTCCGAGAACGTTCCCTTCTCTGGCTAGCGTCACTAGTTTTCTCCTGATCCTGGCACATGTCATATTATTCTACAATCTGATTGTCTTCATGCTGAACACGCAAAAATCTCTCTCTCTCGAGCAAGAACGCAGTCAACTGGTGGAGAGAAATCCCTTTTTCCCTGTACTGGTCTGGCTATCGGAACGCTTTTCATATTATGAGGACGCCTTCGCCCCGATATCTTTTTCCTCTCACTGAGATAGGTTAAGAATTCAACATTTACACCTCTGCTTCGAACTCTAGTCCCTTTTTGCAAGGAATCAGTCATAGCCAGTTTGTTTTCGCAGTAGGGGATGAATGTTTCGGCCAAGGCATTCCCCTCACGAGAGAGCAAGCTAGGAACCCTGTATTTTGAGATAGAGGTGTGGATGATGTACGTACCCACCCACTGTATCAGCTTTTTCTATCGATAGATGAACTGAAAGTGGTATTCATAACCGCAGAGTGTTTCCAAAGCGGACTACCCTTAGCACGCTCCGTAACGGTGATGGAATAAGCATAGAGTACGCGCCCCACCCACTCCATCCTCTAGCTCCAGCGGTTAGCAGACAGAGAGATGCTCTGCCCAACCCGTTGTTGCACACATCCGCTGTCCATGAAAGTCGCAATTGTCGCAGCAAGGCGTAAAAAGACGGTTGAGGGGCGTACGGGCCCCTTCCGAGTCATCCCCCCACCAGTCCTCCCCAGACTTCTACTGATGATTCCAAGACTATTTTCCACACTACCCTGTTCGAAAACCGTTTTCTTCCCGAAGTTTCTGCCCACACTCAGGCTTGCAGTTGCGCCTTGTTATCACGTGAATCAATATATTACATTCTTTACTGTTCTACGTGGAGTATTGTGGTGGAGGGTTGTTTTCTGCTGGAGAGTCCCCTCCTCTGCCTCTTTTTTTTGCAGCGTTTGCTGTTCGTTGTGCTGAACGAAATACTCCAGCTTCAAGGTGTGGAAGATGCCGATCGGTGCAAGATTCTACCTGGTATCTTCTGAAAGGAATAAACTCTATTCTGGCGAGGAGTGGGAGGGTGGCACGAGGAGGGGATGGGGAGGGGGTGAGCAGAGGGGAGGGGGTGAGGGGTGAGGGGTGAGGGGTGAGAGTCAGACAGAAGGACAGCGGAGGGTACAGAAGGGGGGAGCAGAGGCGAGGGGATCTGCTGTAACTGATGAGCATAAGGATATTATTAGGTCTTCACATGGATGAATACAGAATTCGAGACGAAGCCCCTGGGGATGATTCCCCTCGAGACGATGCCCCTCGCCGGACAAGATCGGTCGGTCTTCATCAAAGAGGGTGTCGTGTCCTCCGATCAAAACATTTTTTGAGCGTCAGCACTGCGATTTCCGCCCGTCAATCATCCACCTTATGGACACCCTGTTTCTTAGACCAAGTGAATCCAGGCGGTTGGACAGAACAAGATCCTCTCTGTCGGCCCACCCGTTCAGGCAGGTTTAACTCTCACAGGCTGCTCACAGGGCCAGCTGCAATGACAGACCCAGAACCAACGAACCACGCAGTGCCCCTCCTCCCTCAGAGACATCCAAGTGACAGGTGGTTCAGAGGTACGGATCAACCAAGCAGAGTCAGAGAGAAGCGATTCGCATGGCCAATCACATAACCAGTTGCGCTGAATGAGGGAGTCGAGCTCGATGCGCTCCACACAAGCCTTTCAAAATGTGTGTTCAACGAAACAGAAATGTCCCTCCAGCTCTACATAAATACTGTGGGGATCCACGGTGGAATACTTCCTGTACCTTTAAACCTATACCTACTCTTTCTCATTCCGACTTGTTAAAATCTCTTGTTCTTAAACTTTCTCTTGTTCTCAACTCCAACCCGCTCTTAAACCTCCTACTCGTTCCTGAGATCTGTAACTCGCCCCCAAAAGCCCCTGCTCGCTCCTACCAGCTTTTTATCGTTCCTACCAAACCCTACAGTTCCTGGTCACTCTGGACGACACCTACACACTCTCCCCACCATGGATCAAGTTTCTTCGATGTTTAGAGAAATGACTAGGATTACGATCACAGAAGCTGGTCTAACTGAGTTTTCTACACTGGTTGTGGCTATCACTGTTATCGCCAAGTTCATTTTGAGGGTCTACAAGTGGGTTCAAGAAAGAGTAAAGTGATCCTCAGTCATTAAGATGACCCTTCCTATCATTCTTTGTTAATATAATGCTGACTTCTAACTGCCATTATCAGCCCCAACCTAGTCTGGATTCTACAGACATGGTTTAAGCGGTTCTCACGAGTTACAGCGTCGTAAGAGTGGTGTGAAGATTTCATCATACAAGAGAGTTCCAGATCCAAAAGTCTTCGCATAGCTAGCTAGCTACACTATTACTACTCCTACAATACGCCTTTTTCTTGGTCCTACGTGGCGGCGTAAATCGGGGGGGTGTATAGTGAGGTGTCAAAGGGTGACAAGCCGAGACGGAATACGACCGAGCCCATCTTCATTTTTCATATTCAGGCGCAAATTTCTTCTTGGGGTCCAACTATATGAGCTTTCCTTCTATATTGTTTCTGTTTCTATTTTTTTTGGGGGGAGTTCTGGGTTTTGGTTCTTTTTTCTTTCGGGTTTATGTGTGGCGAATTAGAGGCCCCGTATTTTTTTCTTTATTTTGTGCAATCTCGGCCAATCCAGGAGATTGAGAGATCATTTATTGGGGTTTTCACTATCTGTTTTCTTTCTTACCAGTTGATAAAGTTTAATGTTTTTTTCGCCCTCATCTGTTTAACTGATCGATCAAGTACTCCCATATTTTCAACTAGAATTGAATAAGAAAGGAGCTCGACAGACAGTTTTGGGAGTCTCGCGTGATCTAGTACCTTAGTCGAAGGCTCTATGTACCTATGGTTGGCTGGTTCGTTCATTCTCGTGATCTTCATACATTTTATTCTTGAACGCTGTGCAACGGCCCTATAGTTCACCATTGCTTCAACAGTTTGGCTTTGATGTAGCATTCGGAGTTTTTAAAGTTTTATTACGCCGCTTCTATAATGAATCTTTGAAAACTCCGAACCCTACACCAACGCCAAAGGGTTAAAGTCATAGTTAGGATTCAGCCTCGCCAGCGGTCTTGGCCGTCTCAGGATGCGAGAACTCATCCACCAGAATCTTGATGGAGTGTGTATAGAACACGGACATCTAGCTTCAGCGGTTAGAGGCTGACAGGTAACATGCGTTGTTGCATCCTGCCCATAGTCGGGGCAGCTAAGAAGTACCCGATGATGCAAGTCTCGTACAAGGGCTCTTTACTCGAGTGAAAGGCTCTAGCGAGCAAAGTGCACCTTTAAGTTCTGCACTATCAGGTACCTCCCCCCTGCCTCGGGTACAACTGGGAATCGTCGCAGCAGCGAGACGTGAAGCCGGTTGGGGGGGGGGCTGAGGATTTCAAGACCACGTGTAGCACTACCCTGTTCGTAAACCGTTTCTTCTCGTTTCTTCTCGCTGTATGCTGTTACAGTCGCGCCTTGATATCACACAAATCAATATGCTGGGTTCTTTGCTGCCCTGCACGAGACGTTCTGGTAAAAGGATTTTCTACTGAAGTTTCCCTTCTCTTACGTTGGATCTTTGCTATCCTGAACGAAATCGCCCAGATGCAATGCGTATGACTGATGTCGATCAATCCAAGATTATACCTGGTAAAATAACGTCTGCTTGACTGGGGGGGGGGGAGGTGTACCGGCTTGGTCTAGTGTATCATCGCAAGAGGTATTACGCCGTCGCATCAGTGTCGAATGATCACTGTGATGGCTGCTAATTCCTCACTTGAGTATATGCATATTGCTTGCAGCCCAATCAACCCAAGGATTGGCTTGCAGAAAGAATGTTTTCCTTTTGTGGCAGCCGGCCCAGGATGGCGGGTGGAATTGTTTTGCATTTCCTATTTAGGCGCGCAGTCTTCAACTCTACCTGGCTCGCATCGCGACTAGCAATAACATGATCCAGGGCTGATGAGCTGCATGATGTACCCTCCTACTCCAAGGTGACAGGGGTTTTAGAAAACACGAACCAGAACAGGTGTTCGCGCACCTTATCACAGACGACACGGAGGAACCACGACGCGAGGCAAACGGTACAACACAGACTCCGCGTCCATATCTCGGCAGCCCTTACTATGATTCCTGTTGGAGAGAAGAGGATCGCCCCGTTCAGTCCTAGGAGGTAAATATGTAGCCATAGAGAACCACAGCAGGATGCCTTCTGCACCTTTCGACATAAACTTACTCCTTAGCAACCTTTCCCCCCACAGCTCGTTCTAACATTGTTTTCTTCTGTTTCTTGCCCATTTCTCCTTAACTGGTCGATCAAGTACTCCCATGTTTTCAACTAGAATAGGATGAACAGACAACTCGGGAAAAGTCTTAGAAATCTCGTGTGGTCTTGATGTTTGACTTTTTTAGACGTTGTACAATGGCCCTATAGTTACACTATTATAGTATTATTTCGATTAGCTATATAACCACGATATATAGGCCTCATAACCTCCCCCTCCCCCCCTCATTATTACGCCCCTTGCATGATAAACCGTTGAAAGCCCTGACTCCTACATCAAAGACACAGTGTTAAAGTCACGGTTAGGATTGAGGGTCGGCAGCGGTCTAGACCGTCTCAAGCCCGTAGCATTCTAAAAATACACAGTCCGTCCGTCCGCCCAGACATCAGGCTGACTGGAACTTTGCAGTCCACTGTCCTGATGAGATTAGCCTATAGTGGAAAATCGATAGTAGCACACGGTCGAGATTGAAATTGTGAGCTTTTTGTGTTGTTCTCAGTGTTCCCAACGGGGGCAGTCCGTCCATTCTGAGGCCAGGACCGGACGCCCTGTGACCTTACAGTCCGTCCTAGTTTCTATTCGGGGACGCCCAGGGCGTAAGGGTCGAGGGCAATGGACTGCGTAGGGTCCTACAGGGCGTCAAGATCCCAGGGCTAGGGTTTTCTTTCACCTGAACCGGATATCTGGCCCTACCTGCTCCTACTTAGGCTCTGATTGGCAGCAAGTACTACGTTTTGTTTCGCCAGAATGGTACAAAAAATGCCTTTGCAAATGTCTATAGGTCCCCGTGGCCCTGGAGAATCTCGCCCAGGTTTACCGCAGGGACCCTACCGGGGGTTCCAGACGGTTGCGAACACTGCCCAGCACAAGGTATTTATTGTGTGGAACCGTACAACCTATGCTACTATCGAGGCCTTACTTTATTGATGTGGATTATTGGAAGTGCTAGGATTTGTATGCACCTGTTCTAGGAGCGAACCGTAGAGACCTGGTCTCCGGTCCAATGAGCAAGCCCAAATATGAGTCGGCCCATTAGAACGCCCGACCGGGACACAGTGGGAAAAAAAGAAAACATAACAATCTTGAAAAGGAAATCCAACCGCACAGATCCGTGACGCAATTATAACACTGTAAAATAAACTGTAATATGTAGCAATAAAGAAAAAAAAAAAAATTTGGCCGCTCGACAGGCTGGCTGACCTTTTCCCACTACTTCAAACTCGGGAAGAATACGCATCCCTGCTATTCATGTGATCACGGGCAAACAACCTCTCTGTCCGGGGCGCTGTTTCATCTTCCGAAAGGACCGGGAAATATTGTACAAAAGGAGGTTTCTGCTGCTATATTTGCTTTCCTCTACTGCCAGGGCTAAACACGTCTAGGGTGCCAAATGATGTCAAATCAGTGCCTGTCTCGGGTCCAATGGATACGGAGCTTATCACCTATGGATCTCTTTTGTTTATTCAGTTGATGTGCTGTCATCGACCTATCTCTGGTTAGGTGTCTAACCTCGATAGAACATTCAAATATTAAGAGCAGGGTCGTGTTTTCCGAAGATATTCCTTGTAGTTAGTGGGGTTTTAGCGTAGAATAATCACTATAGTACATCCCTCCCTCCTCTTCACTGACGGTAGAGTGCAACTTGACTCGCTAAAATATGGAATCCCCCTTGTAAGTACGTATATCATATTTTTGGCCACACCTTATTTGCAGATCGTTCTTCTCTCGATTCTTCCCGCTATATGCTGTTGTATTCTGTACCTAAGCCCGGAGTACACAGTCGTGTCTTTATGATATCACATGTACCCATATGTTGAATTCTTTCGCTGCCCCTTCACGAACGTTTCTGGTAAAGAGATTTCTCTGCTGAAAACCCCTCTTCTGTTTCCTTGCGTCTTTGCTGTCCTGAACGGGAACAACGAGATTCAAGATATGAGTAATGTCGATCAATACAGAGTTATACCTGGTAAAATAACGTCTGCTTGGCTGGGGGTGCCTGCTCGATCAGGTATAGAGTAATTACATGTATATATACCTGTTTCTTCAAGGATTGGCTTGTAAAACAAAGTTTCTTTCTGTGCAGACTGGCCCAGAATGGCGGGGGGGGGGTAGGATTTTACTCCCCATTTATCCATGCAATTCTGAAGTCCATCTGACTGCTCACATGGCGACCAGCGATAACAGCGATGAGCTGCATAGTGCCCCTCTTACGCGTACGTGACACGCATTTTAGGAACACCAACCGGGCCAGAGAACAGGTGTTCGCGTACCCTACCTCACACGACGCGAGGGAACGACGAACGCGAAGGAAACGGTCCAACACGGGCACTCGGCCACATCACGGCAGCCCTCTATGTACCACAATTTGTGCTGGACAGAAGAGCATCATCCCGAAAAAAAAACATAAATACCGGCGGAAAACCATAGGAGGATGCCTTCTGGACCTTTCGACATAAACCTACTCCTCCCTGGCAACTTCTGCTCCCACAACTATCACTTTTTCTTAGAAACTTGTCTCTCACAGCTCTTACTCGATTCAAATTCTATACTTCCGTTACAAGCTATCCATGCCACCAATAAACTTTAGGATACCCCAAGGCGTTGCAAGACTCAGGGGTGTAATTAATAACACCGAGATAATGGGGATCAGACTGTCCGATTATGACAGGCTGTTCGAGGTCGTTATCTTTCCCGTCAGGTACCTTTGGGAGTTTTGGAGGAGACATCAAGAGAGTGTAAATAGATCCTTTCCTTCTCTATGCTCCTTCGTTGATGCTGATCTCCACATAGCATTATCAGTATCGACCAGCTATAGATGCTGCAGACCTGGTTTAATCGATTCCCATGGGGAGGGCAACGTCGCAAGCATGGTGTGGATGAGGCTGGAGATTTTGTTATTCAAGAGGATTTCAACAAACACAGATCCGAAATTTCCCACGCCTAATTGCACCACGACGCCCGATTAAATCTTTTTCTTGACATCACCACTCTCATATTACGGTCTCGTTCTCTTGGTCCTACGTTGGCGGTAAAAATCTGGGGGAGTGGAGTGTAGTGACAAGATGAGACGGAATGCGGCCGGGTCTATCTTTTTTTTCGACTATCTGAGTTTTTATTCTACATTTTTGGCGGTTTTCTGTGATTTTTTTCTTCTGAGTTTGTAGGGTTTGGTGTTTTTTGGGGTGATGCTTTCGCTAGGGTATGGAGAATTATAATCCCAGCAATTTTCTTTCTTTCTTTCTTTATTTTACGCAATCCAACCAAATCCAGAGGATTAGATCATGTATTGGATCTTTGCTACTTGTTTTCTTCCTTACCGAGTGCCCCCAATGTTTTCAACTTGACTTGAATGGAACAAGAAAGGAACTCGGGAAATAGTCTTGGAAATTTTACGTGGTCTTCATATTTCCGACTTCTCAAGACGTTGTGCAACCATATAGCTTCACTATTATCGTAATATTCTATTCGGCTATAGTAGTATAGGTTACCCCCCCCCCCCCCATTACTACGCTCCTTGCATGATCAACCTTTGAAAACCCTGGGTCCTCAAAGAAAGCCAGAGTATCAAAGCCACAGTTATGAATCTCAGGCTCGCCAGCTGCGTGTTCCGTCTAAAAGATGCGACGGACTCCAAAAGACTGGTTGGATACATATACTCTGACCGTAGCCTGACTGCAGTCCCCCTAAACAACACATCACTGCTCCTAGATCACAACATAAGTTTATTCAGACTTCTGCAATTGTGACTCAAATACAGTGAAGCGTTGGCAGCAGCATACGGTCGATCGGCAACGGAATCTTGTATGCTTGTGTCAAGGTTATGCCTTGAATAAGATACAGTCGGCTACTACTAGGCAAACGGGGAGTGTTTGATGGCAGACAGTGGTCTTGGGACAAACAAGAAACCAACGGCTTGACTGTCAGCCTTGGTCTATAATCCCTGTCAGCCATCAAACAGCATCCGTCGTCGCCTAGTGGACGGCTATAGCTTCAACACAAAAAAAAAAACCCGCATTGGGGGAACAGCAGTGCCAATGCTACTATCGAAGTTACACTGCGCCGTCAATCCAGACTATTGGAAGCGCCGAGGGTTTGCATGTACATACGTACGTACTCCTGTTGCAATAGAGAGAAACATCATGTGATCATATCACTGCAAAAGCTAGTCAAGACCCTTTCTTTCCTAGCCGCCGTTTCGGGGCGTCAGTGTCTTGAGGAAAGATGTGGATGGTTCCACAAAGGTAAATCCTCCAGTACTGCAGCATCTCTACTAAACGATAGCCAACCAGTGTCTGGTCTCAGGTATCGTACATCCCTCTTGTCCACTCTCAGCTGATGCGCTGTCACCAACATATGCATACAGGAGATGGGTCTAACCACATACAATAGACATCAAGAGTTCGGTTGTGTTTTCATTTCTTATGACTTGAAGATGTTCATTGCAGAGAGTGTGCTTTTTGGTGTAGAAAAAGAAATATCTACGCTTCTTACAGTGAGTTGCGACTGTACTCGCTCGGGAAAAGGAATTTGCTTGTAGGTACATGAGTTTTTTTTGGTGTGGAGGCCCTATTATCTTTTAGCTAGTACGCACATACAGTGTGTACAGCGTTGTGACTCGGTGGGAGGTCCTTGTTTACCAGCAATACAAGCAAGAGTCGGATCCAGAAGGGGGGTCGCACGACTTACCGCGAAATCCGGGAGGGTCTGCTGTACATCTCTCACACATAGGCGGTGGCGGGACCTCTCCGAAGGCGAAATGTGGGTGTTAGTGCCCCCGGGATGTTGTCCAAGCTTTGCGGGCCTCTGGGTGCTGCATCGGTTACGCTCTCTCTTCCTTCCTTCAACACCCATCCCTCTCACTTCCGCCCGCCCTCCCTCCCTCTCTACGTGCCATAGCTTTCGAAAGAAAGACCTAGAATGTCTTCTCTACGGTATAAATAGCTGACCGGAGCCCTCCTACAGTGGGAATCCTCCATACCCAACCCATGATTCCTTTGAACAAAGTACACTTGACTACACCACCCCCACCAAAGGAGCACGCAACCTCCAGCACCAAGCTCCCCACGTCCACTCTCGTTCTGGTTCTGGTCATAACTGTTATTATTATTATTATTATTATAATCACGTTTACCGCTCGGAGAAATCTAAAGTCCAGAGAGGCAGCACAGAGGTTCCCGGTCGCTGAAATGGCTCTTTCTCAGGATGCTCCCCCACTATTGCTACTTTGGGGTTACTCTGGAGCTGTGAAGTATGAAGAGGCCTCTAGTGAGCGGTAGAGATCCCAAGCTATCCAGATACCCCTCCTGTACTGTGCTTCTTGATTGATGCTGACTTTCATCTTGTGTTGCCAGTGTCGGCCCCCCGCAGAGCCAAGTCTGAGACTCGGCTCAAGACATCGAGATACCACCTAGCTTTGTAGCTACTGTTTTTCAGGCAGCATATCAAAGAACCTACCATCACCACTGAAAAACACCATCACGGGCGCAGAACGAACGAGGCCGAAGACTTCATCCGACTGGCAGCATTCAATCAAACTCCGACTGGCAGCATCCAATCGAGCTCCGACTATCTGACTTTGGTTTATTTATGGGTTAGGGGGGTTATCGGCGTTGAATCTTTTTTATTTCTTTTTATGTACTCCCCCGGCCGGGCAGCTGGGAAACCATGTACTAGGTTTTTTTTTTTTTTTTTTTTACCCGTCATTTCTCTTGTCGGTTCATATTTTCATTCATCCAGAGGGAGAGGTGGCGGACTCATCAAAAATCTTTTCATATTTTCAATCAAGTCTGAGCAAAGACAAAACCCTCTCAACAGTTCTGGAAGTTTGCGTGATCTTTTTGAACGTTACACTATGCAGCCCGCAGTCCCGGTAATGTTACAGCCCTATAGCCCTACGATAAGCCTCACTCTATCACTTTCACGTGACAAGCTTCTTAACCTTGTTCCAACGTTGGAGTCGTAGCACCAGGGTCAAGATTTTAACCGCTTATCACATATTCTGGTGAAGCCGCCCTTTTTTCGTGGGGGCCAGATTCGTGTGGCTAGTCCCAGACTTCTACTCTTTTTCATAGGTCACCGTACATATAGAACTACCACTTTGGGGGGCAGCACAAGGGGTACTCGCAACAGGCATAAAGAACGTGAACATGCAACTGTTGAAGCCGGGGTTTTGGTTGGAGGCCCTGTCTCTAGCGAGTAAAGGACACCTATTAATTGGTGAAAATAAGACTTACATGTTCAGGTTCTTTATGAAACGGGGGTGGCTCGGTAGAGTCTTGGCAACGTTATCTCGTTGGATGACAATGTGTTTGCTGCATACTGTGGTTTCAGGTCAGAGTCCCCAATACTACCCGCCCATTAGGTTTCACGGAGTACTAACCTTAAAGCAGAGCCTCGCTTTCTCTGGTCCGTGATTAGTGTGGTCTCGAAATAGGGATAGCGGATTAATCGATAATGTGAATACTCACTTGATTAAGCTGAAGTATATCACACTTCGGGAGGTTAGCCATAAACTAACTATATACCTCGCAGGACTCGGGTATGTACTTATGATTAATCCACCCACCCATTCCCTGGACCCGGCGACTAGGGCTTTTGTATAGAGTCTAAGATACTTTTGACTGAACCGAAGCTTCGGTTGAGAGTTTTGAATCTCTCTCTTTTACGGGGTGGATAAAATATGGATATCGGTGCTTGAGCATCTAGCCTCGTTTAACTACGGTTACATCTGAAATTTACAGATTAACCGGCAACACCTAGGACTGTATCGGCGCAATGGGTGCTTGATGCTTCCTCGGGGGGAACCTAACATTAACGGAAACCTAGGTAAGGGAGTAGTTTTGATTCATTCGCCTGTGGGCGATGTCCTACAATTATGAATACGAAGCTAGTCTTGGCGAGATCGGGGTCATAAAAGCCAGGCTTTTCCTCTAAAAGAAAGCCACAGGCCAGCCTCTCTACTCTTCTACGGTTAAACTTTAACTAATTGGTATCACTCTATTAGTGGATTTTTTTCTAGCATATTGTTAGGTGATTTTTGATCGGTCGCATTGAGCGCTGTGGAGTGTAGCCTTTTATCTCGACATTAGACTCGGGTGAAATGCCTTGTATTCACCTCCGAATAACTAATACCCGCGCACGCCAGAAATATCTAACAGGCCACGAGATTCCACCCACAGGAGTCTTGAAGGCCTGCGCCAATTTGAAGGAGCATTCTGGGCTGGTAATAGTAATTTCTCGACTATGACTACTTTAAGGCTTGAGTGTAAATATGCTACAATTATTTCTATCGTTTTTTGTTTACTTTAATACTGATTTAGGACCAGTTATGTGGCTGTCTAGGCGAGCCCGGCGCTGGGTGTTTCTGTGGTTGTGGAAACTAGCTTCGATAGCCCTAATCCTAGGTTATAGTCGTTTACCCCATATGGCGAACAGGGGGTCTGTATGGCTCAGATCCCAAACCCTAATCCACTTTTCTGTCGTTCATTGCCTATTTAGACCCCCTGTTCGCCGCACGGGGGTATTCGTCACATGGGGGTGAACGACTGTACCCAAACGGAGAGAGTTCTTGGTACTCACCCTCAACACCCGGTACAAAGAGGAACAGGGCTAGGCTTTCATAAGCGTCAGTAGGTACATCAGGGGGCGCAATCGGCAAACCGAGTACCCTACAGCCTAGTGACGGAATAGGCCGAGCCCATTCCAATGACTACATTTACAGTATGCAGACCCAGTCCATTAAAAGAAACACTTCCAATCAGTAGTTATTCCCTAGGTTTATTGAAAGCCCCACTTGCAACGTGGACGCAGATGCATGAGGCCCCTGTTGGCGAAATATAACTGGACAGTTCCCCGACGCAGTTGCCGGTAACTGGTGTTTGTAACACCGCCAATCGTTTTTGTTGATTCCTTCCTGCCCTCGCTAGAAAATCCCATGCTTTCCGGTACCCTGGACTGGATAGCCCATCAATAGGAGAGTCGAGGGGGGAATGCTAGCAGACAGGCTACAATAGCAAATTCCATGAAAATCGGGCAGAAGTTTTAATCCTCTTTAAAAGGCCGTGTTTTCCTACCTTTAATAAAAGATTTCTAAGACTTCCAAGTACACGCTTATTACTACCCTCATCTGATCAATAATCCTTCCAGAAATGAATGCCCTCGTACCCCGAGACCCTTTACCACAAGGCTCAACTCCTACCAGCACCGGTATTGAGGGGAGTAACCTCGCTGGTCTCATAATCGGACTGATTACAGCAATTACTGCTATCATAGGCTTATGTATTAAGGGCTGGACGGTTTGGAAAAAACGTAGAGGAGCGGTATGGGAACCCCGAGTTACTGAGATGAAACCCACTATTCACTTTTGTCAACCTAATACTGACTTCTACCTTGTATACTAACAATTAGCAACTACCGGATGCAGCTTCTGCTATGCCGTTAGAAATCGAACCCGATCCAGAGGATATAGCAAGACAGGAAATCGAAACCCCCAGCAGAGTTGTTCAAGCAATACACACAAACCATTACCATATATCCATATACACCCACGCAGGCGGTATCAACCACATAGATGGTATTAACCACGGGCAACAACGCCGCGAGCGTGTTATGAGTGAGATCGAAAACCCCAGGCCTCCAGCGTCGCGTAATCGAGTGTTGACTGTTTAAGTTTGGATCTTTCGGGGTGGGTTGGGGAAGGTGGAGTTATGGGCGTTTTTGTACTCGACTTGATTAGGATCTCATATGTTTATACTTTGCTCACTACCTTTTTCCTTTTTAGTTAATAATATTGATTAAACGCCCGAGAAATATTTCAAATTCAGTATCTCTGTGTAATTATTTGGAGGCTCGGTTACATACAACTTTTCACTTCAGCCTTGTTTCCCGGCGCTTGTGGCGCCCCTAGTACAGCCACATCGCAGATCATAGATACACCAATGACATGCATAATAGAATGAGGCTAATAATAATCCCGTGAGGTCTTTTTCTCCATATATTATATTTGAACGAATGAGTTGTTGAACTTGTATACACGTATCTATATACTAGGTGTCTCCTATTCTAGGGTTAAAACTCTACGACACACATCATAAGGTAAAAGCACCTAGTATAGGAGTTTGCGGCTGAAATCAATCATATAACTCCACTAAGAACCACTATCGTAACAATACCTAGCTAATCGAGGTAATATCAATCATGATATCTAGCTAATAAATCAGAAAAGAATAAACTACTGATTAGTGTTCGTCTTAGAGCGATTCGCGGCGGTTCCCTGGCTGGGGGGGGGTCTTATTCCTGCGCCACTATGCACATGCTGCCATGCATACACCTCCCACACGCCTCCCACAGTGCTTTAGAACTCAATTATAGTCCCCAAAGACTGTATATATCGATTTCGCTATAATTGGGGCCCCGGTGTGCACGGTCCTCCCCTCGTCCTTTGCTCAAAATCCGGAGCCGCCCCGCCTTGTGGAGCGGTTCCAGGCGACTTCTTGGCGCGGTTCCCCGGAGAGTTGGGGGGACCGAGTCCCCTATGACGAACCCTAATACTGATTGGCGAGATGCATACCTGTGGAGACACCGTACCCACAAGGGTTAGGGCTATATCCCTTAGACCGTCAACGGTCCCAAGAGGGACCGGTCTTTGCCACAACCCCCGATTTCCCAGCCTTGCTACCCAACCACTAGCTATATAATCCATTGGATTTATAATAATAGTGGTTTAGGTTATGTAGTCTAAATGTTCTAGCATAATTTCTGTAATATCTAGAGGTGTTGTGGTCCATTGAAAGACTGGTCTCAAACGGTTGCGTGAGACGGTTTAGGGTATAATAGCTGGAGGAGCAGTACTAGGCCAATCAAGAATCATCATCTGTTATACATCAACAGCCACTCTGAGAACAAACCAATAGCCACAATACGGAGCTAAAACAACTACAACCATGTAAGAAGCAGTTAGAGCTCCACACTTAGGGTAGTGGACAGCGCCAAGTCTTAAAACCCAGTGGTTGAAATACGCTTCATCTGACTGGTAGATTTTCCGGACGTTGCCCTCCCCAACACCTTGATAATAACTAAAAATGGACCTCAAAAAAGAGCCCTACACGTGTATAAATATTGCTACTGCCGGTAGAATTATTGTAAATGTGGCGTGTAAGACCAATGCCCTTGATTGGCCTCCTTGGTTCTTGGCGGAGATTCCAGCGTCAGTATTGGCTACGTACAAAACCCCTGCTTATACTGTCTCCGGTAGAATTAACGCGAAGATGCGTCACTCAGGACTCAGAGGTCTGATTGAAATTTGGTGCCATCAACGAAGATTCTAGTAGTGAGCACTGGCCACAAAACCCTTGCTCGCTAACCTCTGTTTTCGCAAAAATTCGACCGGAGACTGTAACAATAATTCTATCGCTGTTTAAGTCACTTTTAGTGGGATTGCATTTTTATAGCCTGACCCTGCGATCTACTAATGAATACTACACACCTGAGGAATGTGATATTCATTTATGTTTTCAGTATACGATAACGGCGACTATCACAAACATCTTGAATGACAAACTATAATGGAAGTGGGGATGCAGATATATACGTGTAGGTTGGTGAAAGCCCTTCGCTCCATGCCCACGTCTTCTCCAGACTACACGAAGGTTGCAGCAGATAAGACTGGCAGAGGAAAAAAGCAAATCTTGGTAGGCTATTAGAAAGTGGCAGTAGTGAGGGAATTATCATAAGGCAGAGTACCTATCGCTTATGTTAGTACTACTTCCTCACTTTCCTGCACTATCAATAAATCTACTGGTATTGGTGAAATCCTCTGATACTGCAGGTAAGCTTAGACAAGACACCACACATACCATCTGACTAATGTGAGCGAGTGACATGTCATGACCAGCTTAGGCCGTGATAGTGCTACACCTCCATGCACGTCACCTCCGGATCTTCGCATTGATGCCCAACTTTAATATCTACCGGCACAGGGGACGTGTGGCGGCAGTGGAGATCCGGAGGCGAGCAAACAGGGCAGACAGCCCAGAGCCTCGGTTCCTGAGATTAGCCCTAAGCAGCAGCGCTAATGGAGCAAGGCAACGCCCGTGTCCATCAATCACGATGACGAGGAAGCAACCCCAATCACCCAGAGGACAGCTGGGGCTGTGAAGTCAATAAACTGCTGACCTCAGACAGTACCCAGTAAGCAGAGCAATCCCACCGTCTCCCCACTCTTTTTAATCCGCCCTGCAGCGCCAAGTCTCGGTTAGCCACCGGTGGCGGCCAATGACGAACGCCGAGGCAACTCAGCCACCCTTGCCAACGTCGTCACCAAGCCCACCAGACTCGATTGGATCGTGCAGTGCCCAGGGTATGACTGAGTCCGGATTTTGGAATATTTATGTTATCTTGCCCTCTCCCCCCTCCATCAGCCTTCTCTCCTCCTTTACTTCTTTCTGACCGCTTACACAGTACAGAATCCTAGGTGACACAGAGTGCGATACCTACTTACGCTCTTAACAACTCACGCGACAGACATGTCCTCCTCCGCGCGACAACCACGGGACAGCACAAACTACCGCGAAGGGTACACCTACAACCCAGCCACTGGCACATACTATCTCGACAAACGCCCATCCCATCCCCCTCCACCCCCGATACCTCCAAAGGAGCTCGAGGCCGGCTTCATCACAAAAGAGACACAGCATGGCTTCGCTGAGCTCGAGGGCGAATCGGACGCTGGGCGCCTAAGCTTCGACGATAAATCATCCAGCTCAGCGAGGGCGGAGAGACCGAGGAGGAAGGATAAATCCCGGGATAGGGAAAGGGAAAAACCTGGGCGCATAACGCCGAGTACGAAGCGGAAATTGCGTATCCTCTCGCTAGGTATAAAGCCTTGTTGCTCGGGTGCGCGGCTAAAGCCGGAAAGGGAAATAATATGCTAATGAGCGGCGCTGGAACAGACGGTGGCGGAATAAGAGGCTATTCGATTCTGGTAATCCTTGGTGAGCTGATGCACCAAATATACGTTCAGACACATAATGGAAAGGGCCCGAAATCACCCTCGGAACTGCCGCGCCCTTGCGACTACTTTGATATTATCGGCGGCACGGGAACTGGTGGCTTGATTGGGTTGATGCTGGGCCGCATGAGGATGGATGTGGAGTCGTGTAAGGAGTACTATGTCGAGCTTACACGATATGTCTTCATCACGGATAAGACTGTGATGGGGGTGCCGTACGGCAAGACCTTGTTTAAGGCGTCCCGGCTGGAGGATGCAATCAAGCACTGCGTGAGGGAGAGTACCCGGTTCGATTTCGATAGGATAGTACCACACTCCCCACCACCCAAGAGCCCGCCAGCCGGTCAGGTCGTACACAAACGCTCAAACTCATGGCGTGGCCTTGGCTCACCGGTTCGTCGCCGCACTTCTTCACTCGACCGTGAACAACCACGTGGGCGTCGTGGATCACCTAGTAATCCATCTCGACGCGAACGCGGGATGGGTAATGCTGATGCGCCACTCTTGGATACTCGGCCCGGAGCTTGCAAAACCTTTGTAACAGCCGTGTATAAAGGTACACCCCCGAACTCCTCCAACCCACCCGCACTCTTACGCACCTACCCATCCCGGGGAGAGTCAGTGCCAAGCTACAACTGCACAATCTGGCAAGCCGGCCGTGCCACCTCGGCGACTCTGTCTGCCTTCAAACCAATCACAGTGGGCCAAAACACCTTCCTCGATGAGGGTAGCGGGCGATATAACCCAGCGCAGCAAGTACTTGAAGAAGCGCACCTCCACGAGTACCCCGACGACGATATTTCAGTTTTTGTCTCTATTGGAACAGGAAAACGGCCCGACACTCCAGCCACCCCATCACGTTCCCATGGCCACTCTTCACACTCCCACGCTCACTCTACCGGCGAAAGGTCGCTATGGTGGGAGGGGATAATCTCCACACCATTTGAAGACTTTACAGAGGCACGAAGAAGACTCATGGCAAAACTCGACGACTGCGAGCGTGTCCACCGCTCTCTTATCGACCCAGAAGACGGCGGCCGACCCGGACTCGCCAAAATGGGAGTCGCCCGAGAAGACTACTACCGCTTCAACGTCGAAGTAGGAGTCGGTGAGTTCGCCATGAACGAATGGAACCGCCTCGCCGACGTCTCCACAAACACCCGACGCTACCTCGGCCAACGCGAAACCGGAAAACTAGTCCGCGAATGCGCCAGTAAAATGGTAGCGATTGAAAAAGCCAACAACCCAGACCCAATCACACTAAGAATGAACAACTCATCCTCCTCATCCTTTGCTCCACCATCTCCACCCCATGAGATGGATAGCCTTGCAGAACTAAGTGCCGAAATCCAGAGGGCAGAGGCCGAGTGGTCACCGACGGATATACATCCTTCTCAGCGACCGTTCTCGCCGATCGAGGAGATTGTGCAGTATCCGCCTGAGCCCCAGCATTCACCGCAGTTTTATCCGGTGCCGGTACTACCCCCGGTGCCGGTGAAGCCTCCGAAGGCGGGTAAGCCGCTGTATCCAGAGCTGGGGTCGCCGATTTCGGGCGCAGGAGCACCTAATCCTGAGATTAGGGTTACGAGTCCGACGACGGTGGCGGGCGATAGTGATGATGAGAGGATTAAAATTGGGAGTGGAAGGAGGAGAAGGAGTAGGAGTAATAGTCATGGAGGCAGTAGTGGGAGACGAAGATAGTTGTAATATTTTTTGGGGGGGGTTTCTTAATAATGTATGCAGGTGGTGGAAAAGGGTTACTTTTTTACTTTGTTTCGTTTTTGTTTTTTAGCGGATACCAATGATGTATTTACGACCTGTTGAATTGAAGTGACGTGTTTCAGATTTACTTTTTTCCCCCACTCCCCACATGTGGCTTTTTTTTTGTGGCTGCCGTCCCGACACAGTGGGTGTGGGTTGTCTTGCGTAATTAATAAATACTTGGTTGTATAGTAATATTATGTGTGACCGTATCGGGTAATGGCTTATATAAGTTAACAAATTATAACCCGTACTTCCCCCCCTTTATTACGGGTATGTGCGTTTCTTGGCAGCGTTTCCCGGATTGGGATATACGGGTATAAGCTATTTGATTCCCCCCCACCTACTAAATTATTAATCACCACCTTACTAGATAACTAATCTCACTACGGGATTGGTAGGTAGTAGTTAGTCCCGAGATATGTAGGTTTGGTATTATTCGTTACTAAGGTGGAGTCTCACGATAGGTTAATAGGTACTCAACCGAGCTACTCGATGTAGTACTCGCAATTAATAGCTATACACACGTCTCTGGTAGAATTAATACGAAAAATGCGCCACTTAGGGCTCAGGAATTTAATATTCTCAATGAAGATTCTAGTAGTGGGGGGTACTGACGATATTAACCCCTTTCTCGCTAAACTCTTGTTTTGTTTTTCCCCCGCAATAAATTCTACCAGAGACTATATCCGATGATACAAGTCTTGAGTATAACTCCTTACTCGCCAAACCCCTGTTTGTTTTTGTTTTTTTCGAAATAATTCTACCAGAGACTGTACCCGGAAATGCAGATGAGTGTTTTTTTCCCCACCAATCGATAGGTATATATTCTACACAGAAAATCATCCATATCCTAATAAAATCTCCCTACTCGGTGGGGGGGGGGGTAGGCCATAAGTACCGGATAATGCAAGTCTTGAGTATGAGTTGTTTTTATTGGAGTGTAATCGCGAATACGTACATATCCCATAGCCCGGTGAAGCTGACCTTTTCGTGGGGGCCAAAGAGAAGTCCTGGTTTTTCTATTGGTCAAAGGTGTCATCGCTAGCAAATAGTAGGCCCTGACTGGCTAAAAATCACAAAGACTTTATTCAAGAACACTTTATTATTGGCCATTTGCCATTGAATAAGCAATCGCACCGCCACTTTGGGGGGGCAGCATTTTCCACCGGGCTATGGGATACCGTATTAACTCGGCCATAACGAACAGGGCTGTGTGAGAGCGCAGAACATTACTAGTGGCCAAAGCCTGTTTGAGTTGAGCTTGGCGTCTAGCTTATTGGCCATAACTGAGCCTCAATGTGCATTTAACCAATCTCAGAATTTCTTTGATCACACGGTCGTGTTCGGTATCGCCGAGTTATTACGGTATTGGCTGGTGAGAATAAGAATTGTATTATCTATCCGGCCTGACTCGAAACATGCAATTTCCGGGGTACTTAATGCGGGTACATATGTTCCCGGGTCTGTGGGATCATGCGTGATTGGTTGTAGGAGTGAGAAGACTGATTTGGGAATAGGCGAGGTGGGTTGCTGTTGGTGCGTTTAGGTATGGGTTTCTTTGGGTAGTGTATATGCGCATCCCATACGCTGGTTAAAAGTATTGGCTCCTCACGTCTGGCACGCGTTGTGGTAAGTAGGGTTTAGTGTGGTTGGGTTCTAGGTCACTGGTGTGACGAGTGATAGGCTGTGATCTTATTGAAAGTTAGGCGAGTGATAGATTGTGGTCTAATTACATAGTGAATGAATTAATCATAAGTACTAATTAAATAGTAGAATATATTAGGGTGTCTTAGTTGGTGTAAGTAGCGTGCAGTAGACTTCTGCTATAAGAATATGCTTGGGACCGGGGTTTTGTGTTCTTATAGACTACTTATTCTTATAACGCATGCATATAACCCACCCTAAACTGACTATGGGACCGGTGTACCGTATTTTTGTAGAACAGCTATTCTTATAACGAGTATTCTTATAACAGATGTGTGGTGTACCAGTGGTATACTTAGTATCTTCAACGCAATTAATATACTAGGGGCGCCTATAGGTAGTGAACTAAGCAATAAGAGAGCTCAACGTAAACTAAATTCTAGTCTGAGGATTAGAGATTTTCTCTATAGTGGCTCAATATTCATGCTCAGTTCTAATTAATAATTTTATATATATCTGCTAGTATAGAATCTAAATATATATTCTATGTCATTACTATTATTATTTTTTTTCCTCTCATTATTTATGAGCCCTTTATTACTATTATCGTTTTTTTTTTTTTTGTTTAACTCATTTACTATTATCGTGGTTGTGGGGGCTGAAGTAGGGATAGTAAGAGTGATATAAGTCTTTAGATAAGCTTTCGTACTATTTGCCAAAATTGATTCAACAACCAATTTCCTGGAGTTTTGACTAGCTTGCGTGCGTGGGGCACGTATGATAGACCGAGTGATATTCTATGATACGTATGTTGTAGTCGTAAATTATCACTCGGCCTATTTTTGCGTATATTTGCCTAGAAAGTTATAGTGCTATATAGCCTTACCTCTTTATATAAAAGACACCTTAAATAACAGATCTGTGCTAAGTAAGTATTACTTTTACGTAGGCGAGTGACCGTTCATGTTGATGAAGAAGCCTGTTCTGAGATGTATTCTTCAGGCGTATATTAAAGCACAGGTAACCTATCGGGTAATTCTGCACCGAGCTTAGGTGGTGTCACGATGAACGTACCATTAATACTTACCTTGGCATGCTTGAACATGTTGTATAGTTTCCGGTAGAATCGTTTTGTGGGAGGATGAATTAAGAGCAGGAGTTTTGCAGCCAATACTGGTGCTGAATCTTTACCGGGAACCCAATCAAACTCATTTGTCCTGCACGCCACACTTCTGCAATAAATCTACCGAAAACTATACCTAAAAATATATTAGAGCCTTCTGTGGCTCGTAATCTAGACCAATATATTTCATCATGCTCCCATAATCGGGTTAGGAGCCAAGCTTTTCTAGCCTAATTTTTTTAGGCTGGGCTAGCTAGCTAGTAAAAATCACGGGAGAGGCGTCGGGAAAATCACTAACAGCGCCTTGAGCACCGGCATCGGAGACTTCTTTACCCTAGGTTGGGCTAAATGACATAAGTCCCTTGCTACGGCTGAGCAAAGGGTGGGCCACACCTGGCTGGTCCGTACTAGTTTCTTAAAGGGCATAATGATTCTGCATATTATTCCTACCGGCAAACTATAACACAGCCGCCGGGAAGTATTCGCAATTTGTGTGTGAAATTATCCCCGCACAAGTATTACTCCGCAGCCATGATAACTATAAGAAAAATAATCTAATTTATGAGATATCAAAGGGATATAGTGTCTATAATTCTAGTATTATCTTCAAGGCAGAACCTCTGGAATAGGGTTGTGGTGGGTGGTTTGCTTGGTTGCAAGGTTAATCTTCGGAGGTTGAAATAAGAGGTGGCAAAGCAACTAACCCGCAAATAAAGCCTCTATCCCTAACGCAGCAGATATAAGCGAGAGAAACCCCCGCTCTTGCTTCCTAGCCAAGAAATGGACACGTGAAATTCACGTGCAGGTGTAGTAGGTGGTTACAGTGGGGGGGAAGTTCAGAGCACATTATAAATATATAGATCTATTGAAGATTCAACCTATTATAACCCCTCAAGTCTGAAATCACGATCAATACTACTACCCCCACTAGCTACTATGGCTACACGTGAGTTTCAGGTCTCCACTTCTTGACTCGGATCGAAGCACGAGTAGATTATGCGGTATGCAGCTAGTAAAAATAGTCGTTATATCTTAAATTTGCTCCTTCTAGCTAGTCATACATTCCTCAAAGAGAAATAGAAGATATTTAGAAATAAAAAGGGATGGGAAACTTCGGCAAATAAGTTTGGAAATAAACTTGGGGAAAAAAAATTAGGATAACAAGCGTAAAAAACTAATTTTAGAGAACCGTACAAAAAATTTAGAGAAGAGTTTTAGAAAAAGATGACTGTTAGGCTGAAATAATGGATATGAGCCTACCGTATAATGTCGTCTATAGCAAACTCATCGAAGTGACGTACTAGCTAGCGCCACGATGAGTACTCACTAGCTAGCTCAGCCCCACTTCGTTATAACCGAGATTATACAGTATATTTATCTACCCAACACATCTACCAGTACTATAGGGTGACTCTGTAACAGCTCTCGATTCTCCAACACTCTCTTCACTGGAGCGCTGTCCCGTGACAGCGCTATGTTCTGCTACAAAGTCGGCGGGTTTCTGGGGGTGGTCGTACTGTACGTTGCCGCTGTGAGATGTAGTAGGAGGACTCTCGTCCCTCAGTGGGCTGTCTAGGCTAGGTAGTAGCATAGCCGGCTGACTTTGCTAGTGGTTATAAGTTTATGGTTAGTGATAGGAGGGTATCTACTTTTGGTATTCTTACCTTTCTCCGGCGGTTACTCCAACAGTTCCAACCTTTAATAGCCAATGTAATTATTGCAGCAATAGTAGCTAATGCCTGAAGAATGAGCATAGCAATGATGGATGTATCAAAGGTGGGTTTCGTATAATCTAAAGGTTGTGATGGTGATGCAGGGTCTCGGTGCTTGGGTATCATGTTTGTAGCTGAGGTTTGTTGGCCTAGAAAAGGAACAGTCTGAGTGAATATCCTAGAGGGTATACTTGTTAAAGTAAGGAATTTGGGCGGATGGAATAAGGGGGAGAACGCGGCGTGCCAAGACACAATGTTTCTGGTATCCAACACTAAGAAGTCTGCCCACGCGACCGGCGAGAAGACCGATGCCACACAGCAGGACCTTATCAGATAGATCCCTCTGATATGGGTTAGGGTTCCTTATATAAGCTAATGTATATCTAAGGAGGAATCCTCCTATTTAGACATCATTGATATACACTCCTTCTTTTAGTTCACTATGAAGAAATCTAGAACTCACATGAGCTGCCAAGATATAACTCTCGTAGCTCAGGGTATACTTCTAAACACTCAAAGCCTAAGAAGAGCTCCCTATAAATCAACTAATGAGAACTATTCCTTTATTAGGTTTAGGCGAACCTTATCCCCCAACCCCTTATAGTTATCTATCTCTCAGGTGAAGCTACGGTACTTCTATAGGGGCCATGAAGGAAGTATAGCTTACGTCTAGACCCTACCTAAAACTTCCTAATCTGACTTTTTTCTTTTTGGTGGCTTAGAGGGTGGTAGCATTGTCCGCCGGAATAAGGGATGGCAAAGGTAAAGGTAACGAGTCTTATCTTCTGAAATTAGCTATATCGCTAAATCTAAGCAACAGTTTATTACCGTAATTTCGCCTCAGGGCTGAAATAAGTAGTATAAAATATTTCCTGGTGCAAGAGGAGTAGTAGCTTTACATTGTAGAATTTCTTGCATTTTTTGTATTGGTATCATGGACTTTAGAGGCTTTAGTTTATTTCTGTATATAATTTTATGTATCATATATGTCTCGTCTTTCTATGGACGTAGGGGCGGTGTTACTGTATGCCAAGCGGAGGAGCCACGTGCTGTATGTAGGATCGAGGCAAGTTACCGAAGGTTAACATCTCTTAGGTGACAGCCCACAAATGAATACGCTATAAGATCTCTGTAATGGGCGTGAGGAAGAGATATTGACTTGTCTCGATGTACTTATGATTAATTAATTCATTCATTAGATATTGACTTGTTCATAGACTATAAATATAATAACCCTGACCCTAAACATATCCCGATCATGGAAAATCTCTCTACCAATCAACCCCTGTCCATTGTAATTTCTTTTTCTACCACCTGCGGACTGAATTGGATGTGATTTTGCACACGGAGAAGGGTCCGCTAAGGTATATAGGGTAGCACAAGGCAATCGTGGAAGGCAACAGTGTTGAGATCTAATGTGAGGTGTATCAATAAATCTAGATTACTATATGGGTCATTCCCAATTTTTTGTGTTTAGTGTGGGTTTTAGGCATTCCTAGCCTAGGCGTTGCATCACTTTGTGGTACCCTATGTCATGAAAAATCCGATTCTCTTCATGTTGCATAATTTCTTCTTTGTCCAGATTAAATCTTTATCGACGTCGACGCGCGCTCGCCATAAAAATTTTGAAAATAGCTAAATAATTCGCTTCTAAATATAAATTCAGAAAGTAAAGAAAAAAATAGTCAATATAGGAAAATACGGTTAGAAATCCTATGGAGAAAGGGGCTGGGGTTTGACAAATTTTAACAGGATAGGCTTGTAGCATGTGAAGGTATACATCTATATCACAACGTAGCAGCATATTGTCTTTCCTGGGGCCCACAGTAGTCGCAATGCCGTTCAGGAGCTACGTTGTATGTCCGACACCTAGAAGATGGGTGGGGACGACTAGTTCGTGTGTTGATATTTTCGCGGTTTATTGGATGAGGACCGCTACCTGCGTTATCTATGCTGCCGGTACACGGAGCACCTTCTGTTTCGTATCGAGTACTGAGTTCTAGAAGTGGTATGCTTTTTGGGACTTGCTAATAATTTTGAAGCTGTGTTAGCACTAAGCACTGATTAAGGTATAAGATAAGATAGATATATACGCTCTACAAGGGGGACTCTTACATCTCTAGCTCTATTCTTCCAATAGTTCCAACATTTAATGGCTAGAGTAATAATTGCAGCAACGGTTGCAAGTGCTTGAAGTACAAGCATAGTGATGGTAAATTCGTCATAAGTAAATTTAGGGCCTGGTACTTGGGATGAGGGGGCATCTCGGTACGTAAGCATCATACCCTTGGCCTAGTAGTATATAATTCCTCTGTTATTGTACGTTGGCCAGGATAGCAGCAGTAGAATGGTAATAAAACGATTGTAGCGGACCAAGGTTTTAATTTGTTCGAGTTGACCTCAGTTTTGGAAACTTTGATGATCCTTAATGGAAATGTGGAGGGGAAATTCAAGGAAGATATAGAGAGATTCTGCATGCGTGTTGGTGCAGCGCATCCCTGGCCGCTATATTCCCGAGGGGAGATGCGGGTTAGGGTTACATTAAACACCTACCTCACAAAAGAATAAAAGCAACACCACTTGTTTGAGCCAAGGGTTACTTGTCTGGATCAACCACTTTTATAAGCGGTCAGCACTACTCGCGAGATATTGGGACAGACGGACGGATCTGGGTGGTCACAGTTTTGCTTTGTACATCATGAACCTATGTAATACCTGAATTACCAGTACTGACTACCAGAGCTGTCAGCCGGTGCCCTCCTCGCGGGAAGATCCCAACGCGTTGGATCGGAGAAACCGGGAAAAACAGGTGACAAATTAGCACTGTCTTCCCAAGAGCACTAAGATCGAGCGCTAGGCCAACCAAAGCCGCAATGATTAGTGGGGAGTCTACAGCGCATAGCAAAAAAGATCGAGAAACCAGTGTCTGCTAAAAGGGCCTTGTAGCCAATCCTACTCTTAGAATCTTCACCAAAAATCTAAAGAACGGGTAGGAACGCTGATTCTCTTGTCTTGTATTTCTCGATCTTTTTTACCGTTCGCTTTACGACCGGATAACTTTCAATTTGCTAAACGAGCCGGTGCCAAGACTAGAAACGTTACCACAGCAAGAAGTCATTTCATGATAGCCGAGATTATACAGTTATTGCGCAAAACACATCCATCGATACTACTGAGTGGCTTCGTAACGACTTTCTTCAGCAATATCCTCACTAGAGCGCTGCCCAGGAGCAGCATTGTCCTCTGGTACAAAGCTGGTGGATGACTGGGGGTGGTGGTTGTATTGTGTGTTGCTGTTGTGAAGCGCATCAGGAGGACTGTCACACTGTGGGTTGTCGGGGCTAGGTAGGGCGTTGGAGTCTACGAGCTGTATAGCGGCCTCCTTTTGCTAGTGGTTATAAGTCTTTATCTAGTTATAGAAGAGTATGTACTTTGGCGGACACCCTTACTCTTCTCAGGCGATGACTCCAACAATTCCAGCCTTTAATGACCAGTGTGATTATTGCAACAATAGTTCCCAGTGCCTGAAGGATGAGCATAGCAATTACGTATGCATCAAAGGTAGGTTTAGTATAGTCTGAGGATTGTGGAGGTGAAATATCTCGGTATTTGAATATCATGATTCTATTTGAGAAGTTTATTGGCCTGTGTTGGGTTGCTGAGAAATAATAGAAAAGGCGAGGTGAGGCTGAAATAGTGCTAAGTTTGTTGAATAAGGAGGGTAGCCTGAGATTTACAGTAGGAGAAGCGAGGGATGACTGATATATAGTGAGTAGGAAAGGCCAGCTATCGATCTAGAAACACGGATCTGGTCGGTATATATATACTGGAGGATGAACTTGTAAGGTAGTCAAGAGTTTTCAAGTGTTGGTGTAGGTCGCGTCAGTTCGAAAAGCGCGGCAGGTTGAACTGCCTTTACTACAACTTAGAGTATAAGCTACAGATAATTACTATATCCGGAAAGTCATGTAGCATCCAATATCTGCGGGGTCGTGTAGCATGCATGAGTTGCCGGATATATAATGTTAAGCCTAATTGGTATATAAAAAATTCAGGATATATATGTAATGCTTCTAATAGGTATGTCGTATTTCGCGCTCCGCGATTGTATATAGTAGGTGCTCGCGACACGTATTAAGTACCCGAAAGTGCAAGTCTTGGATAGGGAAATTTTATTGGATGTGAATGGCTTTCTGCGTAGAATATAATCGGGGCAGGTACTAAGTACCCGAAAGTACAAGTCTCGGGCAAGGCTGTTTTTATTGGATATGGCAGCCTCTATGCAATAAAATGCAGCTTCAGTTGGTGGGTCCAAAACTTGCATTTTCGGGTACTTATTGCCTGCCCCGAGTACCTGTTGATTTGTGGAAGCGTCTGCCTGTATTTCTGGGTACTATATGCCTTGTTGCTTGTAGGTTGAATGTATATGCATGCCGTATATCATGTGTTACCTATTCTGTTCGTAATGGCTAGGATCTCAGCAAAACCTCAGTATCCTGAGACCTTCCTTCTCTACTGCGCTGTGAGAGGTTGATTTCCTTGCCCTTAACACCCACTGTAATAGTTCTAGAAATACACTTGTTTTATGTATAGAAGAATGAACATCTCTATCGTCTGGGTACTATATAGAACAAGATAAGCACTTCCCAGCACATCCACAGCTAAGCCCTAGATACCGCGGCCGAGCTGCCATATATATCGCTAAAGAGGCCTTTAAGTTATTTTTAACCGCAAAATCTTTGGGGTTTAGCGTTATTTCGATATATATATTGTTCTTCGTAAAATTAAAAATTTAGGGGCTCAACAGTAATGCCAAAATTTAATATTCGTAATATAGAGTAGAATGCTGAGCACTCGAAAAGTTTGGACTGGGAAATTCGTTTCAAAATATCTATTGCGGGGTAATTGGTAGCTGCGTGGCACCATGCCGGCAGGCCCCTCTTTTAGTATCCTCCTTTGTATCCGTTAGTCGTCTGCCCTGGCAGACGCAGCTAGTGAGTCGAGACGGGCCACCGCGCGGCTGAGCCGACCCCAATACCTGGGATCTTTGAAACCGGGCTAGTTTTTGCTGAACTAGAGCTATGATTGGCCGGTAGCCAAGCAAAAGCCCGCAGCGGCACCTTCACTTCGTTTCGCTTAGTTCAGGGCGTTACCATACTTTCGCTTCTGTGTAGACATGGGTAATAGAGTATATAAACACAAGGGAAGCGGCTCTGTGTTGTATAAATGCTAGTATCGATCATTCTGGCATAAATATATTGAATTTCATTTGTTTTAGCCTGCTCCCATGTATGTTTTTGCGTGTAATTTCTGCGCAAGAGCGAAATTGCGGTACACTTAGAAGAGCCCGTCCTGTATATAATTGGATGCAATATTGATTATCTAGATAGTGGGTAAATTCCTTTGGGGTATGCGTGCACGTTTGCGAATCTGAGACCTATGTAGAAAACTCAGAGTTTGTGTAACATGACGTTATTTGCATAGCTGCCGAAGTAAGCTTTGCCCCTTGTCAGACTTGGCTTGGCGATCAACTGTAACCCAGCCGCGCCGCCCACACATCAACGGCGGATGCTCCGTGTGGCTAGCTATATCAACCGCAGCAGAATTGCTAGCCCCAATCTGATACATTTTTGCCTTAGATTTTAGACCCTATTCCTGAGAGGGGGGTTTGCCATTGGCAGGTGAATTGCTGCAAGTACTTGATGAACTAAAATAGGAAAATACCCACTGGCCATACCTACGTTAACTCAGCCACTCCTTATGTATCTTTTTAATAGTTCTCTTCTCAAGGCTGTTAAAGTATGTGCCTTGGACGATAGATATTGTTTGGGGTATATAATGAACTTGGGTTCTCTAGTGGCTGATCTGGTAGAAGTAGCTTTATAAGGTAGACTGACAGTACAATCCTTCGGGATATGAGAGTATAAAATAGTTGGTTGATGATACCTCCGTATATAGACCCTGAAAATTTGCTCCGGCGACAATATGTAAAGTAGGTGGTGATCAAAATGTGCTGTATATTAATTAGCAAAGGTACTTAGTCTATATGCTAGCCAAAAAAAACCCTGATTAGCCTTACATGGTGAGATATTTAACACGTTCTCTATATAATCATTATCGTTAGTGAATATATATGGGCTTCTCGAGTAGAATCTTGTAGCCACATTAATTACGTACCGGCTTTAAACCTTGGAGATCATTCATTGATAATACTTCAAGCACCCACTCATAGATTATGATTGTGGATTGAAAACCCCTATCGCCGATATTAAGGAAATTAAGGTTGGGAATAGGGCAACCCCTACTAAAGCTCGGCAGTACGAGTAGAAGATATTCCTAGAGGATGTTCCAAACACCACCCTGCTTGATCGCTGGAAGGTACTGATGACATTATATATGCGTAACCTATTTATTCTTGATTCATTAATAATGGCTATTGTGCTTAAATTCTAGATTCACAATTGATTATCTGCTAAACTTACCTTTAGGCTAAGAGCCTAGTTAACCATGTTTCTGGCCACTGACCGTCTCAATAAAGCTCGTTAGATCCCATTAAGCCCCGGAGTTCCACCGTGCTCTTAAGTATAGTCGTTCATGGCTAGACGGTGGACACTTTCTGATGGCGGGCAGGGGTTTTAAGATATCGCAAAGCATGCCAAGCCAATATTTTATTGAACCCAAGACCTGTGAGGTGCTGAGTAAGCAGTGGGGGTCATCAGGGCCTGGATCAAGGCAGGAGGGTGTGAGCACGGATTCCTAGTTTTTTTGTTTTCCTCATGGTTTTTTGCGCGTATATATTTTAAAGCTACATTCTTTTAGAACTCCCTTTATTTTAACACCATGTGCGCCCGCTACACTTCTGAAAAAAATAAAATGACTGACTTATAAATTTAAACATAAATATTTCAGACAGTAAAAAAAAAAGTCAAACCCCAAACACTGAGCGTAAAAGAACACAAAATGTAAAACCGCTAGACCATAGAGAGAAGGGGAGTATATGAGCTATTTAGCTAAGTATAACAGGATACTTTCATATAAAATTTCGGGGGTATGCATCGACAATATCACAACGTGGCACCATACTTTCTTCCTGGGCCCTACAGTTTCCACAATGCTGCTCGGGGGCTATGTTGTATGTTTGACACATGGAGGATAGTTGAAGATGGCTAAGTTGTGTGTTGCTGTTTTCATGGTTTCTTGTATAGGGACTACTGCTCAGCCGATCTATTTCGCCGGTACACTGGGGGGTATTTTCCGCTCCGAGTCGGTTCCTGGCCGTAGGTAGTGGGTTTTTTTGGGCTTGCTAGTAATTTTGCAGAGGTGTTAGTAATACAGAACTATAGTTTTAATGAGCTTGTAGTTTAATGGGGTAGATAGTGTATAAATAAGTAGTCTAAAATTGGTCCTCTTACATTTTTAACCCGATTACTCCAGAGATTCCAGCCTTTAATGGCTAGGGTAATAATTGCAACAACGGTTGCAAGTGCTTGAAGTATAAGCATGGCAATGGTGAATCCATCATAGCTAGGTCTGGGACCTGGTGTCTGTGATGGAGAGTTATCTCGGTGAGTGAGCATTGCTTGAAACGTTGGCTAAGGGTGTGGTAGTAAGGAGTAATAAAATTGCAATGGAGACTTGTAATGTTTGTTCGGGCTAACGGATCAGGGCAGATTACAGAACCAGAGGCCAAGAGAAACTTTAAAGGAGGTGTGAAGGAGAGATGGTTAGGAGGAAGAGAGGAAGAGAGAAGGCCCATGGCAGCAGATTAAAGGCAAAGACCAGTTGAACGCGGCCAGAATTTTGATCGACTGGAGAGGCGTGTCGGGGTTAGGGTTATTATTACTTCTCGCTCAAGGGTTTTTTTCCTGCCAAACTGGTGATCGACTGGAGAGGCGTGTCGGGGTTAGGGTTATTATTACTTCGGTTTTTTTTCCTGCCAAACAGGTTAGTAAACTGGCGTACAAGGGTTGGCGTGCATGAGGCCGTCTACGTGTGCATGCACCCGAGAAAAAGTAAGTCGTTGATTGGTAGCAAAAAGCAAGCAAGTCGCTGATGGGTAGGAATTCGTTGGTAGTCATGTTTATCATCGGAACGAGTGCCCTGAACGAAGTGAAAGGGTTATGGGGTGAAAGGCCTAGCGAGGTTTCCATTCGCTCGCAGTTGCGAGCGACGCCGTGGTGTGGGTGCTTTGTCAGCAGGATCCCCCGGTCGCTTGCAGCCGGCCTGCAGCTTGCTGCCTCCGACCATCGTCACTCGCTCCCAGCAGACCCGCGCCCAACACCCACCTATCGAGTATTACGTTATTTGATTCTAGACTGAGTTAGTTTAATCTTATATCCTCTGATTCAATTATTACTTTTGGATATCAGAATCACTGTTAACACGCTATCCTCCTTCACATTGTCTAAGGAGCGTGTTAAGACGCGTTGTGAGAGAACAAAGTAGGGTTTAGCCCTTGGCCCTGAACCCTATACTAACTGTCTTATAGAAATACTCCCACATCTCTGGAAACGAAACGGAAACGAAGTGACGGAAACGAAACACAAACAAAGCACGAAACACAGCTAGAAACGCCGAGATGGACAATATCGAGAACGCCGAGACTGCAGCCAATATTGATAAAGAGATAAGATTCTTTATACAGCATGATTCTTTATTGAATAAGGATGATGATTTTCTGCAATGGCTATTGGAGGAGCCAGAAGAAGAGTAAGTTGTACTGGAGGAATCAGAGGAGAGATTGAAAGCGATATTAAATACTTATGGCTATACACCTCCTCTACGTCCTGATGGATGGGCTTGTGACCCATGTTGGCATATTGATACTGTGTTGGAGATTCCTTTGGAAGAGGAAAAAGAAGAAAAGAGGGGGAATAAGAGAAAGAGAAAAGTAAAGCCTAGAAATACAATTTTCTTTGAAGAGAAGGGGGGGAAAGCTTTGGAGGAAACCACTATCATCATGATAAAGAATCAAAACATCAATCTCGCATCTTTAAATCACAGAACCCGGAACTCTCAACCTAGTACTATCTTTCAACTGCCTCCAGAAAAGCTCACCCTCTATACTCACTACACTGCATCTCAAATTCAAAATGGCCTCATTATTCAAGATCACACTAAAACTGTTCTTATTCACTTATTTTCTCGGAATACTCTTTCTTCCCACTTGATTTCAACTTTAGAAAGTTCTTGGGTGTAGCGGGGGTTCAGGGAGTGTGCCTAGATAACACGGACAAAGGACTTCGGTACTTTCGGAGAACGAGGAGAACTTTTACGGAATAATCGGGAGCGCCAGGGTGAGCCTTATTGTGACTCATGCAAGGAGGGAGGTAGGGTAACAGGTGTTGAGGATGGGGACAAAGGCATTGTACCAGTAGGGATTTTTGTATAAATAGGGAGCGTTGCTTCCTCTCTGTAATAGTTTTTCTCCTTTCTTCTTCACGTGTCAAGAACGACAAATCATCAGTTCTCACTCGGTCACAAATTGTCACTCGACTACCAGTCAGCCTTGCCCGTTTCATATCAGTTTCATGTATGGGATGACGTGGCTTGCCAAGTCATCAGGATCTCCTTAGTTTCATATCACGTATCATGCTTCCTGTTTCATGAAGTCTGATATACTATGCGTGTCAGCCCCTCCCTTTTCATGTTTCGGCCATACTATAAGTATCGAGCCATTTCCCTAGTTCTTAGTTTTAGCTCTCTATTCTTCAACTTGCATTCAATACCAAGAATCTACTCTAGTTCCAGTCTTTCCAGTCTTCTAGTCCATGTGCCCATAGTGTCCCAGTTCTTTAGACATCACCTGCTGTCCCCACTAGAGCAAGGGCTTGTGTACTTTTACATGGCGTTATGGATCAGCCAAGTGGTATAGTTGACTGTCCCGCTCTTGGACTCAACGGAGGGGGGAAGGTAAGAGACTTTAGGGTCATAGGGGCCAGGAAATCTGGCTGGTCCAGAGACATTTCGGTGTCCTGGGTTTGGGGGGTGGAGTCTTTAAGGGGGGTCTCCACCTCAAAACTTTCTGCCAAAGCTGAAAAACGACTACGACTGGCAGTAGAGTCGACTCTAGGTCGTTTTGAAGGGAATGCGGATCTGGAGGAGGAGGCCGCTGTGCCAAAAGGAAGAAAAGTTTGGGTGAGCGGGGTTAAGGTGGGGGTGGATCCAGGAGTGGCGGCCATCACTTTCTCCGTGTGCCTTTGCTGGATTTCTGTCTCGATGTCTGCCGTCTTCTGCTAGAAGTAGGCCCAGTTGTTATTAGCAGCATCAGCATACTTCAAGGTTTCTCTCTGACGCATCTGATGCCTCTGATTCTCAGGATACAGTTGGCGGAATTCGACGATCAGGAGACGGGATGTGTCTCAGAGACGCTTGGTCAGCTATCAGAGCTCTCAGAAAAGCTCAGGAGGCTTTAACCACAATATCTGGAGCTATCGAGACACGTTCTGATATACCCTACGCTAAACCCTGATATCTCCAAAGCCCTTCTGACTTTGCAAGTCTAACTCAGGGACTATCATGAGCTCTCTTGAAACTTCATATACCCCCTCCCGAGTCCTCTTCATACCTCATTCTCACCAAATGCATGTCAGGATTTGCTGAAAGCTCTCCTGATGGCTCTGGCAGCTTTCACAATTATGTGGTATGGTAAAATATTATATTAAATACTATCGATAAGAAGCCTAACTCCCTAATTTTCCTAGCTCTACATAATCCCCAAAGCAATCACCAAAGCTCTACTAGCTATCCCCACAGCCCCTTTTTTTTACCATAGTTTACCTACTTCCTACCACATCCTAGCTGCTACCACCAATATCGCTTTCCTCCACCCCTACCAGCTGCGCTTGAATGACCTCGTCGGAGTCATCGGGAGTTACTACACCCTGTTCATGTCGAGTAAGCGTCATACTCCCACGAGCTCTGGTGATATCACGTAGAACTATTGCCAGAGCTATATCATCTTCGGTCATTGCCTCTGTTGGTATAGACTCGGAAGTGCCTTTTCTCGCATCAATCTACTGAATGATTAGCGCTGGGTCTACTCTAGAGATTACTAACATACTGCTATTTGAACTCTATACTTGATTTCCGCCAGTATACCCTGTTGATTTGTTAAGCTAGGGTTTTTCCAAGTATTTTTCATTCTCGTGAAGGTCCCTAGAGCCATGGTGAAATCAGCTGGAGTCATCACAGTAGTAAAAGGAGTCTTACAAGTTATACCCTGATTTCCAGTATTGAAATCCGCTGGTTTGAGATAGACTCCGGTACGCCAGGCGCATAAGCAGTGCCATATCCCCGTTGCTACAAAGTACACCAATACCGGAGTGATTCTATTAAGGAACTCGGGATCTCTAGACCCAATCATTTTTGATCCTTCAAAATATTTGCTGTAAATGGCATCAGAAATCTCAGGTGCAAGAAACCTGCAAGAACCACTCTGAAAGCCGTTAGGATATTCATCAAAGCTCTCAAAGCTACCGTGGAAACCGTTACCTGATAATTCTCCGGATTGCTCAAGAATCGGTCTTTTTCTAGTGGATACTCGACCATTGTTGCCTTCTCTCCTGAGGTTTTGCAATGGTGGAGCCCATACATATCCCCAGTAGATATTCTTACTTTGATTAGGTATATCAAGTGAGACCTAGTGCGGGAATGAACACCTTTTAACTATTACGTATTAGCAATAGCTCTGAAAGCTTTCATGAAAGCTTTGGGGGCTGTTACGTGAAGTTTGCTAATACTGCATAAATTAGCTTTTATGTTTGCTTTATTGCTGGCTCTTTCCCAGAGCTCTGCAATAAGGGCCACAAGGCGTGCTGGAGAAGGCAAAGGCTCTTCAAGCAAAGTATGTTCTCTCATTAGCTCTGCGCAATGAATTAAAACATTTCTTGCTGAACCACTAAGGTGTGCAAAACTTCGACTATCATGGAGAGAGTTGTTGGAGCTTTCATCATTGCCATCGGGATCATCTGATGATTGAGAGGGTCTGGGAGGTTCAGAGTTCCTAAAATTTGGAGAAGAAGGAGGTGCCGGTGGTTGAGGTGGGCTTGTTGCTCCTGAAGCCTCCACTAAAGCTGCAGGGGCCTTCAGCCTGATCCTTTTAGCCTGTGGGACTGCTCTTTTACCGTGCTTTAATTTGTCAGCAAACCCTAACAAGAATATTTAAAAAGAATCCTTTACCTGCATGATATTCAGCTGAATTGACAAGGCAGCGATTGCTTCTCCTGCCTTTCGCTTCCTCGTAGCCTCGACGGCTTCTGTAGCCTTAGTGGAAGTCCACACAGCTCTCTTTGGCACTTTCCCTATTTTTTTAAAAACACGCGGTTGTTTAGGGTGTGTAGGAGAAAGTTGGGATACTGCTCCATTTCCATCAGCCCAATAGCCATCGTCACCAGAGTTCAAACGTTTTGAATTAGACTCCTTGCATCAGTTAAAGCCCTCAGCGCCATCATCAAAGCTCTCAGAGCTTTCACTGTCATGTTCGAAATGATTCACATAGTCATCTTCTTCGGTCGATAGCTCTATATATTCAGCTTCGGAAGCGGGAGGAGGAGGAGGGGGGGGTTCGCGTCGAGACCTCCTTGTGGAGACTTTGCTATACGTGATCATAGGGCGTTTTCTAGTTGCCATTACAAAAGAAATAATCAAGAAGTGTCAGTACAATATAAAAGGAAGCAAAAGAGCGATAAAGACTGTATATGGCGGTAAAAACTGTAAATAGATTGCTAGAGGCAATGAAGAAGATTAATGGAGTTTTAGCGAGGGCTCCAGGAGCCTCCCCCTCTTTATTGCTTGCCAGCCCTTTGACACCGCACCAAAAGCTCGTTAGACCAATAGAATCAATTTCCAATACCTAATACATATGCAAATATTTAGGTATGTAAAAATATGCTCCGCCACAAAAGAAACTATATTGCTAGTCTTCATGATAGCTCCTAAAGTCATTCCCATAGCTCCCAGAGCCATAATCAAAATAAACCCAATAATAGATATCGCACAAAGGAAATGATCGACAGATAACAAAAAATATATAAAAATATAAAATCAATATCAAAATCCCCCATAAAGGTTTCTTTGACCTTTGCCAAAACACCTAAAACTCTCGCAATAGCTCCTAGAGCTATGATCATAAAAATACATTAATAATAGACAGTATATAAACGAAATAGAACCCAATAACCAAAAAATATAAGGCAAAAAACTTAATCAAAACTCCCAGGGGTCTCTTCACTGCTTCCAAAGCCTTTTATGCTACCACACCATTACCCACGTCGTCGGCGCCTGGGCCTGGAGGGGGTGGAGGAGGTGGAGGAGGTGGAGGGGCATCACCACCATCGTCACTACCATCATCACCGCCGGGGAGTGGAGGGGGTGGAGGGGCATCACTACCATCGTCACCACCATCATCACCACCGGGAAGTAGAGGCACAGGAGGACCCACCGGAGCCACAGGAACCATGAGCAAAGCTATTCTGGCTTCCTCAATAACTGCAGCCCTGTCTGCTAGATCTTGATCGGTTTTCAAGGGGGACAGCGTGAGAGCAGTGTGACCACAGGATACAACTAACTCAATGGCAAGGTAACTATCCGTTACAAGCAAAATACATCAGCAAACCTGCAATTGTGCCCTGACGCAATTGGTGTAGCAACTGTTGCATCACAGGAAATCACCCGCATCACAAGCATCCCCAGCACCCCAAGCGTCACCATACCACTGCCAGTGCCAGGAGTGCCCCACAAGAGGCTCTGGGAACCGTACTACTTGAAAAATTAAGTTTCTTGTGAGAGAACTATTGTTCCCTCCTACTCGCAGATTACTAGTCTTTATTAACTACCGTTCTCTTCAGAAAAACAAGCGAGGTTTTGGAGGTGCGTTCCGCCAACCCTAACCCTGCTTGGATATCCCTAACCCTACCCCTATTCCTCCAGAGACTTCGCCAAAATTCTCTAAGTCCCTGAACACACCACACACACCCACTTCATTGCACCACACACTACGCCTACCCCCTACGCCTACCCCCTACCCCCTACCCCTCTCCCTATTTCTCTATTGCTATTTGAACAGTAAAAGCTAAGTTATATGCAGGCTGTCTTGCTTCCTTTCACCTGTATCATAATGTGTTCTACCAACGCGTCGTGCTAGCAGCAAGACCCTTGAGACCCCCGCCAGGCAACAGCAGCAGGACCTCCTAAGTAGCAGCAAGAGGACTCTCTAAGCGACAGCAGCAGGACCCCCTAAGCGACAGCAGCAGGACCCCCTAAGCGACAGCAGCAGGACCCCCTAAGCGACAGCAGCAGGACTCTCGAGATTTCACGGAACGATCGGGACGCCAGGGTGGGTCTCGGTGTAACTTAGGCAAGGAAGGAGGCAGGGTAATAGGTATCGAGGATAAGGACAAAGGCATTGTGCAAAGCGGGGATTTTTGTGTATAAATAGGGAGCGTTGCTCCCTCTCTGTAATAGTTTTTCTTTCTCTTTTCTTTACGCAACGTCTCTTCCTAGGGAGCGTGTCTATACCACGACCTTTTCCTCTTTCACGGGCGCAAACCTTCGGGCAAGTTCCTTTTGATAAGAGTCTTTCGATCTATACACTTTATTTCTTTCTGAAGCCTTGCGTACCTTCAGAAATGTCCTTCTCCGGTTCCTACGTCGACTATGTCGACCCCTTTGCCGACAAACCCCTAAGCGAATACGACGATTCTCACCTGGAAATACTGCTCAAAGCGAGGAAAAGAACTACGCAACAGCAGCACACCAAGTCGGGCTACCAGATGGCTAACAACAACTGGGCCTATTTCCAGCAAAAGACGGCGGAAATCAAGACAGAAATCCAGCGGAGGCAGACTGAGAAAGTCATGGCCGCCACTCCTGGATCCACCCCCTCGTTTACCCCGCTTACCCAAAGTGTCCTCCCCTTTGGCACCGCGGCCTCCTCCTCCTCCAGAACCACCTCCCCTTCAAAACGACCTAGAGTCGACTCTACCGCTAGTGGTAGCCGTTTCTCCGCTCTGGCAGAGAGTTTTGAGGTGGAAACACCCCTCAAAGACCCCACCCCCCAGACCCAGGACGTCGAGATGTCCTTGGACCAGCCAGACTTCCTGGCCCCGTACGATCCTAAAATTTCCTACCTTCCCCCCTCAGTCGAGTCCAAGAGCGGGACAGTCAATTACACCACCTGGCTGATCCACAACGCCATCTCCCCCCTCCTTAAATCCATCGACACCTTGACAGACGAGGTGGTCTACCTCAAGGCGACCGTGGCTCGCTTACAGACCAACACCCGTCCACAACAATCCTCCCCACCAGTACCACAGCCACAGCCTCAACAGCCAAAGGCCCCAAAGCCCGCGGCCCCCAAACCCCAGAAACAAACCAAGGCCAGCTATGCCGAGGCAGCGAAGAAGCCAGCCCAGCCAGCACCCAAGGCTCCCTCCCCTCCAGCCAAAAAGAAGAAGGTTGAACCCCTCTTCAAACCCCAATACACAAAGATCAACAGAGAGTTTGTGATAGAACTCTCTGAACCAGCGCCAGACAGAGTCTCTGAAGACTCCATCCTGGCCAAAGTCAATAACACCCTTAAGGGAACGGGAGTTCTCTTCCTCATGGCTCGGTACACCAGCAAGTCAAACCTGGTCTTCTCTGGCGGCCCTAACCAACCAGGAGAAAACGCGGCACCGTACGCAGAAAACATCTGTGCGGCACTATCCGCTCTCGGTCTCTCCCCCACCTCAGCCAAAGCCAACAGCCGTTGGTCAAAATTTATCCTCCACGGAGTTCCCACATCCGTCGGAGATGGAGTTAAAGCGGGCGAAGAGATAGCCGCCCACGTCGAGCTTAACCTCCCAAATGTGCAGCTAGCACAAATTCCCAGATGGCTCAGTAGAGACCGGACCAACAAAAACCACTCCTCCATGATCCTCGCCTTCCCCGGAAGAGTCACTATCGAAAACCTCGGGTGCAGGTACCTAGTCATCTTGAATAAGATGTGCCGCCTCGAACCCTTCATCCCAATTACCCCATCCACACAGTGTCAAAACTGTCAGCGCTACGGCCACCATCATCTACGCTGCAAAAGTGAAGCTTGCTGCGCAGTGTGTGCTGGCTCCCATCACTCCTCCGAACATAAGTGCCACTCCTGTAAAGGAGGTGTTAAGTGCACTCATTTACCCATCAAGTGTGTCAACTGTCCGCAGAACCCAGGACATAAGGCCAACGACCCAGCTTGCCCTACGCGAGCCAAGTTATCCATTAAGAAAGGTAAGGAAGTCGAAGTAGTCATGACGGACTAGGGGTTTTTCTTTTCTTTCCTTTTGCTTTTCGCTTTTTACGACTACAGTTAGTCTGTAATTTCTTTTCAGTTATAGGGTATTTTTCTCTTGCAGTTTTTCCTTACACGTTTTGATCTAGTCAAATAGTTCTCTTGTCGCTTCCTATTTTTGTATTTATCTCCAGTGCGCGCCATCTATATGGCTTACCTAATGGGCCTCGGGCCTAGATGGGAAATAAAATCTCTCTCTCTCTCTCTCTCTCTTCAGTTAGATTCAATACGAACTTTCTTTTCGCTGCCTCTCTGCTGCTTCATCGCTTCGCGATCGCTGAAACCACTTCTTACTTCACAAACCTTTGGTATTTTGCTTGTAACAGATAGTTAACTTGCTATCAAGTTAGTTGTATCCTGTGGTCACACTGCCCTCACGCTCATCAGCAAACTAAAATTTGTATCAGGAGGGACAAGCACTGTGTCAGGATACAGGCTTAGAAAATTGTACATCAGATGCATCCACCCTGTCCTGATAGAACTTCTAGGAGCTCCAGTCTCATGATGTCTCCTGACATCTTCCGGGAAGCTCCAGAGACTTTGGTGGAGTCTCCTGAAGTATCTGGTAAAGTCTCCTGGAGCACCCAAAACTCTAAGATACTTTTTACTGCAGCTCTGTCTGACGGAGCTTTAAAAGCCCTGACGGTGGCTTCTAAAGCACTGATAGTAACTATCGGAGCTTTGGAGGTTATTCCTTCCGAAAAAACACCTGCACCTCGCTAAGATTTGCTAAGTCCCTAAACAGTTACCCGGCCTGCACCCATCACAACCCTTGCCAAAATCCTCTAAGTCCCCACAGTCTTGCGTACCTGCAGCAACCCCCTACCTGCAGTAACTCCATACCTCCTACCTTCCCCCACCTAGAAGCAGTCTATTATAGAGCTAACAACTTATTCAGAATCACGAGAACCTCCTCCAGCAAAGCCTGCCTGCCTGCCTCTGGTGGCCCTGAGCCACCAACAAACAACGTACGGGTACAAACACTCCGTGTCTAACGCGTCAATGTGACCCCCCAGAGAACCCCTAGCGTGACAGCTGCAGCAGGACCCCCCTAGGACCTCCAGCAAGGCTCCAGCAGCCTTCAGCAGTCTCCGGGCCACCAAGTGAACAACCTACCCGTCCAGGTACGAACCCCCTCTGTCCGACGCGTCGACGCGACCCCCCAAGGACCCCCAGCGCGACAGCAGCAGCAGGACCCCCTAGGACCTCCAGCAAGGCTTCAGCAGCCTCCGGGCTACCAAGCGAATAACCTACCAGTCGAGGTACAAACCCCCCATGTCCGACGTGTTGACGTGACCTCTAGAGAACCCCCAGCGCGACAGCAGCCGCAGACCCCCTAGGACCCCCCCCAGGACCTCCAGCAAGCCTCTAGCACCTCCAGCAGCCTCCGGGCCACCAAGCGAACAACCTACCCGTGACTGTACGAACCCCCCGTGTCCTATGTTCGGACGTGACCCCCAGACGACTCCCAGCACGACAGCAGGCAGCAAGCAAGCAAGCAAGCAAGCAAGCAAGCAGGCAGGCAGGCAGGCAGGGGGCAGGTGGGGAGGGGGGTAAAGCAGTAGTATTTTGTATATAGACTAGAAAATGTACATAGTAAAATAAATAAAATTTTGAAGACTCCGAACTGTGACTACCAGCGTGACTACCAATGTGACTAGCAAGGCCCTCCCAGAGACGTCTATAGAATCCCCTGACGTTTCCTGACGTCTCCAGAGTTGACTATGGGAGCCTCTGAGGCTCTCCTGAGAGCTCTGACAGCTAGCCGAGTGTCCCTGAGACATATCCCGTCTCCTGATCGTCGAATTCCACCAACTGTATCCTAAGCCTCAGATGCATCTGATGCATCTGAGAGAAACCTTCAAGTTTGCTGATGCTGTCCCCCTTGAAATGAGACTCCCTCCAGGCGACAGCAGCAAGACCTCCTAAGCAGTAGCAGCAAGACCCTTGAGACCCCCAGGCGACAGCAGCAAAACCCCCTAAGCGACAGCAGCAAGACCTCCTAAGCGACAGCAGCAAGACCCTCCAGGCGACAGCAGCAAGACCTCCTAAGTAGTAGTAGCAAGACCTCCTAAGCGACAGCAGCAGGACCTCCTAAGCAGCAGCAGCAAGACCCCCTAAGCGACAGCAGCAGGGTCCTCGAGACCCTCCAGGCGACAGCAGCACGACCCCCTAAGGGACAGCAGCAAGACCTTCTAAGCAGCAGCAGCAAGACCCTCCAGGCGACAGCAGCAGGACCTCCTAAGCGACAGCAGCAGGAGGACTCCTAAGCGACAGTAGCAGGGTCCTCAAGACCCTCCAGGTGACAGCAGCAAGACCTCCTAAGCAGCAGCAGCAAGACCCTCGAGACCCCCCCCCAGGCGACAGCAGCAGGACTCCCTAAGCGACAGTAGCAGGGTCCTCAAGACCCTCCAGGCGACAGCAGCAGGACCCACTAAGCGACAGCAGCAGGACTCTCGAGACCCCCTCCAGGCGACAGCAGCAAGACCTCCTAAGCAGTACCAGCAAGACCCTCGAGACCCCCCCCAAGCGACAGCAGGAGGACCTACTAAGCAGCAGCAGCAGGATCCTCGAGACCGTTAGGGTGACAAGCAGGTGCTGAGGACAAGCGAATTAGGGATATTTTGTACATATTAGATAGCATATAATAAAATAATTGAGAACCGTACTAGTACTTCTGTGATGTGACTGTGACAAGAGTGTGACAGTACCAAGCAGCACCAGAGAATGTCAGGAAGCCTACCAGAAAGCGTCAGAGGCATCAGGAGTCTTTGGTGTTGCGTCAGGAGCCTCTGACGCCTTCAGCGGAGCGTCAGGAGCCCCTGACGCCTCACAGTAGCGTCATATTCGGCCAATTGCCGAATGTGGCATCACTAGCGTCCCGTGCTACAGTTGCTCCTGACGCAATCTTGCAGGTTTGCTGATGATACCAAAGGTTTGTGGAGTAAGAAATGGTTTCAGCGATCGCAAAGTGATGAGGCAGCAGAGAGGCAGCGAAGAAGAAAGTTTGTATTGAATCTATGTCAAGAACGACAAAATCATCAGTTCTTACTTGGTGACAAATTGTCACTTGACCACCAGTCAGCCTTGCTGTTTCATATCAGTTTCATGTCTAGTCTCATTTATGTTTCATGTATGGGATGATGTGGCTTGCCACACCATCAGGATCTCCTAGTTTCATATCACATATCATGTTTCTGTTTCATGTAGTCTGACACGCTATGCGTTTCAGCCTCTTCCCTTTCATGTTTCAGCTATACTATAAGTATCGAGCCATTTCCCCAGTTTTTAGTCTTAGCTCTCTATCCTTCAACTTGTATTTACTACCAAGTACCTACTCTAGTTCCAGTCTTCCCAGTCTTCTAGTCCATGTGCCCTTAGTGTCCCAGTTCTTTAGACATCACCTGCTGTCCCCACTAGAGCAAGGGCTTGTGTACTTTTACATTGACTTCCTCGGGTGTGACTGGGGTATAGTGGTTACTAATATCTTTAAAGGGGGGGAAGATAAAATTTGGGGGAAGGGAAACTGGAGAGCGTCCATTATGGGGGAAGAAGGTCTCGTTTAGGAGACGGACTTTCCCCCCAAATGTGCTTTCACCTTGTATATTCGGGATGCTGGTAGGAACTTTCCTGCCTTTTAGGGCGCTCCATACTGCTTTGCTGTCTTTTTTCCTGAGTTCTTGGTCTAGGAAGTCCTTTCTGGCGTATCTGATTTCCATTTTCCAGTTGTTTTGAGCCTTGTTTCTGTGCCTCTTGTTCTCGTCCGTAGGAGAGTGTCTGTAGTCTCTCGTTGCCCTTCTGGCAATGTTCTTGAGTTCGTCTAGTTGTATGTTCCACCACGGATGGCCTTTTCTGCTGGCCTTCCTGAAGGGAACTGTCTTCTCGATTGTCTTGTTAATGGTGTCAAGAATTATGTCCGCGCTCTCGGACGTTTCCTTGACTGTGTTCCACTTGAATTGTGAAGAGTTAATAGCTGATATTTTGGCGTCAAACCTAGTCCAGTCTGCTCTATTCCAGGCCCTCCTTGGTGTAGCTTTTGGGGATTCCAGTAGCCATGCTGTTTGTGTGCAGGCATGATCTGATCTATGTAAGGAGTCGGTGTCGGTGGCCCAGCTTTGGACAAGCAGATTTGGGGTACCTCTCAAAAAGGTGAGATCAATAATACTTGGGAGACACCCGTTTCGAGAAAAATCGGTGTATTCTGGTTTATTGTGTAGTTGGAAGCCTTTTCTTAGGAGCCAGTCTACAATATCACTGGCTGATGAGTTGTTTCTGATAACGGCCGGATGAAGTGGGGTTTTGTGACTGTACCACCACTCGTGGTGACAGTTGAAATTGCCGATAATGAAGCAATTCTCTCTTGGTTGCAAGTTGGGCAGTATCTTCTTGAGATGGTGGGACCTGCCTGGTGAGTAGAGATTGTAAAGTTCGATGCATGTGCCGTTAATAGTGATGGTGACCCCCAAAAAGGAGTCTTTGATTTTCATTGATATGCTGGGGGCGAGGCCCCAGTCTTTGCAAATGTATGTGGCGCATTTTGGGTTGGCCGATAGTATGAACATATCAAAATTTTGCATGATGGGTGGGGCGCCCGTTTCCAAGACCCATGGTTCTTGTAAAAATAAAAGAAAAACGTTTTTTTGAGTGCTAGCTTTTTGAATAACTGAAAGAGTAGAGGCCTGTCCCTTAGCGCAGTTCAGCTGCAGCGCTAGGGCTATGCCTGGCTTGTGAGGAGCCATTATTCATGAGCCATCTCGTTGTCCACGGGTTGGGTTCTCCTTTCTCTGATAGCTGCGATAGCTTTGACCTTGGTTGGGCACGTGGGGTCTGATAACTTGTGGAGGCTGGTGTTGCAGTTGACGCATCTGTTGTGGCGGGGCGGTTGGGATGGTACGGTGAAGCCTAGGCAACGGAACGGTGACAGCGACTGAGACGGCGACAATGGACGGTGTTACTACAAAAGATATTACAAGTGAAAAACTCTGTAATATTTCTTTACCAAACAATATAAACAAGACGTTGCATGCCTAAGAAAATCCTCGGGGCGAGGCCCCTCCTTATATGCTTCCCCTATTTTTCCCTTCTTCTCCGCTTCCAAAATAACCTTAACGCCAAAGAAAACTTTTTCACTCTAAACTAAATTTCCCCCACTGTTTCTGTTGGATATGTCATATCCAACAGAAAGGTATCTTTCCCATACAAACCGCATACAAAGTGTACAAAGAGCTCCTGGGGTCATACGATAACGTTACGTAAATTCCGAAACTACCACGAGGGGCCGTCGGCCCGGAGAACCTTATTGCCAGAGACACAAACCCCCATCAACCTCGCGTGCGTGGATACGAGCCTTCCCGCGCCCATTATTCCCTTTCCGTTAAATCGCTCACAATGCGCGCATTCAATCGACTCGATCGCCTAGTGGGGGCGAGGTCGAAGGTGACTCTCTTGCTGGGGTGTGGTCCGGTTTTGGTTTTGTTCCGTGCGACGGTGGCGTTGGTATCCTCGGAGCTGCCCGCGACATCTGTGGGGGGTGTGGGTGCACTGGTTTCCTCCCTTACACTGTTCGCACTTGTGCTGCCTGGTGTCGTGTGGTCCTGCGCAGACCGCACAGGTGGGGGTTTTTTCCTTGCACAGGGCCGTGGAATGTCCTAGCTTGCAGCACTTCCTGCACTGTGTGGCTGGTCCGTACTGGTGGTATTCTTCCATACGGCAGAATTTGTTGTGGATGGCCAGGTATCTGAGTCCCAGACTTTCAAAGGTGTGTGTGCCGTTGATGGCGATGACCATGGTGGAGTGAGCTTTTTCTTTGCGGTTCTCTTCCCTGCTGAGCCAGTACGGGATTTTTTCACGGAGCGATCGGGGGCGCCAGGGTGAGTCTTGACGTGACTCATACAAGGAGGAGGTAGGGTAACAGGTGTCAAGGATGAGAACAAGGGTATTGTACAAAGTGGGATCTGGGGTATAAAAAGGGGAGCGTTGCTCCCTTTCTGTAATAGTTTCTTTCTTTTCTCTTCACGCAACGTTTTTTACGCCGCGACCGAGCTTCGCTCAGTCACGGCTACCACCATCGGTTCCCCCATTCTCACGACTCTAGAGTTATAGCAAACCTTCGGGCGCGCTGAGACTCCATCTTACGGCAATACTGGGCACGTTAGACGGGAGTTGTTGAAGCAAACCTTTGGGCGCGCTGTAACTTCTTTGTCGACCCAAACTTCGTTCAGGTGCCCCTCGGGGAGTTGCGTCCACCTGCCCCCATTACCTCCGGATTTCACACTGCCAGTCTCTGTAAGCCTAGCGCTGGAACCTCTGTCAAAGTCCTCCGGAAATCCTCTCCATTCCATTTGGTTTGGCTGAGCCCTTACTCGTTGCCCTCGGGCGCTCATCATAAAGCTGGAGGTATCTCATCCGAGAACCAACCTCCCCACTACCAGCAAGCGGGCAGTCCCCTTTAACACCACTTTATTCTACCGGACCAGTTAGACTCGATTCTCCAGGTCCTTTATTATTTATAAACACTTTCTCCGACCGGAGAAAGTGCTTCACTTGACAGTTGGTTGACATCCGAGATCACCAACCCCCCCTCTACCTCAACGGCATACCGAATGACACCGGCCCCATGCCTTACACTACCATACCTCGGCCCGCCCGAGCCCCTAACCTTCTTTACACCTTTGCTTCTCCCCCTTCCACCAGATTATGTGACCGTGTCCGCTTCGGCGGGGGTAGAACATTTTCCTTGGTACCGGAGCTCCCCTAGGATGATTATAGCCCTGAGCTATAGGACGACTGGACCGGATTACACGCCAGGAATCAGCCTCTCTCGTTACTACGTCGTTGGATCGTGGATTAGTGCTAGGAGAGTTGGGATGGGTTTATACTTGGTTTATTACATGCTCTTTCTTTGGTGTCGCTTAGTTAGTTCTATGTATTACGTTCTTTGTTGAGGTCCCTCTATGCGTTTAGTTCATAGACACCCGTTCACTCATTTTTGTTGTCGGTCGTGATACCGACAGTTAGTTAGTTAGTTAGTTCGTGCCACTTAGTGGCTTACCTAGTGGCCCTTGGGGCTAGATGGGAAAATAAATACTTTACTTTACTTTACTTTCTTCAGTTAGACTCAATAGAAGCTTTCTCTTCTCGCTGCCTCTCTGCTACTACATTGCTACACGATCGCTGAACCCACTGCGACTACATCACAAACTCTTGGTATTTTGCTTGCAGCGGATAGTTGCCTTGCCATTAAGTTAGTTGTGTCCTGTGGTCATGCTGTTCTCACGCTGTCCCCCTTGAAAGATTTGGGCTAAAGTGAACTGTTTATAGTTGATTTTAACGGTGGCTGCGACCTCTTCTCCTGCTTCCATAGGGGTGGCGCCAATGTCCGTGGGAACTCCGTGTAGGAGGAACTTGGTGGTTTTGGTGTTGGCCTTGATTTCACTGACGTCCAAACCGCACCTGACCAAAATGTCTCTGATTTCTTGTTCCCATTTCATCAGGTAGTGAGGGTCCTGGTCGAATGGGGCTGTAACTATAACTGTTTAGGGGCCAATTTTTTTTGCCATGAGGGCTCGCTGCTGTTGTGGCTCCAGGCCCTTATTGACGTGGTGTAGAATGGCATTGTCCGTTATGGTGGAGGGTATATTGGTGGCGGTTTTGACGACTACCTCTCTGTTGACTTTGGAGAAGGCCGGCTTGAAGAGGGGGACCTTCTTTTTTTTGAAAACCTTGGAAACTTTCCATTCTCCTTCTATTTCGGGGTTGCTGTTGCTGGGTGCCGCAGCACTGGCGTAGCTTTTCCTGCCTGTATTTTGGGAGGCCTGTTGCTTTTGTTGCTGTTGTTGTGATTGTTGCGGCTGTTGCTGTTGTATGGTGCGCACGGTCTTAAACCCGGACCAATAAAAGTTGGGCTTGGAACACGCCTATCATGCCTAAAAGCGCCAAAGTATGCCCAAGTATGCCCAAGTATGCTCATGTATGCTCATGTATGCCTAATATTGTTGACTACTTCCCCTCAAAAATATAAACTCTCTTATAACACTTCCAAAAGATCTCCAGTGACTTAAAGAGTATACCCCAGTATTTTTAGAATGAAAAACAGTACTTTAATATATAATACTGAAAAAATATACCAAAGTATATCTGGTCATGGTCTGGGTATAATAGAGAACTGTTCCATATGACACTTTTCACACCTAAAATTGAGGTTTTATTCCACAACAACCATAGCCCCTAATGGCCTATAAAAACTTGGGAAGCTTTAATAGTATATTAGAAAGTTTCCCAAGTTTTTATAGAAAATTCTATCCATTAGTTGTGTTGGAATATCGGCTCAAAATGTTGGTCCGGGTTTATAACTGCGCGCACCATAGCTGTTTTGAGGCCGCTGGTGTTTTAGGGTGAGGGGGATTCTTTGGAGGGTGTGGGGGAAAGGCTTGTGCGGTGACCCTCGTGTTGATGTCGCCAAGGAGACTGTTTGCAGTAGTGAGGTCCGTTAGGATCCTCTGGGTGTGGTTGTAAATGGAGTTGAGAGTGCTTTTGAGGGAGCCGACCTCGCTCTGAAGTCTGGTTACTTCGTTGCTGACTGCCGCGGTGTTGTTCCTGATGAGCCAGGCGAGATAGTTAAAAGCTTGAGACTTGGAGATAGCGCTTTCCTCCATCTCTAGATAGTTGATGTCCGGGTTGAGGACCTGAGTGAGGAGTGGTTCCTTGTCTTCGCTGCTGTGACTGTGGTTACTTTCCACATCCATTGTGTCTTCTGGAATAGGGGGGGCTGTGGGGTCCGGGAATGTGGAGGGTGAGATGGTGATTTCCGGTGTCTCGTCTGGTCCTCCGACCGTGCTGAATGGGAGGGTGAACTGTCTAGACAACTTTGTGGGGGAGCTAGACCTATGAGTGGGAGATGAGGCGAATCGCTTGAGGGAGCGCTTCTCTGGGGACAGAAGAAGGCTAAAGATACGCTTTGGGGGGGTAGAGGGGGGTGGATGGGCTCTCAGGACGCAAAGCTGAGGTATCCACGATAATGAAGAAGTGGTATCTTCAAGCTATCTGATAGCGTTGAAGAGGAGTGTTGATAGAACTAAAGCGGGGTTTTATGTCCGAAGTTATGAAAATTGGGAGTTTGGGTGTGTGTAACCGTCGCTTAGAGTAATACCGAGTGTTTTTTTATCCCTAACGAAGAAGAAAGTAAAGTAAAGTAAAGTAAAGTATATTGTTTCCCATCTAGCCCCAAGGGCCACTAGGTAAGCCACTAGGTGGCACGAACTAACTAACTAACTAACTATCGGTATCGAGTACCGATAACAAAAATGAGTGAACGGGTATCTATGAACTAAGCGCATAGAGGGACCTCAACAAAGAACGTAATACATAGAACTAACTAAGCGACACCAAAGAAAGAACATGTAATAAGCCAAGTGTAAACCCATCCCAACTCTCCTAGCACTAATCCTCCGATCCAACGACGTAGTAACGAGAGAGGCTAATTTCTGGCATGTAATCCGGTCCAGTCGTCCTATAGTTCAAGACTATAATCATCCTAGGGGAGCTCCGGTACCAAGAAAAGTGTTCTACCCCCGCCGAAGCGGACACGGTCACATAATCTGGTAAAAAAGAGGAAGAGCAAAGGTGTAAAAAAGATTAGGGGCTCGGACGGGGCCGAAGTATGGTAGTGTAAGGCATGGGGCCGGTGTCATTCAGTATGCCGTTGAGGTGAAGGAGGGGTTGGTGATCTCGGATGTCGACCAACTGTCAAGTAGAGCACTTTCTCCGGTCGGAGAAAGTGTTTATATGTAATAAAGGACCTGGAGAATCGAGTCTACCTGGTCCGGTAAAGTAAAGTGTTGTTGAGGGGGACTGCCCGCTCACTGGTAGTGGGGAGGTTGGTTCTCGGGTGAGATACCTCCAACATCATGATGAGCGCCCGAAGGCAACGAGTAAGGGCTCATCCAAACCAAATGGAATGGAGAGGGTTTCCGGAGGACTTTGACAGAGGTTCCAGCGCTAGGCTTACAGAGACTGGCAGTGTGAAATCCGAAGGTAATGGGGGCAGGTGGACGCAACTTCCCCGAAGGGCACCTGAACGAAGTTTGGGTCGACAAAGAAGCTACAGCGCGCCCAAAGGTTTGCTTCAACAACTCCCGTCCTACGTGCCCAGTATTGCCGTAAGATGGAGTCTCAGCGCGCCCGAAGGTTTGCTATAACTCTAGAGTCGTGAGAATGGGGGAACCGATGGTGGTAGCCGTGACCGAGCGAAGCTCGGTCGCGGCGTAAGAAACGTTGCGTAAAGAGAAAAGAGAAAAAAAAAACTATTTACAAAGAGGGAGCAACGCTCCCTATTTATACCCAAAATCCCCATTTGTACAATGCCTTTGTCCTTCTCCCTGATACCTGTTACCCTTACTTCCCTCTTTGTGTGAGTCACACCAAGACTCATTCTGGCGTCCCGATCATTCCGTGAAAGAAAAAGACAACAACACCAAACTCATGAGGATCCCACACTGGCTCACTAAAGCTGACACCAAGGGAAGAGGAACGTTAGACCTTGTCCTCCACTTTGCCAATAAAGAAGCAGCTGAAAAAGCCACCAAAGGGGGAGTTAAGCTCCCAGATCAGTATGACTACTCATTTCAAGGGGACGGCGTGAGGACAGCGTGACCACAGGATACAACTAATTCGATGGCAAGGTAACTATCCGTTACAAGCAATATACCAAAGGTTTGTGTAGTAGGAAGTGGTTTCAGCGATCGCGAAGCGATGAAGCAGTAGAGAGGCAGCGAAGAAAGAAGCTTGTATTGAATCTAACTGAAGAGAACGTTGCGTAAAGAGAAAAGAAAGAGAACTATCACAAAGAGGGAGCAACGCTTTCTATTTATACCAAAAATCCCTACGTCTACAATGCCTTTGTCCTCATTCTCAACACCTGTTACCCTACTTCCCTTCTTGCATGAGTCACCATGAGGCTCACCCTGGCGTCCTTGATCAATCCGTGAAACTCAGCACAAGGCCTTAAAGTTCACCAGGTCAGGGAGTACATTTCCAAGGCGGCAAAGAGAGAGGCCATCTGTAGCACCTGCTGCAAGTGGGGACACTGGTGGGCAGTATGTCCAGTTCGGAGACAAGGCAAGGCTGCAGTGTGCGGAATCTGCGCCAGAAGCGGACACGCAACCTACCAACATCCGTGCGACAAGTCCCGGGAAGGGTGCAACTCCAAGGGGTGGTGCAACAAGGAAGGCCACTGGCAAGCCAAAAAGTGCGCCAACTGTGGAGGCCCTCACTCGGCAAAGTCGCCATATTGCAAAAAGAGAGAGGAATACTTTACGTCAACCATTAACGATACTCCCGCCCCTTTGTTGTTGAATAAATATTAGAACACCTAAAAATTCTCCAACACAACATTTGCGGGTTGACAAATGTGTTCAGTGGAATCTCTTTCACGGAATGATTAGGACGCCAGGGTGAGTCTTGGTGTGACTCATGCAAGAAGGAAGGTAGGGTAACCAGTGTTGAAGGGAAGGATAAAGGCATTGTACAAAACGGGGATTTTATGTATAAATAGGGAGCGTTGCTCCCTCTCTGTAATAGTTTTCTCTTTTCTTTCCTTACGCAACGTCTCTTCAGTTAGATTCAATACAAAGCTTTTTTCTTCGCTGCCTTTTTACTACTTCATCGCTTCGCGATCGCTGAACCCACTCCTTACTTTACAAACCTTTGGTATTTTGCTTGTAACGGATAGTTACTTTGCCATCGAGTTAGTTGTATCTTGTGGCCACGCTGCCCCCACGCCGCCATCCTTGAAAATCTCAGACCAGGGAGAGTTTGACATTATGGCAGTACAGGAACCGTGGGTAGGAGGCAGAGGGGCCGGAGGGAACGTGAGATAGGATGAGGAGAGGAGTTTTTCTTTGAGTCAAGCAATTACGAAAAGTCACCCAGGGTGGCACAGCGAGTACCAGACAACCGAACACAAACCCAGAGTCGCGTGGCTGATTAAGAAAACTAGCAAATTGGACTACAGCATCAGAACAGACATCTGGAGAGATAGTGACGCTAGCGTCCTCGACATATCGATAAAAGGAGAAGTACTCAGGGTGGTGAACGTGTACAATCAGTCCCGTAAGGGAGGAAGCCAGTGGTGCGCAAGGAGAATCCCTAAGGAGGTTTTTAGGGCCAAAAATTTGATCATTCTGGGAGATTTTAATGCGAAATCAAAGGAGTGGGACGTTGAGTGCAAGGAGGACAGAGAAGGGAGAAGGTTGCTCCATAGAATGACGGCCGAGAAGATGACACTACTAAATACTCGGAATAGTTTTACGTGGAAAAGAGTCATCCGAGGAAAAGTGAGAGAGTCAGTGCTAGACCTGGCGTGGGCCAGCAAAGCATTATATCCGGTGTGCAATTGGGAAATACTGACCAATAGTGGCGCAGGTTCCAACCATGCGGCTATTGGGGTAAGTATTCGCCTAGAAGCAAAGAGAATTCCGGATCCCCTGAGACATCAAACTTTTCACGGAGTGATCAGGGACGCAAGGGTGAGCCTTATCGTGACTCATGCAAGGAGGGAGATAGGGTAACAGGTGTCGGGAGTGGGGAACAAAGGCATTGTGCGAGGCAGGGATTTTTGTATAAATAGGGAGCGTTGCTCCCTCGCTGTAATAGTTTTTCTTTCTTCTTTCTTTACGCAACGTCTCTTCCTCGTTAGGGATAAAAAACACTCGGTATTACTTTAAGCGACGGTTACACACACCAAAACCCTCTATTTTCATAACTTCGGACACAAACCCCGCTTTAGTTCTATCAACCTTCCCCTTCAACGCTATCAAATAGTTTGAAGGTATTACCTCTCCGACATCGTGGAGACCTCAGCCTCGCGTCCTGAGAGCCCATCCGCCCCCTCTACCCCTCCCAAGCGTATCTTCAGTCTTCCTCTGTCCCCAGAGAAGCGCTCCCTTAAGCGACCTGCGCTATCTCCCACCCACAGATCTAGCTCTCCTACAAAGATGTCTAGACAATCCACCCTCCCTTTTGGCACGGTCGGAGGACCGGACATGACCCCAGAAATGACGGTCACCCCCTCCACCTTTCCAGACCCTACAGCCCCCCCAATCCCAGAAGACACAATGGACGTGGAAAGCAACCACAGCGGCAGCGAGGAAGATGAGGAGCCCCTCGTCACTCAAATTTTCAACCCCGACATCAACTATCTCGAGATGGAAGAAAGCGCCATCACCAAGTCCCAGGCATTCAACTACCTCGCCTGGCTCATCAGGAATAATACCGCGGCGGTCAGCGACGAAGTAACTAGACTTCGAAGTGAGATCGGCTCCCTCAAGTCGACCCTCAACTCCATATACAACCACACCCAGAGGCTCCCAACAGACCTCACCACAGCCAACAGACAGCTCGCGGACATCAACATGAGCCTAAGAGCGCAACCCGCCACACCTCCCCCCAAGCCAGACACCAGAAAGACGGCAGCTCCTAAAGAGCAGCCGGCACCCAAGGCAGCCCAGCAGAAGCAGCAGCCACAGCAACAACAGCAACAACAGCAGCAACAACAACAACAGACGCAAAAGAGCTACGCCAGCGCAGCTGCCTCAGGCTCTGAGGTAGAGGGAAGCTGGAAAATCTCGAAAGTCATGAAAAAAAAGAAGGTCCCTCTGTTTAAACCAGCCTTCTCCAAAGTCAACAGAGAAATCGTGGTCAAAACGGCCACCAACATTCCCTCCACCATTACCGATAACGCCATACTCCACCATATCAACAAGGAACTGGAAACACAACAACAGCGAGCCCTTATGGCGAAGAAAATCGGCCAACAAACCGTTATCGTCACAGCAACCTTCGAACAAGACGCCCAACATCTCATGAAGTGGGAAAACGAGATCAGGGCAACCCTTATCAGGTGCGGGCTGGACGTCTGCGACATCAAAGCCAACACCAAAACCACTAAATTCCTCCTACACGGAGTCCCCACAGACATCGGAAAAAATCCCCTGGAAGCCGGAGAAGAAGTAGCCGCCACCATAAAGATGAACTATAGACAGTTCACCCTGGCTCAAATCCCATACTGGCTCAGCAAGGAAGAAAACAGACTAGGAAAAGCACACTCCACCATGGTCATCGCCATTAACGGCACTCACACATTCGAAAATCTCGGCCTCAGGTACCTGGCCATCCACAACAAATTCTGCCGCTTGGAAATGTACCACCAGTATGGACCAGCCACGCAGTGCAAAAACTGCTGCAGACTCGGACACCCCACGGCCCTCTGCAAGGAAAAGACCCCCACCTGCGCGGTATGTGCAGGAACCCACGACACCCGACAACATAAGTGCGATCAGTGCAAGGGAGGCTACCAGTGCACCCACACCCCACACAGATGCGTCAACTGCAACAACAGTTTACACAGATCATTGGACCTCACGTGCCCCGCCAAAGCCAAAGCCATTGAGTCAATCAGAGCCAGGAGAACCCAACCCGAGGACATCGAGGTGGAGCAATCATAATGCCTCCTCACAAGCCAGGCATAGCCCTAGCGCTGCAGCTGAATTGCGCTAAGGGACAGGTCTCCACTTTTTCAGTCATCCAAAAAGTTAGCATACAAAAAAATGTTTTTTTCCTATTTTTACAAGAACCCTGGGTCTCGGAGACGGGCTCCCCACCCGTCATGCAAAATTTTGATATGTTTACTCCATCTATTAACCCAAAGTGCGTCACCTACATACGGAAAGACTGGGGTCTCAATCCCAGTGTATCAATGAAAATCAACAACTCCTTCCTAGGAGTCACAGTCACCATCAACAACACACGCATTGAACTCTACAATCTATACTCACCAGGCAGATCTCTACATCTCAGAAAAGTTCTGCCCAACCTACGACCTAGTCAAGATTGCTTCATCACCGGGGACCTCAACTGCCACCACGAATGGTGGTACGGTCACAAAACTCCAATCCATCCAGCCGTCATAAGAAACGACTCATCCGCCAGTCACATAGTGGACTGGCTTACGGAAGAAGGATTTCAATTACACAACAAACCGAAATACACCCACTTTCCCCGCAACGGATGCCTGCCCAGCATCATCGATCTCACCTTTTCAAGAGGCATCCCCAATCAACTCGTACAAGAATGGGCTACCGACACGGACGCATCACACGGATCGGACCATGCCTGCACACAGACAGCCTGGCTACTAATTCCTCCCAAAACTACACCAAGAAGATCCTGGAACAGAGCGGACTGGGCAAAATTCGATACAATCATCTCGGCTATCGATCCCGCAACACTTAACTGGAACACAGTCACAGCAACGGTCGAAAACATGGACACCATCCTAGCCACTATCGACGGCGCGATCGAGGAAACAGTCCCCTTTAGAAAAGCCGGCACCAAAGGGCACCCCTGGTGGTCAAAACATCTAGACGATCTAAAACACGCTGCCAGAAAAGCAACAAGAAACTACAGAAAAGAAGCCACAGAGGAAAACAAAAAACTAAGAAATAAAGCCCAAAACGACTGGAAAAAGGGAGTCAGGTACGCCAGGAAAGACTTCCTCGACCAGGAGCTCAACAACAAAAACAGCAGGACAGTGTGGAGGGCCCTAAAAGGCCTCAAAACATCCACCAGCATACCAGACATACAAGGTGAAAGCACATTTCGGGGGAAAGTCCATCTTCTTAACAAGACGTTCTTCCCCCATAATGGACGCCCCCCGACTTCCCTCCCCCTAGAATTTATTGCCCCATCTACTAGAAACCTTAGTGATCACTACGCTGCAGTTACGATCGAAGAAATCAACGCCGCCCTTAAGCGCGATACAAAAACAGCCCCGGGAATAGACGGCATCGGCTGGCCAGTAGTCATTCGCATACAACAAGCCAACCCCAGCCTCCTGACCACCCTGTACTCACAACTCCTTTGGCACGGCATACACCCAGAAAGATGGAAGGCAGCCAAGTGCGTACCCATTCTCAAAACCAGGAGAACAGACACCCTGGACCTGAAATCCTACCGCCCCATATCTCTACTTCCTTGCTTAAGCAAGCTGCTGGAAGCAATAGTAGCAAGAAGACTCGACCAGTACGGCACACAGTGCGGAGGGCTCTCCGACCAACAAATGGGGGCTAGACCGGGAAAGTCCAGCATGGACGCCCTCATGACCATCATGACACCAGCACAGAAGTGGCTCCGCGTCAAGAAAGTTACCGGTCAAGAACCAACAAGACCAGCCATTTTAACCAACGACGTCAAAGGAGCGTTCAACTCGGTTGTCCACTCAACACTCATGCAAATCATGAAGGAAAAGAAGTTCCCGGAGTACATCTGTAAATGGGTCAACAGCTTCAACACCAATCGCAGGATTCACTTTGCATTTGACGGGGAAATGTCACACTCCCTCCCATACAATTCAGGCGTCCCACAAGGCTCCCCACTTTCACCGGTGCTTTACATGATCTTTGCAGATCCTCTGTTACCAACAACAACATCGATTAACGAGGTCAACACCGTATACATGGATGACGACTCCATGCTACAGGGAGGCACTACCCCACACATCATCAGCAAAAGACTCGGGAACAGGATGGCGGTTAAGGAAGCCAGAGCTACAACCCTTGGACTAGAATTCGCACCAGAGAAAGCGGAACTCATATTCTTGCTCCCCACAACAAGTAAAAGCTCCCCCCCAACAACAACAGTACCCCTATATCAGAAACCCATTCTCCCAGGAGAAGCTATCAAGATTCTAGGAGTCTATATAGACCAAAAATGCACCTTCAGGGAACAAACCGGCAGAGCAGTCTCCAAAGCCATCACCATTTCGGCAATGATCCGCAATTTTCTTAGGAATCAGAACATTACGCCGCTAGTCACCCACAAGCTAGTACAGTCCCTATTCATCCCAGCCATACTGTGGGGATCGGAGCTGTGGTGGACAGGCGCGGATCACATCATTAGAAGAATCAAGCCAGTGTATCTAAGGGCAGCCCGGCTCATCACCGGCCTCCCCAATCACACTCCCGCCAAAGTAACCCTACAAGAAGCAGGCCTCCCCACCCTGGAAAACTTGCTTAATTCGAAATCCATTGGGTACGGCGTCAGGACACTTCTTAGCCCGGACTCCAATAAGATCAAAAAACAGCTGCTCCAGCTCCTCCGGAAACCCACCCAGAAAACAGGCTTCGGCTTGGAAAGAATAGCACATCTTTTACAAACAACAACACACGGTCTCCCAATAGAAGACGCCTCAGACATCTCCGCACCCTGGCTCCCTCAGACACATATTTATATAGCCAGAACCGACAAAGAGACGGAAAGCGCCAACCACCAAGAATGGGTCAAAAACGCCCCAGACATCTACAGAGTATACACAGACGGCTCCAAAGACGAATCGGTAAGCGCAGCCTGGGTATCCATAGTCGGTGACACCATTCAAAACAAGGGCTCCCTCAACCTAGGCCGCTTTGCAGACATTCTAGACGGCGAACTAGAAGCCATCTCCCACGCACTCGGCCACCTTAATTACAATAACATTACCAACACCCCCATCTGGCTTTGCGTAGACAACCAGCTGGCTATCCAGCGCCTCGCGGGAGCAGCAGCCCCAGTCCTTGCGCCAGTTCAAAAATCTTTACAACACATACAGGTTCTAAACAACAGGGGCTGTGTAGTCCGCGTTCGGTGGACACCCTCACACGTCGGTATCAAAGGCAACGACCTAGCAGATAAACTAGCTAGGGACGGCCTCTCACTACTTTGCAATAACCCTATAGTCTCACTCACCTGGCTAAAAGGACTTCCTCATCGGCTCAGACATGACGGGCTCCCACATCACATACCCACCCCCCATCTAGCATCAGTTAATAAACGACATGCCAGCATCATGTGGAAAATCAGAAACTCAGTCACCCATCTCGATCAATCCCATTTTTACACACCACCGACTTGCCAGTGCGGAGAAGACATGTCTGGCAAACACGTACTACTCGACTGCCACCGATACGATCAGCAACGAAAACTCATGATCGAGGAACACTACCCCTCCCACTCATGGGACCAACTCATTAACGATAGCAACTGCTATCCCCTCATACGATTTATGCTCAGTACAGAGCTCAATACCAGAAGGAAATAACGGGGCGACCTGCGCGGAGGAAGTTTTTCTTTTGTTTGCAGGCGAGAATGGATACGCGGGTTTTCTTTTTCTTTAAGCTTAAAACGTTATGTGTTACTTGTATTTTTGGGGACGTTTTTGTAGGCGGTCGCTTAGCGACTTACTTAATGGGCCGAGGGCCTAGATAGGAAATAAATTCTCTCTCTCTCTCTCTCTCTCTTCAGTTAGATTCAATACGAACTTTCTTTTCGCTGCCTCTCTGCTGCTTCATCGCTTCGCGATCGCTGAAACCACTTCTTACTTCACAAACCTTTGGTATTTTGCTTGTAACGGATAGTTACCTTGCCATCGAGTTAGTTGTATCCTGTGGTCACTCTGTCTCCACGCTGTCCCCCCTTGAAAAAACTGACATAAGCAAAATAAACTGGGACAAATTCAGAGAGTCCATTCAGGAGCGCGTAACCCAACATAAAGAACAGTGGGCCACAGTCGCAGAAACCGGAGATGTGGACAACATGGCAGCCTTGCTGGAAGAATGGGTGAGCAAGACACTGAAGGAACACAGCAAACCTAAGCAAACAGTTTGGAGGTCAAAAGGGTGATTCGATGAACAGGTGAAGGAGAAAAGGAGAGAGGTGGCAAGGAAGGACAGGTGGCGTAAGAGGGTGGATGTCAGGAGTGAGACAGGGAAAGAGTGGGCCAAGAGGTGTGAGAGGTGGAAGAAAGAAAGAAATGAGTATTTTAGACTCGTGAGGAAGAAGAAGAAAGAAGCCTGGGGCAAGTTCATTGCCGAGTCCAGGGGCAAAGACATGTGGAGAGTTTGGAAGTGTGTGAACAAGAGGAAAACAGTTCACACTCCAAACATAGTAACAGCAACGGGAAGAGTGTGTGTTACCTTCGAAGACAAGGAGAGCGCCTTTTATGAGTCCCTGTTTCCCAAGGGGCAAGAATACGATCTCCCCAAAAGCAAAGCGAGCACGGCCAGATTCAAAGAAGCTACCAACGAAGAAGTAAGGAAGGCGGTGTGCACCCAGTCGCCAAATAGGGCCCCAGGCCCGGATGGTATTAACAGCAAGGTGTGGAAGGAGTGCTGGCCGGTACTAGGAGAGAAAGTCGAATTTCTCGCCAATGCGTCCCTAAGCACAGGCAAACACCCTCAGTGCTGGAAGAGAGCAGACGTAGCGGTCATCCCCAAACCGGACAAAGGCGATTACACAGTTACCAAAGCTTACAGGCCGATATCTCTGCTAAGTGTTCTGGGCAAAGGGGTTGAAAGGCTGGCCATGGAAGCCCTGAGTTTGGTGGGGGAAAAGAGAGCGTACAATAAGCACCAGTGGGGAGGCAGAACAGGAAGGTCTGCAGAAGATTGTGTTCTCACCACGCTGGCGTGGTGTGAAATGAAGAAGCAAGAGGGGAAAAAAGTAGTGTTGGTAGCCACGGACGTAGCCCAAGCTTTTCCGAATACCCCGTCCAGAGTCTTAGGCAACAGACTTCGCGAACAAGACGTCCCCGAGAGCTTAGTAGAGTGGGCAGAAAGCTTTATGAATCAAAGAAAAGTTAGGATTAAGCTGGACGATCAAGTAGGCGAGTGGAGAACTGCACATACAGGCATTCCCCAGGGCAGCCCAGTCTCACCCACACTTTTCAACTTGCACATGGCAGCTCTGTTGGACTATTTTGAAGAATACATTGGAACACATTACCCTGACGATGCCATCACTCCTACCTTCATTGATGACCTCACCTTTGTAGTAGCAGGCACAAGCTGGACCAGAACCCTCCGGATTGTTACTGATCTTGCGAAAAGAGCAATGGAATGGGGGAGAGACAAAGGACTAGTGTTTGATCAGGGGAAAACAGAATGGATTAGATTGTGGTGCAGAGAAGAAGTAGGAAGTGAAGGAGAGTTGGAGATTGAAGAGGGAGTAGATGTGACGATTTAACCATCGACATGACTAGTCTTAAGTACTTCTCCATATAGAGACACCTAAGGATCTCCCTTGAGGGATGGGACTAGCTATCCTATTCCGGTCAATAGATACTAAAGAAAGTCATTACTATGACAGTCCGATCCCTAAGCGAGCTGGCGAGCTCCTAGGACGGAGCGAAGCTCACCGTCGTCGGTATGCGACAGAGACCAGGGTAATGCGTCTGTAGCTTATAGCTACGGGAGATACTAGTGCAATGAGACTGAAGCAGTTTCAAGGGGGACAGCGTGAGGACAATGTAGCCACAGGACACAACTAACTTAATGGCAAGGCAACTATCCGTTGCAAGCAAAATACCAAGAGTTTGTGATGTAGTCACAGTGGGTTCAGCGATCGCTTTAGCGATGTAAATGGGAGAGAGGCAGCGAGAAGAGAAAGCTTCTATTGAGTCTAACTGAAGAAACGTTGCGTAAAGAAGAAAGAGAGAAAACTATTACAGAGAGGGAGCGACGCTCCCTTTTTATACCCTAAATCCCTCTTTGTACAATGCCCTTGTTCCCATCCTTAACGCTTGTTACCCTACCTTCCTCCCTGTATGAGTCACGACGAGACTCACCCTGGCATCCCCGATCGCCCCGTGAAAAGCAGTTGCCTCCATGAACAGAGTTAAGCTCCTGTTCCTCTAGGAGGAATAACAACGGCTTCGCTGATGGCCAACCTTATGGGAGGCCGAGAGCCGTGAGATGAGAGCAAAGCTATGCTTAGTAGTTAGGGCCGCCAGCAAAAATAGTAATTAACCTGGCGGCGTCACGAATCGAACCATACGGGGCTACGCCGTGTGCTTCGCCCTAAAGGTCCTTATGGATCAAGAGTACCTCTCCGCCACGTCCCCAGGTTGGACTAGGAACGTGGGAAGGGAATCTAAGCAACGGCAGGAATCACCAGTGGGTTACCCTACCTAGGGGACTCTGTGTTTTTCTAACACCCGCAAGGCGCCCCACTGTGCCACCCGCCGTTTGCAGAGGGGGCCCCCCTGAGTTGCAGATTCCCTAACAAAAAGACAAGTTTTGGACCCCAAAAATAACCCCAAAACCGTCAGGAAAATTCGTCCAACCGAACCAAACTCGGAGAGTATATGGGGGACAGTGCTGCAAATCCATAAGTTCAATCGGATTTGAAATCGGACCATTATAGCAAAAGTTACAGAGCTATTTGTAACCAACCCCTTTTAGTCGCTAGTCTATCGACCCCGCTAGTTCTTAGGGGCGCTCTAGACTCAGTTGATTTCCAAGCACGGAGGAATTGTTCCCCGCTTCTTGGCAGCCTGCTCGCAATCAAATTCATAGCTTAAACCCGTCCTTCCCCCAGGACAACCATTCTTGCTAGTCAACAAACAACCGTTGTTCAGAGACCCTCATACTCTTCGCTAAAGACGTTTGTCTTCCCCTGGGAAGCAGAGCCTTTTAAAGTCTTTAGTTATCGACCCATTAAAATTCTTATTCCTGTTTTGCCTAGGGACTGTCGACCTTCCATGTTGACGAGCGGTTCTAAGCCTCGCTGCTGAAGCTTCTCGTCAGAAAGGAAGGTTGTTGGTTTTTTTTGGTACGGCAGTACTTTCAAGGATGACAGCGTGGGGACAGCGTGGCCACAGGATACAACTAACTCGATGGCAAGGTAACTATCCGTTACAAGCAAAATACCAAAGGTTTGTGAAGTAGGAAGTGGTTTCAGCGATCGCGAAGCGATGAGACAGCGGAGAGGCAGCGAAGAAGAAAGTTTGTATTGGTTCTAACTGAAGAAACGTTGCGTAAGGAAAGAAGAAAGAAAAACTATTACAGAGAGGGAGCAACGCTCCCTATTTATACAAAAATCCCCTCGTCGCATAATACCTTTGTTCCCCATTCCAACGCCTGTTACCCTATCTTCTCCCTCGCATGAGTCACAGCGAGACTCATCCCTGTTCCCTCGATCACTCCGTGAAAAGTACTCCCCTGGGAGTACCCCCGTTACAGTAGAGATTGAAGAGCGGAAAGTAATGAGATGGCTTGGAGTGTGGGTTGACAGGAACCTGAGTTTTCAAGAACATCTCAAGATAAAAATCGCGAAAGGAAAGAAAGCGGCCTGGAATGTTTTAGGGCTAATCAGAGGAGGAGTTGGAATTGGAGACCTTCGACAGATGTACATTTCGTGCGCCAGACAAGTCATGGAATACGCCAGCAGAGTGTGGTGGAAAGGGCAAGCGGGCTTTGCAAGCAAGCTTGATCAGGAAGCCACCAGAGCCATGCGGAAAATAGGAGGCCACTACAACAGCGTCCCATCCAAGGCAGTTGAAATAGAAAACGATCTTATTCCGGCCGAACATCGACTTAATCACAGACGACGCATGGGAGCAGTCAAAGCCCTCCAAACCTCACCAAAGGACCCCGCCGAAAAGAAGTTGAAGCAACACTGAAAGCGAGAAACAGGAAAGAAGATCAAGATCGTACCTGGAATAGACCAAAGGCGAAGAAGGACAGGAGAAAGGGAGTTGGAAGGGAGATCCAGTGCCTAGTCAAGGAGCTAGAGATTAAGAAGAGCAAAATTGAGAAATGGAGTAGGATTTTTAAGGATGAACCAAATTGGGAAAAGAAAATTAGGGAAGAAATTGAAATTGTAGTCAGAAAAGATTGTAACGAAGAGAGGGAGAAGCAAATGGAGAGAGTAGAAGCTGGGAGCGAGGTGATTGTATATAGCGACGCAAGCAAGGGTGAGAACGGGGTAGGGGCGGCAGTGGTGAGGATTGATTTAGAAGGGACAAGTGTAAGGGAGAAGAAAGTGAGTTTAGGCAAAGAGATGGAGATAGGCAACGCGGAGATGATAGGGATTAGGGAAGCGGTGAAACTTGGAGCGGAGTCGGCGAGGAGCAGCGGAAGAAGGGTTGTTACGGTCAGGTCCGACAGCAAGTACGCAATCTTGAGGACAGTCACCAGGAGAGCAACCAAAGGAGAGATGTTAGCCGAGCAAATCAGGTGGGAGTGCGACGTGGCCAAGGCGGAAGGGATCGCAGTCAAACTTGAGTGGGTTAAGGCACACATAGGAGTCCAGGGGAACACTCTAGCAGACCAACTCGCCAAGGAAGCAACCCGAGAACCTAAAAGCCGGCACGCTTTCACATCCTTCGCCTATCTAGAAGCAAGCTCCAGACAGAAAGTGGTTAGCGGTTGGGAAGACAGCTATCAAGAAGCCAGGAGATCCGGACGTCAAGGAGTGGGGAGACAGTACACCAATTCACCCATTAGCAGACACAAGGCCAGATTCCCCAGCGATGAACGCACAGCAAGAACCGTCATGACACGCCTGCGCACGGGACATATCTGTAACGGGGGCACTCCCAGGGGAGTACTGCCGTACCAAAAAAACCAACAACCTCCCTTTCTGACGAGAAGCTTCAGCAGCGAGGCTTAGAACCGCTCGTCAACACGGAAGGTCGACAGTCCCTAGGCAAAACAGGAATAAGGATTTAATGGATAGATAACTAAAGACTTTAAAAGGCTCTGCTTCCCAGGGGAAGACAAACGTCTTTAGCAAAGAGTATGAGGGTCTCTGAACAACGGTTGTTCGTTGACTAGCAAGAATGATTGTCCTGGGGGAAGGACGGGTTTAAGCTATGATTTTGATTGCGAGCAGGCTGCCAAGGAGCGGGGGAACAATTCCTCCGCGCTTGGAAATCAACTGAGTCTAGAGCGCCCCTAAGAACTAGCGGGGTCGATAGACTGACGACTAAAAAGCGTTGGTTACTAAAAGCTCTGTAACTATTGCTAAAATGGTCCGATTTCAAATCCAATTGCACCTATGGATTTGCAGCACTGTCCCCCATATACCCTTCGAGTTTGGTTCGGTTGAACAAATTTTCCTGACGGTTTTGGGGTTATTTTTGGGGTCCAAAACTTGTCTTTTTGTTAGGGAATCAGCAACTCAGGGGGGCCCCCTCTGCAAACGGCGGGTGGCACAGTGGGGCGCCTCGGGGGTGTTAGAAAAAACACAGAGTCCCCTAGGTAGGGTAACCCACTGTCGATTCCTGCCGTTGCTTAGATTCCTTTCCCACGTTCCTAGTCCAACCTGGGGACGTGGCGGAGAGGTAATCTTGATCCATAAGGGCCTTTAGGGCGAAGCACAAGGCATAGCCCCGTATGGTTCGATTCGTGACGCCGCCAGGTTAATTATTATTTTTGCTGACGGCCCTAACTACTAAGCATAGCTTTGCTCTCATCTCACGGCTCTCGGCCTCCCATAAGGTTGGCCATCAGCGAAACCGTTGTTATTCCTCCTTTTCACGGATCGAGCAGGGGCGCCAGGGCGAGTCTCGTTGTGACTCATGCAAGGAGGGAGGCAGGGTAACAGGTATTGAGGAAGGGAACAAAGGCATTGTATAACTGGGAAGTTTGGGTATAAATAGGGAGCGTTGCTCCCTCTCTGTAATAGTTTTTCTTTCTTTCTTCTTTACGCAACGTTTCTTGATCGTTAGGGACAAAATACTTCGGGAATAACTCTAAGCGACGGTTACACACACCGAAAACCTTTATTTTCATAACTTCAGACAACTTCCCCGCTTTAGTTCCATCAACGTTTCTCTTCAACGCTATCAGATAGCTTGAAGACACCACACCACAGACATCGTGGATACCTCAGCCTCGCGTCCTGAGAGCCCATCCACCCCTCCCCCTTTCTTACCAAGGATATTCGCGCTACCGCTCTCACCAGAGAAGCGCAGCCTTAAGCGAACTAATTCCTCCCCAAATCACCGGTCAAGCTCGCCTAGCAAGATGTCTAGACAAAGCACCCTCCCCTTTGGAACCACCACAGGCCCAGACAACACACCAGAACTCACGACGGACAGCTCAACCATGCCCGACCCCACCTTCCCCGTCGTCGAGGAAGAAGCAATGGACGAAGACAAAGACTCCAACTCTGACGAAGAAGAACCACACTTCACTGCCCCCCCATACACACAAGAATACGATCCGGAAACCAACTACCTTCCGGTAGCGCAAGACTCCACCATCTCTAAGTCAGGAGCCTTCAACTATATAGCGTGGCTGGTTGGAGAGTCCTCGCTAGCGAACCAGTCCGAGATCGCGAAACTCAGGAACGAGATTTCAGACCTCAAAGAAATTATCCAGAAACAAGCCCTGGACGCGCAAGTCAGGCACAACACCGTCACCACCAATATACTACAGCTGAAAGCAGCCAACAGCCACCCAATCCCAGCAAACCCTCCCCCGGTTCCCAGAGACACCAGACCAGGACCGAATAAAAAGAGCAACCAAGCCCAGCCCCCCAAAAACAAAAGCTACGCCGCAGCAGCAGCAGCATCTGCACCAAAAACGGATAACTGGGAAAAAGTAGCACCAAAGAAAAAGGCCCCGCTCTTCAAACCAGAGTTCTCTAGGGTTAATAGAGAAATCATCATCAAAACCATCAGCGACATTCCCATCACCACCACCGATAACGCATTACACCACATCATAAGCAAAGGACTAGAACCAACAGGACAGAAAGTCCTGATGACCAAAAAACTGGGCAAACAGACAATAGTAGCATCTGCCCCCTTCGACCAGGACTCATCACATCTTCTCAAGTTCACCAAGGAAATAGCGGACACCCTCAACAGACACGGGTTCAACGTCGGGGAAGTAAAGGCCAACTCCAGGTTGACAAAATTCCTGGTACACGGCATCCCAACAGATATCGGAAAAGACGACAAGGAATCTGGAATGAACCTGGCCAGCATCATCACTGAAAGTTACAAACAAGTCAAACTAGCCCAAGTACCATACTGGCTCACCCGAAAAGAAAGCAGAGAAAACAAACCGTGGTCGACGATGGTCATAGCGGTGAACGGAAACTACACCCTAGAGACCCTGGGCTTTAGGTACCTCATAGTGGACAACAAATTCTGCAGAATGGAGACATACCACCAGTACGGACCAAGCACACAGTGCCACAACTGCAACAAGCTAGGACACCCCATACCGCTATGCAAAGAAAAAATCCCCACCTGCGCAGTCTGCGCAGAACAACACCACACCAAGGACCACAAGTGCGCTCAGTGCAAAGGAGGCATCACTTGCGAACACACCCCACATCGCTGCGTTAACTGCAACAACTCGCTACACAAATCCTCAGACAGGAACTGCCCGATGAAGCTACAGATAGCAAAGGACCGCAGAACAGCACAAGAGGAAGCATACAAAGAGGCCATGGACGCCGACTAAATGTGCGACATCCCAAAAACAGGCACAGCCCTAGCACAGCAACTGAACGGCGCCAAGGGAATGGCCTCCACTCTTTCAGTATTGGAACAAGCCAACTCATCCAAAAATATTTTTCTTTTGTTACTACAAGAACCGTGGGTCCAGGAAAACGGACTCCCCCCATCTATACCAAATTTTGATCTATTTACCCCAGCAATCCCAGCAAAGTGCGCTACCTACATTAGAAAAGACTTGGGACTGAGACCGATTATCACTCAGTCAATCGAAAATTTCATACTAGGAGTCACGATCCAAGTCAACAAAAAAACAGTACTTATTCTTAATATCTACTCACCTGGAAGATCCAAACATATAGTAGAAGCATCAGAACAACTCCAAATCGATTCCAACACATACCTAGCGGGAGACCTCAACAGCCACAATGAATGGTGGTACAAAGAAAAAACCCCTCTACACTCGGACAGAATAAGAGCAGACACCCATGGACACAAAGTAGCAGAATGGCTCGAGGATCAGAACCTAACGCTACTAAACGACTCCAGCTACACACACTATCCAAGGAACGGCCAGTCCCCGACAGTAATAGACCTGACAATGGCAAAAGGAATAGCCGAAGAGCTAATACACAGCGTACAAACTGACGAAGGACCATCCCACAATTGAGATCACTCTGCGGTTCAGACGGCATGGAACTTCGAACCCCCAAAAAACACAACAAAAAGAGCGTGGAACAAGCTGAACACACAAATCTTCTCAGATGAGATCCGAAAACTCAAAGCGAACCGGTACAACTGGACGAGCCCAACAAGCACGCTAGAAAGCATCGAAAGCATCCTCAAGGAAGTGGACCGCATCATAGAAATCACAGTCCCTCTAAGAAAAGCAGGGCGGTACAGCCACCCCTGGTGGACAGAACATCCAAACTCCCTGAAAAAGGGAGTAGCAAGAACCACCAGAAGCGCAAGAAATTTTCCCCACAATTCAGAAGCAAGGAAAACGGCAAACAGAGCAAGCAATAAGTGGAAACAAGCAGTCAGGTACGCCAGGGGAGATTACATCAAACAAAACCTCGCCAAAGCAAACAAAAACATACTATGGAAGCTCGTTCAGAAACCCAAGAGAGTTATGAGAATACCGGAAATGCAAGGTGATGACACGTTTGCGGGGAAGGTGGACAGGTTTAACACATCCTTCTTCCCCAAAAATGACAGTCCCCTACCCCCAATTCCAGAGAAATTTATACCCCCTTGTACCAAGGATCTCAGTAACGCATACACAGAGATAACCATAGAAGAAATAAACCGGGCATTGTCAAGAGACCTAAAAACAGCACCAGGGGCAGACAACATGAAGTGGGACACAGTAGTGGCAATACACAAAGCAAATCCCGAGCTTCTCCAAGTAGTCTTCTCACAGCTACTGTGGCACGGCGTACACCCAGAAGAGTGGAAGATAGCCAAGTGCGTACCGATACTCAAACACCGAAAAACGGAACTACAAGAACCCAAATCCTACAGACCTATCTCCCTATTACCCTGCATGAGCAAGCTACTGGAAAGCATAGTGGCTAGAAGAATTACCCGGTATGGCAAAGAGTGCGGCGGACTCTCGAACTCCCAGATGGGAGCAGTGGAAGGGCGGTCCAGCACAGACGCTCTCCTAAAAATGCTCACCCCAGCACAGGAATGGCTCAGAACAAAAAAGACAACAGGCCAAACCCCTATAAGACCGGCCATACTCACAAACGACGTAGAAGGAGCCTTCAACCTGGTAAACCACGAGCGGCTAGTACACATCATGAAAGCTAGGAAATTCCCCACGTATACCTGCAAGTGGGTGGAAAACTTCATCTCGCACCGAAAAGTCTTCTTTGCCTTTAACCAGGAAGAATCGGAACGGCTACCCTACAACTCAGGAGTACCCCAGGGCTCTCCACTCTCACCCATACTGTACATGATTCTAGCGGACCTACTTCTCAGACCAAAAGAGACGACCACAGAACTTAACAACGTTTACATGGACGATGACGCCATGCTGCAAGGAGCCAGATCGGAGAAGTTTATTGCCATCAGGTTACAAGAACGAATGAGTGAGAAGGAACAAAAGGCACAGATACTGGGCATCCGTTTCGCCCCCGAAAAGGCAGACCTACTGTATCTCTTTCCGACAACCAGCAAATCCAGCAAGACAGTACCAGTCAATCTCTACGGCAAACCTGTTATCCCCCAAACGAACATAAAAATACTCGGAGTCTACCTAGATCAAAGGCTCACATTTAGAGAGCACATCAGCAAAGCCATCTCCAAAAGCAATACAATACTAGCAATAATCAAAAAAGCCATCAACAACAACACGATCACACCTAAAAGTGTCTACAAACTAATAACAGGCCTTTTTCTGCCCTCCCTAATGTGGGGATCGGAAGTATGGTGGACAGGTGCCAGACACATTCTGGACCGTCTGTCCCCGACCTACAACAAGGCAGCGCAGATAATAACGGGACTCCCCCAACACGTTGACACCGGAAGACTCCTGAAGGAGGCCGGCCTTCCCCCGCTCAAAACACAGCTGGACATCAAATCACTACGATACGGCATCAGGACACTCAGTAGCACCAGCGACAGTCCCAACAAGTCAACCCTAGTAAAGTTACTACAGAAAGAAAATCACTACCACGGAGTAGGATTAGAGCGAATAGCCCACATCGTTCAGCACTACACTCAACATCAACCCATCGAAGACACAGAAGACATCCCAAAAGAACTGTGGCTCTCCCCCCACAACATCACTATATCAAACAACACCAAGGAAGAAGCGGCCAAAGAACACAATCACTGGGTCAGAAACAACCCAAACGTACTCCCAGTATACAGCGCCGGATCCAAAGACAAAACAGTCAGCGCGGCTTGGACAGGAGACCTGTCAAACCAGATATCAATAAAAGGAAGCGTAAACATAGGGCCGAAAGCGGACATACTGGACGGAGAACTGGCAGCAATCGCGGGGGCACTCAGAGAGCTGGTAGCCTCCGGAATCACGAAGACTGAAATATGCCTGATGGTCGATAACCAAACGGCGCTAAAACGACTCACAGGGGCAGCAGCACCCAACAAAGAATTTACAAGGCAAAGCCTGGAGGACATTAAGACGCTACAGCAGAGAGGCTGTAGTGTCAGAGGACAGTGGACCCCCTCACACGTTGGCATAACAGGAAACGATAAAGTTGACGCTCTAGCCAAAAAAGCACTCGAGATAACAGACACATACGGAAAGGCTACCATCACCTGGCTCCAAAGCCTCCCACGACATGTACTACAAGAACAAACAGGCTCTACGAAGGGACCATACCCACCTTACAGCGAAGTTAGTAAGCGCTTTGCAGACACACTCTTCAGAGTACGCAACGAGGCAACACATATCGATTCAACACACTTCCGAACACCAGCACAGTGCGAGTGCGGAGCGAGTCTCTCCAGCAAGCACGTAGTACTACACTGCCCACTACTGGACCAACAAAGAAAGGAACTAATCGATCAAACACATGGAGGCTCCTGGGAAGACATAGTCAGCCACGACAGTTATCTACCCCTACTCTCGTTCCTGAGAGCAACGAAAGTAGTTTGGAAAAAGGGCAAGGGGAAAAATTGAAGGTGACCTGCGGGAGGAAGTTTTTCTTTTGTTTGCAGGCAATAATATCGGGCGATAAGCGAAATGGAAAAGGTTTTAGTTCTGTTTGTTTTAATTTTGTATTTTGTTTTTTTTGTTTTTGTTTTTTTTAGGCGGTAGTTTGTAGGCGGCCTTTCGGGGCTTACCTAGTGGCCCTCGGGGCTAGATGGGAAAATAAATACTTTACTTTACTTTACTTTACTTTCTTCAGTTAGACTCAATACCAACTTCTCTCTTCGCTGCCTCTCCGCTGTTTCATCGCTTCGCGATCGCTGAACCCACTTCCTACTTCACAAACCTTTGGTATTTTGCTTGTAACGGATAGTTACCTTGCCATCGAGTTAGTTGTATCCTGTGGTTACGCTGCCCGCACGCTGTCCCCCTTGAAACTCCTAGAGGAACAGGAGCTTAACTCTGTTCATGGAGGCAACAGCTTCAGTCTCATTGCACTAGTATCTCCCGTAGCTATAAGCTATAGACGCATTACTCTGGTCTCTGTCGCATACCGACGACGGTGAGCTTCGCTCCGTCCTAGGAGCTCGCCAGCTCGCTTAGGGATCGGGCTATCATAGTAACGACTTTCCTTAGTATCTATTGACCGGAATAGGATAGCTGGTCCTATCCCTCAAGGGAGATCCTTAGGTGTCTCTATGGAGAGGTACTTGAGACTAGTTATGACGATGGTTAGCTCGTCACAATATCGACTGCGCAGAGTATCTACACAGAATTGGCAAAGCAGAATCGGAGAAGTGCGAGTGCGGAGCTTCTAAAGAAACCGTCAAACACGACCTACTGAAGTGCCCGTTTACCGAAGTTAGAAGAAGGATCATCCAGAGGGAACTCGGAACAGACCAAGACCTGACGCTCGACGACATTCTCTACCCGAAGGACCCGAGGCACTGGACGTGGGGAGCTTTAGTGTGGAGAGAGTTTAGAAGGAAGAGAAGCAGAATTAGGAAGGCGAAAGGAGTCGGAGATAGTGTTTGTCACAGGGATTTGGTCCCCCAAACTCTTCAGGGAACCACACTAAGAAACCACCCTGAACCGTTCCATTCCCCGACTGGGTCGGGTTTGCCTTTTAAAAATTCCTCATTAACTAAGATTTAACCTAATTAAATGCAGTGGCCCTAATAGACCCTACCAGTTATTTCCTATTGAGACAGTTCCTTCACCAAAAATCAGGCCCCGAACCCTAGCCGGGGCAGGTCCATTAGCCTAGGAACCGCTCCAAATTGCCCCAAAACAAACACTAGTCGGAGAGGTAGACATGGGGGGAGTAGGGGAAGACAAAGAAGAGGAATGGGGCTGGGGGGATTTGTGGGAAGAGAGAGAGAGTGCAGCAAGCGGAGAGACAGAGTAGAAGAGTTAAGGTTGTGTTTTTCTTTTTGTTTTTACATATTTTGTTAGTGCGCAGTGTGCAGTGCGAATACCTTAGCCTGTAGCGGGGGCCTCGGCGGGGAAAGTGTGTCTAGGTGACGCGGACAAAAACTAGGGTACCTTGGAAACCGTGGAGAACTCGGACGGGGACACTGATTCTTTGATAAAATTCTTAGATATAACAGATCTAAGAAATGGAATTTTCTTTGGTAAAACTTAGAGAACAAGAGATTGCGTAACGAAAGAAATCCCACCGAGAGGGGGAAAAACCTCTCTCTTATATACCCCTCTGTTTCCCTCTTCGTGCAACCCAAACCCACTCCGTTACCTTTTTCTTTTACAAATGCCGTCGAACATGTCATGTTCGACGCGCAAGTCCCTTTTCTATACTGTTCCTATACTAAAGCTACTTTCCTCCTATCTCCTCCGTTAAGCACGCTAGCTCCGCCCTGTCTCCTTCTACCATTTCTGGGCTCCCGGTGCTTCCGTTCGACCCGACCCCCAACCTCCCATCTACGCCTCGCGTGACGCGATAGCTTAACCCACCTGAAATTGGTTTCTTTCTCGTAATTGCCAAGTTTAAATCTGCGCCCTAAGGCGGTCCGACCTTCTGACAGAAGTGGGGGCGAACGCCACCTTCTTTCGCGAAGGTTGTCGGCTCTCGGAGCTGCCCGCGACATAGCCCTAGGGCTCCATGTATTTATGAATAATCATCATCATCATCATCATCTTTTCTTCAGCTTCTAGACGTATGGTTGCACAGTAACAATAGGCTATGGGTTAGGGTTATAGGAAGTGATGTCTACATATTCTCAACAGCAAACCGTAGGCAAGGCCCTATATATAAGCTACAAATAAGCAGACTTTTTGAGGGTACAAACTTTAACTCTGTGAAATGAATCAAAAACCCCTTATGGTTACCTTCATAGCACTCCAAGACCGGAAATTGACCCCTCCATATCACTTGTGAGATCGATCTAGTTTTCCGAAATCAAATCCTAAGAACTTTAACTGTAAATCTAATAAATTAAATCTATCACCAAAGTCTGTACTAACCTGGAGTGTTAACCCCATGCATGTTATGTTGCAAGATCGAATGGTGAATCACTTTCCTCAACCTATGTAAAAGAGAAGCTGAGCATGCAGTTCACGTGACCTGGCCTGCAGTGGCATTGCAGGTGTATTTATAAGCTCCACGAATCGATTGATGCACGCGACACCAGTCCTCCCCATCATGCACTTATATGCAGGTACAGAATTTCAACCAGTTAGTACATCATGCACCCTCATCACCCCAAACGTTACCCCTGCCAAGGATGAGTATAACCTCCAGCATACATAGTATTGGTACAAAAAAGTCAAATACTCACCCGATTCTCCAGCCAGCGCACCCGCGCCAGGTCACCTGGTAGTATTCCGTAAACAGAGTCGAGACGCCACCAGATCAGACCGGAGAGATGTTCACCAAGGAGAACGTCACACACCCTTCATGAAGCAGCCAATCAATAGTTTTCTAGATCATTCGCCTATAACCATACCTCTTCACTTCGTCCAAGGCAGTATAGGGTTTGCATAGGTACATGTAATTAACAGCCGTTGTCTATACAAATCTGATCGCACTGCTCTATCGCTAGGTTGTTTTATCTTTGTCTTAGAAACCCTTTGACATCAACTAGGGAAGTTCTTAGATTATCCTAATTCTCTTAAACTGATTATAAACCCATATATATTTTCCTATTACTACAAAATTGCCCCATCTAAGCAATGGAGAGGAAATGAATTCACCAAAAATCAAGTAAGTCGAAAAAGACGAAACAAAAGCAAAGATCAAAACTAATACGTGAAAACAGAAAAAGTCGAAAATCACAACGTACATAGCGAGAAAACACTGGAAGAGCACAATCTCAGGTAAAATAAGAACGCATTCACATTACAAGGAAGATTCACCATCTTCGCCGAAGCGAGGCTCGGATATTGTAGATCCTGATGATTCTTGTAAATCACCGATCTCTATGCTGTTATTCTTAGGACCACCGCTAGTGCTATCCCTGTCACTATGGAGGGTGCTATCCCCTAATTCAGTCCCAGGCTCTAGGGGCAGTGCGATACTTCTTTTCTGCCTCTAATCAATGGGTTAAGATCAGTACTGGGAATAGATGATGTAGTGGTTTAGCCCCGCAAAAGGAATACATACTCTTCTATGCCCACTACTCCAGAAATTCCAGCCTAATTTGATTGCTAGTGTAATCATTGCAGCAATGGTCGCCAATGCTTGGAGTACGAGCATGGCGATGACGAATCCATCGTAGGTAGGTTTTGTAGGACCTAGGTACTGTTGTGGGGAGCTATCTCGGTATACGAGCATTGATTCTGTATCTGTAGGATTTTCCTGATCCTGCATGCTGACTGAGAAGGCGTAGTATGAACTGAGTAGTTAAGCTGATTTTGATTTTTAATAGCTCGGGCTTATAACGTCTCCTAGGAAGACGAGACCAGGGGGTAGTAGTAGGCTGCGTATTCAGTGCCCGAAACTACTACAAGCAATTAATAGATGATAGCTCGGGTGGGTACAGGCGAGATATTTGGCTCGGGTTCTGAGTATTGATACGAGCGAAGAGAAGTAAATTGTAGATGGAGGTTCACATATAGCACTTCTCAGACGGTAGAGAATATATATGCCTACTTATGTACATACGTATGTGCAGATATCTAAATAAAAAAATATCTGACCGTCATCTGCAGGGAAAAAGCAAAAGAGATCTGTTTCACCTTATATGATCATTGAAATTCTTACCCCGCTTACCCCTCCTACTCCTCCTATAAGCTTTGTGTAAGGAACAGGGGGCATCTTGTTTAAATCCAACTGGGTATAAACCAGGCAGCAACAACGGCAAACTACTCGTATTTAGCTGATTTTTGTGCATCGGGCTGTGCCCGTGCACCATACGTTTTGTATGGTTTTATATGATATGTGGACCCAGTCCTATATAAAAACGTTAGTCAACCACAAGTAGTCCCTCGACAACAAATAATGGGCATATTATTCCACAGCTGCGCGTGGCCAAAAAGGGATATAATGTTCTTTATCGGGAATTTATCCGTTGATTGTAACGTTATACAATCGTATTTTTTATGTGTATCTCAGGCTAACAGCTTGTATAGGCTTGTAATTCGAGTAAGCAAACACCCAACTCTAAGTAGGTGTAGTTCAATGCATCCTTTTTTAATGACTTGTTAGAAATTTCATAGTAGATCTCAAGTTCTAGAAGAGCCTAATTAATACTAGAGACCAAAGCTAAACCCTAAATTCATCTAGAGCAGGATTTATGCCTAATCAGAATAGAATAAAGAAACATTCAAGGATGCTACTACACTCAATAGAAAGATGTGTTTCTATCTTGTACAAAAGCCCATCATAGAGTACCTCTAGCAATTCCTTTGCCGTATTCGCTCTTGTTTTCTGTGTAAGCATGGCACTATCTTACCATTGATTTAAGACATGTTTTAGCTTATATCTAATTTTTCGCACCTAATTTGTTCCTACATGCATTCGGGCGATGGAATAAAGCGGGGCATGGGATAGCAACCACCCGCCTGAGTACCGCACCCATATAAGCTAGTCGATTTACGATCGATCAGCAACAACACTCAGGGTCGTCTTTATCCAGTGATTACAGGCTAAGAGGGGGTGCCGGTTTCATCTCCAGGAAATAGAGGTTACATGGCTGGCATGATTGCAGACGTTCCATCGCAATCTAAAGACTGTCAAGTACCGCGGCCGTAATTGGGCACCAACCAACCAATCAAGAGACTATATGCAGTTCATAGTGTTTAACCACTGGTGATGGAACTCCGGACTTTTACTCAGTGAAAATAAGAAATGTGGCACTAGATCCAAGATTTTGATTTGATGATCAATACCGAGATGTAGGAACGGGTAGCTGCTGCGCTGGTGCCATCCACTCTCTCGCCCACTCAGCACCCGTTCCAACCCACCCACACAAGACTTGTAAGGTTTCTAGGATAGCCCATGCTCACTCTTTCTGAAAAAAAAAGTAACACATGAAAACCTCCCGCTACTAAGGCTAGACAAAAGAATCTGAAAATCCAAGTCCTAAAACCATTAATTAACTTTCAGACTTCCATAGTCAAAGCAAATTAAAACCCATTACTAACAAAACATCTTTTTGTCGGCCCCAAGTATACTTAATCGCGATAGATGGGAAATACAGGTTGATATTCCCACAAATAGTTAGGTGTACTTGTAACAGAAAGGCTTCGCTAGGGATAGATGATTACTACCCGAGATCTGTGTTCCCGGGTACTTATTGCCCGTTGCCAATGCTGCCGGTCTCGGCTCCAAGGAAATCAGTCTTCGACCCTGGGAGACCTCCTTGGCTGCCCAGTTCTGATTGCCTACTGAATAGTGACATCTGAAAGGCTATATTTAATGAGCTTCTTTGCAGCCTATTACCACATAGTCTGAGCTAGCTGTATACTAGTTGGGAATTCTATATGCTACATGCACAGATATTGAATGTTTCTATGCTAGACTCCAACCTAGAAGTTAACTTGCTTTTCCCAAACAATCCTATCCAACACAAACCCAGCTCGCCCCCACCCCCGTACCCGAAGCACCCAATCGCTAGCCATACACAATTAGTATTATGTCTCAAACCCTGACAACCGTCGGACCGGCTATACCGCATGCCTAGATGGGACATCCTAGCGTCACCACGGTGCAGCAAACAGTAAAAAGATCAAAAAACCCGGGGCTTGGGATTGGGGACTGTCATCGGTCTTTTTGATTCTGAGCTCTAGCATTATTATGGACTGCAGGATATTGTTCCTGAGCACTTGGGCCCCGTACGCCTTAGAGAATTTATACCCTTACCGTAACCACACAATGACAGTTAATATTCTAGCTTGGCTTTCCGGTTAGCATACATCACCAAATACAATAGATAATAGACGCTTAGAATACACAATTAATTTCTCTACTATCATCCCCAATAAGCTGAATATAGAGAAAAACGGGATTGGATAAATGTGAATCATACCCTATCACTCGCTGATATTTACCGAAGATGAATAGATACATGGGGACCGGGATCTACCGATAATATTAATAAAGTAATACCTACGCTAAAGCAGATAAAGGTAGCGTGATTCAAAATTCCGTTCCTTGAATAGCTTAGGAACAGTATGATAAATAACTAGATATATGTACCGGATAATGAGACAAGACAGCGCCTACTGACAAATATTGAAGCTCTAGGCTCTAATATATATATTCATCAACTGCACGGAAAATACGACGCCACTAACTGTTTCGGGTGGAGGTAAAGTATACCCTCTTATCGCTACAACCGACGTGACGCCGATAAATCGTAGGCCAGGCGATTTGTGATATATCTTTTGTGGTGATATTATCTTTGGGTACCGGAGATAAGCCACGTTACTAGCTCATTATGGCATTGCTACACACTATATAGTCACCTAAATATACAATGAAAAAAAGACCCTCATACAAAACCAAGCAACCACGTAAAAAATACAGAAACAAACAAGAAATTCAAACGCAAATACTCAATCCGTACGTAAACATACTAGAAAACCTGAGGCTAAACAACAAAAAACAAGAAAGGAAATTGGCCAAGTCTGAATCACCACATACGCCCAAGTATACTATAAAGAAGCTGCATATTGCCTCTCTCGGTAACCACCCGCCCCAGACCGCGGTTCAGTTACTATACTGTACGCTGCTATAAACCTAGAAGATATCGGAGGGCCGTCAGGCTGTATGCCACTACTATCTATGCGGGGGGCATTGTTCACGCTGTCGTCACCGTCCTGGGAGGCAGTACCTGAACCTATTTCAGTTCTAGTTTCTAGAAGCGGTGTATTTTTCTGTACCTGCCGTAATCATGAAATTGTAATTAGCACCGAGCAGAGATAATGTATTGATTATGACCTTACACAAGATTGCGCTTACCTCCCTAGATCTCCTCCAAAACGTCCAGCCTTTCATGGCGAGAGTAACTATTGCGGCAATAGTCGCAAGCGCTTGAAGTATAAGCATGGTGATAGTAAACCCATCATAGCTGTGCTTTGTAGAGCTTAGGGGCTGTGGCAGCGGGGCATCTCGATATGTAGACATTGGCTTCTTCTCCGCAAGAATAACTCTGATTTGGTGCTGTACGTTGCCTAAGAGATAATATATGAAGGTATGAAAACGTTGCTCCTGTTGTGATGAATCGGGGTTTCAAAGAAAACGGCTGTAGGTACGTGTCAATGGAAGTAGGCGGCGTATTTGGGAGCCCGGCCGGGACCACTACGGCCAGCTAAAAATTGGCTACTTGAGTGTGGTCTATGGAGGAGTTATTCGGCACGAGTACTGGGTATAACCACAAGGAGAAGAATAGAAAGAGATGAAATTTGTAGAGATAAAAACTCCACATATAAGATGGTCTATGGCTTATAAGTATTGCGTGGCATCGGAGTGTTTCCGCGGTATACTGAAATGCATGGTTACATAAGCGTAAGGCAATAAATAAATGAGGTGTGTAGTAAAGCCAGTCTTATTGGTAGTTAAGCTAGACTCGACTAAGAGATATGCTAGGAGCCTAGACTGCAATACAGCGCCATTGAGGCGATCGAACAGTGTATCGGGATGAGGAATATGCATGTTTAGTAAGTCCCGCAAAACAGGGCTCTAAGTGTTCAGGTGATTGGTCGTGCACAAACGGTAACGGTGCCTATATCTAGCTAATAACCCTAACGACTAGTCTGGTGCCACAGCGCGTATGAGAGAATGAGGCCTACATCCGATCATGTACAGTCAGGATCGCGCTACTGCACAACTCTTGATGGAGGCAGTGCACTGCTACTTGCATGGGGCTATATTCTTGAACACAAAAATTGTCTTTGCCAATTAATCCCATAAAATAGTAGATTTCTTCACTGTTAAATAGGTCTCCTGTTATAGATAGGTGCTGCGTTACGAGAGATAGATATATCAAATTGTAAGATACATGAGTATACGTATTGTTGGAGGACAAAATAACCCCCACACATGACAGCCATATATATAACCAATTGCAACCCAGCTAGGCACTACAAAAATTGATAAGAAAAAAAAGCTGGACCATAGAGGGAATAAAGTGTTAATTTGTGTACTATTAACTTATATAGTGGGAGAAGGTATTGTGTTAATGTGGCGCTCTTATCTTTCGTGTGGGTGTTATTTATGTCTCCCGAAAATTAATATATGTAGAGCCAAGGGACAATAACTACGAGAAAGTTTTTAGATAATTAACTTATAGTAAGAGACTCAGCCCCTATAGGTGAAAAAAAGAAGTAAGAAAAAAGAAAGAAAGGGGGGCGGTATAGCTTTTAAAATCGGTCAGTGCTTGCGTGGGATCCTGTAGTTTGCAGGAGTGATGGAATATAATTGGTAATTGCAGTACCTCCTAGGAACTGCGTCGTAAAGGCAGGGTTCATGTGACAGCTTACCTTGAATCCTGGTTGCACTTACCTTATATTGGCCTTGTGTTGGAATTGTTCAATGTGAATAACATTCGTACATGTAGGTCTCTGGTATTCTCGGCAGGCATTAAGGACTTGAACGTACAGACCGTATCTCACAAATTATTAGGGATAATTTACTCGCTAGAAAATTGACTAATAAAAATCCTTGCTCTTGATAGTTATATGTTTAGGTTCTTTATGCCTATTGCGAGTGCAAGAGCCTACGTATGCTAGTTTCGTTTAGACATATACCTACAGATAGTTCATGCACCCCTATATTTAAGGGCAGGGATAGGTTTGGGAGGCGCAAGTCTTAATCTCTGACCCGGATCTCTATCTAGCGGCATCCGACGAGTAAGGTTTACCAACTAGCTATGGAGGACCTAGAGATCAAAAGTATACGGGCTTTCCCTGATCATTTTCCGATCTTCTTCTCCTTTCTCATGTTATACAACCTATAATCTTTTACTTAAGATAAGCCTCCGTGTCGATATATACTTATTATTCTCAAATCTGAGCATATGTGACTTTTTTCATGTCTCCAATTAAGATTCCGACTCATGCTTGGTGAAATAAGCAAAGAAAGAAAAAGAAACATAAACTCCGGTTTACCATTTAAATCAACCTCTTCTCATCGGGTGGCGAAATGCCGTCATAAACATGTATTGTGGGATTAGTACAGTGATCTGCAAGGTTATTGCACTCGTGGCAGGCAATATGTATAGTGCGCGCAGTCCTAAATGTGCTAGCCAAACCCAAGGTGAGACAGCAACCCAACCGAATCTGGGCCAAACTTCAATAATCTAGGCTATGTAAAAATTAAAAAAATCCTGCAAGCTCAGGTATATATTCAATAGAAAAAAAATACTGCCAATATATGATTTTAATAGAGCTTTACCTCTGGTATATCCATTCTTACTTGTTAGGCCATGTGTAGCATCCATCATGCTTAAGTATTTCTAGGAATGGTTTCATCTGGTACTTTTTACAGCCAAAAATGAAGTCTTATTCCACAACAACCACACATCCCCAAGCTTAATAAAAAATATGGAGCTTTATTAAGGCTATAGCAGGCCACATATCTTTTTGTTAGTGATTTAGCTAGCTATAGGCGCCAGAACATCGCCCCAAATACTGTGACAAATTTAAGACTGCGCACTATACTCGGGTCAGGGAAGAAGTTTGGAAAAACGAGGGGGGTCCCTACGGCGAATGGGAAGCATTCTTTCAATAACTTTTGTTCTTCTAGCCAATGAGTCTGGCTTGAAGGGTCTCCCTTGTTTTTCCAAACTTCTTCCCTGACCCGAGTACCCAAAATGCGGATGAGTATTTTCACCAATGTTAAGCAGACTCTTCACAGAGAGGCCTCCGTATCCAGTAGAGAAACCTGTATTTCCGGGAACTTATTGGCTGTGGCGCGTAGAAACAAGGGTTTACATGCATACGGCAAGTGCCACTCCCAGAAACGTTTCCAAGAGACTAAAAGACCCAATAAAACTGTTTACCAAGTTTCTAAAATAACCTTGCCGGTTGCTGTACTATACGTACTAAGTCCACCAATAATGACTTGATCATCTCGACTATTCTCAAGTAAGACTATTGCGAAAACAGGGGTTAGCGAGCAAGGGCTATGTGGTCGGTGCTCACAACTAGAATCTTCGTTGGGAACATCAAATGCCAATCAGACCTCTGAGCCTTGAGTGGCGTATTCTCGAACTAATCCTACTGGAGACTGTATCCCTTAGTCTGGTGGTGCTGCCCACCCTTAGTGGGGGCCAAAATCGGCGAGGCGGTGCACATAGGTATTTTGATACCCTACCAATGATTGGGGGGAGGAATCCCTAACCCATAATTTAAAAAAAGTGAAATCCCCTGGCAGTGCTGCCTATTGTACTGACAGAAACATTCAAGATCTGACTTACTTGCCACTCTTAAGTTAAAGCCACTCCTTTCTCTTTTTTAGCCCCCACCTTGGGTGGGTAGCATTTTCCACCAGACTAAGGGATACATGAGATCACAGTCATCCACCGCACGGGAAATATGAATATCTTCTCCCAATCCCAGATTGATACTCTTCAAAGGTTATCTATTCGCTTATTTTAATCTAGCCTTGACCGTTTTGAATCTGACAGCGTTATACGCCGAGCCAATCAGTTCACAGCCGCTGGCGATGAACCCATGTCCAGACCTCGAGACGTGGCACCCCAATTCTTGAAGAGAAGTTCTAGAATATTTCCTAATCTTCTCTCGAGATGCAGGGACGATGCAGCCGCTCTATTACACCAATCGAATTCCACCCAAGCTCATGCAGAATGCCCCCACAAAAACGTCATTGACCATGCAAGCGGGATATGAGAGGTATCATTGGGCATCCACATTGCATCTTGCATACAGCAATTGGGTCAAATTCCCACACCCCTGCAGGTTCTTGTTCAGATAGGATAGAGATAGAGTGTGGAAACCCGGGTACATATATATTACGTGAAATTATACTGTCACAACCTTGCGCACATGTAGCTATAGTAAATGAAATAAAACCAATAATTCCTTAGGATTAGCGACTAGTAACTATGGCCCGTGCTCTTGTGAAGCCTGAACAGTACCGTATTTTCTCACGAGATTCGACCCGCTGTGGCCGGGGTTAGTACGCATTAACAGGCGCTGGAACAGTTAGGAGCCATGGAGGTGCCTGGCGCTAGGGCAAGAAAGATACATACTTGTACTGATACAGAGTAAAACTGTTTTACTTTTTATTTTCTTGGGTTGAAAATTGCGCAAAACCGAATATTAACCCCTACCACAGCGGGTCGAATCTCGTGAGAAATACGGTATGATGCTCGTATCACAAGGTGGGAGAGCCGTAATACATACTAGCCTGCCAAGTCTCAGATGGCTGATAATGCCACCTAACACATGTCCCCCGCCTCCAGCGTGTGAAATCATTACACCTTAGGTTTTATAAATATTCCTTGGGAAAACGTACGCCACCTAATACTAGCGAAGCCGAGAGATCATTAAATCACATGACCTTATCTTGGTGGGCAAATCCGTCCTACTCACCAAGATAACGTCATGTGATTTAATAATCTCTCGGCTTCGCTAGTACTTAAAGGCTTTCCCGGCGTTTGAGATCGCCTGTAGAAATTATAGGAGTAAGCACTAGACAAAGACTACTCCCTAGCCAATAATTATAATGAAGGCTATAGGGCTTATGTGTCTGTTTCTGTCTAGTCCATACTTGGGCTACAATTATATACCCAGACTGAGATTGTAGCCCAAGTGACGGGGCAACAGAAAAAACTCAGCACAATATATATGATTGCAACAACACAGAACACCAAACAGAGATATAAAGAAGAGACTAGAGCTAGGTCTTTTGCCCACTAATATAGAGTTTTTTTTTGCGGCAGATTCTAATTAAGTGACCTAAGTAATGGTAGCTGGTGTGGCGGTGCTATTATAAGACCCTGACCACAGCTTACAACCACGTAATGTCAATTATTATTCTAGCATAGCTTTCCGATATGCACTACCAGTGAATATTGAGTACCTAGAATCACACCCTACTATTATCTCTAAGGGTGATCTACATACAGAATAAACTGGACCGGCCGGAGGTGCATCATATCCTATCACTCGCTGATAGATGCTAGAGATTTGTGGTAATGAATGAATGAATTTTTCATAAATACATGGAGCCCTAGAGCTAAAGTATTCGCACTTCAAATACTTGTGAAAAACGCAAAAACAAAAACAAAAATAACAAAAACAAAAACAAAACAAAAATCAAAACTTCCAACAAAACAGTCCGCCATACAAACACAGCACTAGTAACTTGCGCTCTTCAATCTGTCCCCTCGCTTCCCTCGCTCACCGCTTGATTTGTGGTAATAACGTGCTGAATTGATTGTCTAAAAGAGATAGAGAGATCTATTGATATATGCTCCAAAAGAGAAAACCCTAAACCCTCATATGGTATGCCTTTACCTGGATCCTCAAACCTAGCAAATAGGAAAACACGTGACTCATATATGAAACCGCCCATTAGCTATCCTTATTAGGAAGCATCTACAATAAGATTGTTGAAAAATAGAAAGGTTCAATGGTCTATTACTGCCCTAGGGGCGTACTCCTACTCCTATATATCCCTATATCGGGCCGTGGTCGGCCCGCTTATATGGAGGTCTCGCCGAAATGACAAGGTGAAGATCCAGGCTATTTAGGAAGATCTATAATAGAGATTTTAATAAGCGGTTGCCACACTTTGTAACAAGGCGCATACTTGTCTTCTTCCGCTTATATAGAGTATTTCTCGAAACGGCTTGGCACTGAAGCCCATTTTTGTATAAAAGGAGGGGCTTCATAACCGTTTATCTAATTTATTCCTATCTCTTTGAACTTTAGGGAATGACTACCTAATTAGGTATAGCGCTTGTCAGAGACAGGTAATACCAGGTGACCCCGAGGTTTATTAGTAATCTTATGAAAAAGCTTGACAAGGAGGTTTCTCAGGGTTTGGGTTATCGTGTGATTGGCTAAGGCGTATATATAAAGAAGGCGTGGAAACCCTTCCATAGGGAGCAGTTAACTAGGAGAGAGAAAGGCTTCTATGCCCTCTTTATATATATGTCTGCCTTATCTAGTCTTACGATACCCTAAAACCCTAATAAATACCCTTCTCAAGACTTTCCATACTCTTGCTAATAAACTGTTATCACCTATTTCTGGAAAGAGCTATACCTAATTAGGTAGCTATTCCAATAGAGATTGGTGGAGATTCCTAAATATGCTGTGAGTAGTGTGGTCCACGAGGCCGAGGCGCCTCGGGCCTCGCCTTGAGGTATCGGCCTCGAGGAGGCGCAAGGCCGGGGGGCCACAAGGTCGAGGTACCTCGAGGCTTCTCTCTGGGCTCGCCTCGAGGTGGCTCGAGGTAAATAATAATAAATTAAATAAAAAATTACAGACTCTAGTAGGAGTAAAATAGGTTACCTTGGTCATTCCCACCACAATTCATCACCCACTATTAGTGAGCTTGACTCAAAAGGCCATAAAATAGGTAATAGGGTAGTAGGTAGCAGCAGGGAACTACACTAAGATACTTTGTAGTGGAGTATTTAATAGCTTTTAAATTATTACTAAAAATAGTTCTATGCCTCAAGGCCAGACTCCTAATACCCAAGGCGAGCCAAAGCCAGAGGCTTACAAAGCCGAGGCACCTCGAGACCACCTCCCCTACCTCGCCTCGAGCGGCCTCGTGGACCACATTAGCTGTGAGCAAGGTAGTAGCTAGTGGTGGTAATCTAGCCGAGGGTTTATCGGCAGTACCAAGAGCCTATCATATTATGACATACATAAGGCGTTCCGAGCACCTCCGAGGTAGATCAACCAAGTGATAGTTTTTCCAATCCAACCAAACGAGCACATCTACTTCACATTCAAATAAAACACCCTACTAAAAAAAACAGCATCCAAAGGAAGCAAAAGGCACTCAGAAACAAACCCTTTTTTTTTTAAATTCCAATCTGTAATAGAAATACAAGCCAAACCAGTTCTCAAACTCAATACACGCCACAATCCACAAAAAAAAAAAACCGAACCAAAAACACAAAACACCCCCCATTTTAACATGTTCCCAAAGCCGCCGCAGTAGTAGTACCAAGCCCAACCCAAGTCCTCATAGCATTAATAATCGCAATATCACGATGAACTCTAGTGTACTTCCCAGCCGTCATAGTGTAGGAGCAAGCACCCGAGACATACGCCGTATCCTTCGGAACACCCAGACATCCAGAAGTAGACTGGGATCCAGTGTAGAGTGAGCAATCAGAGTAACCGTCCGGAAAGCCGGCGGCGCCGTTGTCCATGAACATGTATGAGGAGAGAACAGCCTTGATCTGCCAGTCTGCGTCTGTGCGGGAGAAGAGTTGGACTTCGAAGGCTCGGTGTTTGGCGACGTCTTTGTCTTTGATGAGCACTGAGCCTTTGTCTTGCATATCGCGGGATGAGGAGCCCTATGAGTTTTTTTTTTGTTAGTATTTCTTCCCTAATATTACGCAAAGACTACAAGAGACGAGATGGTGCTTACTGGGTTTTGTTGATCGTGGTCGTCGTTCTGGATGACGAAGCGAGAAGCCGGAATTATCCAAGACCCACAGATCGGCATCTCCTTAGGATAATCCGAACTCCAGACCTTAACCTTTGCGACATCTGCATCACTGAAGCCCACAGCCTTAAGTTGGGTATCAAGATTCGTATACCAAGACCACTCGCCACCGCCGCACGCCAACAAGCTAGACTCTCCGCCCATGATGACCTCCAACCATGTGATCCAATCGGCGGGCATACTACCACCAAGCTTTGTGCGGACACGGCCAAGGATTGCGGCCATGGATGCGGGGCCGATGTGCTTTGCGGCGTCGACACGGAAGCCGGAGAAACCGATGGACATGAGGTCGACGAGGTAGGAGGCGATGCGGTCTTGTACGTACGCTTTCTCGGTGTTGAGATCGGTAAGTCCCACGAGCCAGCCTTTGGTGATGATGTTCCCGTCGGTCCAGGAGCTGAGGGTTCGCTCGCAGTGGAAATCGGTAGGACCGTACGGTACAGATGGGAACTCAAAGGTGGGGCGAGTGCTGGTGAAGGGGTTGATCAAGAAGGTGTTTCTATTTTTAGAATAGTTTAGTCAATGATCGCTGAGGAGGATTATACCAAAAGAGCTAGACTCACCCAGAAGTGTAGTATGGAGAACCGTCAGTAGCGTTGTGGCCACTGTAGAGACTGCAGTCGCTAACACGGTGGTTCTGGATATCTGTTGAGGGAAATATGTTAGTTTTGTAGTGGTGGGGTGGAAATGATCGCCCTTACCAGTTCCTTGTCCAACCATGTGGTTGATGACAGCATCAGCATAGACACGAACACCAGCGGTGCGACAGGTCTGGATCATAGCCCTCAGCTCAGCCCTAGTTCCCATACGCGAGTGCAGCCTATATGAGACAGGCTGATAAACGAAATACCAAGGACGGAACTGGTTATCGGTCTCATAGTAGTTTGATCCCCAGACATGCTCAGTAGGCGGCCAGATCTTGACACCCATGTAACCAGCCTTTCCGAGGAAAGAGCACTCCGACGCGATATCATTATAAGGCCATCCAAAAAGCTCAGCGATACCACCCTTCTGACCGTTATTGAAGGTGCTCAAAGCCCCGGTAAGCGCGTTGTTCTGCCAGATGAAGTTCAACGGCTCCAACGTCAACTTCTTCCCGCTAGCGGAAGTAACAATAATCGCCAAAGAGCTGGTCAAAGATGATGAAACCTGGAAGCTGTTGCTGGACTGAGAGTTACCGCCAAAGTTGTAAGTCAAAGTCTCTCCGGTACGGGAAGCAGCGTTAACAACGACAACAGCAGCAGTGCGGGCAGCGTTGTACTGGATATCAGCGTACCCAACAAGGTCTCTGTAGTTCTGGAATGTCGAGACATAGGCGGTATTGCCCTCGGGGGGAGTCTGCCAGCGGCGGTTCTCGGCAGAATTCGGAATACTGTAAACACCGTCGCCGGAGCAGCTGTCGCCGCCATTCCAGTTTGCGCAGCCGGAAGGAGCAGTGGCGGCAGCTTCGGTAGGGATGCTAGCTAGAAGAATAGAGGGTGGCTGGGATGGGCTGACAGCGCCAGTTCCGACAGGGACTGTGGTGGAGCTCGCAACTGTCGTCGAGGAGGTGGTGCTTGAGCTTGCTGCGACAGTGGTGGTAGCTACTGTGGTTGAGCTGGTTGCTGCGGCAGTGGAGCTGGTAGAGCTGGCGGTGCCGATCGAGTAGTTGACAGAGTTCCCGGGGTCATAGTAACTGTTCCTAATTAGTACTACAACAGCTGAACCAGGTGTAACAATGGACTTACGAGGTACCGCTGACATCGTATTTGATATAGAACTGGGTAGCACCAGTTGCAGTCCCGGAGAACACCCATGTCTCATAACCGCTTGCACCAGCTGCAGAGTAGGAAGCGGCTATCGTTTGAGTGCTGACCCATGAACTACCAACGGCGTAGACAACCGTAACAACCTTTGTGTAGGCGATATTTTGGATCTACAAACCAACATCAGCACACATCGGAAAAACCCTACGAGGACACCGCAAAAAAACAAACATTAATCGACCCAGCAAGAACACCATTTGTATAAGTATAGCTGATGAGAGAAACCTGGGTAGCTCTCTTCTCCAACACCGGCTTTCCCGACACCAAAGAAAAGATCGCCAAAATGTACAGGAACAAAGAGTTCCTGAGAGTTTGTCCAAGCATGTTGTAGTCTTCGCACGATGTCGATGGAAACTGGTTGTTGAATGGAGAATAATCCTGTGAAGATTCATCCTATTATATATTCAGCACATGAGTTTCTTCCTTCTGAGGTTGATGCTACCCCGCAAACCCACAGACCTTTCCCCACATAGCTGGGGAGCAGCCGCAGGTACAGAACCACATATTTTTTTTTTTCTTTCGATATCCTCCGGCCGGCCGCTTGCTACGCGGTAATGTAGTAGAGAGTTATTCCGAGCCCGGGCGCAGTTTGAAGGTGTCGGAGAAAAAAGTACTCACGAGTAACGGACGGACAAGAAAAATCGCATGGATCTGATATGCACCGAGGGGGAGAGACTGATCAGGTTCAAATGTTATTTAGCCGTAAATGGCTTGGGTATTACTTGGCTAGTACACGGTATCCCTGGATTGCTTGTACTCTACTTCGCATCTGGTACCTGCCGCGGCTACTAATTAATACAGCTACTATTACCTCCACCAAAACCTGGACTCGAAAACTGCATGTGCAGAACAAGGCGGGGGGCCAGCATGGCATCTCGGAAAGTCGGAGTTGGGTGGTGGGGGGATAAACAGCACATGCGAACCTTAGTCACGCCAGTCACGGCCAGCGTTACTCTTACTGGCTAGAATTAAAGTGGGGCGTTTTTTTGTTTTTTGTTTTTTGTTTTTTTTCGTTTTTTCTTCCGAATAGGAAAAAAGAAAAAGACTTCCATAAAAGGAAGTAGCCCTACCCCCTTTGGAGCATGATCATCTCGGCGGCGCCCGGTCACGTTTCTGGGGTAAAAAAAGTACGGGGAAAAAAATAACATTCAGATCTGGGCCATGGCATCATCAGTACTCCTTCGGGCCAATCCCGGAGAGCTGTACCGCGACTCCGTGGAGCCGACGCCAATCCTTGCAGAAATAGATTGCAGTATATTAATCCTCCATCTTTCCAGATTCGATACAAAGACCGCAGACAAGCACGGCCTTCTTTCTGCTTTGTGTATCCTAGGGCGCATCTTTTTTACTTGCGGAGTTGGTACGGCCGCGACGGAGATTCGAGCAGCACTGAACCTCTATAAAATAGATAAATGTAGTACTGTCTTTGGTGCCTTTACTGGATCTGGATCACTTTGCAGAAGCTTGGTAGTGGTTTAATAAATAAATACGGGGACACAATGTAACCCCAAGTATGTCCTCTACAGTTCGTAACGGGTAGAGAGAGAAACTCTCAACTCAAGTTCCCTCCCACAACGGGTATTTCCGGACTCTCTTCAGCACAGAATACAAACCACAATATAAACTCAGTACGAGACTAACACAGTAAAAGTTCATATATACAAGGATAATAAGCGTAAATAATCTCGTAGTAGCATTTTACCCGCTGTCGGCACCAGCGCCTCGCCGAAAAAAAAAACCCTCCCTCCCTCGACACTGTTACAACTCCAAAGAATACCGTTCGAATTATCCCCGATTCAAAACGTGGGGCCGAAATGACGCGCAGGTAAAAATATGCAGGGTGGGCCTGCATAGCGTATCTTGGAGATTAGGTGGAGAAAAAATCCGGCCGGCCCCCCCAACTTCCCAGTGAAGATACGTTTACACCGCATGTTTGTCTCGTGATCTATTGATGTGGTGTTACGGTAGTAGTGGTGAATATTTATTCATCCTCGGATTAGTCGTTCCGTTCCTGCGTGGGTTTTTTTCATGCTGGGCTAGCTTGCGTAACCGGTTCCTGCAGGATTGCTAAAGCTTGACTCTAAGCATGTTGTGATAGGCTGGACTGGGGGGCGGGGGGTCTACAGAGTGGTTTCAGTATCACTGAGAGACGTTTTCTATATTGTAGACTAGGAAAATGAAGAAAAAAACTCTAGATATGTGCGTCTCAGTGCCAAGCAGGTACAGAATTTCCGCTCTGCCTCGCAAGAATATACGTTTAGATTGTATCTCGTAGATTCGCATTTGACACCAAGTAGAAAATATTCCCCCGACCCTTGAAAAGTCCTTGGGATTTTATGCGGAGGATACCCTGTCCTGATCAACATCTGGCTAGTCCCTGTTGTGCTACCCCACACCATTCCAGACATACAGCATCACTCGGCCAATCCTCAGCCCCAAAGACATTCCAAAGAATACCACAACTTACACAAACTACCATAAGCTCGTATATACAACCTGAGGGGTTTTTTTATCTCTGCATTTCTAGGTACCACCCCAACCACCAACCCGAGCACTCACTCACCCCCCCTATCTAGAACTCATCAGTCCACCTCCCCCTCTCAAACAGCTCACTCCCCACAAACTCTTCTGTCAGCCTAACATAAGCCGTCTTAGCATCCGCTCCCACACTATGGACATACCCAACAACCACACCAGTCGTCCTAACAATCTCTCTCGAATAAGTCACCTCACACCTTTCCTCCCCTTGCCATTCAGCCAGATAGGCAGCCTTCCCTAAAACACTCGCAACATCCCTCTCGACGCCCTCTCGCGCTGGAAAAAGCGACGACGTAAACAGGTGTGTGTCAGAGTACCCGAGCCACACTGGGGGCGAGAGTTCTGCGGCGGCTTTGTCTTCTGCCGTACTGTTGGACGGTGAGTGTTGTAGGTGCATGAAAATCCCGAGTGTCCCAATACGTAGTGGTTGTTCAGGGTCTGTAAGATCGTCGCAGGATACTATTTTAGTTTTTTTATTAGTTTTTTTATTAGTTTTTTTTTCTTTTCTTCTTTTCTTGTTCAAAGTGGGGTTATGCGGGCAAGGGGGATAATTGTAACCGGGCTGAGAAGATGGGACAGTGGAGTTCTTACCGATTGTGATGCCTTCGATAACCCATGCGCATAACTTATCGACTAGCTCTGGGGGTGGTGGAGGCGGCATCTCGTAGCTTCAGGCTTGTGTATTGTGGGTGATACAGCAGGTGGGTTTTTAATGATGCTTGGTGGGGTATACACTGAGGAAAATAAATTGGTTATCCTGCCAAGCGAATGTTCTTGGCGGGGATTTGTAGGAACGGATTCATGGAGGATCACTCGGTTTGAACAGTTGAAGAATTAAGTAATCATAAATACATACAAATATCATAGGTGGAAATTCTCAAGAAAAAAAAATCTAGGACATGAGTACCGTCTATACCCTCCCAATAGAAAAAAAGAAAAGAAAAAAAAAGAGAAATCTAAATAGCAGCACGTCCATACGTCTCAAACGGCAATAAACATGTCAAAAGCCCACCAAGGCACCACAACCCTGCGCTTGCATACAGCGGCACCGCGGTGAATCCAGTATTCGCGGATATAATTCTACATTCCCCAAGTAAGTATATACTGGCAGGTTTTTATTTTCTTCCCGGGGACTTGGATAACTTACGGTGCAAACACCCCACAAAACCTCACTATGCAGGATGCAATACCATTCCCTGTCCCTCTGTGTGGTGCAGGGAGTGACTCAGGTGTATATCCATATAAGATCCTTATCTCCCGGTCAGCATTTTGAAAACCGGCAACCCGGAGAACAGGCGACTCACGCATAACTGAAGTTTCCAAGTACTGCGGTCGCACACTGGAATCCTAGATCTGCAGCTTCGCTCTTGGCGGTTGTGTACAAGAATAAGAAGACCCCCGAAATTATGAATGATACGGCCATTACCCATTTTCTCCCAAGTCTTGTATTTATGAGGAAGCCGGACATTATGGGACCTGTTAACCCTACAGTGGATACTATGCAGTATTTCTTGTAGGTCTCGTCTAAGGAATTGTTCGTCTGTACGGATTAGTTATAGCCCTGGCGAAAAAAAACAAAGAGCTGTGTCTTACCGTAAACCTAGTCGCCAAGTAGCTGGGTACAAAGTTGAAATATAAAGGCTACCACCCATCAGCAATACCCCACTAAAACCAAGAAATTCTTCCTTACAGCTCCAATCCCAATAGTTGCCCATATAGCCCAGAGAACCGTGCAATGAAATCCCATCTTCTTTGTTGCGAAAAGCGCTTTGATATGCCCACCCTTATACTCACCAAGCGATTCCTTAACACGCTCCGACGCACTCAAGTGAGGCTTCTCTTCACCTGACTCAACCACCAACCCAAGCTCACGATCAACCGCTTCCAAATCTGCCAATGTCAGAGGCTCCGGTTTTCCATTCCGTCGAGCGACAAAGTTTATCGCCTCAATCGCATCCTTATCTCGACCAACCGATAACAGATATCGTGGAGACTCTGGGATCCTGAAAACAAACATGCGCACAACTGCAAAAGCAAGAACAAGAGCCCCAAGAACAATCAACATATACCGCCTATCCCCCATATCAGTACAACCTCGACTATATCATAGTGAGATGACATACCATCCCATATTATCCTCCTTCCGACACATCCCCTTTTTTACATCCACTGCGCAAGAGAATTTCGCAAGAAACACCCAGGCAACTAGAGATGTAATAACTTGTCCGGAGCACCACAGCGATGAGAGAACAGTGAGAAGCCACTGATGCGATGCTGGAAGAAACTCAAGGAAGATGAGAGCATCGACCGGGACATTCCCGCCGGTACCTACACCGGCGAGTGCCCAGAGAGCTGAAAACGTAATAAAGTTCGGAGCCCCAGCGGCAGCAACGCAGAATACTGCAGAGATGAAGAGAGTTATGTTGAAAGCGGGTCTTTATTGGAAATATAGTTAGCTTGTTTTTAGTCCAAGAGTACATGTAGTGGACTTTACCGACGACCGATTATATCAGAAGTGATACCCCAGAAAGAGGCTCCGATTGTCAGTCCGATGAAGTATCTGTTGATTAGGGGTTAAGTCAGCTATATTAGAAGTCTAGAAAGTTAGTAGGAACTTACGCAACAGTGGCATAGCTGACTCGACCGGTATTAAACTCCAGAGCAATCGGCGTCAGTGCTGCCGATAACCCCTGTGCCATCATGTTATCCGCCATCCATCTACCTTCAGTAAGCCTTCATCCCTAGCTCTAGCCCCCTTGATCAATTGTACCCACCCAAACCCCGTAACCGCAAATAGTCCCCACTGGTACTTCCCCATCCCAATCTCGGAGAGTGCCTTACTGACAAGCTCTGACTTCATCCGGTACCTGTCGCTAACACAGGCACCGAAGAAATCTCGCGTCGCGGCATCACCAATGACTACACCACCGTTGCTACAACTTGTAGTAGAACTAGCACAGCCAACTATAGCGTCCTTGGAGCATTTATCCGAATCTTGAGTCGTCATCATAAAGAGGGGTTGTATGTTGAAGTTGAGGTGAATTGTACGAGATCTCGCTCATTTATCTTGTTTTTTTTTATAAGCAAAGATAAGACGTGAGCTCCCCCCCCCCCCCGAGACCTCCGAAAAGTACGTATAATACTAGAAGTATACCCGAAGTAAGACCCCACAGACCTCATGTCTCAATTGTTGATCTATGGTAGAGGCTCAAATCTCATGCACCATGCATGATCGACCGGAAGCGTAAAACATCTACTCTTTGGTCAACGAGATCCGGTGATCTCAGTTCAGCTCCGGGCTTTTGCCAACGCGGGTAGCGTTCTATAGGCAAGAACTCCGAAGCTTCAGGAGCCTACGTAAGCCTGGTCTAAAGAGTCTCTTGCAAAGGTTCTACTGGCGTAAACGTGGCTACCATATACGTCTTGGGACTATCCCAAAACCACAAACCCTAACCCGGGCAACCAATTCCACCCTGAGTATTTAACCGATTCGTACTTCTATTCTATCAATCCGATCGTAAATATTCGATACTACGTTGAAAATTAGTCGGGTTACTAGACTTATTCACTTCAGCCATCAAGGCCACGTGATCTCTCAAGAGTAGATTAGTTATTTCCACACAGCGATCTACCGGGTTTGTTCCGCCATGGTTTTTTCTTTTGAAGCTAATAAGCGTCGAGTAAAACGGTACCATGATGATAATATCCTATGGACAATAGATACAGATCTAAAGAAGGTAGAGAATAAAAAGGTGTTCAATAATCTATGGGTTAGGGTTCGTTTGATCTAATCTAATCCCAACCTAATAGGCATGCATAATCTGATGATCTAAGAAATTAACGGTACTACAGATCTGGTGAACACGCCTTATTCGTCATATTTATTCACCGTGCCTGTTAATGTTGATCACGTGACTCGATTTTCGTGGCTAGCTAGCAGTCAGTCACATGACCAATAATAAACATAGCATCGTGAGTACTTTTACAATGATAAAAGGCGACATCTCTAGTGTGCATGGATAATATCTCCGCCAAAGATAAATCACGTAACCCACTAGTTTATCACCAGCAGATTGCTTTGAGGAAGGATGAGCAATTCACCTGTCAGGGGTGAACTATTCATATCCCTTACATTTAAGATTTATTTTTCTCAGATATAGCACGTGCAACATACATGTAAAGAACCTCCGATCCTCTTATCTGTTCGAGGCGCCTTTTAACCGATGTAGGACTCACATTATAGAAGAACTCTTGGTATCTCCTTCTTATCCAGAGCATCTTCTTATCTGAGACGGGTATATAGATTTTCTAAATTATGTATATTTATAGATGATATTGTTTGCTTATTTGAAGCAATTACATATATAACATATATAAACAATTTGCCACCAGCTACTAACAAGAATATTGTTCTATTAGGGAAGCCATAAATACGTGAAAGGCTATGTTGGGTATGAGAGATTAGAGGTCCAAGATTTGTTTTAGGAAATAGAGACAAATCTCGAACAAATGAAACCGTAGTCGATTGATTACCCGATAAAGCAAGTATATACATCGTGTAATCAAAGGCACGATTTGTAGCAATTTTCTTTCCTGAGATCCGGAAGGTTAAACCCCCGCCGTTCTTAATTCTCCTATACGAAATTTTTGATACCCTCCATATAGCCTTAAATTCCGACTTGGAACTAGTGCTTCTACCTTTTCTGACTAGAATAAAATTAGTTTTATAGTCCCTGCTATTAAAACGTCCCAATATCGTTTGTGGTCAAACCGATGTGCGCCGGCCGGGTTTATCATATTTATAATGATGCTGGCCCTAATTATTCACTGCGATGAGTTTTTTTCAGCTGATTTAGACTAATTTTTTCGTGGTGTACATACCACAGATTTAGGTCAAAAATTAAAACTGCATCATGTTCCGAGATAGTGTTTGTATTTGGGATACGGACGTATAGTGGCGGCCCAAGCCCCAGATGTGTCTATAAATTCTACCCGAATACCTCTAACAAGGGCTTCAGCTCAAAGGGGAGTCGAAAAAGATCTGTTTCGTCAATTTTTGAATATATCTAATCCCTGAGATTTACGTAAGGGTTCCATTGCGGTTGAGAGGGGAGTGTGGTTGTGTGCGGACAGTAATTTACACATGTACAGTGTATATTTGATTAGGCCCGCTTGCGTCGGGATAGAAAATTACTAAAATTGGTATTATCTGGTACAAGGGTTTTGCGGAAATTATAAGCTTCTAAACACTATAACTCCGTCATTACAGCTTTCATAGATAAATCCTCTATAATTTTGCCCTAGAAAATATTATTTTATTTACTCATAGTACTTGAAAAGCTCAACTACCGCCTAGATATTATGCCACCTACCACATATCTTGTTTGAAATTACTCTCTTCATATAGCCGGAGTCTGTGTAACAAGCTGTAACGACAACTGGTTACTCCTCTTCTCAGCCCAAGCTCTACGAACTGCGCTTCTTCCATCCTCTAGACTCCTATTCATAGCAATATCGAACTACCTACCAGGCTTCTGAAACATCGACAAATATTTACTAAAATGGCAGAGGAAAGGCGTGGATTTCGCCAACGGCTTAGGGAGATTCGCCGATCAATTCCACCCCGCCCCTCAGCTAGAGGTACACCTGTCCCAGCCCCCATCACTGCCTCTACCACTACGAACCAATACCCAAGTCTATTCGTTCAGGACTCAAGGCTATCAGTTAGGCCCGCTCCACCCGGAGCTGTATCCATACAGCCAGGATCACCCCCGGAAAACCGTTTATCCCAGCCACAGGCTCCTACACTATCACCAAGCCCCAATGTGGCTACTGGGCAGAGGGGGCCGGCTACGATACTGACCCCTCCGAATATGCCCCCAGTACTCCCGCCGGCTTCTCCTCTAATTGTTACAACTGGGGTTTTACCAGTCATTGTTTCTCCGCCTCCGAACGCTGCAGCTGGGTTAAGTAGTAGTGTATCCTAGCCCCAAGCCACACTACCTAGTCTAGAAATTTCACTAGTAGCTGACCATGTGACATCAGAACCACACCCCAAGTACACCAGGGTCTACAGCTGTTGGGAGCAGCGCCTCTTTGTGGACACTGGCGTTCAATAAGTTATCTGAAGCAGACAGAGGGGCTTTCCCATCTATTGATCCCAATAAACATGGCTATTCGGAAGAAATCCTAGAAGAAATCAAAAGGCACAGAGATCACTGCCAGCAAAGCAGGTGGAAATTTAGCTTCCGGGGGAAGGATATCATTATTCGGGATCTTGTGGACAAGCTACTAACATGGGCCGAGAAATTTAAAAATATTGGAGATATCATTATTCAGTTTGATCCTGTTCATGCCGCACTACCATGGGCGGGTGTTCGGGCATTGCTGCAGGTTTGTTCTCCATACGTCATGGAATTCCCTAAGGGCCTATACGCGGTTAAGCGGTTCATTAGCTAAACGAGTCTAACAATGCAATAGATTTCTCTTAGCGATAAAGAAGCTATGGGGGTTATTATGATCAGTGTTGAGCGAATTGCAGCATTAATAGTACGGAGTGCTATTTATGAAGAACTGTATTTTAGGTGGAAGTCCACGACTACTATACAGCCTATGCTGGAAGAGTGCCTTCTGGAGCTCTATTATACTATTTTAGAGTTTCTTGCTTGTGCAAAGAGATATTTGGGTCGATCTATTGCTAGTAAGCTACCTGTATACTTCTAACCTACGGAGAAGTACACCCCCTAATTCTTTGTTACAGCTCGTATGATGCGTACTCTTCTAGACATAGAGGGAACAAAGTCGCTGTTTGATACTATTGAGGAGAAGGAGTCTGATCTTGAAAAGGAGCTGGAGGCAGCTGAGCGAAATGGTAAGGATATACTTGGCGATAGGTGTATTTTATAACTGATAGAACAAAATCTATAGTTCAATGGAACCACCAGGCGGCAATCGAAGGTCTTATATCCTAACTCCAGAGCAAAAGTTATTCGCTAATGCAGCAAGACAGGCCAATATGTGGAACTGAAGGCATTCTTGGAGGAGCTGGAGAAACCTATTTTGCGGATGGATTCGAATATTTCATTGATGTATGGGGAAATTCAGGGTCATTTCGAAAGTATTACCACCCTAGAGGAGATTAGAAAGAGCTATTCTTAAGACTAATCTCGCTTGTTCAATAGGAGATAAACGACACAAAGTACTCATGTGGCTTTCACAGGTCGAGTATATAAAGCATCACCGGATGGCTAAGGAAGGTCTTCTCGAAAATACGGGTCAATGGCTGCTCAATAAAAAAGATTACCGCGAATGGCGATCCTCAAGTGCATCGGGAATTCTATGGCTACATGGCATCCGTAAGTATTCTATATCTCTATAGCCAGGCATCAAAGCTCTAACATATCCTGCAGCTGGCGCCGGGAAAACAAAGCTTACGTGAGCTCTCCCACCTCCTTTACTCTACCGGCGTTTATTGCTTGATGTCTGCACTATTCATCGTCTAAAGCTAAACAATAAATAGGTGCATGGTGATAGACCATCTAGCAGCCCTTACCCATGCTCATGAGCCTGTTGTATACTTTTACTGCAACCGGAATGAAGCCCAGCGAGGGGATCCAGAAGTTATTTTGCAAGCTATTGTGAAGCAACTCTCTGTCGTCTTCCCTTGCTTGCCGAGAAATGTTTTGGTGGAATACGAGACAAGAGAGAAGGACGGAGCTGCAGCGGGATCATTAGGGTTTGATGAGAGCCGTGACTTGATTATTTCACTCCTTGACATATACCCTCAAACTACAATCATAATCGACGCGCTCGATGAAAGTGATCTAGACAAGCGTTGGCAACTACTACAGGCTCTGAGGACCATCATAGCTAGTTCAACCAGTCTAGTCAAGATATTTGTATCCAGCAGAGACGATATTGATATTAAGCTTGCGCTCGAACAAGTACCAAATCTCTACATCGACGCGAGAGATAATTATGAGGATATTGAACGATTTACTACCCGAGAGATTGAAGACGCCATCCAGAATAAACGATTGCTTCGTGGGGTTGTCTCCCCCGAATTGAAAGAGCAGATCATAACCACTATAGTAGAAAAGTCGCATGGAATGTATGAACCGTATACAGCTCTATTATTCTACTCCATTTTAATTCTCATTTTACTGACTTATGAGTGTCCACTAATCTATAGGTTTCAATGGACAAATCTTCAAATCAAGCATCTTTACAAGTTGAAACTCCCAAGCGAAATTGTAGAGAACTTGGGAAAACTACCCAAAACATTGGGCGAGACATACTCCCAAATTTGGAGCGAGGTTCTTTCAGGGACACCGCGTGAACAGGAACTTACAAGAAAAGCATTAATGTGGGTCATGTGCTCAAGAACAAATCTTAACGAGAGATTGTGGGCAGACCTTTCATATTGGCCTGAGAAAACCCCTGTTAGTGGTGTTGATATTCTGTTTGACCTCTGTCGTAATCTTGTGACATTCGACGAACAACTCTACCGTGTGGTATTCGCGCATCTATCGGTACAAGAGTACCTTGAAGCAAGTGTTTTCAGCTCTGTGGATGCTAATTCGATGGCTGCCAAAGCTTGTATGACGATGTTTATCAACCCTGCCTATTGGCCAGAACCTGAGGGATACGAACTATCATCATTCCCACCATATTCAGCACGCCACTGGGCAAATCATGTTAAACTTTCCTACGAGGGCGAGAAACATATGAGCGAACATATGTGTAACCTCTTGGTGGGTTTCTTAGGAACAGAGGCGAAACCTGGCCAAGCGTACCGCAAATGGCTAGAAACTATTGGTGATTACTCCCTTGGGGGGCCGATGAGGGAGAAGAGGCCGAAATTCAAAAAAATCCTTATATGTTTGAGGTCAATCCCGGTAAACCCACTTTTTGCATTGGCATATTTTTCTTTCGGAGAAGAGCTCTACGACAACAAAATATATGAGAGCTTTGATGTGAATAGCAAAAATGAGAGTGGAAAGTCACTGCTATATGTGGCAACCTCGAGGGACAACCACCGGTTTATATCCTTCTTACTAGAGAAAGGAGCATTTGTCAGTAGGGGGCTTCATAGCCCAGTTATAGCAGCGGTCAGGAGTAGCAATAGTCAGGCAGTAGCTAAGCTTATGGAGAAGTGTGTGGACATATTTCCTATCGATAGCACCTATACAAATATATTGGAGGTGCTAGTAAGAGACGGAAGACAGGTATTTATTAGGAAGATGGTGCCCAGTTACTTAGATGTTAAGATTACCGAAGCGGTTTTAGTAGCGGCAACGAATCGGTACGATCGCAAGGCAATTATTGAGATACTTCTGACTAGGGACGATAAGACCAATATCACCGAGGAGGTTATTCCATCTACAGCAGCGAACCGCTCTCAACACGAGATCCTAAAGGTGCTACTCCCCAGAAACAACAATATCGAGATCACTGAAGCGGTCCTAGTAGCGGCGGCAGCGAGCTGTGACAAGGAGACCATGCAGATGTTACTGGCTAGAGGTGACAAGATCACCATAACCGAGCCAATTATGTTATCTGCCGCAAAGAATTGTGGCAGTGGTCGGGGGATTATAGAGATGCTGGCCAAAGACTATAGTATCGATATCAACAAGACGGTAATACTAGCAGCGATAGCGGATGGATGCTATACCCAGGGTATAATGGGGGTACTAGAAACCAGAGACGACAAGATCACCATCACCGAGGCAATTATGCGGTCCATAGTCACAGATGCGAGCAAGGGCATTATTGAGATGATACTGGCTAGAATGGAAGAGATCGAAATTACCGAAGCGATTATCCTCGCACAGATCAAGAAGCCTAGATATAGCTGGGGGGCCGTGGAGATGCTGCTAGCGAGAGTCGATAATATTAAAATCACTGAGGCAGTTCTCCGGGAGGTAGCGAGAAATTGTCGCAAGGAGGTTATGGAGATGCTACTAGTCATAGATAAGAATATTAGGATCACTGAAGCAGTTATTATAGCTGCGACAAAGGGAGATTATGACAATGGGGGGTTAATCGAGGTCTTGCTAACTCAAGGCAATAATATCGACATCACCGAGGCGGTTGTTATGTCGATATCGACTAGGGCAAGCAAGAAAGCCATAGAGATACTACTTTCTAGAGGCAAAAATATCAAGATCACCGAGGCGGTTATACTAGAGACGGTTGAAAGACGTGGTCATCAGGTCATAGAGGTCATAGAGGTACTACTAGCTAGATACAATAATATAGACATCACTGAGGCGGTCCTGGTAGCGGCAGCGAGGCGGGTGAGCAAGGATGCTATGGGTATGTTACTGGCTAGGAACAGTAGTGTCGAGATCACTGAGATGATGCTGATGGCGGCGGCGGAGAACTGGAGCGGCAATGAAATCATGCAGATGCTACTTCCCAGAGACAACAATATCAAGATCACTGAGGCGGTTCTGGTAGCGGCAGCGAGGAGGGTGAGCAAGGACACTATGAGCATGTTGCTGGCTAGGAGCAGTAGTGTCGAGATCACTGAGATGATGCTGATGGCGGCGGCGGAGAACTGGAGCGGCAATGAAATCATGCAGATGCTACTTCCCAGAGACAACAATATCAAGATCACTGAGGCGGTTCTGGTAGCGGCAGCGAGGAGGGTCAGCAAAGATACTATGGGCATGTTTCTGGCTAGGGGGGATAGTGTCGAGATCACTGAGGCGATAGTGATAGCGGCGGTGGAGAACATGGAGGGCAATCATATCGATATCATACAGATGCTACTTTCCAGGAACAACAATATCGAGATCACTGAGGCGGTTCTTATAGCGGCCAGCCAGAAGCCCAGGCTTATGGAGATGCTACTGGCTCGAGACGAAAACATCAAGATCACCGAGGACATCATTTCATGCGTGGTGGATATGGAATTCGGCGAAGAAATCCTTGATATGTTTCTTTGCAGAGATGGTAGCGTTAGGATCACCAAAAGAGTTATAAAATTAGCACAGATAAGCAAGATACGCGGCGAGGAGACATACGGCCTGGGGGAATACAGCGAGAAATTTATGAGAATCTTACGATCTTTAGAGCCAGTATCATCAAATGGATATCGTACGTGCTCCTCCGAACCCCAGTCGATGTCTTACCCACTAAATACCACAGCTCTGGGAACCAATCCTACAGAGAATAATTCCGTTAGTCAGCCGAACCTAGCGGCTGGCCCCCCTTCTACTTGGATTGAACTACGCAATGATGGTACACACATCCCATCTAAGGTATGCCCTATGAGCGAAAGAAATAGACATTGAATCCGTACCCTTGACAGGAGACAGATTTACTGATTACAGCTGTGGGTGTTATTTTAGAAGTGCCATTGGTGCCGCGATTGACAGCACCTACTATTCTACACTCCGTAGAACCAGTACGAGGCAAAGGAATCAACAGAGAAACACGCAATTTTGGCCTCTTTACAGCTAGCGTATTTATAATAGGAAACCAGAGTATTTCTTTTGCCCCTATTTTTCCTGTCATAGTAAATATCATGTTATGAGCTTTTATTGCACAAGTTTATTTATTATAATAAAAGAAGGGGGTAGGTTTTGCTGGTTATGGTAAGAAATGGGACATTTTCTGTACGCGGAGAAAGTATACTTTACTTCTCCGTACCTGTATTCGGTACTGAGGGAATATTGGTTGATATATAATTATGAGTTTACTATGCATCCACCCCCCTTATTAGCGCTCTATGGTAATCTCTTAGATCTTTTACGCTTTATCTCTTTAAAACTAGACCTGTCAGGGTATCTCGTCTGCGCTCCTACCTCCCCATTCGCTGTAGTCGCTGCTCAAGCCCATGTAGAGACTAAATCCCATGCCAAGGCTGCCATTTTTAGACCTAAATTAAGGATCGCTCTATTAATTTATTTAATCTTTTATTACGTAGCTTTGGGTGCTGTTTGGTGCCCTTATTTCTCTTTCGGGTGCAGATTGATCATGGCATATCACTCGCTTTTTGTTTCGATATTATCGTTGTAGATGTTTCCTAATAAGTATGTATAGCCGATGGAGGGTTTCATATATGAGTCACGTGTTTCTCTATTTAATATATTTGAGGATCCAGGCAAGGCATCGCATATAAGGCTTTATGGTTTCGCTTTGCTGGAGCATATATCGCCATATCTCTCTATCTCTTTTAGACAATCAATTCAATTATTCTAGTTTCCAGTGTACTATTTTTCGCTGGATAGAGCTGTTTAACGGTGTCTTTAGTATTCTACGCTCCTCTATGTTCCCTTATATTTGCCTTAGTCCTTTGTGCAGAAGCACAGGCTATCATTCGGCCTGGAATAATTCACTCCTACCCGAAGTATAGCACCGCATCAGTAAAAACTCCTGCATTAGTACCTATGCGTTCAAAGATATAAAATATTAAGAGGCATGACCTGCTATAAAACATACCATACGACACTTCTACAGCTCTATGAATACTAACAGTAATTATTTATCTCGGGAGACATAAATAACCGCCCACTCACATGACAATCAGGAGCCCCACATACACATATTACCTTCTCCCACTATATAAATGAATATTACATAGCTTAACGCTCCATTTCCCCTATTTTGAGCTTTCTATTATTATCAAATTTTGTTGTAGTGCTTAGTTGGAGCCGGTTGGAATTTGGGTATGGCTGTCATATTGGTAGGCGGTCATTTTTGTCCCCCAACTATACCTATTACAAATTGGCATTAGGTGGGACCCTCCTATACAGCACAATCGCCCTGTAAGAGATCGGGCTATAAGAATAATCGCCTTGTAAGGGTACGCACTCCTGACCAGACAGGGATAACTTTGTGTGTGGTGAGCCTTTTCTTCAATGATATCCACCCTATAAGGATATAATACTACTCTAATTTCATATTCTTATAGGGCGATCTCGCTGTATCTCGCTCAGCTCCCCAAGCTCTCTCCTGGACCGAGACCACTGATTCCATTAACTCCAAGGTATAAAATTTCAAGCACACAAGGTAAATTTGCTCTCGAGGTATATTATCAAGAGTTTTAGTCTCCTTTTATTATGCGGGAATTAAACCCCAGATAGGAGATAAATACCCAAGCTGTGACTACCAAGATAGGAAATCACCTTATAGACTAACCTTATCACGATAATATTACCCCGGATTATTGGTTTCGTTTATCTGGTGATTCATGCCGATCCCCGAGAATGCATGGCCGAACCAAAACACCATACAAGTCTCTTCTAATGACTCTGACATAGTTGGCTTTAGCCATAAGTGATACCGGAAAAACTAATCACCTCAGCATCGATGCTCTATCGCTGAGTAAGTATCTAGATGATGTTGACCTATTATTAATTTGGTAACAGGAACCACTCAAAGGCACTTCCCCCACTTATTAATAACTTCCAAAAACGTGTGTAAGTTATTAAGCCTTTGTGCAGCAAGATCCCTATTATCCAGAAGCCATGGAACCCCCGGATTGACGCAGAAGCGAACTCCGCCAAGACTCCTACCCGACGACCGAGCTCGGAGTTGCCCGGTCGTACACGGAAGCTCCCTCTCCCTATAGGAGATCGGCGTAGATTAGATCCAGAACCAAAAGTTTTCGCTTGTTTCCCCTCTTCTCTCAAACTATATTTCACACTTCAGGATCGATCTCCCTTGGTTGCGGGTAGTATTGGTAGTAATAATAAAAAACCAAACAACCGAAAAATCCCAGAAGATATCTTGACTAATAGACCGTTCAAAAATGTCAGCTACTGCTAAAGCTCCTCCGATTATTAATTTTGGACGTGAGTACGGAAACCTCCCCCTTTGATTGTAGTTCGGGAATGTGAAACTGAATAGTTGCCTGAGTGTCTAGCGTTCTATAGCAACGATGCCGCAGCACGTCAAAGCGTCATAGACCAGATCCGAGAAGCTTGTCTAGATAAAGGTTTCTTCCAGATCACCAATACGCCAATTCCACTAGAGCTACAAGAGGGTCTATTCGAGCAAGCGGAGAAATTCTTCTCTCTCCCACTAGAGGAAAAACTCAAGATTGATAAAAGTCAGTTATAAACACCTACTAATAGAATAATTTCCCCCCCTCCCTTCCCTTCTTTCATATACATAATTAACAAAACCCAACCTCAATAGACAAAAATGACTATAACCGCGGGTACGAAGCCCTACGCTCTCAAGCATTCGAGGAAGGTGCGCGACCAGACCTTAAGGAGGGACTCTATATCGGCGAGGACCTACGCCCCGAGCACCCATACATCAAGACAAAAAAGTTCAACTGCGGCCCTAACCTATACCCAGAAGGGATGGAAGAGCCAGAGAAGTTCAAAACGGTCACTGACAAATACTTCCACGCGATGATACAAATGGCGAAAGATATCCTCCGTGCGTTGGCACTAACACTAGATCTTCCCGAGACCTGGTTTGAGGAGTTCACGAACGGTGGTCTTGCCACGCTTAGGATGCTGCATTATCCTTCTCAGCCGGTTGATTCGGATGCGCTGGAGAGAGGCATTGGCGCACATACCGATTTCGGTTAGTTGGCTTCTCCCCCCACCCCCCCCCCCTCCGGCTTCAGTTTGAGTGTCCTCGCTGAATAGAGTTGTGTTGAGTAGGGGCTGTTACTCTGCTTATACAAGGTGAGGTCGGGGGCTTGCAGGTGTGGGATAAAGATACCGATTCATGGTTAGATGTGAGTTCATTCCTACTCTAGTAAGACATACCGGTACCCGACTAACAACCCCCCCCCAAGGTCGTCCCCACAAAAGGTGCATACGTAGTAAACCTCGGTAACCTAATGATGCGATGGACTAACGATAAATACAAATCAAACCTCCACCGCGTTATCAATAAGTCTGGAAAAGAACGGTACTCGGCGCCGTTCTTCTTCTGTGGAAACCCGGACTATCTCGTCAAGTGCATTCCTGGGTGTAAGGACGGTGTTGAGAAATATCCACCTGTTGTGGTTCAGGATTATATCAAAGCTAGGTATGCTGATACATATGGGAAGGCTACAGTGTATAATAATGCTTTGAATTCTGGGGTGGGGGCTTAGGGCGGCATGGTTTGTGTTTTCTATTTATTCGCAGGTGCTAAAGGGAGTTTCGGAGTAAATAAAGGTCTATAGCGGAACTTTGACTTTGGTTGACCACGCACGGAGCGAGTAGCACGAGTGATCGCTCATGTATAAAACTTATAAGTCAACGGATGTTGAGAAATTTAACTATAATCCAAAATATTAGTACTAAGCCCAAATTACTGACCTTGTACCCCATATCTTGTATTCATGTAAAGTTAGGTCAACTTATAGAAAATAAACAGCACTCCAAGAGTTGTATTCAAGCAGGATGATTACAGTAGAAGTTCAAAAGGAAACCTAAATGATGAAAATATGGATTACTTTAGTAGAGACTAGATATTTCGCTCGCCAACCCTTACATACAACTATAAATAACAAACAAATGAAAAAATTAAGCCTGCGCCTCCGTGAAAAACCCCTTCTCGCCTTCCTTCGCCTCTACAGTCGCCCACTGAACAATCTGATCACCAATTGCCAGTCTCAACCTCTCAGGTGTTGCCGGGGAATCCATGACCAAAATTTTCCCTTTCATCTCCCCGACTGCTAACTCTGCTCTCGCAGCCTTTACTGCCTCTCTGAGGGCAAACAGAACTGTTGCACCCATAAACAATGGCGGCTCTCCAATACCCTTGGATGACTGGATAGATCGTAACTTAGCCCACTGAACCCCCTTGAGCATGCTAACGTTGAATTCTTGTGGGATATCTGAGAAACCGGGTATTTTGTATGTTCCCGGACCACGAGTGAATAGTTGACCGTCACGGTTCCATAATGTCTCCTCAATGGTAAACAGACCTTGCCCTTGTATGAACGCACCCTCGATCTGACCATAATCGATGGCGGGGTTAATTGACCGACCGACATCCATTTTTATATCAGTTCGCAAAACAGTATGGTCTCCGGTTAACACATCGAGCTCTACTTCCGAGATAGCCGCTCCTTGTGTGAAGTAGAAATACATTGGTAAGGGGTCAACGTAGTTGCCCCATACATAGCCGACATCTGGCAGTTTGTAGAAGCCATTCGCCGACAGGTTGATACGGTCCCGGTATGCAGCGTGGGCAAGCTCCTTCATGGGCGCATTTTGCCCAAGCTTTTCCCTATATGGTTCTAGACGTGCATTGAGCTGCTGGCAAGCGTGTTGGATAGCCATTCCGTTAAGATCACTCCCGGAGGAGGCGGCGGTAGGTGATGTGTTCGCAACAGTATTGGAAGCCGTTTCACTAGTGAACACAGAGTCTAATGGAACATTCAACTCCTGCGCTGCAATCTGGCACATCTTTGTGTAGAGTCCCTGTCCCATCTCAGTACCACCATGAGCAAGCAGTACTGAACCGTCATGATAGATATGAACAAGAGCCCCGGCCTGGTTAAGATGAACAGCTGTAGCAAACGACAGTCCGAACTTAGTAGGAATCAGGCAAATCCCCCGCTTCTTCCATTTATGTGTCTTGTTGAACTCCTCTACTTCTTTGAGACGATGGTCGTATTTAGCCTCTTCCCGTAGCTGCTTGAGGAGCAACGGTACGTGCCAGTCATCAAGTCTTTGGAGAAATGGTGTGAGTTGACCTTCCTTGTACAGATTCTTCTGGCGGAAGTCGTCGACAGAAATCCCAAGAGCGTCCGCAACTTCGGACATTATACACTCTGCGATATACTGCCCCTGGGGAGCGCCAAATCCTCGGAATGCGGTATTACTATGGGTGTTTGTCTTGCAGACGTGCCCCCGAACGTGAACATTGGGAATCCAATAGCTGTTCTCAATGTGTGTAAGGGCACGGTCCATAACAGCTCCACTCATATCTCGAGAGTATCCAGCATTGTTGTACACATCCGCATCAAGAACTTGGAGCATCCCGTCTTTCGAGACACCAACCTTCCAGTGAGCCTGGAAAGGGTTCCGCTGGCCGGTTGTCATCCTAGAAAATCAGCAAGATGACTCCTGTGTTTAAGGGGCTAGTGTAACTAACATATCCTCATCACGGTTGAGCATACACCTCATAGGCCGTCCAAACTTCTTTGCGGCAACCGCAAGAATGCATGCCAATTGAACGGACCTACTCTCCTTCCCACCGAAGCCACCACCTAGTCTCTTTACTTTTGCAACAATCCTAGAGCTTGGGACCCCCGTAACCTGCGAGACAAACTCTTGCGTCTCCATGATGTTCTGTGTACTCGACCAAACTTCCATCTCCCCATCCTCAGGTTTAGGAATAACCACTGCAGAGTTTGTTTCCAGGTAAAAGTGCTCTTGTCCTCCCATCTTCGTCACACCCTCAAATGTAAAATCGCAATCCTTGAACGCCTCCGCAGGTGGAGCACCACGCCTGAGTTGGTGGTCATGAGGATAGAATGAGTTTGCTTTGATAGCATCGGAGATGCTGAGAATAACCGGTAAATCCTCGTACTCAACATGAACGAGCTTTGAAGCAGCCTGAGCGATTGCAGCTGACTCTGCATAAATCATACCAATAGGCTCGCCGTGAGACCGTACGACATCTTTGGCAAAAAAACGCTCGTCTTTTACAATAGACCCCCAGTAAGAGCAGTCTTCAGGGATATCATTATGGTCGACATACCCAAGAACACCAGGAAGCTCTAAGGCGGGAGTGAAGTCAACCCTGCATGGTTATTAGCGATTATAAATGAACCTCCGCCGGTATGGGATATACTTAATCAGCTTTGCGTGAGCTCGCGAAGATAAAACTAATCCGCCATAACACTCTCCATCGAACTTAGGCATATCATCGATATACTCTGCTTCTCCTGTAGCCTGCTTCAACCCAGATAGATGTGGAATCTGCTTCCCGACAACCCTCTGTTCATACGGGTTTTCATTATCCCGTGATCCTAAAGAGACCTCTCTATGAATCTCTTTGATGATTTCCTGATTGGCTTGCTCGCTTTCAGTGCCTAGATTAAGCTCGGAAGCCACCTCATGCCAGAATCTAAAGAATAAAGAGAATGCAAGTGTCTTTCTATAAGTCGCCATTCCCCCTACGACAGTAAAAGACAGATCAAAATCCTTTCCCATAGCATTCATTGCCATCTCCAAGACATCTTTATCAAACCACCTCTTCCCCACCAGCGCTTCCTGTGTATTCTTAGCCGTTACTGTTGTTGGGCCCATCCTATTTCACAGATTAGCACTCGATTCTTGTTAGGGTTAGGGTTTTACCCACCCTCCATAAGCTAGCGAGATATCTTTTACTATCCCAGCCTCATCAAGACAAATCCTCATGCCTGCAGTGACAATAGCAATATCATCGTCCTTCCTCTTTGCCTGCTTGTAGGCCTTTGTCACCTCGCGTTCGTTTAGGCTCAAGGGGATGGTCAATTTAGTGATAACTGCATCGGCCGGCAATGCCGTGGAACGGTAACCAAGAAAGAACTCGGTCATTGGAATCTCAAAAGACCCCTTTGATACAGACTGCGCAGTAAGAATTGTTCCCGAGGCAACGAATACCGGATTCAAGTCTGATATAGGGGAGGCAGTTGCAATATTTCCTGCCGGGGTCGCAGTGTTGCGGATCTAATGACATTAATTAGTCTAAGCTTGGGTATAATAGAAGCATAGGACAATTACCTGTCTTCCAGCAAAATACCTCAATTGTTTCCTAATCGCTTCCAAAACCAATCCCCGCTTTCCAAGCTTCCTATACCAATCTAGGCACTCCTGTTCTACAACAGCCAAAGAGGTATTACCGCCAATGGTAACCGTACCAGCTTCCTCATTCACGCTGAATGACTTGAGCTCTTCAATATCCCCAACATAGACCGCAACGGCATACTGTAAATTCTTGAACTTGACCTCTACTTGTACCTCCGAAGAGCCGGCCACTATCTTGGAAGAAGGGAATGCATTCTTAATCTCAAGTAACTGTGCAAGTGTTGTTGGTCGGAACCATATCTTTTTCGAGTTACCGAAGCAGATAGGCTGTTTGATGTGTTTGCGTAGACTAGGCGGAAATATTATCTCCGTGTGTGGCTCATAGGATTTGAAGTTGAACTGAGGGAAGGAATATTTATTCTCCTTCGATTTCGATAGAACTTCAATCTCTGTCAGGCCCTTCGAGGCTCCCGAAGGAAGCTGACAGCAATCTTCGCGTTTGGAAACCTTCAAAGGGGCGCCATAGGAAGATCCCGATAAAGGAACCTCTTCAGTAATGTCTGTAGCAGCTGACCCATCGTCGCTTGAGGATCCAGATGAAGGCGAAGCTGGTTTATCTCTACAACATCCTCCAGGTCGCCCACAGGAACCGGTTGCGGTAGCAGCCGTGTAATTCCCTCCCAATTCATCCTCCACTTTTTCAATGGCTTCTCCTTCTGGCCCTTCGACAACTACACCACCGAGGTCCTCTCTAACGAAGCTCTTTGCAGCGTCTAGGATCGGCTTGTACCCCGTACACCTGCAGAGATTACCGTCCAGGGCACCCTCGAGCTCGATCATCTCCTCGCTAAGGCGGTAAGTCTTAGTTGCAGGGTCGTAAGCATTACGCAGTAGCGCATACAAGGACATCACAATCCCTGGCGTACAAAAGCCACATTGTGATCCATGCAGCTTCGCAATACGTTCTTGTAGTGGATGGGGATTTGCTGCTGTCCCAAGAGCCTCAATCGTGATCACGTGCTTCCCTTCCACTGTATCACAATATTAGAGGAAGTGCGTGGCAACGTAACCAATATAAGACTTACCGCTGATAACCGGTGCTATGCACGCATTGACGCTCAAGTGTTCAATCTTCCCACTCCGCAGCTGCTGGACAACAATGGTGCAAGCTCCACACCCACCTTCACCACAGCCAAGCTTTGTCCCTTTCAGCCCTCGTTGGGAGCGTATGAAGTCAAGTAGGGTGGCTTCTGGGTCGACATTATCTAGTGTTAGTTTTGTACCATTGAGCCAGAATGATAGGGTAGACGATGTGAATGTGTTTGTAATCAGTGGAGTAAGAGCTTCAGCTGGTGATACTGAGGTGGCTGTGTGTGGTGATGAGATTGAGGCAGCAGGAGGAGGAGGGGTTGGCAATAGTAATGCTCCTGGAGGCATTGTGGATTACGGTGATGAATATAGATGATGATTATAGATGATTATGGGTGACTACGGAGGTTATTGAGGAGTAAACAAGGAGGGAACCTACGGACATGTAAAAGAGCAGGAGGCTTTGAAGAACCGGTTTTAAACCCCTATGGCCATCAGGAACGGTCACCTGCAACCGTCAGCAAGACCTTACCTTGCAAGCCTGATCCCATAGTAATCACTCATGCCGTATGTGGTTGTTCCCCATAGGCAGAGCAGGTGTAAGCTCCCCCACCACTCGCCGAAACAGGAATAGCCCCTGCCATAGCTGAGGCTTATCGATAGTACCCATACACCCCTCCCCCCCGGGTCAGCGGTACTCTGTGATTATGTATAATACATGGTACATCCATCTTTACCCTTTACTCGTACTACATAACGATGGCAGCTCTAGAACTCTAATCAATCTCACTAATGTTGATCTCGTTTAGTAGGTGTCTACCACCACCAGACGGCCGAGCGTTTAACCGAACAAATCACTCAATATCACTCGAATCCCCCCAGCACCAGAATACATTTGTTACAACAAAAAAGTACATACTGCTATTTTCAGATGCTCACCTTAGCAATAGATTTAGCCACCCAGAAAACACCACTAGAGTCATCGGAGCCGTTAGGGTCACCAGAGTCACAACTGCCGCAAGTAAAGCATTGTTTCATACTCTTACTCAATCTCCCCGCGATCGGACCCCTTAAAACCATCCCCTCGTGCACGAGCGCCCATCTAACGCTACCCAAGTACGTACCCATAACAGCTACCAATTCCGCTATTCTCCGTCAAGACTTCTCCCTCCAAACCCTCTGGACCACACTTCCAGAGTTACCGGCGAGTGAAAAGTGAAAGGCCCAGCATGTGAGCGTCGAGAGATACACCAAAGGTAACGGAAATGCCCGTCATCGGCGCTATTTTTATGCACGACGCGAATCATACAAGCAGCAGCCAAACCGACCTTCTCGCAGCTTAGACCACGTCTTTGCTGATTTCTAGGGACGATCATAATCACTGTGCAGGACAGATTTACCGGGAATTTCTCGCGCACCAGCATAAATCTGAAGATCGAGGATGTCGGTGAGGATGATGATGTGGGGTGCATGGTAGATGGCCAGAGCGGAGGCACGCAACCACAATGTATGCTAGGTCAACGGCCAGTTTGGTTTTGTCATAGTCACTCTTCCAAGTAGGCTGCAACAATGCGAGATTTTCCATTGGGCTGTAGATCAATTATCTTTTTGGAAGCCTGAAGTAGAGCTAATTAGATCCTATTTTTACAAGACAGTTTAAGAGTTGATGGCCACCTAGTGAAGTTTGATCCACCTACGCATATCCCGCATAATACTCATCAACGCGTGTACCATCAGAAGCTTGGATAAGCTGTTGAGTAAAGGTACCATCCTACCAGGGTTCAGAAAAAACTTGATGACTGGCAAAAATAGTTACTCGGTTTTCCATGCTTTATACCAAGTCGGTGGAGCCTGCTTCCCACGCCGTAGTTTTGTGAGGGGTGAGCATCGCAGTTTGAAAGATGACATGGAGAGATTGAGAATAGAGGATAGTATGTTGTACATCCTAGAGAAAATAAAGTAGTGCGAGTTTACAGACTTCGTATTAGGGCATGGCGTTTATGCATGGGGCAAGTGACTGTGAATAGAAAAGCCACTGTTTCTTTTCCTCGGCGATATTCCATCCTTTCCAGTCTCCTTCGGGATCTCCGCTACCTTTTGATAAATTTCCAAGGGGGTGGCTCGACTGTCAAAAATTTCTGATATGCTGTTCCCACAACTATCAGTCATTCCCTCTGCGCATTTCGTCCGCTCGCTACCCCCATGGAAGGAACGAAACGGACATGGGCGAGAATTATGCACTAATTAATAACCTGTGAAATAAACGCGCCATATCTTGTTGCTTCAAAGTAGCCAGACTGTCCCCAAGCCAGTCCCCTATGACATTAGTAAATAGGGGTACCTAAAATCACATATTTGGAAAACCTACGCTGAACAATACCCCTCGTAGCATATCATTGACCCTTACAGCCATCTGATACGCGTCCTTCTCTCCATATGCCGTACCTAGCATCAATATACTGACTAATAATAAAGTGTTGACAGATTTGGGGTCGAATGATTGTCGGTGGATGAGCGGGTACAACATATTGAACCGGGAAAAAAACAAATCCAAATAATCTTGGAGTGCCGAGAGTGAGAGTAGCGGGTCATCCCAGCTGAACTGTGGTTCTCCAGTTGTAGATATTGTTGCTTGTATTATTAACTCAAGGACCTGTTGTCGTGTGACTTCGTCAATCTTTGGGAGCGGATGTTCTGAGGAGGCCGGGATTTCAGGTGTGCAATTGCCTTTGGAGCAGTGGGGCCGTGAATGATGTAGAGAGTTCTGAGGATAATCTATTGGTGCTGTTATATGGTTGTGATGTTGTGAACGAGGTGGCTGAGAACACCGCCGGTGTATTGAGACAGAATTTGCGGTACCTCTGTAAGGATCCCCGGAGACCGAAGAGGTAGCACTAGTGAGGACTTTTATAAAGTAGGCATGCGATTCTAAAGATACCCAAGTTGACCTCTGTTTTAGTTGTTCTTCTAGTTGGAATTCCTGTTGAACAAATCGCTGCTCATCGTGATCTGCTTCGAAATTATGAAATTCATGCTCATTCACTGGCGTAGGTAATAGCTGGTTCTCTCCGTAGACTGGCTCCATGTGAACCGCTGTATTAACTTGATTTGTGCCCATATTCTGATTAAATAGGATGCTAATGTTTTCTGTGCCACTTTCAGGCAACCGCAACTCATCGAAGAGCCAATTATAGTTGTTCAGGGTGGTAAATGGTATATTCAGGCTTTGGGATGTATCTGTACTGAAAAGATCATCGAAATTTGTTTGAAATGAGGTAAGCACTTCATCAGCCGTTGAAGTTGTCATGTCTGGCATTTCTGGTATTACTGGTATTACTGGTATTAGATCGGGGTGATATTCTGGTTGTTGGGATGGTCCCGGGTCTTCAATGAAATCTCCACTCAACAAATTCTGATCCTGGTGTCCTACCCCTAAATGTCGCCTTTTCTGAGCTTGCCGGAACCCCGCATTATCCACAACCTGTTTCTCATGAAGTTTCTGACTTGGAGATTCTGAGCAGTCAGGAGGGGATTTTGGGCTACCACTACCCTCTATACCACTCCCAGATCCACCTTCATCACTGCTGTCTCCTCGCCTCTGCCGTTGGGCTTCGAGAGCTTTTCCGACAGCAGCTACACTAGATGCAGGACGTTTTGTTGTGATATTTCCGTCCTCATCACGCCAGCATCGCTTTCGTGTAACGAGGATTCCGAGGCCTTCTCCACCAGCCTGTTTATCCTTTTGCGCGTGTCGCTCCATGTGTCTTTCTATCAATAGGGTCGTCCTAAATTAGCCGAAAAGTATATATATGAGGGAGAGAGTCATTAAAACTGAGAGTTATAACTTACCTAGTAGATCTGGTCTTGCGAAGTGAGCAGAGCATCTTGCACAAGTGTTGGGAGAGTCACGATGATTCAACTCATGCCGCTGAAGATGCTCTGCCCTAGTGAAAGACTTACCACAATCCTGAAAATTGCAGAAGAACTTCCTAGGGGGTCTCTTCTTAGGGGGTGACTGCATTCGTAATTATTTTGCACCTTGCAGGGATGGGATCTTGAGGTGAATTAGATGGAAGAAGCTGGAAGGGATAAAAAAAGAGGGAGGGAAATTTCCAGTTTACATATATAATTATTACTACGCTTCTACCAGAGACATTGATCCAGATACATGTAGTTGAGATCGAGCTAGGGGGATATAACTCTACGGAGATTTGGTTGGTGATATAGCTGGGCGGTCAGAAGTCTGAGAAGAGGGGGGGCAGCCGGCATCTGTGAGACCATAGTGATTAACGACATGTACTTACATGCTGACGGCATTTGAGAGTCAGCGATAGATGCTGGTAATATTTGATGGTGGGAGGGGGAAGCTTCTGCTGTCCTCGTGTTAACCTCTACCGTCATTTTCTTCTTGTGATTGTACATATAATTCTATGCATCCACTTCTACTCCTACTTCTCCTCGTTCTCCTTCTCCTTCTCCTTCTCCTCCTCCTCCTCCTCCTCCTCCCCCTCCCCTCCTCCTCTTTCTTCCTCCTGCTCCTCCTCTTTTCCCCCAGAGTTTCTCCTACGCTCACTAATAAATCCAAGACGGCACTAACGACCCTAGCGATAAGAGGCCCTCTTCCCATGATACTAAACAATATAAACCCTGAATTTCCTCTTAGCACAATAAATATCTTCGACTAAAAGTTATTACCGGCACAAAGTAAGGGAAACGAACGATAAGATGGCCGTTGCAGTTATGTAACAGAAACAGGCATCTTGCAAATGTGGGGCTCGCGTGGCTGATGCCGGAAATATGAGAGGCAGCCTCCGCAATGAAAAATAGCATGGAAGAGCCTGAAAACACAGTAACGTTGTGGTATCTCCAAAAATTATGCACATATGTACACCTACACCACGGTTGCAAGTGCAGTTCGCATGTGCATTTATGTATGTACTGTACTCGTATAGCACGGCGCTGAAGGCGCCCCCTTCTCTGCTGGCAACCTCCACGACTCGTTTGTGATAACTACATGTAACCTGTCAGAAGCCCCTCTAATACGGCACCACAGATCAGAGACATAGGCCACCATAAGTGCCTTCGTCTAAAACACACTTGACCATGGATGCCCTGGCTTGGTTGTCAGCGCCTCGATCAATACGCGCGGTATCTATCAAGCGGAAACGTTCTGCATCGGAAGCCGCTTAACTAGCGTGGATCGGGAAGAAAACCGACGGACCACAAATATTCCCGTAACAGTGCTTAGGTATGGCATCCCCTCTTCTCTTCTCTTCTCTCCCTCTCCTTCTCTCGTTCTTTAACCCCCAATGATTTTACAGCCACAATGAACGCTGTAAGCCCAGGTCCAACGATAGGCCAAAATAAAAAACGCCTCCGGGACTTTGATAACCCGAAGATAGTGTCTACTTAGAAACATACTCACGCATGTTTGACAGGGATTTACCAATTCGCAACCGGCACCAAATCATGCCTAGTATATAGAGCGCAAGTACGTATACTTCGCAATGCAAGTTTCTTTTCGTATAATTCGATCTAAGACATTTTCCTTCAGGCAATACCGCAGATCGTGGCCGGTCTTTCCCTTAGACTTGTCTAAAAAATAAAACAACGGCTACGGAATCCTATGATTCGGAGGTGACCCCCAAAATTATTGACCGGTGCTATTGACACGTAACAGGACCAATATTTTGTTCATTTCCATGTTTATCGATTGGAGAATCACTTAAACGAAATTGACGCAGACGCCTCTGCCCCCTTTCCCTCATGAAGATGTTTTAGATGCAGCCTTTTGACGCCTGAACTCTATTTTAACTAAAACCCGCTACTCCGGGTGAGTAAAATTGACACAGGGAGCTCGCTCGGGGAAACGTGGAAAGGCTTGAAATGTTTTAGGCAAGGGTCAAAATGAGGTCCGAATCGTACGTACGGCGACTCCTCAGGGGGAGTGTAGCCCAGGAGTAACTACCTGTGCGTGCACAGCTACAAATCAGGTTAATCCCAATTCAAAACCCCCCGGAGAACTTTGACCTACTTTCGATATCATGATATATGACACGGGATGTTCATTGACCAATTGTAACTCCCGAGAATATGGCATGTAGGCATTTAGATAACTCAAATTTACAACTAATCAATCCCTCGCCGTGGCTCGGCTGAAGACATATAGGTAATCATCCAACGACAGTGTCAGCATATATTCACAATGATCTCCTGGTGGTGTAACAGTAAGCTTAATGATTTCATCACTCTGGCTCTCTGCCCGAAAACGTCTGCTTATGTTGTATTGGGCGTCGTGGCGCCATCGCTGTTGGTTCGGTTCCCCAATTTTCCTTGCGATTTGCACAGTCTGTGCATAAGGCAAAGCCAGGGCCCCGCATGATCTTTCCCCGAAGCACATGGAATCGTGGAATTATTTCAAACCCCTACACCGATGCCAATTGACCACAGATCATCCGGGTACCCTGGGCGTCGTTCAAATAAGCCCTGAGCGGGGCTGCTAGAGGCATATATAGCCTAAAATCTCCTCTATAGAGTCGAACCAACATAATTCCAAACTCAGGTCTCCCTGCGTCCTATATTCTAGGGGGATTCCAGAAGAAACTTGTTGCAGTGGTCTCGAAAACTGATCAACTGAGCTGCATAATGCATTATGCCAGTTGTCCTGGGGTGATTTTTTGAGCAGCGACCAGGTCTAGAGCGTAATATTATGGCTTTTATTACATGTCAATGACCTTTCTTCATCATGGGACATCACTCGGGAGCGATCCATTTCTTAGATGCATGCCAATGTTGGTCAGCATGCATAACCAAAATCTGCAAGAATATATGAATTACAAAGCATTAGAAGTTGAAACTATGCGATCAAGGAACACACCCATATACGGGGAAACCCCGGGTGTAGATCGATAAGTTAACCTTAAGGCTGAGATAATGCTCGCCTGGAATCTATGTAGGGGTAGCCATATCCGATATGTTCATCGATGGGTATCTAGAGAAGGGGCCCCAACGCTATACTCGCTTCAAAAATACCGTATCTTATTGCCGTACGATGAAGCAGACTACCCACCGTCACACACTCACCCCTAGACTCTTTCGTAAGCTACACTCTCTCAATAGGGGGGTTAAAAGAGCGTTTGGTGTAGAGGGATCAACCAAGGATGCAAAGACCCTTAGGGATACGTGTGGGAAGTGAAAGTATCAGCTCACCTAGTAATTGACAGGTTTATTGTAATTCTTTCGATAAACTAGAGGTATGTCGGTGTTGAGTCGCACAAAGGCTATCATTGGTTTGATCCTTGCATACGATCGTAGAAGCACAACACGGGCACGCCCAGACCCCCGGTCATTGGCTGTTTGACAAATTTAATCAAAAACACAATTAGGAAATGATATTGATAAAATAGTAATTATATGTATGTACCTTCAGGCCTACGACTGAAAACACCCTCCAGCACACTCAAGAACAATAAGCCAAAACTTCTTACAAGTTGGTAAATATGAGAAGAAGTAAGACCTACACCTTATCCCCGCCAAGAAATATCTCGCCTGCCTGAAACCTATGGAGCCAGCATTCAAACATTACATAGTCATCTGTTAACCACCGATCTCGCGTAGAAATAAATAACACCGTGGCCAGAGACAGTGGATCCAAGTCTCTACCATATTTCCAGCTTCGCAAACAAACCCAGCAGCGGCCCTTGGATAGGGTACAAAACACGTTTCTCCGTGGGAGTGGGGTCACAGGCAGTCACTCGTATATCACTATCCGGCACAATGTGGTACAAAGGCCACCCGCTGCAAAAAACAAAACCAGCAGCTCATACAATGTGTGTAACTAAATGCAAGTATACATCTAGAAATCTTCCCTCATCGGTACGAAATTCGCATCATTCTATACCGCCCTAATCACAAAGTGAATTTCTTTCAAGTAAGTATGACAAAGACTAAGTATAATAGAATTGTAACACCAGTAAATTTTTGCGCGTAGTAGCCTCAGAACATCAGGCTACCACAACCATATACATGCGCCAAACAAAACTGGCTGTGGAAATCGGATTTTCATCTTACATCTCGCCTCGCCCCCCTGCATAACATAGCAAAGCAAAAATATAAAAGGAAAACCAGTCTAAGCCTTACTCCATTAAATTTACTACGAGCTAGGCTACCTTAACCCCAATATAAATCTAGTCGAGCCCCCCTCAGACTCCCCCCCCATAAACAACCATAACCCAACAACATAAAAAACGATATGACTCTACTTTCTCCAACCCAGTTCATGTTTTCTTCTCCACCGATAATCGCCCAGTCCCGCCGTTACCGAAAGCAAAAACCTTCCATGCGACTCATCCCAAACATGCTCGCCAAACCCGCCGCAACAGTACCAAAACGTCTCTTCAAAAAACTTCGCTCATACGTCATCCCAAAATCAGCTTATGACATGCCATCTCCAACAACCCCGGGGAAATTCTTCCGGAACCGCCGCTATGTTGAGAAGCGCTTGTACGGAGACTCTTGCGACTACTACACTGATTCTGATGATGAGGATGGAGACGAGGACGGATACATCATTGTGCCGGATAAACGTCAGTCAAGGCGATGCGTCAGTGGCGAAAAAAGGGCTGGAGTTGGGGCGTGGGAGATCGACTCGAGGAGTATGATGGTTTAGGAGGAAAAGCTTATTTTCTTTTTCTTTTTTTCTCTCTTGGGCTTTTCTTTTTCTTTTCACCATCTTTTTTTCCCTGGAGTTTCTTTTTGGCTTTACGGGTACGGGTTCCTGGGTTGGGCTGGGTTTTGTGATTTCTTTCTTTTTTTCTGCAGGTGTATTAGTACTAGACGGGATCACGGAATGCGTTACGGCTTGGGCAAAGGTTGGTTTAGCGAGAGAAAAGCCATACTGTACATGCAGTATGCTAGTTACGAATATTCATTAATCTTTAAGAAGGTATCTTTTATCAAACACAACAATAAATCTAAGGTCACGCCGCCAAGAAACCTCCAAAGTACGACTCTAGCCAAGCCTTTGCATCCTCTCCTCCAGCCACACCCCATTTCCCGATAGCGCCAACATAGCCATCAGGCCTAACACATACTATCTCCAGCTCACCATCCTTCAGCCCCTGGCCCTCGTTCCACTTGAAAATTGGCGAAACGCTCTTGTCAAGATCATCGTTATAGAATGACCATTTGTGGCTCTGCAATAGCTCTGGTAGGTCAGTAAGCTCCAACTCAGCCTGTGGTGTTTGCGTAATGAGCCCAAATGTAAAAATCTGTGTGTTCGCTGGAAGGTACCGCTGCGGCTGTACGAACTCGTCGCTCTCAACCACGGGCGCATGGGGTGATGATGGTGACGCGGACGCTGCGGATGCGCGAGAGATGATCGAAGATGGGGAGGCGATGCCAAGGCAGATGTCGTGTAGAAGGGGCTTAGTGGAACTGTAGTTGGCTGTTAAGAAATAGACCCGAAATTGCCCGAGAAGTGGAATATCAAGTTGGATGTCCACCGGATTTGCATCGATATACCGAGTCGCCCTAGCAGGGAGCAGTAGCTCCCCCGGCTTTAAGGAGCAGCCAGTGAAATCAACCTTTCTGTTTAGCGCGTTATTATCGTAGTTTGCACCAACACCAGAGATAAAACGGATGTTCTGCTTGAAGTTCTCTGCAAGCGCCTTTTGATCGTTTTTGGTGAAGGCATTGGCGTGCTCCTGGTCGAAGGTGATCAAATCTTGCGCGATCTTACGACGTTCGAGAGTATATGTATCAAGGAGGCTTTTTTGAGAGAGGCCTTTTAGAACGAGAGCGAGCTTCCAGCCAAGGTTGAAGGTATCGTGCATGGAGACATTCATACCTATATTCCAGGGTTAGGGTTTATAGTAATATTCGAGAAACAGAGACTTTACCCTGGGCAGCCTTTGGGGAGTGGGTATGGCCAGCATCGCCGGCGATAAAGACTCTATCTTTGTCGGAAAAGTGACTAGATATTCGTTGACCAACTGTCGCTTTGTTAGCTCCAGGTTTACCTAAGATTTAGGGGCAACAGACTTTGATAGACCCCGAACCATTCAATGCTCTTCCATTCTACACTGAACGGAGCCATGATTTCCTTCGCTCGTTTCATCACAAACTCTTGGTTTGCGATGGCCTTCGATATTGTGTTGCCTTCGGAACCACTACTTAGCTCGATGTAGAGCCGAGTCATGTTCCTTTCCCGGGGAATACACAAAATCGTTCCTTTATCATGAGTAGCGATAGCACTGAAACTAATGTTAGTATAACCCCTCTCAAGAACTCAAATATAATACGAGAACAACCATTTACTCCAGAGATCTGGGAAATCAGTGTCGATAACACCATCCAATACCCCCCAGAACACATCCACACTCTCTCCTTCCATCTCTGCTCCGGGCATGCTCCTTCTCACATTACTATGCGCGCCATCGCATCCAACCATATATTTCGCCCTAGTAGTCCTCTCTTTACCATCTGATGCAATGTATTTCGCAATCACAGGATAGGTTTCACCAGGGGTCTCGTCAACCGTGTAAGAGTCGAACTTACACGATCTATTCACGTTGAGCCCATGCGCGGTCATATCGTCTAAGAACAAGTCTTCAACCATTCCCTGATGTACTAGAAGAATATAGGGCTCTAAAACATCGACAATAGGTGGGAAATGGCATTCTCGTGACTTTCTATGGAGTGGCTTGTCCGGGTAAGAGTTCCAAAATGAAATGTCGTAGATCTTGACACCCTTCTTTAAAACTGGGTCTATGATTCGCATTTGCTTGAAAGTTTCGAGGGTCTTGGGCTGGAGACCATCGGCACGACCGGTGGTAGTCTTAGTAGGGCGTTCATCAATGATTTTCACGGCAATGCCATAACGGGCGAGATTCGTTCTAAAGATGCATTGGGCGTTAGTATTGAGCCCTTGGAGTAGCTGAGGGGGGGGGGGACGAACGCCAACATTAGCCCAGCTGGACCGGCCCCAACAACAAGTACATCAGTAACCTCGGGAGTTGCATCTGATCCTTGGACCGCGGGTAGCTCGGAAACTATTTGTATAGAAGCAATGGACATTTTACTTATTCCTGTGCCTGAATAATGGGAAGGTTTGTTGATAACCACAATCTTGGATTATTTGTTTAGGCAGTATGTGTTATTCGGTATATACAAGTCTCGATGGTGGGGAGAAATTGCTGCTGTTGAATGGCATCCACAAAAAGATGGAGGCTCCCAGTAGAGTGGGAAGATCAATTGTGGCTTGCTTAGTTGTCCGGTCACCGCCCTGAACTGGACTTTACCTTCCCCTTCTATACCCTGCAGAAGTCTCTCCGGCCCGGATTGCTTCTTTCTTTGGATTGATTGGGGTTCGGGATGGATGGCGTTGTGTTGCTGTCCCCTGCATGGTGGTGAAGGTGGGGAGTTTGTGGGGCTATTCCTATTCAGGGCTGGTGGCAGGCTTTATCGATATGTGAGTGGCCCCGCGTAGCAAGACCCCCACCCCGTGCCAACCACTGTCAACCACCTCTTCTCCACAACTATCCCATTACCGTATCAGATAGTGTCCCGAAATCCTAATGTCCTCAGTCGCAAATTTCATAACCGAATGGCAGGGCTAAGGGCTATCGCTGTCCACGGTGGTGTTCAAAGACTTTGGGGGTTGGATGAGTCACAATCTTCTTATATCCTGAGCACAATCAGCTCTAACAAACTCATAGGAATATTCAGAAACGATCTATACACAGTTTTCCTCATAAATCTATACTACCCGCAATGACCGATCAATTGCCTCACTGGAGTGCTCTAGTCGCCTTAAAGCTCACTAGTCGGGAAGAAGAGCTTCAGCCATGGGTTATTCCTGCTGAGCGGCTCCCACCAGTCGAACAAAAGAATGTCTTGAATTTCTTCGATGAGATTGGAAATGAGGACTTGTTGACGGAGCAAGAGAAAGAGATGACTGAAGAGGCAGATGCTGAGGTTGTGCTGAGGAGGCTCAAGGATGGAGAATGGAGATGCTTTGATTTAATGAAAGCTTATGTTAAACGGTAGGTTTAAATTTCATAAAATTAGACCTCTCACGTCACTTTCCACGAATATACGAAATTTTAGTCCTTTTGATCTTACTAAAACTGATTTGTCACTCTCCCTTGAAAGAGCTTGTATTGTTCACCAACTTGTAGGTCTTTTATATTGCTTTTTAATTAACTATTCAAAGAAGAAAAACTAACTATTACCCTAGACAAACTTCCTCACAGAGCCAATCTTCACTCGAGCTCTCCTCCAAGCAAAGAAGCTTGATTCTCTCCCTATAGATCAGCGAGGTCCTCTCCACGGGCTTCCAGTAACCCTCAAGGATCAATTCAACGTCCCCGGATTCGACAGCACTATTGGCTATGTATCAAACATTGGAAACGCTCCACAATTGGTCCCTTCGGCAGTGGTTCAAATCCTTGAAAATCTCGGCGCAATCGTATTCGCGAAAACGAACCTACCGCAGAGTATAATGTGGTGTGAAACGGATAACAATATATTCGGTCGTACTAATAACCCTAGAGATAGAACATTTACACCAGGAGGATCGACAGGGGGAGAGGTAGTGAACTTGGTAATGAAGGGGGGACTTGTGGGGTGGGGGACAGATATTGGGGGTAGTATTAGGATCCCAAGTGCGCTTACTGGAACATATGGATTAAAACCTAGTGTGTGTTCTACAATCTCTAATTCCCACAAACACTTGGTTAATTAGATCAAAAATAAATAGAGTACAAGACTACCATACCAGGATACCCTCGTGAGCACAGAGGGACAGGAACATGTGCCTTCGGTCATTGGTCCCATTGCAAGGTGCATTTCCTCGCTAACGACGGTCATGAGGGCTATCCTTTCTGCGGAACCGTGGACACTCGATCCGAAGGTCACACCAGTACCATGGCGGGAAGATATGTATCAGGATACCTTAAAAAGGAAGCTGGTTATTGGTGTCATTAGGGATGATGGCGTAATTAGAGTTCACCCACCAATTAAGAGAGTCCTTGATGAAGCTATCAAGAAATTAGAAGTGGCTGGCCACGAAATTGTTGAATGGACACCTGATGGCCATGCAGAAGCCATTGCAGTCATGGTACTTTTCTTTTTCTCTTCTTTACCAATAATTCTTACACCTAGAACAGGATGAATTCTACTCCTCCGACGGTGGTGAAGATATAAACCGCGCCATCACGTCCAGCGGCGAACCGTTCATTCCCCATGTTGCCCGCCTCGTCAAACGAGGTCCTGCAATTTCGGTATACGAATATTGGCAGCTCAACAAACGCAAATGGGCATCCCAGAAAGCATACCTGGACAAATGGAACGCCTCTGTATCATTAACAAAAAGTGGCAAAATAGTCGATCTACTTCTAACACCTACCATGCCACATGTTGCAGTACCACACCAGGGATGCAGATGGGTTGGATACACGAAGATTTGGAACCTCCTTGACTATTCGGCAGGTGTGTTACCTAACGTAGGGTTTGTTGATAAGGAAATCGACAAGAGGGAGAGCTATGACCCAAGAGGTGATATTGATAAATGGAACTGGGAGTTGTGTACGCCTTCAAATATCTGATTGTTTTTTGATGCGGAAGCTGATGTAGGCGGACAGATGACCCTGAAATGATGCACGGGCATCCAGTTGGATTGCAGATTGTTGGGAGGAGGTTGCAGGAAGAGAAGGTACTTGCGGGAATGCAAGTGGTGGAAGCCGTTTTGAGGGGTTGAGGGGTTGAGATGTGTGTGATTTGATTCGCTGTTAGATTCCTTCGCGTAGGATATATAGATATACTACCTCCTCCATGTGACTATTGTTATGCCGAGTGTAAAAAGATTTCTGCTTCTATTATTTCTTTAGTCTAGGCCGGTGCTGTAGTCACCTGATCCCTTGCCCCAAAGACTATGTCCTTGCGATCGCACCCACTCTGCTGGGACGGTTAAGTTTGGTACCACCTAAACATACTCATCATAAAAAATCACTCGGCATCAATTGTGGCTTCCAACAATACGCTGATATGCCAGGTTTTACTATCCCGTATGAAGCCCGGGCACCCAAGACTGTATTATAGTTCCGAAAGTGCCACACAGCCCGAATCTAGGGTACAGTCCCCTGAAAGTGACGCCTCCGATACTGATTCAGGGCCTGCAAGGGTTCGGGTTGTGGAATTCCGCCGCCGCCGTCGTCGTAACCGCACATCGCTTACAAGTCGTATCATGCGGGAGCTCGCCAACCGGCTTAGTAAAAATCAGAAACCAACTGGGTAGAGCTGACACCGGCACCGAAACCGCACCGGTCCGTCTTCTAGGCTTAGCTAACTCGGAGCTTACGGTTCTACTCCGCGGTGGGCCAAAGCTTTGTTTTACCACCGACTGTTACTTCTACTGAGGTTCATTTTGTGGTGGCGGAGTAAAGGGTAATATAAGTGGCTTTTTTTTTTTCTTTCCTCATTAATTGTAATATTGGTGGCGATTTGACTGGGAAAAGAGAACCTATTTTGAACGGTGTATTTTATGGATTGTGGCCATGTGAACAGAAGCTGAGGTGTGCATTTATTACCCAAAGCAGAGAAACCAAGATACAGTCGCACCTCGATATGCCGGATGCCAAGAATTCAGAAGATTTCATACGGGATAGCAAGAGATCCGGGATAGCAAATTTATTTTGTAGTAGAGAAAATGTTTTAGCCAGGGCATTTTGTACGGGACAGCAAGGGATCCGGCATATTGGGATCCGGCATAGCGAGGTAGGACTGTAATTTTCACAAAAGGATCCCTCATTTTACAAATACCCCCACCATTAAATCACCACTTCGTTACACCACCATCGATACACAGATCCTGCCCAGTCATATACTTGCTCGCATCACTAGCTAAAAACACGCACGCGCCGCGAATATCCTCTGGCTCAGCGACACGGCCGTTCATGATCTCGTCCTTCCAGCTCTCGAGGAGGTGTGGGAAAGGTGCAGTCATCTCTGTCCTGACATACCCCGGAGAGATCGAATTGACCCGAATCCCCTATTGTGCAAACTTTAGCCCGATCTGGTAGTAAGAGTAGAGGAGGAGACCAACATATTTGACCATCTCCGCGGCTATTGGGGGCACCATAGCTCTCACGGCCCCCTTCGTCCCACAATATGCACTTGAGTTCTGCGATCGAATCGCCATATAACTCGCAATACTTGCGACTAGGATAATGGATCCAACCTTCGTCTCATTCTTAATCATCTGCTTTGCAGCAAACTGGGCAGTATGATACACCCCGAGGACATTAACACCTAGTAACTTCTGGTGCTCATCGAAGCTAGTGTTTAGGAACTCTACATTCTTGTTGATTCCGGCGGTCGGGACACAGATATCAAGTCTGCCATTGAACTCCTTGACGAAGGATTCGAAACCTGCCTTGAGCGACTCCTCTGATGAGACATCTACAAGATAGTGTGCGGTTCGGACATTGTAGGTTGTTGCGATCTCGAGGAAGCCCGGCTGAGGAGCAATAATATCGAAGATCGCAACGTCAGCACCGGCCTCAGCGAGGCCTTCGGCAAAGGCCAGGCCGCAGCCACGAGCCCCTCCTGTAATGAGGGCGACACGGCCGGAGAGAGAGAACTGGGTGGTTTGTTAGCTGTGCCAATGGATGAAGTGGGGTGAGGGATTGAGGGGATGCACTGACTCTCTTGGAACTCATAACGGATGCGTGGAGAGAGGATTAACCTGAAAGAGTCAATTGGTAAATGGGCTGAATACGAGTCCCGGGGATGTGCTGATATTGGTGAAGTCGTGCTGTGTGAATTGCTGTTGTTTTAGAAGAAGGAAGAAGCCGTTCTCGCTCTCTCTCTCCTGATGTTCTCCATCTTTCATAGCTGGAGATCCACCTGCAGCTTCATGCACTCCCCTGCAAGCTACTCAAAGAGACTCCTTAACTGATTCTGTTATGTATGGTGGTTGCTTTTAATTGCCCGTTGTCCAACCCCGAGATACCACGACCCCTCCTTCTGCTTCCTACTAGGTACATACGGCTTTACTTGGCAGCCAATTCAACAGCGGGGTCTTATCGATAGCTACTCAACTTATCACAACCACCACCAATAGATGAGTGGACGTGATACCCCTCTCGTACTCTAGATAGATAAATATATAATAGATCAATTGCACTCGATATCTCTTTAACCAATCTTCCTATCTTCAATCTCACAATTCAATCATACCATCTCTAGAAATAATTTAAAATGGGAAAAAAGCGTAAATCTCCACTATCATCTAATCTTCATCCATAAATTACTTATTAACCCTTCAACAGGAGTTCTCTGTACCTACGGCATTGACATTGACGCCGTCGCCGGATGGCTCGGTTCCTATGGTGGTCAAGATTCCACCAGCGACATCTCCCGTGGACTATGGGCCGGAACCATCGGTGTTAGACGTCTCCTGAAGCTATTCGAGAAATACAACATGAAGACCACATGGTTCATCCCTGGCCACTCCCTCGAGACCTTTCCAGAGGAATGTGCCATGGTCCGAGATGCTGGGCACGAGATGTTTGCTTCCCCCCTCCTACTCTCCCGCTAATAAGACTACAATATGCTAACGGGGGGTACAAATAGCGGACTCCATGGGTACTCGCATGAAAACCCCGTCGACATGAGCTGGGAGCAGCAACGTGATGTCCTTGATAAATCCTACCGCCTCATCACTGAATTCTGCGGGAAGCCGCCCCGTGGTAATGTTGTCCCATGGTGGGAGTGCTCCGAGGAGGGTACAGAGCTCATGCTCAAATATGGGATTGAGTATGATCACTCCATGTCGCATCATGACTGCCAAGCGTACTACCTCCGTAAGGGGGATTCATGGACTAAGATTGACTACACGAAGAAGGCAGAGGAGTGGATGAAGCCGCTGGTCAAGGGGGTGGAAACGGGACTGGTGGAGATCCCGGGGAGTTGGTATATTGATGATTTACCACCCATGATGTTTATCAAGAATAATGCAGATAGTCATGGGTGGGTTAATCCAAGAGACGTTGAGGATATTTGGAGGGATCATTTCGATTACTTTTATAGGGAGTATGATGAGTTTATCTTTCCTATTACTATCCATCCGGATGTGTCCGGGAGGCCGCATGTTTTGCTCATGCATGAGAGGTATGAATTTTTCTCTCTCCCTTTCTTGTTATGGGCTTTAGATTATGGGAATACTAACGGATAGGAAGGTTGATTGAGCATATTAATAAGCACGAGGGCGTTGAATGGGTCACTATGGAGCAGATTTGTGATGACTTCAAGAGCAAGAACCCGTACCCCAAAGATGCCCTTCTACCGAGTCCGGCGGGTGAGATGTTGTCAATGAAGAAAGAGGATCTTAAGCCTCCGAAAAAGGAAGGTCTTGATGACCTTGAAGTGAGGCCTTGATTGTAGTGGAAGTGGAGTTTTAATTTGTGCATGTAAATAGGATCTGTCTTGCTATCAATTTAATTTTTTCATAAAGTTATTCATACTACGGATTTTTTTCTTGATAGTAATGTCACGAAATTCCACTATTAAGTACCTAGAAAGACTTTATATTCCATCTTAACCTTTCCTTTCTGTTACCCTATTTGGCTCATACTCTGTGATAACTGATACTCCTCAGAGTAATTGACAGAACCCCAAGCACGCCCATGCCATAATAGTATTTTATTGATATCTCACCCTTCTGTTTTGCATACATATGCCAGCCAAAAAAACACCTCTCCTACAAGAATACTTGTACTTACTACTTGCTTTTTCTCACTTAGCTCCAAAATAAAAAGAAAGGACACGGTGATAAACGCCAGTTGTCGTGATCCCGCTGGCCGTCAAGCCATGATTTATCTCGACCCACAACTAAGAAAGTTCACCAATCGTAGGACTTGAGGAGAGACGAACAGCTCAACCAATACCTCCCTGAACTACCAGGAAGTTATTGACACCCTCTTTCGAATTAATTGAGGGAATTTTTATAAAAGTTTATTATAATCTGTAGTGGTTTGTAATAGAGGATCCCGGAGATGGCTGTCAGTTAGTCATATATATCGACTCTAATTCTTAGTACTGCCTTGTTCCATACACTCCCAAAATATATTACCTCTACTACTCTTTAAACACCTATAGATCCACGTATTTACTCAACTCGTAGCTACTTCCGATTCCTATAATCCAGCAGAAGCCGCAGCTGCTAGGCTGCCAACTCCCCAGCTCGTTCCCTTTTAGAGCATACCGATACAATATAGGTCCGTTGTGACCGATCAACCTGATTGACCAAATTCCACACATAAATATCTCATTAGTAATGGATAGAAAGTCCGTCTACAGTTACTCTGCTCTGCATGTATTCAATATCCAGACTGGGAACCCTAACCACTAGCGTAGTACACCTAGTGTATAAAGACCCCTCACAAGCGTATATCTCAGAATGGTGTATAGAAACCTAACCCTCTTTGTACATGCGCATTTACGTAACTTGCGATTTCCCCTTCCCCTCTTCTCTCGCCTATCACTCTCCCACGATCTCATGACAGCTCTCTCGACCCCTGGGACAGCTCTGCGAACGGACCGCGACTACCCGTTGATTTCCCCACTTTTTCTCCCCACTCGCAACAATCCACCTCACAGGAAGGACTTTCCAGCTGGCACAGCTATTCCGTTCGTGCATGATGGCCGATGCACCAGATGCCATTCAGCAATGGGCTTCCGAATCGCCATCGATTATCGAGTTGTGGGGTGGGGGCGGTGGGGGTTAGGGTTCCTTGTGGTGACCTCACATTCGACATACAGGTACATACATAAATGCTGGAACCATTTATCTTCAGCTTGATTTCAATATTGATCTATATATACCCTTATCTACTCTATTCCAAATTGAGCCAGGGCCCTTCAGAGAAAGCTACGTGTTGATATACTCGAAGCTTTATTTGCACCTGTGAACATTAGCTATCCCGTGAAAAACTACTCACAATGAGTAAATCCCCTATAGTATTAAAGGTAATATATAAAACAATTCCTTCTAGCTCTTCGTTTAATTAACCTTTTATAACCACTAGGTTATAATCGTTGGCGCTGGTCTCGGTGGTCTCGCAGCAGCAATCTCAGTCTCCCTCGCCGGCCACTCCGTGACAGTCCTCGAGCAAGCTGCCTCCATCGGCGAAATTGGCGCCGGCATTCAAATCCTCCCCAATGCCTCACGTCTCCTCATCGCTTGGGGGATGCGCGAGCAACTCCTCAAGTACGCGACACTTCCAAGATGTATCAATATGATTGGCTGGAAGGGGAACCACCTTTCCTCGATGGATTTTCGTGAGCATGCGAAGAAGTACGGGTTCCCATTTTGGGACTTTCATCGTGCGAACCTACACCAGTGTTTACTTGACCGCGCTGTAGAGCTAGGGTCGGAAGTTCTGTGTAAGGCGAAGGTTGACGATGTTAGGTTTGGGGCGGAGGAAAGTACTGTGATTCTCCAGGATGGGAGGGAGTTTAGTGCGGATTTGGTTATTGGCGCGGATGGGATTGCGTCTAGGATGAGGGAGTGTTTGGTTGGTCATAAGGATCCGCCTACCCCGACGGGGGATCTGGCGTATAGGCTACTACTAAAGACGAAAGATATGATGGAAGATCCCGAACTCAGAGGGTTTGTAACAGACCCGCAAGTGAATTATTGGATAGGTCCTGACTGTCACGCTGGTGAGTAATGGCTTGGGAGTGGTTCTGTAAAGCTGCTAATTGGAAATTAGTCAATTATGTCTTGAAGGGTGGTGAACAGTTCAATATGGTTCTTCTAGTGCCAGATGATATTCCGGAGGGTGGTGCCACTACTGTTGAGGGCAATGTGGAGGAGATGAGAGCTCTATATAAAGACTGGGACCCAAGGTATAATTATATTAGCCAAGTCTGGGTTAGGGTTATCTATAAAACTCAAGGCTGATGGTTAAATAGAATCCCGAAACTACTAAAGCTCTGTGAGCAGGTACATAAATGGAAGCTATGCATTAGAGAGGGGCTAGATGGCTGGTTCCATCCATCTGGCACCTTTGTACTTCTTGGTGACGCTGTCCACGCTACACTACCGTATCTAGCATCTGGCGCGGGAATGTCCCTAGAAGATGCAGCAGTCCTCGGCGAGTGCCTCGGCCGTATCAAGTCCAAGGATGACATCAAATTTGCACTCAAGGTTTATGAGGGCTGTCGTAAGGAACGAACATTTAGAGTTGTCCAGCGAGGAAATGTGTACGTTCTTCTCATCCCACCACCCCTACATATGTTAACGGAAATTAGACAACAATACCTCTACCACCTGCATGATGGCCCTGAGCAGCAAGAGCGTGATCGAAAGCTGCAAATGGTGCCTACTCCTCCTGGGGAGGCACTTGCCTGGAGGGATCCAGAGCTTGCGCCTTGGTTGTTAGGATATGACCATATGAAGAGTGTATGTATTTTATCTTTGTCTTACCATATATTATGACTAACAATTCTAGGTTGATGACTGCTGGGCAAGCACAATGAAGATAGATGGGGTTTCTTTATAGCAATCGTTGTGAAGTACAAGTAGTACGATACTGATGCTTAGAGATAAATAAGTAGATTTCACTTGAACCCAGTGAAGGAGTATTGTGTTTTAAGATTTATGTGGATTTAGAATTTAGTATAGGGTTGTGTGCTTCTGCAATCTCTTGATTAAATGGGTTATGCAATAGCGATGTACCATTTAACTAAAAGTCTTACAAATACATCACACATTCACCATGAATCTAAGTACAAATCCATTAGAATAAAGAAAACAATGCAACTCTCTTTCCCAGTACAAGTAACTTTCAACAGAATACAAACATCCATACACTCCGTAAAATGCAAAGTGATCAACCATTTTTAAAACAGCAAAACTCCCCCAAATGATGTCGCGTATACAAGTCTATACAGTCTCCCAACTGGTCGCAAATATTATACCGTCCCCTGTTCTATATTAGAATACCATTGGCACCTAACTCCCAGAAGTCCTAAGGATTGGTTTTACTTTTCTTCTTTTCTCCAGAGCTGTATAACTTATCGCTATTCTTACGCTTTTCGCTAGGCGAACACTTGATCGGGTCTTCAATAATCGGGCTTAATATAGTCCCCGACCCAAGTTTCAAAAATTCTCGAACAGAACGCCGCGGGCTTTTAGGAACCTCTATAGTCAACTTTGGCTTCGGTTTCCCCACCGGCTTTGAATTTTTAGGAGTTTGCCTATATATATGAGGAGGGGGGGGGGGGGGAGAATGTAAGCATTAGGGACAACAGATTAAAACGGAAGAATCGTACCTGAGTGGCTCACCCCGTGTTTGTTTCTTATCCGCATTATCCACCACAGCAGGTTTATTATTATTATTGTTGTTGTTGTTACCTTCTGTACCCGTGTCACTCTCGAGAGCTAGCATCTTGTATATCTCATGCTGCACCTTTGGATGCCCCATCGAAGACTCAAACCACTCAGCCATGAACCTAAACGTCAACGGTAAGAATGGGTTGATCTGTGCTTCATCGCCTTCAAGGCCCTCTTCCGGAAGCCATGAGTCGACGAGATCGCGTAGCGCGCCTAGTTTCATATAGTTTCGCCGAACAGAACCATCTACCCCCGCAGGGATTGGGTGAACTTTAGGCAAGACATTGAACTCTGGCAGCAGCGGTGAATCCTTCCTACCCGGTGTCTCTGGTCTTAGTGGTTGTGGGCTTTGTATGGGCAGACTCTCAATAGATGAGACAGAGGGTATTGAAATTATGCTTGGTTTTCGGCGTAGTTTCGGGATCTTTCGTTTTGGGTATTCTTCCTTGATTATCCCAGGTAGAATCTCTTCTAGTTGTTCTTTGGCTTCTTCAAATTGCTCAATGACCCTTGGTACCTCCTCCTTCTGTTCTTCTTCTGATGATGATGCTTCTTCAATTTCTACTTTCTTCTTCTTTTTCTGCTTCTTTTTCTTCTCTTCTTCTAATTTCTCCTCTCCCTCGTCATCGTTGTCTATCGGCGACAGGAAAGTAAGGGGAGGCGCAAGTTCATCATGTAAATCCCGATGTGTATAGTAGATATATATCCGCTCTGTCGAGATTGAAACATATATACTCCCCCTACAATCGCCGATACTATTACTTTCTAAAAAAAAAAAAGGAGAGTCAACACAACCACACCCTACCGGACCCCCCCCCCCCCCCGCACGAATAAGAACTCACCTGGAAAATGCTCTTTAGAAGCACCACACACGTAATGAAAATACCACCCCGTCACGGTCCTCAAGCCAGTCAACTGCGAGCCATTCCCCTGCCTAACATAGGTAAAGTGGTCGGCCTCCTCGATGAGGTATATCAACTGCTTCGCCAGATCCGCGCACTCTGCCTTCTGACTCTGATCCAGCTGCCGCACTCTTTGGAGCAGCGGGTCGGCATCGCCTGGCAACGTAAAGGAGGCGTCCAGAATGAAGTTTCCAGAAAAGGGTAAGAACGAAGGAACTTTGGTCCCCGTTGCGCTGAGGCCGTCGTAGTGGCGAGCTGAATTCACGGCGTCTTTCAGACCTTGCGGGTTGTGTATTTGTGTCTGGAGTCGGGGAGGTTGTAGGGTCCATGGTGAGTCCAGAAGTTGGGTAACTGGTCTCTGTGTGTGTGTGTGTGTGTCAGACTAAAATAAAAAAGAGTGTATATGTATATATATACAAAAAAAAAAACATCAAAAAAACTAACCTTTGAGTTCCCATCTTGCGTTAGGTGGTAGTTCCTCCTCGCGATTGGGTTCTGTGGAGGTGGTGATGTAGGGGGTGATGGTATTGAGTCGTATGCTCGGTCGATTCCCATGACTCGTGAATTGGAGGGGGGTCTGATACGCGAATTCGTGATAGGTGTTGTGCGGAGAGCAAAGATCTCTTGAAGGAATGGACATGGAACCTATGCCGAGGGGGGGGGGAGACAAGAAACAAGGAAAGGGAGACTTGACATCCCCCCCGGCCCGATGTGAGGATTGACACCCAGGTCAGCCCTGGGGTTCAGTGCTTTGTAGGGGATAGTCTGTGACATTGCGACGGGACGGAGATTTGATTGACGCAGGACAGGGGTGTCACTCCTGCGTGACTACTAATAGACAAGAGTGACAGCTGCCCCTCTCCTTATCCTATTTAGCTATTCCGGTAGTACCAGTACGTGACGTCCTAGTTGAATATAGCTACCGTCTTACTCTTTCTCCCTAGTTTGGCTCTCTCCCCCCCCCTGGCTATACGGCGCGTATCTGCCTCGTAGCCCCTGATCCCCCCCCTTCTCCAGGCCTAGACTTTATGATTTCCACCAAATTACTCCAAGCTCGGATAAAGCATAGAGCAAGATGCAGTCCCTTTGATCTCCCCTTCCAAGAACCTGGTTCTAGGCTGTTGATCACACAGGTATTCTTCAGGGTTAGGGTAGATACATCTGTCGTCTGATCAGCTTTCCTACCTCCGTGGAGATTCTGGACAATGTCAAGTATGGATACTGCGGCATTCCTCTAGAGTTAATTTCATAAGTCCTTAGTATAACGTGGCTGTAGATTATATGCATGTATCCAAATAGGTGTATTGTGAGACAAAAGACAACAGGTTTCACCCGCGCCCCCCCCCGAAGGTTTAAGCCCCATCCGCGCAAACATCAGCACTACTAGAACATCTACTCTAGATGAGAGATTACCTGCAATTGTCCATTAGCGAGATACCACCTCCTACAGAATATCAATGCAGACTCCGGGTTCAACTTAACATAAGTCCTATTAGTAATTGATGATCAGTGATCAACACAACACGAGATGATCTCGCGACGGGATGTTGGGGCGTGAGTGATGTCTCTCAATTCCCGCCCCAGCGTGACACAGTTCTCCTTAATTCCATAGATTTCCATGAGGCTTTGCGGGGGGTGAAGTGATAGAAACATATATAGGTCGTAGATCAGTCCCCGAGCCCCCCGCCCCCCACCATTACTTACTCCTAATCACCTCACTGTGGAGAAACGAACGGGTTATGACCGAGCGTATTGCGCATTTCACACTTCTACAATAGCTATGGGCGCCCTTTCTTTTTTTTTGAGTATAGTGTACTAGACAGAGTCAGAGAATATATTAACCTTACTCTCTCTCTATCTCTATCTCGCTAAATTGTCAGGACTGTGTGAAGCACATACCTCGTCTCCTCCGTCTCGGGTCGCTTCCGCTAATAAGACATTCTTGGTAGTCTTTTTTTTTAAAAACCTAGCATTGTCTGAGGATTACAGCAGGTTAGACCTATCGCGAAAAAAAAAAAAACGAGACCGCACTATCGCGGTTGACTGATTTTCTGCTATTGTAATGATAGACCCCTTCGAAAACATCTGCGGGTATAGAACATGTCTACCAAGGACCGCTTACAATAATCGAGAAATTTTTTAATCGGAGGTTTATCAAAAAACGATTCCATATGAGCACGATGGCGTTTCTCTTATCACGCGTATTGGAGATCTAGGTCAAAAGACTACCAAGAAATATCAATAACGTTAGGAAACACCACATGGTTGTTTACTTCAAGACCTCCGACGGCTCATCGTTTTCGGGGTTTGGGCTAGTGGGTGGGAGTGCTTACCATGATTATTGGAGGTTTCGGTACTACAGCCTATGCTTTTGAGACTACTATTTATATTTCACGCCACGCTTCGGTATGTGGACGATAATTCAACCCAGAGAGGCTAGTTATTTCAGGAGACGACTTTGAAACACGTTTTTCGCGTGTTGCTCAAACTACAGAAAATACATATCTCAAACGCGACTATTACGGAGGTCGCGGGGCTGTATTCTTCCAGAGGGAGCTTTTACCGGGGGGTAGGAGAAGACACCCATATGGGGTGTTTTTATCGCTGGAACATCTGTCAGTCCAGGCATTTACGTTTCTCAGGAATAAGATTTGGAGAAGGTGGAAAGGGATTCAGACTTCAGAGGTTTCTGCAGGATTCTAGGTGGTGTGGTTATAGTAAGCGTTTAACTACGGCACGGCGCTTACACTTGCCTAGAGGGGGACACTGCAATAAAGGATACTAACAAGACTATTGTTGAGGTATACTTGACCTCATGCTTTTTCTTAGGTATAACATCTGATCACTAGAAATCGGCAACTTTGATCTTGGAAGGCTTGAGATAGCTTTTAGTCTAGAGATGCGTGCCTCAAGGAGGATAATATTGCACAGATGGTAATCTCGGGTTTGGATATCAATCCCCGGAGCACAACAAAGGTTTATAAATACCGAGACTTAAAAGAAGACAATCAGAGCATCCATCATATGTTCTCACTCGCCGCCGATCACATTTACGATATTCTTCAGCCATCAATTGATTCCACATCGATATTTATAGTACCGTACACAACTGTTATACAAAGCGACATTTTTAACCTCACCCACGCCCCTCAACCATACTCCCATACCTACTCCAGCGGAAGAGGAGGATCCGAAGCCAAAGTCACATCAATACACGTCGGCGCTATAAACATCAGCACGAAGAATTAACCTCTATCAAAAAAAAAAAAAAAAAAAAAAAAAGAGAAGGAATAATAATCATACCCGATACTCCAACAGGCTTATACCTCAACTCATACCTTCCCCCAGACGCAGGCTTAACACACGTCACGGCCCCATCCTGCAGATCAAACTCCACCTGCAATTCATCCGTCACCGGATGACACCCAAAGCGCGCATTCAACGAAGCCAACTGCTGTGTGCGTTCAGTGAAGAATATGTTTCGGGTGCCGTCTGTGTCGACTTGGCCGGACACGACGGCGTGGATTATTGTGCCGTTGACCCAGGTTCCGCCTTGGAGTTGGAAAGTGCTGACTGCGGTGCCGGCGGGCGAGAGGTAGAGGTGTTGGTCTCCTCCGCCGGATCCGGTGAATGTGATGTGACGCAGGTCGATGTCTGGGTAGGTTGCGTTTTGGACTTGGACTGAGAAGAATATGTCGATGCTGGGAAAAAAAAAGAGAACGAAGTGGGTGTGTTAGTTATGAGGGTTAGTTATGGGGGTTAGTCTGTTAAGGGGAGTTATTGTACCTGTTCCATATGATGTCTGGTGGGACGCAGGATGAGACGGTGGCTGCTAGGAAGAGGACTGATAGAAGGAATTTCATATCGAAATACTTGGTGCTTTTCCTTTAAAAAAAAAAAAAGTAGAAAAAAAAAAAACCTTAACTAGTAGGGAGGGTTCTGAAAAGGTGGATATAAGACTTTCTTGAATCCTGATGAGTGGATAGGATAAGTTTGACTTGAGCAGCGAATATTCATCCCAATTTATAGTTCTCTCGGTTATTCTCTTTTTTTCTTCTCGATCTCCCCCTTCTTCATAACATAGTTCAATTATACAATATTTTCACTATCGATATCGCTTACAGTTTCATGCCAAAAGGCGCAGTTCAGGCGATATCATGGGGGGAAGGGGGTACCCACTCTCTATAGAACTTCCCCCTGCTGAAGTATCGATAACACATGACGTTTTTAGTTGTTGTTATTCATGCGGATGTATATGGTACATCTCCTCAGCCCTAGTAGCGAGGCGATACAAGCGCCTCTAGGTAGATAAAAGCACATATAAGCCTCCAAGATATTATTTTATGCATAAGCGTTTCATGCTCAGTTTTTTTTTTTTTCCCTGTGGCGCTTGGAAGAATTTTTTTTTTTAATAGCTCTCTCTCTCAGCCTCTCCACAAAAAAGAAAAAAAATCTTCTAGGGTTTTTTTTTGGGGGAACCTTTACTATGCCAGCGCCCGAGGTGCAGCACTTCCGGATGCCATCGAGTGTAAAGTGTGCCAGCGAAAATGTGGAACCTTTGGCTGAAACTATATGGTTTCTCTGAGCAACCACGCTTTGATAGTAATTCTAACCTTACTTTGATAAAACAAAACAAAAACTAGAAGGTATAATTATATGTAAATACTGTTCTTGCTACAAGGTACTTACTTGCTCATTACAACTGCGAAAATGACGAGTTCTACAACCACACCCCCCAAAGTTACTGCCGAGCCTCCCGCCGAGCCTCCCGCCGAGTCTACTTCCGAGTCTACAAGTGTGTCTATAGCTCCAGGCATGTTTTTTGTTTCTTGGATTGAGTTAAAAAAAAAAGTTGAAGACTTGGCTATTGCCGAGCATTTTTCCTTCAGAGTTCCTAAAAAGGACCGTACCAGAGTTGACTACCGTTGCCGAGATATGATGTGTGCTTGGCGTATTTATGCATCTTCTACAGTTACTGGAGAGATTAAGGTGAAAATTGTTGAGAGTAAGCATACATGTGCTGGCTCTAAACAAACACCCCGTGAAGTTTCGAATACTCAGTCTTGGCTCCGACGCACTGTTCCAAAACATCTCTTTGTTACACGAGACACTGAGGTACGCGAGATTATTGAATGCATGCAAATGCATTATAATGTGCGTGTAAATCGAGAGGCAGCTCGCATAACGCGTGCTGCATTAATGTCGCGGGCAGCTCCGAGGATACCAACGCCACCGTCGCACGAAACAAGATTAAAACCGGACCACACCCCAGCAAGAGAGTCACCTTCGACCTCGCCCCCACTAGGCGATCGAGTCGATTGAATGCGCGCATTGTGAGCAATTTAACGGAAAGGGAATAATGGGCGCGGGAAGGCTCGTCTCCGCGCACGCGAGGGGGATGGGGGGTGGTGTCTGTGGCAATAAGGGTCTCCGGGCCGACGGCCCTCGTAGTAGTTTCGGAATTTACGTAACGTTATCGTATGTCCCCAGGAGCTCTGTGTACACTTTGTTTGCTGTTTGTATGGGAAAGATACCATTCTGTTGGATATGACATATCCAACAGAAACAGATGAAATTTAGTTGGAGTGAAAAAGTTTTCTTTGGCGTTAAGGTTATTTTGGAAGCAGAGAAGAAGGGAAGAAATAGGGAAACATATAAGGAGGGGCCTTTGCAGGATTTTTAGGCAGACGCAACGTCTTGTTTATATTGTCTAGTAAAGAAATATTACAGAGTTTTTCACTTGTAATATCTTTTGCCATAACACCGTTCATTGTCGCCGTCTTAGTCGCTGTCACCGTCCCGTTGCCTAGGCTTTACCATACCATCAAACCGCCCCGCCACACTACGTTGCGTCCCTTAAAGCCTACAACACTGTACCAATGTCTGCCAGTAGTGGCCCCCGGGGACCCTCCGGCATTTCGCCTCCCAGCTACCCTTGATGATTTTACCACCGCCTATAACACCGACGCCGCAGGTTCCACGCCAATCTTCTGCAGTATGCAGCCAAACTCAGGAAAACAACATCCGACTCCGCAACGAAAGAAACGGACACCTTCAAGCGGCTACGGAGGCACAAGCCAGCCTCAACAATGCCGAGGAAGCCATCGTCACCGCTGAAGAAACCGCCCAACGTCTTACCACCGCCAACACCGTTCTTCTTCGCCGAGTAACCAGCTTGGAAACGATCTTCGTGCAGCCGAACCGCCGCGGAAGGAGGAGAATTCCAACTCCACCTCCCTCGATATCAATGACCCCGTCGCCCCAAGAAGATCTGACAAAATCCCTGACCCTCCAATGTTCAATGGTAACCGCGGCCCTGGAAACCCTTTGTCGCCCAACTTCGCAATAAACTCCGTAACAACGCCGATCGTTTTTCCAATGAAGCCGCCAAAGTCGGATATGCTTTTAACCGTCTGGAGGGAGTCGCCTTGAACCAGGTACTCAGCATGCAACTGCGCTGGAATTGACTTTGCCAACGTTGAAGCTCATCACCGTCTTGAACTCTGCCTTCGCCGACCCTGATCCTCATGGAACTGCAAGGAGGGAACTCCACAACCTCAAACAGAAAAACAAGGACTTCTCCTCCTATCTCGCTGACTTCCGTCGCATCGCGGCAGACACTTGGGTACGATGACTCGCCAAGAGACGCCCTTCGGGAGGGTCTCTCTGAGGAAATGAAGGACCAACTTGTCGGTCGCCGCGTCCCTGTTGATGCCCATGGTGCAGCCACGTTCGATCTCTACGTCGCCGACCTTCTTGTTGTGGATAATGACCTCCGTGTTCGTGAGGAAGAGAAGAGGCTCAAGGTCCTTCGGAAACTTCCAACATCAACCTGCCCCCGCTTCTGCTCCTGCCCCGTTGCCAGTTCTGGCTACCATCCGTCATTCGCCCCTGGAGGTTTGGCTCCCATGAATCTCAGTGCTTTCGTCCCCGTCCTGCTGGTCAACCGTGGTCCTCTTTCCCCCGAGGAAAAACAGGCGTTTGCTCGGGGCTTTGTATGTATTGCGGCCAGAGTGGCCATGTTTTGCCAATTGTCCTTTATCTCGTTCCGGCCCACGTGCCACCCCTTCGTCCTTTAGTATGCGCGGCGCCGCAATTACTCCATCTCCTTTTAGTCTTCTTTCTGGTGCTGCTGCTTCTGTTTCTGGGTCTTCTGTTGCGGGCGGTGTCCCCATCTCCAATATTTCCTTTTATGGCTCTCCTGTTCCTTCTTCGTCTTCTGTGGCCGGTGCGCCACTAGGTCTTCCTTTGCTTCTTCTTCTCGTTCGGGCGGCGACCGCGTTATCAATCTTCTTCTTCCGATCAGCAGGGTTTTCAGTAGTCCCTGGGCCTTTAACTGGCCCTGCCAGGCGACCTTTTAACGATTTTTCTTTGACTGCATTTTCTATTTCTGGCTTTCGGTATCAAACATTGTTGTGGAGGAAGATTCTTTGGATGGTGAGCATTTGGTAGTAGCATGTACCTTATCCACCAATACAAAGACAGTAAAAACCCACGCTCTGATTGATACTGGTGCCTCCGGATATGCTTTCATTGATGAATCGTTCGCGCGCCAGCATTCTTTTCCCCTGTTACCGTTAAAAACTCCCCGGGCTCTAGAAGTCATAGACGGCCGAAGCGTAGCCTCCGGGGACATTACCCATCTTTCCCATCTTGGTCTCTCTATAGGGGGACACCAGGAGCATGCGCCGTTTTTTGTCACTTCCCTTGGACACTATCCTCTTGTTTTAGGCATTCGGATGAAGCACCATGATGTGGCCATCAGTTTTGCCTCCAATCATGTCTCCTTCGGTTCCGATTACTGCATGAAACACTGCACCTCCTCCACCATTCCCGTCGTCTCCACCTGGTATCTCCCCGGATCCCGATCTCAAGAAAATTTCAATTGCAATGATTGGGGCTGTCCCCTTCTCCTTTTGGGCTAGAAAGAAGTCTTCTCGCATTTTGTCAATCTCATTTATGAGATTAACAAAGCTATTGACCATAAGACTACCAAAGAGGATTGGAAGGCTAAAGTTCCGGTTGAGTACCATGATTTTTGGATATGTTCGACGAACAGATCGCAAAAACATGCCCCCACGCCGTATTTATGATCATAAGATTCCCGAGGGATGGAAAGGAACCCCCCTTTGGCCCCCTATATGGAATGTCTCGCGAGGAACTCGTCGCACTCAAAGAATACCTAGAGGACAATTTGTCCAAAGGATACATTAGAGACAGCTCCTCTCCTGCCGGTGCCCCTGTATTGTTCGCCAAGAAAGACGACGGAAGTCTCCGTCTCTGTGTTGACTACCGAGGAATTAACGAAATAACTATTAAAAATCGATATCCCCTTCCTCTCATTCGAGAAACCTTGGATCGCTTAGCTAAAGCAAAGTGGTACACCAAGTTGGACCTCAGGATGGGATACAATCAAGTACGCATGGCAGAAAACGAGGAATGGAAAACCGCCTTCAGGACCCGGTATGGCCACTTTGAATACACCGTAATGCCCTTCGGACTCACCAACGCCCGCAACCTTTCAGCACTTTATCAATGATTCCTTACGCAAGTACCTCGACGTCTTTTGCACTGCCTACCTGACGACATTATGATCTACAGTAACACTCTGGAAGAACACAAGGTCCACGTTCGTAAGATACTGGAAGCTACTGAAGGAAAATGGGATCTTTCTCAAACCTGAGAAATGTGAATTTCACGTTCAATCCACAAAGTACTTGGGTCTAATTATCTCCCTAACGGCATCGCGATGGACCCTAAGAAAGTGTCTGCCATCGGGAATGGTCTGCCCAAGGAATGTGAAGGAAGTACTGAGGGTTTATTGGGTTTGCGAATTTTTACCGGCGTTTTATTTTGGGTTTTTCTAATCTTGCCTCTCCTATTACTGCTCTTACGAAAAGGATACACCGTTCATATGGTCTCCGAGTGTGAAGAAGCCTTCGAGAAAATGAAAGAAGCTTTTTACCTCAGCTCCCATTCTCATGCACTTTGACGCCGACCGACCAATAGTGGTGGAAACCGATGCTTCCGATTATGTTTCGCGGGTATCTTGTAAGTATGATGAAAACAACGTCCTCCGTCCGGTGGCCTTTTTCTCCAAAAACATTCGCCCGCCGAATGCAATTACGAAATTTACGACAAAGAGCTACTAGCAATCATCGAGCCTTTGAAGAATGGAGACCAGAGTTGGAGAGTACCAGAAGAGCCAATCTCCGTCATCACCGATCACCGTAATCTGGAATATTTTATGTCCACCAAGCAGTTGAATCGTCGCCAGGCCAGGTGGTCCGAGTTTCTATCTCGTTTTAATTTTAAAATTTCATATCGTCAGGAAACAAGGGGAAACCCGATGCGCTAACTAGGAGATCCTGGAGATCTACCTAAAGAGGGGGATGAAAGATTGGCTCATCAGAGTCAAACAGTGTTGAAAAGGGAAAATTTTGACAGTAAGCTTGGTTTGTTTACGGGTTCTTTGTCAAATGAACCCGCTCAAGGAACGACCCCACTGGAAAAGTTGTTTACCAAAGCATGCTAATGATTCCGCCCTCAAAAATTCTAGAACTTCTTCGCCAGGGTGTGCAACATTCAAAGGAAATAACGGCTGAGTGCACCAACGTCGATGGAAAACTTTGCTATCGAGGCACCCTTTACGTCCCAGACAACGAATTAAAGCTGGAATTGCTGAAACAGTACCACGACTCCTCCGCCGGCCATCAGGGACGCTCAAAGACCTTCGAACTTCCGAGTAGAGACTACTACGGCCAAAGATGGGAAGTTTCGTGAAGCGATATGTTAAGAATTGTCACACTTGTAGCCGCAGCAAACCATCGTACAATGCCGTCTGGAATTCTTCGTCCCCGCCCATTCCAAATCAACGCGCAGGACATTTCCATGGACTTCGTCACTGGCCTACCGTCGAGTAATGGGTACGATGCCATTTTCGTTGTGGTCGATAGACTCTCCAAGATGCGCCATCTCCTCCCCTGCCATACCACTGCCAACGCTCAGACGTCGCACGTTTGTACCTTGAAAACGTCTGGAAACTTCGCGGCCTCCTCTTACGGTAATCTCGGATCGCGGAACTCAGTTCACGTCCCAGTTCTGTAATGCCTGTGTAAACAGTTGAAGATTGAGTCCAAATTATCTACGGCCTTCCATCCTCAGACCGATGGACAAACAGAACGCGTCAACGCTGTAATGGAACAGTACTCGAAAGCTTTGTGTGCCTTATCAACAAGACGACTGGTCCAGTTGGCTTCCCATTTGCCGAGTTCGCGGCTAACAATCACTTTTCGGAAACCACCAAAGTTAGCCCGTTCTTCGCCAATTACGGATTCCACCTCGGTTTACCCTTGACTTTGGCCCCTCATGACAGCCCCCCCAGTATCGACGCTCGGAAGTTTGCCCAGAAAATGGAAGACTTACACGACTACCTTCGCGGAGAAATGAAGCTTCGCTCAAGATGCCCAAGAAAACACTGCCAATGCCCATCGTATCCCTGCTCCCGACTATAAAGTTGGAGATCAAGTTTGGCTGTCTGCCAAAAATATCCGAACCCGAGGCCCTCAAAGAAATTGGACTGGAAACAACTGGTCGGTTTACCGTTAAGAAGGTTATCAGTCCCTATCTCTGAACTTGATCTTCCAGCTACCATGGCCAATCATCCCGTGTTTCACGTTTCCCAGCTTCGCCGTCGCCACTGATCCCATTCCCGCCATGTTCCTCCCCCTGCTCCCCAGGTTATTGTTGAAGGAGAAACGGAGTGGGAAGTGGAGGAGATTCTCGACGCCCGGCTTTCATGGCATCAAAGCGCCTCTCAGTACCTCGTCAGTGGACAGGCTATGACCTACCCACGTGGGAGCCCCCGAATACATTGAACAATGCGCTGCCCTCGACATCTTCTATCAGCGACATCCAACCAAGCCTGACTTTCGCCAAAGCCTCACTAGTTCTGCAGGAAGTCGAACGCCATGGGAGGCCTCCTGTCGCGGGCAGCTCCGAGGGATACCAACGCCATCGTCGCACGAAACAAGACCAAAACCGGACCACACCCCAGTAAGAGAGTCACCTTCGACCTCGCCCCCACTCGGCGATCGAGTCGATTGAATGCGCGCATTGTGAGCAATTTAACGGAAAGGGAATAATGGGCGCAGGAAGGCTCGTATCCGCGCACGCGAGGTTGATGGGGGTTTGTGTCTTTGGCAATAAGGTTCTCGGGCCGACGGCCCTCGTAGTTTCGGAATTTACGTAACGTTATCGTATGACCGGGAGCTCTTTGTACGCTTTGTATGCGGTTTGTATGTGAAAGATACCTTTCTGTTGGATATGACATATCCAACAGAAACAGGGGGGGAAATTTAGTTGGAGTGAAAAAGTTTTCTTTGGCGTTAAGGTTATGTTGGAAGCAGAGAAGAAGGGAAGAAATAGGGAAAACATATAAGGAGGCTCGCCGAGAGGATTTTTAAGACGCAACGTCTTGTTTATATTGTCTAGTAAAGAAATATTACAGAGTTTTTCACTTGTAATATCTTTTGCCATAACACCGTTCATTGTCGCCGTCTTAGTCGCTGTCACCGTCCCGTTGCCTAGGCTTTACCATACCATCCCAACCGCCCCGCCACAATTAATTCAAGACCGGCTTGAACACCAACAAGAGCAATTTCGGCAGATCCCTGCATATCTTGCACTTTTGCATAGCAAAAACCCTGGTTTACATACAAGTTTATATACGATTGGTGGTGGAAGTGGCAACACAGAAACCACATCAAATTCTATGTTTCAGCGTGTTTTTATCTGCCCTACTCAATCAAATCTTTCTTTTATTCAGATGCGGAAATTTATGGCTGTTGATGGTACTTTCCTTAAAGCTCGATTTATTCAAACATTACTTTTAGCTGTTGGTATTGATGCAAATGGCCATAATGTGTTGTTGGCATGGGCGGTAGTTGAGAGTGAAAATACTGAGTCTTGGAGTTGGTTTTTAACTCATCTTAAAAAGGCTATACCACAGTCTACAGAAATGACTTTAATTAGTGATCGCGATAAAGGGTTGTTAGCTGCTGATACTGTATTGGGTACTGGTGTTCATCGCTTAATTTGTTGTTTTCATCTTAAATGTAATTTTGTGAAACGGTACCGAGGGGTGGAGCAGTACTTTTGGGCAATTGCGAATTCAGCAACTCTCGATGAATATACCTCACATATAACCGAATTACGGAAAATCAGCAACACAGCAGCGGATTATCTCACCAATATTGATCCTACACAATGGATCACCGCTTTTTTACCAGCTGGTAAACACAATTTCGGTCATAAAACATCCAATGCAGTTGAGTCAATGAATAGTGTTTTGAGGGATGAGCGTGAATTATCGATATTAGACCTTTTAAACGAAATCTGGCACCTTACAATGCATCAACGGTTCAAGCGCTATACACAAGCCTGTGATCTTCTCGAAAAACGGCAGATTTTCACGGATTTTTGTTTGAAACATCTTCTTACCAGCGAGCGATCCTCGAGAAAAAATACATTAGCTGTTCGCATGTCAAGCGCTACAATAGGGAGTGTTATGCAAGCTAATGACCGGACCTATATTGTGAATTTAGCTACACGCACTTGCGATTGTGGAAGGTTTCAAGAAAACCAAATTCCATGCAGTCACGCATTTAGCTGTATCTATATGCTTAATCAATCCCCTCGCGATTATGTCCCCGATGCATTTACGGTCCAAACGTGGAAAAACACCTATTCTACAAATTTCGCACCTGTCACCCTCAATAACCTATCTCAATATACAACCAATTCTAATTCACTTCCTCTATGTGAACCTCCGATAAAATTACGCAGTTCCGCCGGTCGCCCGCGCAAAATTCGCTTAACAGCTGAATCACGGAAAAAAAAGGTTGTGCAAGTACAAGCACTGCAAAACAATGAGATACCTCCTCCAGATAAAGGTTCTGGAAGTCAGCGCTGTCAGGTATGTGGAAAATATGGACATAATAGGAGGACTTGTTCACAAAAGCATGTAATTATTGGAGGTGCACTAGAGTAGGAGGTAATAAGTGTAACGCAAAATCGAGTGATTTTCTATGTATTTCTTTAAGTCAAACCATGTCTGTGCACAGCTCTAAATCTTTTCAACATGTTAGACTTTTGGCCACTTCCGGCCCTAAAAACCGCTGGCTTCTCGCGCGAGCGAGAGCCTCCTTTGCATAAGTCCCTAATGCACTCGTACCTCGGCAAGGGACTTATTGCCGTCGGCTCTCTTGCTCGCTCGCAATAGAAAAAACCGTAATACTTCTCTCCCTCCATGTACTAGTACCGTGGGTGGGCAGGCCCCAGAGCTCTGACCCGGTCTCAGCCAAAGGTTCCACATTTTCGCTGGCACACTTTACACTCGATGGCATCCGGAAGTGCTGCACCTCGGGCGCTGGCATAGTAAAGGTTCCCCCGTTTTTTTTTTGTTTTTATTTTTAGAAATGCACAAGTTAGGAAGGTCAAGTACCGGCTATGATCCCAGAATCTGCACGGCGTCAAGCGACTAACGCTCATTCGCTCGCTTTGCAGACGAGGGTCGGAAACAGCAGGGGAGTTGGAGTAGCACTATCACCCCGTGTTATTGCTGCTGTTGTTGTACCAATTAGTTGGAGCATCGTGAAGGCTCAGCTGTTCTCTTTATTGCTGCACGTGCCGAGGGTCTGAACTCTCGAGGCTCTGAATTACCAATGGTGGTCTTCATGTCGTTGTAGGACAAGTTGCCCTCTCTCTCTCTCTCCCTCTCCCTCTCTCCTCCCCCTTCCTACTTTGCTACTCTCAACGTAAAAAGTCTTGGATATTTGTAATGTTGTGAAGGAATTGGGTAGAGCACAACCATCAATTATGCATTATTAGAAGAGGAAAATTAACTAGAATCGGGCCAATGGAATGCATCGAACTCGAGGATCCGCACAAGGCCAAGCATGCCCGTGCATTACAATGAGTAACAGACAAAAAAAACAATGCGATGCCCGAGGAATTTTAACTCCACTCCCATACAAAAAAAAAAATGAGAGACAGCACATAAAGTAGCCAAGAATAAAGAAAAAAAATACAAGTAAATCGTCAAGAAAAAATACTTTTTTTAATAAAAAAATTTTAAACTCCACCCAAGCCTTTTTCTTTTTTTTTTTTCCCAATCGTGACGTAACCAATTAATTATCAAACTTCAAAAGCCCCCATCGCATCGCTTCAAAGAAATCTCTTTCCGAGATGCAGGACCATTCCCCTTTGACATCTTCCGAATCGCCATAAAGCCCAGTGTGGCCATACGGTCCCTTTGTAGTTGGGAACTCCTCGGGAGACCACGCCATCTCGGATAGCTTCTTGGCCTCCCTGTAGTTACCGTGCACGAAACCGGTTTTCACCTCAAACAGAAAGTTACCGACGGCAATCTCAATATCGAGCTCGTTTCTGCCTTTGCGCGATTCAGGGCCCACTAGGTCCCTTGCCGACTCAAGCACATTTACAAACCCTTCAATGTTCATCTCTAGCGGTAGCCCGGTCTTGTGGCAGTTTCCGCGCCCGGCAATCCTGATACGGACTGTCTCGTGCCAGTTGACCGCGGTGCAAGAGAACAGATCCGGGCAACAGGAAGGAACCGTAATTGCTAGGTCCTTCAGGCGCGGGCACGATGCAAGGAGAGAGCAAATATGTACCTGAGGGTCGACATTGTAGCTCGGATGGCTGAAACCCTCGTCGGATAGAGGAGTAAATTCGAGAAGCTTGAGCGTCCGAGAAGAGGCGGCGACCAATGCGGCAACACCTGTGGAATTTGCTGGTTAGATACAAAACCCTAACCCTGGTAACAACAAATGACACAATTACAAGAAACATACCTTTGATGGTGATTGATGAAGCTCCCGTGATGTGAATCTCCTCGAGGTTTACAGCCGTGCGCGAGATGTAGAACAAGTCATCATCTGTAAGGGGGTTCAGATTTGAGTCTCCGAAAATCTTGAACCGCTTTAATCCGCCAAAGTTCAGACTACTTGTGCTCAGAACAGCATTGTCGACAAGGTTCGCTGGCATACTGCATTGAGAGCTCTTCAAGCCGATGGTCAAAAACTCGAGGGATGTTAACCGTGGGAAAGACATGAATCGTTGCCACTCCTGCTCGGTCCCATAGCGTACTGCAGTCCAGGGGATCACGGCCTTCTGGACGTTGACGGCATTGTGAAGGATCTGGAATACGTATTTGTTTGTATCGAACTGGTAGATGCCATTGAACCAGATTCTGCGGATATGGGAGGTAATCTGAGGGTAGTCGGTGAACAATTTGGCGGTCGACTTGACGGATTTGTAAGGATCTTGAAAGACAACCGGGTATGAGTTTGCAGTTGCATTGATGTCGGCTAGGTCTTCAAAGGCCTCTTTCTTCCATCTGTAGTAGATATGAGTCAGTTCTTGATTCAATGGGATAAAGCTGTGAAAAGGATACTACTTACTGTTCTCCACCTCTCCACCGTCGGACATATACTTCTTTAAGAGCATAGGACAAAGCCCACTCGTGCCACCTGGAATTGACCAGCCTGAAGGAATCGACCGAGTTCCACCTGAGAACGTCTTGAGGTACTCGTCCACGGACATATCTCTGGATAGGATGACGCTGTAAGGACCTCGGGGCCTGAGTCAGACCGTATGTATAGGTAACAGCCTCCGTTGAATTTAGCTCAGCGGCGATTGAAAGAATCTCTGAAAGAATCTCAAAGGGAAGATCCTCGAATGACGGCATAGCTTTTCAAGAATTAAATAAATCGATATTTCACAATTGAAGTACTGTATGACTGAATCTTCTCTTTGCTCAGTGGGCTCAGACCAAAAAAGAATGTAGCTTATATAGCTCCTGGAAGGCCTTGTAGCCACCCCCCTCCCCCTGGATGATTCATTCTGGGTAAAATTTGATCACGATGTTCAGTTCTTTGCGGTTAAAAACGTAATAACACGGTGCAGGAAGACGATGTAAAGCACGAGTATGATGCGATGTCGAGTAATTGGTTGGGATCCTTCACGGATTGGTACAACAACTGCCGTTAACGGAGTCCCGACGCGACCTTACGCCGAATCTTCCAAAGACTCCGGTGACCCATGAAACCAGTTACCCCATACTTTGCTAAGCCCTACCAAGGTTGCTCCAAGGTTGCCTATTGCGCCTTCCCTCCTTACTGGAACCCGTGGATCCCGACGTCTGTGGTGTAATAAAGGACTCTAATTACCTAAAAAAAAGCTCAGTTGCGCCCATCACCTGATGCCCCAAGCTTTCGAAGGGGGCGGCCAGTGCTGCTGTCTCGATGGAAGGAAAATTCTAGTCCACGTGGCTGACTGATTTGAGCATTGAACCTTGGAAGTCGATGGCGGGAGAGAAAAAAATTATTTGCAAAACATCGTGAGAATGACATAACGCTTGGGCAGGCCAAGTTTCTTGGCGGGGGGACGCGAAGGAGTCTATTTTTCCGGTTCTGGCGAAGGGGGATAGAATCCATGTCCATACATCTCATATCCGCTTCATTGTGGTTAATTCCCCTCAATGTAATATATGAATATATATTCAATGTGGATTACAGTGCATCATAAAGACCTCTACGTGAGATACGCATCCTGCTGCCGGGTCAACAGGTCCAGCGACGGGTCAACACTCTTTACTCAGGGTGAAGATCCTGATCTCTAGGGAAAAGGAACTACCGTTCCCGCAAAAAGAAACGTGAGGCATGCCAGGGGCAAGTGTTGGGGACTCGGTCACGCAGGAGTGATCTATGTAGTGGCAAGGGAGAAAGAAAAGCAAGGAGAGAGATGGGCCAGAGCTGAGTGAGAGAGGCCGGTCTCGAGATACTTGATTAACAATGGGGGATACACGTGGATTCTTGCAGTCCTCAGCATTCGGTAAGGCCTCCCGAGAGCTCACCAACACGCATAGACTGGCTAGTCTACGCTTTGTTGCAGAAGGTCACGATGTATTCCCATGCAGCTGGCTGGAAGAGGGGATAGCTGCTCTACTCGACATGCACCCACACATTAGCCGTGGTCTCTTGGGACTGACACGCATCCCTCGGCTGTCCTCGGTAGCAGCAGTGAGCAGGTTCGTCTGTGGCGCTTTCTCATGAGAGGAGGCAAAGAGCCGCTTGTGTAATTCAAACGTGGCATCAGAGGGTTAGGGTTGGGCCTCACATGACGATTCCATTAGCAAATCCTTACGAAGGGGCGACAATACCCATTATCCTAAAGAGTGTGTGCCAAGAGCTGGAGATACCCTCATCCAGTCCAGGGCACGAATCCTCACTCGTTTCCCCCTGATCCCCAAGTAACCGGTAACCTGGTTATGCAGATGTACGGGGCCTCCGCTTATCTCCCACCGGGCGGGTGCTATCTGGGTACATGTAGCATTCTACCCGTCCGCCCCCTTCGATGAAAACTCCCCGGAACTTCTATAGATAAGGCCGATGGATGGGATGGGATGGGTACTGATAAGGAGGGGGGACATTGCATGCATCTCCGCTAACTAGCGCCTATCACGGGAAATCTCTTATCGTGATCATCTCACAAAACACCACACCTACACCTTGTTATCTCTGTGAGCTCTTGCCCCCCTGTCTCTAGACGCGCAGGAATGCCCCGATAAGAGCTGTCGATAAAAAGGTTTATGTCTACGTGGTAGTTTCTTTCTTAGAGAAAACTTATCTTTTATGCTTTACGGTTAAAGAGATGGCTTATTGGGTATCCGGGGTCTACAAGCGATATTGTGTGTTGTCAATCTATGGTACATCGGGCATACACATCTCCCTCTCCCCGTTTAGTCGATACTACTGTGATAAAAGCCTCTAGCGGGCAAAGTTGCTCCGAAAAAACTCTTTTAATAGCAGGCGATAATAAATAAACCAAATCACCAGATAGGATAATCAAGAGCGTTGTTTTCGATCACTGATCTCTGCAAGTCACAGATCAGTACTCTAGTTCTAGATACAACGCTAGAACGCTTTACTTCAAGTCCTACAATTAATATAGTTCAGGTGCATGACCAACAGCCTGAATAGTCTTTTTGATCCGCAGGAACACTGTATACGTATTGTAGTACCAAAGTTAAGGAGATCTGTCCTCAGGAATTTCATTCGTGGCAGAGATGATTATATTGCTCGAATCTAAAATGTTGAGCGAATTAGTATATGATTCAATAATCCTCCAACGCTAGGTTGGGAGATATTCAGCGGAGTAGGAGGTTTAATAGCAAATAGCACCCACTCCCTCCTCTAGAAACAATAAAATAGACTAGGTCGGGAAGTCAGGGACTAAGACCTAATTACTAGTGGATTCAATCTATAACTATAAACTTTTCGTCGAAAAGAGTGTTCATGATCAGCTAAGAAAATATTCTACGCCACAGCTGATCGCTCGATAATAGTGATCCGGGGGGCACTTCCCAAATAGGCAACATACATCCTACAAGCAACAGCGCATCATAGACACGATATTCTAGTGAGAACACATTAGATATATTATCCCTCTAGAGGGAAACCGTGCTATAGGGAAAAAAATATAAAAGGCGCTTCGTTGCCGGTATAGGGAATTAAAAACAAGCAGTCTATCCTTTTGTTCTTCTATGCGAGTACCATAGTCTAAGGGCTGGATGTACTATGATTAATTCCTTCGATCGTCTGACCTACAAAAAATGTAGAAGGTAGATTCCGGCAGCGATTATATTGATAACTTAGAGACCCCCCTTCGAGCGCTGCAACCTCTACTTTCTGAAAAAATAAAAATCAGGCTCGGAGGTTCATATTTTGAGCTAGGGCTGCAGCCATAAAACACATATTCTCTTAGGAAGTATAAAAAAATACCTAACACAGGTCCTAGTAATCTATTCCCATAAACCATCACACGTAACTGTTCAAGACCGGTCTTTCAGTGATATATACCCCAACCACATACTTTTAGATATCCTAAATAATGGTAATTATAAATCCAGTGTGTTATAACTAGTGGTCCGGTAGCCAGGCTGGAAAATCGGGGGTGTCGTGGCAAAGACCAGTCCCGCTCGGGACCTTTAACGGGCTAAGGGATACCTATTAGTAGTATCTTAGGTATCTTTTAAGGCTGGCCCCTGCTGCGTTGGTTTCTGTCGCTGATGGTATGTTTAGTTGTAGCTAGGTGAACCTTTGACACCTCGAGAATAATCCCCCCCCCCTTTTTTTTTTAGAAAGAAGGATAGTGTAATTTTATTTTATTCTCTAGATACAAAACCTGGCATGTACATGTAGTTATAAGCTGTGGTCTAACACCGAGCCTGGTATCGTTCTTTAGCTAGTATATATATGTAAACCTCAGATCGAATCCAAAACCCGCTTGTATTGTTAGTTGCCACAGCGACCCGGTATCCTAGAGGTACATGGGCAATACAATAACCTAAGAAAAACAACGGCCACGAGATGCGTAAAACTATTAACATTAAAAATTTCGACTTCACCTGGGATGGAATTAGAGGCATAAGCCGTATTTTGGGCCATTTCAAGTCAAGTTGGGCGGGCGTTGCTTGTCAAGTAATCTAGTATGCTGGGTCGCTGTGGCAACTAAAAATACACCTACTCGATAGCACCTATTTCGACAAAAATGAAGGCGTTTTTTTTTAGATATCTCATTAATTGTTTTACATATAAATTTTTTGAAGTTGAGGTGGGTGTCTGTATGCTTGATTGATCCTCTAGCAAGTTCTTTCGCTGGCTTATGTGCCTAATTTCCTAGAACTCGGCTACCGCCTACCCGCCCCTAACTATGTAGATATCTACACGACACCTAATTTGAACCTCCCCCCCCAAAAATAAGTCCAATATATTTTAGAAAAGACTTGTATTATCCTGTATTATATTATTCCTGTGTGAAGGGTTAGGTGGGTCTTTTGCAAGAATAATCTTGTTTTTGCAATCATTTGTCGAGTAGCTTCCGCCAACCGGTCCCCTAACCCTCGAAAGCCCGAAATTCGAATTACAGCACGCCCAGCGTATGAGAATGCAACATGGCCCCTAGCGGTGTTCTCATAAGCGGGGTCTGAACATAATGCGACTGTGTTGTATGTCGAAATGGTCCATAGCAGAGGATGCTCGATCTAGACCCTCATATCAAAAATAGAGCTTCAAAAGCACGTCGCTGCTTCCCGTTATTCGGCACCCCAGATATGTATCTCCCATCCGGGCGCAAAACCATAGCTGTCTTCGCTTGCTATGAGTCAGCGTGTTGGTACCAGTCGAATGTCGGAGTCCGGATTTCTGTCGGAGGCCGGGCTCAACCGCCACCGCCGTCATCCGGCAACCCTTTCGCCTACAACCATCTCCAAGATCACCAGCTTATGTCATGATCTTCACAGTTCCTTTAAGCTCCCCCTAGCCACTTTGCTAATTGTCCAATAATGCCTGCTCGAGACGCCGTATAGACTCCTCTTATAGGGTTGCTGATTCGGAGATTGCTGATTCGGAAAGATTGATATGTGTGGGCAGGCCCCAGAACCCCCGTCCCATCCTTCACTCCCCTTTAGCCCTCACTCCAATATTTCCCCAAGCCCTTTATGCCCTTTACCAACCCCATGCCCTTGTCCCACCCTGCATAGCACCCCTCCCCAGCATCAGCAAATCTCCCCTCCCCGCCCAATTCCCGACCATACCCCCACTTTGCTTCCCCCCACCCAACCAATGCACGGGTAGATCCCATCAGGCGATTCCCCACACCCCCCTAGCTGAACATCTGGTTGGATAATGTCGCAGATCGGAAGAACCTGTTACCACGGTTGAGAGAAGGGGGGGTTGTCGCAGATTATTATTCGTCATTCCCCCCCCAACAGATACGTCAATAACTCGTGGCTTCTGGAACCCTTGGCAATCTTGTGTTTAAAAAAAAACCCCAGATAAGCGAGTAAGGCCAGTTCGTTATGTTTCTCATGAGAGGGTGATGGCTAGGTTAGTGTAGTATAACCCCCTTCCCCCCCCCCCCAGGAATTATACATAGGAATTTGGGGTACTCTAGCTGGTAAGGTTACCTTAGACACGACCTTGCATGCTTGTAGTATTAATATATTTCCTTAGTTGTGATTGAACCAGGCGGGAACGGGATGGGAGGGCCGGTTGCGTGGGTACATGTAGTCATCTTAGACGTCACTATGCAATGACATCACAACCGTCCGACATCCCCGATGAGACCCTAGATGAGATCGATGTCGATAGTTGGTGTTTCTTAGAATAGCCCATACATATTGTAAGAGTTTCGGGATCTTCTTTGATTCTCGCTAGAATAGTAAATGGGACTCCTCAGGTTACTGCATTGAGATTCGGCGAGGTATTCATGGTCGACTCAATAAGTGGCTAGATCAGCTTAAGAGACCTGTCTCGACCAGCGGCGATATGCACACTTCCTCGGAGATTCTGGCCGGTCGGGTGTGTGTTGTTGCTGATTCGTGTTTGTCTGGCCACCAAACACGTAAACAAATGAGAACAGCGGAGATCCTCATAGTGTTTATTTGTTCAGCTTCGGGAAATAGTTTCTGACTTGGTAGTTCTTATCCGTTAACAGACTTATAGTTCCAAGTAGTCGAGCCAGGTTCTCCTCGGTGTAGTTATTTTAAGGAGGTCCTTTTTATACTGTAGTCGCTATAGCTATTTCCTACCAAAGATGTGTAAGCATTCTCACCGTTAAAGGTTCACAAGTATGGGTAAAAAAAAACTTACAGAAAAGCTCCCGGAAAAACTGAGGAAACCCTCACCCCCCCCCCTTCTTAGGTTCCAGAGTCCTGCTATTAAAGGGACCTAGAGATCTGGGGATCGAGTGGGTACATGTAGAGTGTTCCAAGGAGGTAACCCTAACCCACATCTCCGATACTCCGCGAATGCCGAACCTGTTGCCGATCACTGGTCAATCAACATCATGCCACTAAAAAAAGGAAATAAAAAAAAAACTCTCGAGCGAATGCAAATCTTTACAAATAACGGATCCGTATTCGCTAGAGAGAGAGAGAGAGAGAGAGAGAAAGTGCACGGTCACTTATCCGCGCACCGATGGCCAACAAAAAAATGATAAAACATTATCTTTTGCCTCTCCGGACTGCTCAGCGAACGCTTTACGTATGTACAGCTGTTATCACTGGTTCTTTTTTTTTTTTTTAATTCTAACTGCGGGTTGATTTTGTGCTCTTTTCATGTCTTTGGATTCGTGGTCACTAAGATTTGAAATATGCTCGGACTTCATAGCGAAGCGTTGGAATTTCGGCCCTTGCAATTACTGACAGTGCAAGAGCCTTACCTGGGAGCTCCTGCCCGGTCAGAAAGTTAAGATACTCATGACAAATGCTGACGAGCCGTCTCTCTGCAAGCTAAAGTACATCTCCAAAGGGGGGGGGGAGGAATCAAAAGAAAGAAAAAGAAAAGAGAGAATTGATTTAATACTAGTCGAGTGTGAATGATAATTCATTGTTTCATAATACGGTTATAAACAAAAAAACAAACCCATCACCAACATCACCATCCTGTGGGCTATTTAGCTTCTACTAATAGTCAGTCTTTCAGCCGCCACTTTGTTATAAAAAAGAGTATGGAGCACGTTCCACAAATCCACCCCTCCCCCCCCCTGAGTTTAACCGGCTGTATCTCGGCAGCTGCCTAAATTCTCCCAATACGGACATACACGAGGGAGTGGGGCATAGGAGAGAAGACCGAAGAGCCGCAATCACAGGCCAAGAGTAGATACGATACCTACCTGTCTCCACCTCCGTCATTCTATTATCCTACGATCGAGCGCGAGGCGTTTTTTTCTTTTCTTTTTTCTCCTTTACAAACACTTAATTTCAATATCCCTTCCCGTATATATGTCAATCATATAGGTATATCTAGTAACATACGTGGGGGGTTTACTCCAGAACCTATACAACTGTTGATAACAAATAACAAATAACAAATAAAAATAATTCTGAATCAAAAAACACCAATTGAAACTCCCAATTGATGCGCCCCATACAGCTGTGGAGGGGGGAGGGGGACTGTCGGTTATTTCCCCGAGTTTTCCCTACGGCTGGGGCCCCTCGCACATCTGTCCGCCTACAGGTGTCTTCAACTACCTTAAAGTAGTAGTGGGAGTACCCTCACAGTGAATTCCCTTTTTTTCTTCTTTCTTTCCTGGGTACAAACTGCACCGGCATTTCGGATTGCTTATCGAACCCCGGATTTCTGGACGATTCCCCCCCCCCCCAATCCCCACCACCACCAAGGAGGGAAAAGAAGTCCCACATTTCAAGCACTCTTACACCCCCCCCCACTCTTAAAATCACTTGAATACCCAATCAGAGCTCCGTCGGAAGCTATCCGGTACTTAATCCGGCATGCGCCTAAGATACTTCCCTTTTTTCCGGGGTTCTCGCCATATTTAGACCGAGGTTCACGATCTTGTGACTGTGTGTAGTGAGAGAGAGAAAAAAAGTAGTGCGGTATGCAAATATATATATATACAAGCCTGCCTGCCTGCCTGCCTGGCCCCACTGCGTCCCGCGCCCCCCCTCAACTTTTCTCTCTCTTATACTCCCTCCCCCTCACCCCCTTCCACTTTCGTGTCCTTCGTCTATGAATTGGATCTGTTACTCCTCAAGCAAATAAACACTCACCATATAGTTACAAGAAAAAGCCGAACGATACATTGTAGAGACAAAAGACCAACAAAAGAAAACGAAAAAAAAGAACGTTTATAACTACAGATATAGAAGCAATAATATAGACAAACCTCTCCCCACATTAATATGCTAACACATTTGAAAAAAAAAAAAGACTAATAAGGCAGCTGTGGCGATAGGAAATCGAATATTCCCATATGCATGGGAAAGTACTGGCCATTAACCTCGTACATTGGCTGTCCTAGAGCCTGCGAATACATTGCCTCCGGTGTGCTTCCAACTGAGGGAGGGGCAGAGGAAGCTGAAGATGGGGGACCCATGTGAGATGGGTGGGGAGAATAACCGGGGTGTTGGGTCTGTTGAAGATAGATAGGACCGTGGCTACTGTGTACAGGCGCTCCGGGCATTGGGTATTGGTGGATACTCTCTCGTAACCTCGGATCTACCTGTGGAAGGTGGATATTGTGGGGTGGTGGAGGGGGAATCTGATATGTGTTATCCCATAGTCGGGAGTCATCGAAGGGGCTGCTGGAGCTAGAGAGCTCGATGCATTTCCTCAACATTTTTTCGAGGCCCGCAGCGACGTGGTGGATAATGTGCTGTTCGCCCACACGCTTTTCTTTCAACATGTTGATCACGCGCTCTACTTGCTTCCACACCTGCTCGGGGCAAAATGGCGAAAACCCAATACCCCGCCAGCGAGCAGTCACTTTAAGGAGGAATACTGCCGCAAAGGCAATCATAGTTGTGACATAGAGGGGGACGCCAACAAGGGAATCCCGAATATCTGACTCTTCGAGAACAACGGATAGTACTGAGTATGCCGAATTGATGGCGATATTTGCGTGTTCCTTGCGGAGGGCTGAGGGGTTGTTTATTGTTGATGTAGATGCACCACGGAGCGACAGTGAGTTGACCTGGAGCTTTGCAAAGTTGTAATGGAGGTCGACACCCTGATTTGGATAGTCCCCGACATACGAGTTTCGCCCTGCATTCGTATTAGAGCCCTGACTGTAGCTGTCGTACCGACTGGGCGGTATACCTAGTTTGCTCATCCACCTCGTACGCCATTGATCGAGTTGGTCATTGAAGGAGGCCAATTGCTTCAGGTTTTCGTCGGAGATTTCTTTCTCGGCCTCTGCTTCATAGAAATTGTAGACCCGTGTCAGGACAACAAAGAGCGAAACCTGACTACACACTCGGCTGTCACCCTCGATGGCTTGGTTGGAGCTGACGAACTTTTCCCACTCCCGCATAGGCTCTGTATCGTGTATTACCGGGGGACGGCCGTAAGCAATGGAGAAGTGGTGGTCGCAAACATATAGTAGGTACCAGAGCCGTGCTTTTTCAAAGTGCTCCGGTGACCCAGCAATGGCTTTTCGGAATGATTGGTGGATTCCAAGCTCGGTGGCGATACGGACAGCGTGGCCCGACAGCTTCCATGAGAGTTCTGCCAGCCAGAAGGCCCCAATACACAACGCACGCACATCATCTAACCTGTGCCGCCGGTCAAACATGGAAGAAGATACGAGGTTAAGAAACTCGTGACAACACTTTGAGTAAAGATGATGATGCTGTGGGCGCTGAAGTGATGCTACTGTGAAGATTGCAGCGGACAGAAGGCATGATGAAGCTCTTGCAGATTCCAAGGTATCATGAGTTAAAGCAATGCCGTACAGATAGTGATTGAGAGAATCTCGAAATCTACATTAAGTTAGAACATCCATGTCTCTTCCTGCAATTCTATCGGTGCATACATTTCAAAAAGCTCTTCACCCTCAGTTTGACTGATAACCCCCCGCGAAATAAAATCCCCATCCATCTCTGACGGGTGTCGATACCCTGGTCTCGAAGTCCGCAAACTCCGGAATTTGGTCACTTCGTAGAGAGACCCCATGGGGTTCGACACCAATGTGCTACCTACGTGATCATGAGGTTCCTGTGAACCCTCTCTTTCTGTGGCATTGCTTTCCCGGCGGTCATCCACCATCCCCGCGTTCCCACCCATTCCCCCATGCATATCATCATTCTCCATCTTTATCCTCCCCACCGGCAACTGGGTCGGAGGGTGGTGTGCTACCACCGTCCTGTGCTCCGTTGAGGTTGTAGAGACCGCGGGAGATGCAGCGCGGGGATCATACTCTGACAACTGTCGTAGACCAAGTTTGCCCAGAATATCATCCACAGCGCTCTGAAGTTGAGCGGTGTCTTCACGCATCTGATGCTTCCACCTATGACCAAGGCTGTTAAAAAACATGAAAAATAAAAAACGATGCGGAAAAACCATATTCCGGGGGGGACGGGAGAAGAGTGGGGGAGGGGGGGGTATTACTCTACGTCTTCATCTAGAATTGTTTGTAGACTTCTATTGACGACACACTCCAACTTCATCTTCTTACAGCGCACACATGTTGATTCTCCATCTTCAAAATCGCATCGAATCTTCTGCTTCTTGCAGGCAGAGCAAGCGCGAACCTTCCGAGAGATTGTGGGGATACGACAACCCTTCCCCGCGGGATCGTTGAAAATCGACGGAACATTATTGCTTGGAGAGCTAGCATTGGAAGACGGCCGGCCCTTCTTCATAGGCATATCCGTAATGTTTGAGGCATCACTGCCATCCTCGAATGGCCGTTTCATTGACTGAGGACTGGTGGACATCTCTGGGAAAAGCGGGCAGGCAAACCGCAGGAAAGATCGTATGCTGAGCCACGGTCTATGAGGGGGCACGCAGTGTCTGTGTTATGCGGGGGTGGGGGGGGGGGTGGTTGTGGAGGAGGGAGTCGGACTCTTTTATCTGGTAGGTACAGTCGTCGTCGTCACTCTTTTTTTTTCTGAATAGAAACACATGGACGGGGAATTGACGTATAAAAAGAGAGGACGAATGCTACTCTTCGCATCCCCCAACCCGGAAAGGCGCATCAGTCCCTCTCACTCTGTATTAGTAGCTCTACTGGGTATTCTGAACAATAAACAGGGTGTGAACAGGGCCGTACCGTCTGATGCAGACCTCTGCACGACATGCAAATGCAAATTGTGGGTCCAAGCAGAAGACCGCAAGCCGCGGTGCTCCACCACAGCAGAGACACCTCCATTGGTGGAGGGCCAGGGGTGTCTCGCGGAGATTCGGGACCTCTCTGCTGCCGTGTAACCCTTCATGATCCATGTCTGATCTCAATCCCCTCAGATAACCATCAGTGGAGAGTGCGTATTAAGGTGGACATGTACATGTGCGAGATGTACATGTGTTGAATCACCTTATTGCCCGCCCGCTTGCTCTTCCCTGTCCTACTATTCACCCTCTCCTCTACATCCTCCTGGGTCTGAAATTGATCTCCAGGGCTCAGTGGGCCATATGGGGAATTCCGCAGAATAACGTGGCGGCACAAACCCGACAATGACCCCTGGCCCTGGCCCCTGGGATTCACGCAAGGATCAAACGGTAACCGTTACCCCAAGTGACGAGTCCCGCTTGTACCTTGTTTCCCTAAGAAGGGATTGATAATTGTTTGGAAGCAATGCCACGAGAGGCGAGAGAGAGGCAAGAGAGTGTGGGGGGTGAGAGAGTGAGAATGAAATGAAAACGAAAATGAAAACGAAAATGGCTTCCATTGTGGCCCAAAAAGTGTGTGGCGACCCCACGATGATAGTAAGAACATTCCTTGCCTATATTATATTGAAACATCACCCCCTTCTCTCTCTTTCCCTCTCCCCCCCCCAAAAAAAAACACAACTGTCAGAACCTTCCCTGAACAAAGTAACTCAAAGTGAAATCACCAAGAAGGAGGTTGCCGCTAACTATAAGCCGTCTTTACATGAGATAAAAATCTCATAAAACCCGTATCGGCCAAATTTAAGCCTGGAACAACTGCATAGGGATCAGTAGCGTTTCGGTAGAGAGACGTGAGCTGGGTGAGTGCATAGCATATCAGCACTTTGACAGCCTGCAACGTGCCTAAGGTAAGTTTGTGTATCTTGGCCAATTGTATGTTTCAAAATGTCGTCAAGTGGCGAATTCTCGGTCGATTTTTCTTTTCTTTTTTCTCCTTTTCCTGCGTAAGGTGTTTTTTTTTCTTTTTTCTTTTGCTTTTTCCCCCTCTTTTCTTTTTTCTTTTCTTCCCTCACCCTTCTATTGTGTTATTTTGTTTTTTTTCTTTTCTAGTAATACTGGAGTAAGGCGGTTTTTTCGGTGCCACCCAACCTCTACCCCAATTATCGTTCCAGAGTACGGAAAAAATAATGTACATACAGTATGTGTGCTTTAACTCAGTGTAGATCCGGGATCGATGCCTCCATCGGTGATACGAGATATTCTTTTCGGGCAAAAGGAATCTTATCCTCTACCGGACGCCCGTCGGGATCTCGGTAATGCAGCTCTCTACAGTGGAGGATATAGCAGTGTTTTGGTGAGACATATAATGGGTACAACTCATGATAAATCTCTACCTGTCAGAGATCGACCAATACGGATAAGAAGGAGAGAGAGCTTTGATGACTTTGGTTGTTGAGGCTAGACTTGGGTATTAGGTATTACTAAACCATGAGAGAGCTACTATGTGTACCTCAAAAGTAACTGTTTCCAAAATAGTACCAGTTCAGACCCCCCCCAACCTGCAAGCTATTTTGCCTCAATGTATCGAGATGGCCAGTAATATCACTTTACGACCGATCATCGCTACCGAGAACCAGGATGCATGACATCACAAGTCTCACATGAAAAACACAGAGGGGGTAAACCCTTTTTTATCAATTCCTGGTTCCCTCTCGTCCAACTGCCCAAGGGGCACTGTTTCTTACGCAGGTGACACAACCGACAGAAAACGTACATGCACGTCCATCTAGTTTGGATATCCATTGGCCGCCTTCCCGCCTCCCGCAAGCTTTCCTCCTTCCGGGGTTGGAATCTAGATCTCTTGTTCGTCTTTTCCATGAGTGGACCGGGTGTGCGGAGGCAGTAGAATCACCCCATGGACGTAACAAAACAAAGCAACACACACCAAAGAAAAGAAAGTAACTGGAACCTATCACATAGGTTCCAAACAAAGGGCCAAAACGTCTTTTTTGGAACGCCAGAAACACAGGAGACCCATTCTAGTCTCCTTCCATGCGGCCTTCTATGCATTGCCCCCCCTCTAGGGTTAATTGCTTACCTTATTAATTGCTTACTATATATATATATATGTATAACTCTAAAGGTTTCGTGTTGCTTCAGTCATTCTACCTCACTCGCCTAGATGATCGAGGCTTACATGGCTTTCCCGCCCCTTTGGGGGCTCTCAGCCGGGGACTGAATATCAGCCACGACGGCTGGACCACGTAGGCGGTACCCACTCTACACGAGGCGGAGGTTACAAGGTATTACAGACTTGACGTTAAACTTAAAAACAGCTCCACATGTACTTACCTGATCCCAGCCCAGGAACATGTCTAAAAATTCATCGTGACGAAGAGGGGGAGAGTGGGGGATGGAAAGGCGGGGGGCGGGGAAGTAGCTTGATCCGTCTTTGCTTCATTGTAAAGCTTTCCTCACCATGTGAACTAGGATAAACGCTTTTAGCGCTGGGAAACGGAAAAAGGACGATCCGAGACTTCCAAGACTCAGTAATATTACCTGTCGGTATATCGAAATAAAAGTAATGAAAAGATAAAAATGTGAGATGCCCTGGGCATTTTGCAATTCTACAAACTTGTTCCGTGCCGAGGCATAACCCGGTGCCTCGATCATTTCGACTCACTCGTCGAGGACCAACCTCTTTTGGAACGGGGAGGTATCTACTAGCTATGATGAACCCATACCTGATTCTGAATAACAAGGTATCGGTAGTTGCTAGTGATCACCTCAGGTTCTAGACAATTATATGCGGTAGAGTGTTTAAAACAATACGCGGGTACCTGCGCATTGTTAGAGTATCATTTGTCACCGTGTCCTAGGCTTATACAGTGCCTACGTTATTTAAGCTTGTTGTATGTGCTTGAAACAGTACATCCGTTCTAGGTGCTTGGTAAATATCGGCCCTTCAGCAGTTCCGGTTGATCTCAACTGCAAATAGTCATTATCAGGGTACTCGAGGATTGAGCACCCATGGATCCATTTGTCAAATATTCCACATTTGGGGTGCTTAAACCTGATCTCCGCAGCGGAGGTGCTCACGGGATCAACTATATCCAGACCTCGTGGGTTTTTCTTTTTTCTTTCTTAGTACCAACGATCCGGTCGTTGGACTACACTCTTACTAGTTTGCCCAGAAGTAGGTTTACGGTTTTCTAGGATAGTATTGTAGCTGAAACATACGTTAGAAGATACTGCATATCGGGATATTTTAACTCCAAAGTGCCGTGGTCTCTGGCCCTTCAATAAAACCTTGCGTTTTGGGGGAGAGGTTTTGCAAGAGCTTAATCTCACGACGGGCTTCTCAGCGAATTGAACCCTTGTACTCATTTTACACTTAGGGCAAGAACGATCATTCCGGTGGTGCCAGTCTGCTGGGACGCATCAACGGCTGCTATTGGACCGATGCCACTTGTCATAGTTGTATGTCGACTGGAATATCTAACATGTAAGCCATCCTAGAACAACGTGACCAAAGTGGATAGTCGTGCCTCACTGAGGCTTGTCTCATAGTTACTCGCTTGGACTCGATTCCCGACAAAGAAAGCATTACACTAAATACAGGGCTTCGATGCAGCTGAAACCTACACCATTCCTGAATAATTCTCTGTAAAACTGGATCTCTAGATCACTTTAATTGGTAAACAGACGATATCCGCGGCGCCCAGCAGCATGATTCAAGGCCCTGCAACTACGCTCACCATATCAACTACTCTCGACCCTTGAGAGTAGTAGTAATTGGATCTTGATTGCTTTTGATAGTTGCATGCAATAAAACAACGCGGAGTAACGGCACAAGGATCTACCTTTGTATTTTATGATATCCAGTTCCCCGGAATTCTTAGGTGCTGAAATATCCCTCTCTCTCCATAACTTGGCAACCGACGCGGAAGCAATCGGAGTCGGATTGCTTGTTCATGGGCTCATAATCACTAATTCTTCATCCATGGCTGGGCATATGAATGCTGTACCGGTGCATTCACCGAGTCTGAATATATGATATCTTGGTATCAAGTGCCGTGGATTGGTGTTTCAAACTGTACTCTGGTAGCTCTATATCAAAGGAGTTATATTACTTCTACTACTTAGGTGTCGAACGTTTTAAGAAAGGTCCTTGCACAGACACTCCAGTGTGACGTGAATCCCACGTGAGCTGGCCATCGCTGGTATCCGTGCCAACGATGTTGGTATGTTTCTTTCCCTCTCTCTCACCGTAACCAGAGAAAGATAGTAGGTCCTGCTGATACTTCTGGAGCATGAGCCAATTACAAAGCCCGCAGAGAAAAGGATGTGCCGGGAACTAATCTTTGGCCGGCGTATCACCGACATGCATATGCCGGTTATAAGGAAGATTTAGCGACGAGGCAACCCATATACTCTCCGATCCTGGTTTCGATACGCGGTGGGATGAACCCTTCTTGAAAATCGTCCTTGACAGAATCCGAGGAGGGATCTATCTGGTCATTACCTCCACGGGAAATTCGTTATCCGGAGTAAATACTCTTCAGTCAGCGGGGACCACTTCAGCTTTCGACGCAGGTATTGTGTATGTGTCAAATGGCGTAGATCACACACACACACACATATACGCGCTATTGAAGCTCTTCATGGCTTCCCTGTTCCTAGGTTCCTAGTACAAGTTCAGTGGTCTGTGCATTTGTTTGTATTAGTACATTGGATAGAGTAAAGCTGGTGATTACTTTACAACTCTTTCTACAATAATAGCTTGTGAAAAAGAGCGTCCCGCTATATCAAACTTAAGCTTTACCGACTTCGACAAGAGTTTCTATTCAGAGAGATTAAGTGACCGCCCCTGGTCCTGAATGGGTAGGCTCCGTCTAAAGATAGACAAACGGACTACTAGGTATGGGGGAGACTCCCAGCATCGGGCGCTGGACGTTGCAACGCTCGAGAGCACTGAGAGGGGGGGACGCTTCTCGCGCGAGTAGTCTAGTTTTATTGACAATTTACCATTCTGTCGGGTCACCTCTAAAATTACATGGAAATGTGCCGACCTTGACGGTAGGATAATAATACTCTTTTGGGAAACGCTCTGTGACGTTTTTCACCTTGATGGGCACCTTAGTTGTGAGCTTTTTTTATTATTGTCTGGCCTTGATGAGGTTTGACCTTTTCAGGCCTCAAACTACAGACAGTTCGGGAAAGTACGGGGGTGAAGAGACAAGAAAAGGCTTCTCTTTTTTGTGGGGAAGACACAGTAAAAGGGGCTGTAACAAAATCGAGGTTTCTATATGCACTGGTATTATGAATACAGTAGCAACTCTTACATACGTACGCCTGCAGGAGGCTTTCTTTTACTATTACTTGCTTTTCATATTCCAGTACTATTAGCGAGTTCTCAAACAAGGGAGACGAGAGATCGCAAAACAGGACGCGTAGACGTTTCACCGGCCCCAAGTGCACAATTCAAGCTTCGTGAAGGAAGGAACACGCGAGTGCTTGGCCTTTATACTCTTAAAAAAAACCCGTAGAATCCGGGGATACCGTGGGTTAGTGGTAAGCTATGATGTATCTATTGGTTGAGATCCTAACCCCAGTTACTCCAGAGAGAGTACCCGTCCAGTGCGCTCTACCTGGGTTGATTCATCTGCCAGGCAGGAATCAGCCCACGGCACCAGGATTACGCTGCAAAGTCAACCGTTACCAGCTTACTACCGTAGCCAGGACATCGGTTTTCTTATCGTGGCGGTAATTGCCATTATGTAAACCGAGTATCAAGGCTGACGCTTCATCTCGGTGCAAACACCTGCATATATAGGCTTGCTTATGATGCCATTTACCAGGAATAGCAAAGACGGTAGATTGTTCTTGGGGTGAGTACAACAAACACCTTGGAACAGGTTTCAAGTGGGCTTATAGTTGTTCAGAGGTGAATTCTTTTTTGTTTTACGGAGTAATATTTAGCCGTAACACCGGCTACAATAGGCTTAGCAATGATACGTGTACTACCTACTGCATTTCACGTCGAAAAGAAATCCCTCCCATTCTGTTTAGGGGAGGGGGTGTGATTTATCAGTACAAGTCTGGAATCTCACGATCTAGGTTGGCTGCATATAGACATCGGCAAATCTATAGTGCAGTGCAGACAGATACAAAAGGAAAGAAGCAAAGAAAAAGTGGAAGGGAAAAAATATGCACGAACGTTAGGACTAGCTAATGCACATCCATATCCATATCAAACCCTCCCCCTCCCCCCATATACCCACGCGGTAATAGTCCAGTTCCAGTATCCAGGATGTTACTTGTTGGTATATTGTTTCGATATAGTTCTAACGTAAACGGATGCCTCCGCACGCTCCAGGTATTCTGCATCGGATCACCCTAACCTCGTGCACACTCCGTGCTGGAGCTGAAAACTGGACTAGTTTGTAGATCAGGGACGTCGTACATATGTCAAACGCAAAATACACGATGGAAAATTTACGCGGCCAGTCACGTCCGGGGGGGTCCTAATATAACGTGCCACGCAAGGGTTTTTTTTTCCCATGCTGTTTTGTTTTGTTTTGTTTTTAGGTCATCCGCAGCTACCTATCCCGTGCTGTCAGCAGCCACGTCGTAGATTGATCCCACAGCCCTCCTAGGCTCCAGAGAATCTAATGAGATCCCACGGGATCTTGTCCATCGGACTTCTAGTAAAGACAGGATTCTGATAGATGTCCGCAGATGCATTGACCCCCACTCCCCGCTAACTAGTCCCTGTCCCATGTCTCCTCTATAAGGTGCTTTCTCAAGCAATTAGCGACCCCCTTACCATGGACAAAGTTAGCTATTCTCGTGGTATACTTTAAAAAGGTCTTGATATAACATCTCGCCACGGTACCGAGGATGTGAGTGATTAATGATGACTCTTGGCATTGGTCCTATACCAAATACTTTAAGTTCTCCGACAACACTGGCACTCTTTTAGTACCAGCGCGGGGTGGCAAGTTTGATAGAGTCTAGTGCTTACAGGTTTCTTTTCTTTTTTTTGAAGGGAAGAGCTAGACGCGTGCTTCTAGTGTCAATGATTTTGACAGGTCACAAGTATAGCCTAGGAGTACGTTGGCTCTTGCGTGGCTGTTTGCTATCTCAGCCAAGTTGTGCTCCTGTCATGAAGATTTTACTTTCTTGGTCTCGGAGTACTTCATCGTAGGCTTCCGTTTATACGATTACGTCGAAGATACGTCAAGAGATGAGAAGGGGGTAGCAACCATCCCCCTGGTAGTATTATAATTATATCCAAGTTTTTCTTTCTTTCCGCCACCAGAAATATGCATCTTACCCTGAATATGTCCTTGCAATATCATGTCTTATACCTCGTATCAATACGTCTTTTTTGAATACGTTTAGTGTATACCTGGTCAAGCTGAAAGCTGCATTCAATATAGTAGATCGCTCGAGGCCTGCGCTGCTCTGTCAGCTGGGAAATAAACGGCGTCAGGCGACAATGTATATATTACCGTATACGATTTGCTAGACCCATCGTATCGGGGAGATATTCCCAATCATCCCGTCGCTTAGAAAACCTGGTAGTTCTTTCTATTTGATCGATCAGAGAATGCAAGAGACCCCCCTCCCCGCTCAGAACCTGCACGGACAACTCAGTACCTGGACCTTGGTTTTTAGTACTACCGAGAACGCCTCTCGTTGAATAAAGAAACTCGGTAATTCTTGGCTTGATTCAAGAAGTATAGCAAATAGGATTAGTGGTTTGGGGCGAGTGAGTGATTGAAGATGATGCTTGGCGCTCGGTATTCTTTGGTCGTGACCGAGATTGCTTGTAATTAGATAGGAACGTTAAGCCGATCTAGTCTTGTGGAGGGTATTTCCAATCATCAATAGTGAGAGATCATCGGATCCAGGAGATTCCGACGGGGAGGTCGAAATATCCTCCGGTGTCAATGATTTTGGCAGGAGACTACATCTTGGTATGCCCCCCCCCCCCTTAGTTTACTTGAAACCTTTTGCTCTATCTGTTGGTCTTTATCCTCAAAGACTTATCTGCTGGGCAAGATTATCTCAGGCAAAGCACTTGGATCTACGATCTACCCGATAATCTATCCTACACTCTATCCTCACTCTATCCCCTACATACCAACGCGGCAACAGAATCACACCCAGAACTAATTCGGCATCTCATCAAAAAACCTTCTGAAAAGCTTCTAGTCTATACGAGGAATTAACGCTCATAACCAAGCACTTGGATAGTAGTCTAGGGGTCCTGGCATGAAGATTTTGACGTTTGTTAGTCCCATACCCGCGTTAGAATAACCGTCTTGAGCTTCACTGTAGCCAGCGAAAGGTCTTTCTAGATACAGTTGGCCGTGAATGCTATTAGACAGTTCTAGGGACAGTTCTATGTGGGTCTTCTTTTCAAAGGTGAAGGCTCACAGTGGTACGAGCGTTCAAGGACACCGTACCCAAGTCCCAGTATACGTGAGAGGGCTGAATTCCTCTCGGGTACTACCCCGATGCGCTCGTATCATACAACTTATCGTCACCCCAGGGCCCAAAAGCCAGCCTGCGGCCTTCATTTACCACTATATCATGTAGTCTAATGTGTATAGCCTGAAAAATTCACCCTCAAGGCTGGCTAGCTTCTAAATTTCCCCCCCTGTTTCGTGTTGGATTTAGGCGTCCTTGTGCGCTTTCTAGGATTTAGAGTGGGGGAAGCGAAAAGGGGAGGAAGGCATTTGAGCTAGACTACAGAGATACTACTCAGAGAAGAATATACGAACGCCAGCACTTTACTACTTGTGCATCATACCTACCAATGTCTAGTCTCCTACAGTTACTACTCTGTTTTTTTTTTTTTTTTGTTCCAGAAGTGAACCCTTGCCTGGTGCTGCAAATTGTGTAATTAGAAAAAAAAAAAAAAAACTTGTGCCAATCTTATTATTTGCGGCGCGTACCAATGTTCTCCCCGAGATACTACTGTAAAGATTACCTTTTTTTTTTTTTTTTTTATTCTACTAGTGATGCGCATCGATCAGGTTTTTTCCCCCCCTCCCCTCCAGGCCATCCTATCTAGGGCATATTTTACGGTTCGATGGCTGCTACTAGTTTTTGGTGGGCAAATCCCCCCCCCTCGATCTACGTACGCAGCCTATTAGATCTGAGCGGGGGGAGCTCCGCTTGTTCATGACACCGATTCAGTTGGACTCCTAGAATTATTAAATCGTGACCAGTCTTCGAACCATAGCTTTTACCAGAAAAAAAAAATCCTTATTCTCATAGTAAAAAGTTGATATGATATTTCACCGAGAATCACCCGATAGTGAGGGATATCTCCGTAATAAACCCAATACCTATTATCTTGGTCAGTTATTCAGACTACCAGGACCAAACCCCCCCCTCTCTCTCCACTCGTAGCTAAAATACCTCGTTCTCAGCTATGCCATCATGTAATATTTACTGCTATTGCGCATTCATTCACTCCATTGGTACCCACTGTTCGGTTAAGCCTCACACCTGCATGTGCCTTCGCCGGTCTAGAACTCTAAATGCTTCCCGTCTTCCATACCCCAAATGTTTGGGACCATTCAATCCATCTAGTGCGCTTAATACACCTCGATCATATACCCCCTTAGTTGTACATATAAATGTGAACCGTGGTTGATTCAGTTGGTATCCTCTTTGAGATCCCGCGCGTATGTGTGTTGTGTGTGTGTGTGTGTGTCGAACGCTTTGATACTAAGCTACGACTGGTATGTTCTAAATGAGTTAAAATCAGAATGTCTTTAGGCCCCAGGCCCATGGTTTGGTTGTAACTGGGTCTGAACCCAGAGCTTTGGGACCCCGTAGGTTGAGAGGTGTTCTGTTTGTTCCACTTCCCCCCCCCCTCCCCCCCCAAAAAAAAGTCGTATCAGGTGCCAGCTGTTTTGTGGGCGATAATTATTATGACCACTGGTAATATTGCAGTTGTCTCCTAACTAGTGGAAGATCAGCCGGACTCACATAGCTCGAATGAGTTGGTAGAAAATAGGAAAAATGTTCGGTGATAATGGTAAAAAAAAACTCCCGTGTTTGGGCGGAGGGCGCCTGTATACAGCCCAAAGTAGTTATGCTCTTATAGCCGGTTTTTTGCTCTAACATAAACATAAAGATTTCTTGGAGATGTTTCCATTTATGACTTCAACGTGAAAGATTTAGACAAGAGTCATTAATAATTAAATTTAATTTTTTGGCTGTGTTTAGTGCCTATAAGCGACCCGTGATAAAGAGCAGTGGCGAGTGAGAGCTGGTGATCCAAACAACCACCCTGATACCTCTTTATGTTGGAGTAAGTGAAAACAAATCCCAGAACAATAGAATTTCTAAAAGAGTAAGAAATTATGATGGAAAAGATCAGACAATTAAGGCTTGCTGTTTTGGACAAAGTAATGGATCGTATAAAGTTTCCCTTGATTTCTCCAGCTACTAGAATCCACTAAAAAAAATAATACAGGAATAAAAAATAGACAAAAAAGATTGTGTGAAACTATTACACATAATACAGATTACAAACAAACGTTTCTCCAGACAAACTCCAGAAATGCACCCGCTCTACTATAAAGACATTGAAAACACTGGACATGAAACTATGGCCGGCACACAATAAGTATTAAAAACACTTATTAGTTGGACTTGTAGTTGTTGTGATTCTCGAACTCGATACCGACGGTACCAGCATCAATCTCCTTATCCTCATCGGCACCACCCCCCAAAGCGCCTTTGAGACCGCTAAGAGCATGGTGAATATCGGGCTTCTCATGAGAGACCTCACCCTCGCCTTCGTAGCCCAAAACAGTTACACTGATTTCCTCCTCGTGGTCACCGTGCTCATGGTCAACAGAAACCAAAGTGTTTTCTGCGCAATCTTCAATAGAGAGATCTGTATTGTCGAAATCAGCGGTATCGACATCATCGGCTAGGTGAATGTTAGTATAAATGTATAATAATTGGGAAGAATATATGCTTATGACTTACACTTTTCCTTGACATCTGTTGGAGCATCGTGGGCAGGGATATCATCACCGGAGGCATCAGGAACGGAATGATCGGTATTAGTGGCGCCGGAAGCATCTACATCTGAAGCAGGAGTACCATCGGAAGCCTTCTCGACGCACTCGCCAATGCAAGGGGCAGCACCATCAACGTTGGGAAGGTCTGAACCGGGCTCGGGGAGCGAAGTATCAGGTTTAGTAGGGACATCGGAAGGTCCATCAGTAGAAGGAGCGTCGTGACCATCAACTGGAAGAGGTTCATCGGGATTAGAGACATCGGGAGCACCAGCAGAAGACCCGGAAGGAGTGCCACCTGGGAGAGAATCATCAGGGACAGTTCCATCAGGAAGGCCGGTTCCGGTAGCATCAGGGAAGCTATCTGCGTGAACGTCGGGGAAGATACCACCGGGGACGCCGGCAGGAGTTTCGTCAGGCTTGGTACCAGACCCGGAGGCATCACTGGCAGGAGAGCCGGAAAGACTATCACTAGGGGAACCAGTCTCAGGAGTGTCAACTTCGTGAGCGCCAGGAGCCTCAGTGCTGGGAGCATCAACTTCGGAAGCATCAGTGCCAGGAGCACCTGAAAGACCAGTGTCGGAGGCACCGGGGACACCAGTGGTAGGGAAGCCGGTGCCAATATCTGGAGCGCCAGAGCCTGGAAGGCCGACATTAGGCTTGCCATCTGCGGGTCCACCAGTAGAAGGAGCACCAGACGAGCCATCAGTAGAACCATCAGTTGAAGGAGTATCAACAGAAGGGCCAGAAGAACCATCAGAAGGACCAGAACCATTCTCCCCACTAGGGACACCTGGAGCACTAGGAGCGCCTGGGAGAGACCCAGTAAGACCGGGGCCGGCATCACCTCCAGTATTGACATCTACCAAGCCGTCGTGCTCCGGAATTAACCCATCGGGACCAGCAGGGGCTGAACCATCTGGCTTAGGTAAATAATTGGTATCTATAGAACCACTAGGGGCTGAGCTATCCGGCTTTGGTACGGAGTCGGTGTCTGGAGAACCACTAGGGGCTGAGCTATCCGGCTTTGGTACGGAGTCGGTATTCGGGGCGTCGTCACTAGAAACTGGAGTATCCGGCTTTGCTACAGAGTCGGTATTCGGGGCATCGCTAGTTGGGACTGAAGTATCCGGCTTTGGTACGTAGTCGGTACCCGAGGCGTCGCCGCTGGGGGCTGGTGTATCTGGTTTTGCTGCAGAGTCGGTATTCGGGGCATCGCCAGTGGGGACTGAAGTATCCGGCTTTGGTACGGATTCGGCACCAGGGGCATCACCACTGGGGGCTGGAGTATCCGGCTTTGCTACAGAGTCGGCGTTCGGTGCATCGCCAGTGGGGACTGAGGTATCCGGCTTTGCTACAGAATCGGCACTCGGGGCATCACCGCTGGGAGCTGGGACATCCGACTTAGGTACGTTTTCGCCATCTGGAGCACCACTGGGGAGTGAAGTATCCGGCTTTGGTACTGAGTCGGTGTCTGGAGGACCACTAGGAGCTGAGCCATCCGACTCTTCTTCGCAATCGGCATCTGGCTCAGTTCCGGTGCTAGGTTTGTGGTTGTTTGGAAGACTACCTGGCGCATAATCATCGGGGTGGCTACCGTGTGGAATATTGGGCGCGTGTGGAGTATTCGAGGCTGCTGGAGTGCCAGGAGCGACACCAGTAACCATGGCAGGAAACTTTGACACTTCACCGGGGGCGTCGGGAAGTCCACTACCTGCGTTGGGTAATCCGTGTGAATCAGACCCTGGTATGCTGGGGAGTCCACCATCTGTATTGGATCCAGGATGATCATCATCTGAGTATCCTGAGCCGGGTGCAGGTACCCCAGAGCCATCAGATTGGTGTTCTGGGGAGCCACTGGGTTCGTCCCCGTTTGGAGCAGCACTGGGAACGCCTTGTGTACCGGGTACTTTGGGGACGTTCTTAGTGTTGTTGTCGACATTGTTGTCTACGATATGATGGACACAATCACCAACGCAAGGAACGTTGATATCGGGCCCGCGGGGCATAGGAGCTGCCGATACAAAGGTTGTTGCACAGGCTATCGCCACAAATACCATGGAGTAACGCATATTTAGAAATTATTGGTTGTCTGTACTGTATAAAAAAGTGTAAGAGAGTGTAGAATGAGTGTCTATGGAATATTATAGAGGTCAGTAAGGAATGAACCTCAAAGTATTAAAGAAAGTGGACTGGTCGAGCTGGATGAAGCTGATGGAGGGAGAGGGAAGATGTTTGAGGGGGACTTACCCACTATATATTCCTTCTGAATCATGGGCAAAACAAATGAATCCATCTAAGATGTGCAAAAGCTTAGGACAGCCCGTTCATGTGCTCTGTGCCCTGTGCTCCTGCTTTTTTTATTTTTATTGAGACAGTATTTCATAGCATACCACCATTTGCATCCGCAACGGGCACATTGAGAAACTGTCACGACGTCTGATCCACGGTGGTTGAGGGCTGATTGGGCACTTTCCCCCGTGCCGCCAAACGGCAACAGCCGGCCAAGACACCCTCAACGCATAGGTCCCCTTCTCGGCGTAGAGATCTACAGTCACTCATCTCCGATTCCGAGTGTTGAGCCTCTGTACGGCTTACCCCACCTATGTAGGAACCGGGAAACTCCCGTTCGGAATTCCCCCTCCGCCAGCTAGGACGAAGAATGGTAGAGCAGTCTTGAATTGGCCTGCGATACCCTCTGTGAATCAGGGGGATCGAATTTGTGCATCCCCGTTTGTAGGGCTAGACAGCGGACCATCTTTTCTTTTATGGAAAAGCCTACCAACGTTTCCCTACAGATAAACACCTAGTTCAGTATCTTGCATCTACATACGGGGGGTTGTCTTCGAGAAGTTGTCCACAGACCTCTTGGGGAAAAGGGGACGCCTCCATGTCAGTGGTCCAGAGCCACAGTGCAACGGCGTGCTGCAAGAAACGCCGGTGGGCGATAGGACGATATGCTCAGATAGGACTTGACCCGGCGAAAGGGGCGATGAGGTGTGTGTTGGTGGGGCATGCGTTACCACCACGTGTATGCATGGCAAAACATGAAGATCATTGCGTTGGCAGAACTCCTATTCTCCTATTACCTATTCCACTCCCTTCTATTGAAATGAGGTTTTGCACATTAAATTGCATAGCGCTCTTATTACTATTACTCAGTACTACTATTGTTTGTCTGTAGTAATGTTGTGGTCTAAGCGAGTTGTTTGGGAGAATCGAGTGACTGTCTGTGAAACAGCATCATAAAACTGCGAATTCTTGATTTAGATCAATTTAAAAGGGAAATTTATGTTGAAAGTATCACGAACAGACCGTTTGATAGCTAATTAAAGAAAAGGTGTGCTCAGATCGATGGCATTGTCACTGTTGTGAAATCTTTTAAGATTTTCTTTTTGATCAGCCAGCCGTTGATCAAAAAGAAAATACTTCAAGGTGCAGATGATTACCAAGTACCACTTGTATCAGAACTCCGGCTCTTACGCACACATTATTGGAGATCTTTAACCTTAAGGATATTTCTCATGTCTTTAACTTGCACTGGGGCACAAACACCCCCCTGCTCGGAGAAAACTGTCAAAGTCACGCACAAGATTGACTTTCTTTAGATTCAGGTATTGTTTCAAGATATTGCTTTATTTGTGCTTGTGTCGTATGTGTGGTAATATAAAACATTAGTTGGCCAAGTTTATACTCAAGAGTGCCACAGGCGTGGTCCTGCAGCTTTGCACTTAATAGGCACTGTCCGCACCGTGGACTGGTATATGATTAGAGATAGGCGGGCGTTCAGGTTAGGAGATTACGATAATAATGATATGAGTAGGTCTTTATTTCCCCTTCTTTACAGTACTTCCAATACATGTCAAGATTCTCGTCAAACATCTATCGTTGCTATGCACCCATCAACTTTTTGCACTGGTCGGTATTCGCCACTACTCAAGCACCGCCAGAAAAAATAGGCGACCATGACACTCAACAGAAAATACATCTCTGACTTCGGTGGAATCGACTCCCTTCGCCTCGAAAAACCTGATGAAGCTTCTCAATTAAACTTTACAAATAACCCCACCGGCGTCGTTGTCCGAATCCACTCGGTTTCTCTCAATTACCGCGACTATGAGGTCATATCCGGCCTCTACACACACCACAAGATGGGACCTCACAAAAGCATCGTCCCCTGCAGCGACTTTGGAGGCGAGGTTGTTAGTGCCGGTAGCTCAGTCACCCGGTTCGGAAAGGGAGATCGGGTAATGTCAATTTTCAACACCGGGCACGTAGCCGGGGAAATCACACAGCAGATGCTCCGAGACACGGGATTGGGGCTGCCGTTGGACGGGGTACTGCAGGAGTACCGGGTCTTTGACGAGAGCTCCCTTGTCAGTATCCCAAAGGGGCTGACGTATGCCGAAGGGAGCACGCTACCGATCGCTGCCGGCACAGCTTGGACGGCATTGTTTGGTAATTATAAGCGATTGAGGCCCGGACAAACGGTTTTGATACTCGGCACTGGAGGAGTTTCGATATTTGCGCTTCAGATCGCGTCATTGTTTAAAGCGAAAACGATAATTACATCCTCATCTGATACAAAGCTTGAATTCGCTAAAAAACTCGGGGCTACCCATACAATCAATTACAACACCACGCCGGACTGGGATATAGAGGTTATGAGATTGACGGGTGGGCACGGCGCGGATCAGATTATCGAGTGTGGGGGACAAAATACTTTGACGAAGAGCTTCAACTCGGTAAAGTTTGGGGGTCTTATCAATGCTATCGGGTACTTGGGTGGGAAGGGAGTGAGTGAGGATCAATTAGGAGTAGCAGTGTTGGCATTGAGGAGACATGTCACGTATCAGGTATGTTTTTAAGCCGTGGATCAAACGAGTCCCCAAAACCCTAGCCCAGATCTCGTCAACTCTGGACCACGATTATACCTTATTCCAACGTCATCATTGGATATGTATTGGGAAGCTGCGACTCATGTTTGCACACAGGAGTCATTTATGGGCTGATTATGACTGCATGAGGGAGTTCGAGAAAATTTACTGACACGGGTTACTTCCCGAACAGGGCATCTTGATAGGATCTCGCGCAGTAATTGAGGAACTTTGCCAATTCATGGAGATGACAGGACTTCGGCCGGTAGTTGACAGGGAGTTTTGTTTCGATGAGGCGCAAGAGGCATTCAAATACTTGCGGGATCAAAAGCATGTTGGAAAAGTAGTCATCAATGTGACGAATGAGCAGTAGGCTTTATAGTTGGATTACATGCCGCTTTCCAAAACTGGATAGGAGGGCAGGGGGGACGGACGGATGAATGGACGAATAGATAAGTGAGTGAATAGAGGAATGGATGCTAGACAAGGGGTCATCAAACGTGCATAAGAGTAGAATAACCTCTGTGACTCCGCGCCGCCTCGGATTCTGCTTAGGGTAACGGGAACTTCCTTATCCGAGATCCGGTGCCAAGTGATTTACGTGCAGCTTACGAATCAAGAATCTTTCAATGTCTTACTGGTGACGGGTATGAACACCCTAAAAAGTTTTTTCTCTTGGGAAAGCTGTAGCTGCCTGCAAAATTCTTGGAGCTATGACGGAGAATTTTTCAAGTGTCAATGTCTCATTGGGAGAGCTTCAATGGCAAACAATTGGAGCTACCGGAGCTTCAATAATATGCTCTAGCCAAGATGCTACCAAGCTCCTGTCGGGCAGACTTCCCCCCATATACACTTGTCACTAGTAGGGAAAGGGCTCGATAAGGCTGGGAATCTTTCAATTTGGGTTAGGCACTGGCACATCGGGGAAATCTTTGGCCGTTGCGGAGTAGAGAGAAGGAAACGAGATACAACCGACCCGGTGGAAGCTTATCTGGTAGGGAAGAGAGGAATACAAACACCCGTACAGATACTCTATTTGATGAGTAAAGCTTCATCGCCACGGATAGAGTGGATCCGTGTTCCGTACTCATTTCATGGAAGTTCTTCCTTTCCAAGCCCTGATCTGGTGCCTTACTACCACTGGATTGCGAAATGATTAGAGATTTAGGGTTATACTGGAGAACAATGCTAGATTCAATGGGCAGAAAGGGTAGTAAGTAAGTATAGAGAAGATAAATTTCTATGAATTCAAGATGGATAGGGGTCAATTGCTTCGGGGAGCTGCTACTATGTTAGGCCCACATTGTGAATCTATACCTCAAATACATGGATGGGTATTACACTTGCCCTTATCTAGATCAGTATACACCCGGGAATCGGATATGCCGAGATCTGGGAACTGGGAGAAAATTATTGTTAGATTAGCGCAGCAGACGCGTTTGTTACTGTCCATTACATACTCTACAACTGGTCCAGGCACAGCTGGGTGCCCTCCTTCCTCCCGGCGAATCACCTCTCCCGGGGCGACATGGATGACGGGTATGGTGTTGGCCGGTACTGCAGGCCATCTTCGGATGCTGTGTTCCCGAAGGTACTCTATATCAATCAATCTCAGAAGAGCCCCACTGAGGATCCTAGTCGAGAGCTCTTCCTCAAAAAGACGCGATATCACTTCTAGGATTAGTTTCCCTCATCTTCATCCCTTTAGATAGATACCTTTCTCCCCTTCTGTCGGCCACACTTCTCTCTTCTCCATCTTCTATTCTTCTCATACAGATAGAGTTGTGTGGTTGTGAATTCTCTATCTAATTCCCTTCCTATCTTTTATTAATTCTACCAACTTTTTCACTCTTTTGAATACACTCGAAAATAACCGGAAAAAAGCAAGCACAACCTATTACTTTAATAATATCTATATAGCTCGACCAATATTCAACACCACAGCTTATCGATTTTGTCTCACCAATCCCCCGCAACAATGTCTACCGGGGCAGATATGCCACCGCGATCATCGGCAACCTCGACTTCGGGCGATACCGTTATCGGCGATCTCGACAGTAATCGCCAAAACCTCAATTCTTCAAATCCTCGCGGAAATTCAAATATCGGTCAGGGAATCGATGTTGCAGCTGCAGAAGCAGACTTCCAAGAGCTAAGTAGGCAGCTATCGGGGTTGTCAAAGACAACAAGTCGCCACAGTCGGCGACTGTCTAGAACCCAGAGCAGGGTTGCTGGTGATGCAGAGAAGCTTGGTGGGCAAACGGAAGAAGGGGGCGCTGAACAGTTTGATCTTGAGGGCCATTTGCGCGGTTCTGAGAACGAAGAGAGGGCTGCTGGGATTAGGCCTAAGCATATTGGTAAGACCCAATAGTTCACTGTTACACAGATTTTTTTACTTAGACTAATGTTGCGATTAGGTGTTATATGGCAGGATCTCACGGTTTCCGGTATTGGTGGTGTCAAGAATTTCATTGCGACGTTTCCCGATGCTGTTATTGGTTTCTTCAACATTTACTCAACGATTACCAGCATTTTTGGTCTCAACCAGAAGGGGCGCGAATTCGATATTCTCAAGGGCTTCCGCGGTGTGGTTAAACCTGGTGAAATGGTCTTGGTTCTCGGTCGTCCTGGAAGCGGTTGTACTACCTTCTTGAAGGTTATTGCGAATCAACGAGTTGGATACACTAAAGTCGATGGCGAAGTTCTCTATGGAAAATTCAGTGCAGAAACATTTTCAAAGCGCTATCGTGGAGAGGCTGTCTACAACGAAGAAGGTGAGCTTTATATTATATTCTATTGGAAGTTTTAAGGCTGGGGCTAATATTTATCATTATAGACGACGTTCATCATCCTACCTTGACTGTTGGCCAGACTCTTGGGTTCGCTTTAGATACAAAGACACCTGGAAAGCGTCCCGCGGGTATGTCAAAGGCCGAGTTCAAGGACAAGGTTATTAAGCTTCTCCTGAAGATGTTCAACATCGAGCACACTATCGATACTATCGTCGGCAATTCGTTCGTTCGCGGTGTCTCTGGAGGTGAGAGGAAACGTGTTTCTATCGCCGAGATGATGGTTACCAAGGGAACTGTCTGCTGCTGGGATAACTCTACTCGTGGTCTCGATGCCTCAACTGCTCTGGACTATGCCAAGTCTCTCCGTATTATGACCAACATCTACAAGACCAGCACATTTGTCTCTCTCTACCAGGCTTCTGAAAATATCTATGCGCAATTCGACAAGGTTCTCGTTATCGATGATGGAAGGGAGGTATTCTTCGGCCCTACTGATGAGGGACGTGCCTACTTCGAAGGCCTCGGTTTCTTGCCTAGGCCCCGTCAGACGACCCCGGATTACTTGACTGGTTGCACCGACGAATTCGAGAGGGAGTACGCCCCCGGCCGTAGTGAACACAATGTTCCTTCCAGCCCCCAGGCCCTCGAGGAAGCTTTCCACAAATCTCCGCATTATGCTCGCTTGAACCAGGAAATGGAGGCTTATCGTGAAGGACTCCGCGCAGAGAGCTATGAGGACTTTGAGGTTGCTGTTCAGGAAGAGAAGCGCAAGGGTGCAACAAAACACTCCGTTTACACTATCCCATTCTACAGTCAGGTTTGGGCTTTGGCGCAACGTCAATTTCTTCTCAAGTGGCAGGACAAATTCTCTCTCACCGTTTCTTGGATCACCTCTATCATTATTGCTATCGTTCTCGGAACTCTGTATCTCGAACTTCCTAAGACCAGCGCCGGTGCCTTTACCCGTGGTGGTGTTTTGTTTGTTGCTCTACTGTTCAACGCATTCCAGGCATTCTCCGAACTTGCATCGACCATGATGGGACGTTCTATCGTTAACAAACACAAAGCATACACCTTTCACAGACCATCTGCACTTTGGATTGCCCAGATAGGTGTCGATCTCATCTTCGCCTCGGCACAAATCATGGTGTTTAGTATTATCGTATACTTCATGTGTGGTCTTGTTCGCGATGCTGGTGCTTTCTTTACGTTCTTCTTGATCATTATTTCTGGATACCTTGCCATGACTCTGTTCTTCCGTACTGTTGGATGTGTCTGTCCCGACTTTGACTACGCTATGAAGTTCGCTGCCATCATCATTACTCTCTTTGTCTTGACCTCCGGTTACATGATTCCTTATCCTGCACAGGGCAAATGGGTTTCTTGGATTTTCTATATCAATGGTCTTGGTCTAGGTTTCGCGGCGTTGATGATGAATGAATTCAAGCGCTTGACCTTGGTCTGTGGCTCTGAATCACTTATCCCCTCCGGCCCTGGTTACAATAACCTCCTCTACCAGACTTGTACTCTTCTCGGTAGTCAGCCAGGTTCTGACCAGATCGATGGTGGTTCTTATATTGCTCTTAGTTTCAACTACCACCCTAAGGATCTGTGGCGCAACTTTGGAATTATCATTGTGTTGATCGCTGCTTTCTTGGCTGCCAATGCTCTTCTCGGAGAATACTTCTCTTTCGGAGCTGGAGGAAAGACCATTACGTACTATGCAAAGGAGAACGATGAACGCAAGGCACTCAACGAGAAGCTCGAGGAGAAGAAGCAGCGTAGGCGCACAAAGACTGAGAATGATAGCGAAAGTTCTAACCTTAATATCACTTCAAAGTCAGTCTTAACTTGGGAAAACTTGGTCTACGAGGTTCCGGTTCCCAGTGGTCAACTGCGTCTTCTCAACGAGATTTATGGATATGTCAAGCCTGGTCAACTTACGGCTTTGATGGGTGCGTCTGGTGCTGGTAAAACTACTCTTTTGGATGTCTTGGCAAGCAGGAAAAGTATTGGTGTCATTACCGGTGATGTTTTTGTCGATGGTAAACCTAAGGGAACTGCCTTCCAGAGAGGAACATCATATGCTGAGCAGTTGGATACACACGAACCGACCCAAACTGTACGGGAAGCTCTGAGATTCTCCGCTTACCTCCGCCAGCCATTCGAAGTCTCAAAGGAAGAAAAGGATGCATACGTCGAGGAGGTTATTGCGCTTTTGGAAATGGAGAACATCGCTGATGCTATTATTGGTGACCCTACGAGCGGTTTGGCTGTCGAGGAAAGGAAGCGTGTTACAATTGGTGTTGAACTTGCCGCAAAGCCCCAACTATTACTTTTCTTGGACGAACCCACCTCAGGTCTTGACTCACAGTCTGCATTTAACATTGTCCGTTTCTTGCGCAAGTTGGCCAAAGCTGGCCAGGCTATTCTTTGCACGATTCATCAGCCAAACGCCTCGCTCTTCGAGAACTTTGACCGTTTGTTGATGCTTCAGCGTGGTGGTAACTGTGTCTACTTTGGTGATATCGGAAAGGATGCGGATACTCTCTTGAGCTATTTCCGCAAGCACGGCGCTCACTGCCCCCCAACCGCAAATGTATGTTCTCACCAACGAACCTTTTATTGAATAATACTGACAAGAATATAGCCCGCCGAATGGATGTTGGACGCAATAGGAGCTGGACAGGCACCCCGTATCGGAAACCGTGATTGGGCTGAAATCTGGAAGTCATCAGAGGAACTCGCAAACATCAAGGCTGAAATCGTACAGATGAAGGACGAACGTATCGCCGAGATTGGATCCGCTCCTCCGGTCGAAGAAAAGGAATACGCTACCCCCCTTGGCTTCCAGATCGCACAAGTCATGAAGCGTACAAATCTTTCTTTCTGGCGTACCCCCAATTACGGATTTACTCGTCTCTTCAACCACATCGCCATCGCTCTTCTGACAGGTCTCGTTTTTCTTCAACTCGACAACTCTCGTTCCGGCCTCCAGTACCGTGTTTTCGTTCTCTTCCAGGTTACCATCTTGCCCTCGCTCATTCTTGCCCAGGTAGAGCCCAAGTACGACATGGCTCGTATGATCTTCTACCGTGAACAGTCTTCTAAGATGTATGGCCAATTCGCCTTTGCCTTGTCTATGGTTGTTGCCGAGCTTCCTTACAGCGTCATCTGTGCTGTTGGATTCTTTGTCTGTCTATACTTCCCACCTGGCTTCAGTGATGTCGCAAATCGTTCAGGCTACCAGTTCTTGATGATCTTTATCTGCGAGATTTTCTCAGTCACATTGGCACAGATGATTGCAGCCTTGACACCAAACGCATTCTTGGCCTCGTTGCTCAATCCGTTCATCATCATCACTTTCGCTCTTTTCTGTGGTGTCACTGTTCCGAAGCCTAGCATGCCCAAGTTCTGGAGGTCATGGTTGTATGAGCTTGATCCGTTTACGCGTCTCATTGGTGGTATGGTTGTGACTGAGCTTCACGATTTACCTGTCACATGTGCCGAGCTCGAGTACAGCACTTTCCCTATCCCATCTGGTTACACTTGTGAATCATACGCTAGAGATTTCATGGCGCAGGCTCCTGGGTATCTCCGGAATCTTACCGCTGTGGACTCTTGCGAATACTGTGCCTACTCTGTTGGAGATGAATTCTACTCTCCTCTTGGCTTGTCATATGATAATCGCTGGAGAGATATGGGAATTTTCCTTGCTTTCATTGGATCTAACTTGATTATTCTTTTCATAGGGGTAAGTCTTATTCATCCATTCTCACGTCTTCTTATCAGTATAACTAACATTTCGTGTGATTCTAGTCGAGATATCTTAACTTTGCAAGACGTTAAGCTAGGACTTTTAACGTTGGCGAGTAGTTAGTGTAGGAGAAAATGGGGATGACTTTCCGGTTTTTATGGTTTTTTATATGTCTGGCTGGGATATAGATGGGTGGCATGTTTATATGTTGCGTGTAACGATGCGGTCAGGGGATATATGCCTTTTTTTATTATTATTCTTCTTCTTTGGGGTGTTCTTTCACGGACAATTTCCTTATAGATTACGATCTTTTTATTTCTTCTTTAGAATAGGGTCAGAGAACTCTGTCATTAATATTACTTAAATAAAGCATTAGGTTGTTGCTTGTAACATTTAGATCTGGCAAAATGTGTGGTCTTATGGAAGAGACTCATAGAAAATCATGTCGGTAAGCTTAGATTGCTCATGGTTCAAATAAGCATATATCTAGTGAATTTGAAATCCCTAGAGCTAGCTAGGGTACTCATTTGGCGAGCTATTAATTGATGTGGGTCTGGTTTCTTCTTAACCCTAACCCTTGGTTGTGGTTGTGACCGCTGTTCCGATTGGTTGACAATGATCTAAGGATGATCTATGGAGCTATGGACTACGGCTGGTGGGGTACTTGAGCCTCAACTAGTTGACTGCGCCACAGTATTAAGTAACACGCATAGGGTATTTTGTGTCACGATAATCTAGAACATATATGCGACCTTTTAATGACTTCGGAGATCTGTCGCTTATCAAAACCCAATAAGTGTAAATCATATACAGCGTACTGAAAAAAAGATCGAGAAACGTAAGACACGGGGTTTAGAGTTTTTAGGTTCTTAGCGAAAATTCTAGTAGTAGGATTGGCTACAAGACCCTGTTGGCAGGCCCTGGTTTCTCGATCTTTTTTACCATAGGCTGTATAATTGTCTTCCCACGCTGCATGTCTTATTCTTAATCAATCAATCTAATAATACTGTAGCCGAGGTTGTTATTACGTATATTTAAACGATTTAACTAAAGAAGTACTAACTAAAATAACTAGAGTTTCACATTTTTAATGATCCTTTATATAAATAATATTCATATATAATGACTTGGCCGGACGTATTGTAGTGGGTTATTTAGGAGTACAAAGTCTACTGCAACTTTTCTTTCAGGAGTTGCTCGCTCAAAGACCAAAGTCTCTCTCCTAGCTCATCATTCTGAGCTTGACTCGAAGGCTCTGTAACCTTTCCTGGGGGCACAATCTATATCAAAGTGTTAGTATTAAATAACACTGAACGGAATAACTGGGGGGGAGCAAACATATTTGCCAGAGATATTTTCTTTCGGAACGTCTGGCGATGTGGCAGCAAACAATGCTGGGAGAGGGGCATCGGTTATGGGGTCCTTCATAAGAGGCCTTATCGCAGCCACGGCAATCTTTGCCGCGATACCGTATGCCTCTTCTGCCTGCTTCTGCTGTTCTGTACTGACGGCACCGGGGTGGACAGCGTTGGCGTAAATGCTGCTACCGAAACCGGATCCCAACCTTCCATCTTCAAGCCGTCTCACTAGAGCTCTGACGAATAAAATCATGGCTAGTTTGCTCCGGTTATAGAGGTATGACGGTCCGATGTCTGTGTTGATTTCATCGAGGCTTGCGAAGTTGATGGAGGAAGGACATATCCGGTGTAGGTCTGATGACTGGAGAACGATACGTGCTTCGGCGTTTGCTTTTGCGGTTTCGATTAGGTTTGGGAGGAGGGTGAGAATTAAGTGCATTTGCGAAAGATGGTTGACCTGGAAATGGGTGTCTGGACGTAAAAAATAAATGAGTCAATCTCTATATAGTTATAAAAAGGCTTGAGTGGGTAGTCATACCAATACCGTCCCTGCTCAAGTTATAAACACCAACACCGATTCCGGCGTTTGCGATTAGACAGTCTAGTCGTTTCTCCTTTTCTCTCAACGCTTTTGCAGTCCGATCAACTTCTTTCAAATCCTGGAGGTTACATTTCACCCACTCTACTCTGCTAGAGTCCCCGTATTTTTTAAACTCTTCAAGGGCGAGTTTTGCATGGTCTTCCTTTTCGGAAACGATAAGGACCCTTGCAGCGTTATTTTTAAGTAGTTGGGAAACAATTCCGAACCCGATTCCTGTAGTCCCTCCGGTGACTAGGAAAACTTTGCGTGAGATATCCGGAATCTTTGATAGAGCCCAACTAGAGGATGAGGAAAAAAGGGAAGCCATTATGTGCTGCTCTGGGGATGGATAAAAATTATTGTGGGGATATGGTTTAAGAGTGCGAAAAAGATGCGATACTGTAGGATCTACTATTAAAGTAATATCTCTTAGGTGTAATTAATTGAGAAATGATTATGTTTGAATTTCGATACTTTGCGTCATTGAGGTGATGTCACTATTGTGAGTAGATGTTGACATGTATTTCCGCTCATCCGATTTCCTCGCTTCGTCTATGGGTTTACAGATCTGATCTGAAAAGTAGATCAATCTGTAGTAATCGGACGAGATAATTGGTAAAGATTCAGCATGATCCTAGTACATTATCTGCTATGGTTACCCTATGAGTTACCACGGCCAACTTGAGAGCCCGCAAGAGGTCATGTTCTATTAAGGGGCCAAAAACTGGGATTTAGCATTCCTAGCTCTAAGCAGCCATATCCCAAGTGCCCTCTTAATACTCTGGAGACCTTCTTAGATTTAAGGGGAACAGGATCATGCTTCTATAAACAAGATCTTAGGTACTAACTAAAGAGATGAAGTATACGTATGGATAGCTATGGAGTAGATACCCTCCGAACTCCTCTAATATGGCTGCTTTTTTGAAATAGCCCAAGTATTTCGCCGCCATCAGGTTCATTTGTGAATTTTTTGCGGTGGTACTTCTGCAAGGATGTAGCCTAGATCAATTACGTCGTCGTGCCGTAGTACTAAGACTATGGTAACTGCCGCGGCCAATTGTTTCAAATATTATTAATATACTCAACCAAGAGGGAGTTTATTTGGAAGCTCTATGCTACAAGCTCATTCTTAGGTTATGGACCCCATGTTTGCTTCATTATCAGCTGGTTGGAGTTTATGCTCATTCTCGGTAAAGAATATATGGCTTACGTAATACATTAGGTAAAGACCTGGAGGTTTGGAAGCAGTCAACCTCCTGCTAACGAATGAAAGAATTAATCATAAGTACATGGAGCCTAAGGGCTATGGTACTCGGACCACACACTCAACCTCCTGGTAACGGGTTACCTTAGGTATCCTGAATATATTTATCGAACCTGACATAAGAGATTGAAACAACTTCAGTATATTTGGTAAGTATAGGCATCATAAAGGTATCTATGGATCATTGTTAATCACTCGATTTATGCATACAATGGGATTTCCCGACGAGTTAACCGTAAAAGAATCTAGTTTTAGTCTCGACATATGATTGTGAAATGATAGAAGATTGATAGCTCTTTTAAAAATCTAAGTTAGATATGTGTTGAATGTACCAGTATTAATTATGGTAAGCATCATTACATTAATTGATAATAACCTACAAAGTTATATTAAGAGAGATATTTAGAGATGATCCCAAAGCCCCTTATACAAGAAAAATTACATAGTTATATAATTGAGTCCTAAATCCCAAGACACTATATCCAAACACGCTATAACCTAATAGAAGACACTGTGGGAGATTATGGGGATACTCTGCCTATTCAAATTCTCACACTTTTGGCCACTTTACTATAGTTTTTAACGTGCCGGGGCCCACTGCTTAGTGCTCTTGACCAATAAACAACTTTTCCAAGCGCACCTGTATAGTATGAGGCGTTCCTTCCTAGTCTGTCCCCAGCCGATGCGTCTGCACCTCCATCTAATAGGATCTTGACTATCTCTTGGTGGTGATTATTGGAGGCGTAATGCAGTGGTGTCCAACCATCTATATCTGCTACGTTTATACCGAGCCCCTTCGAGACAAGAAATCTAGCGATGTCTGTGCGTCCCTCCATCGCAGCATAATGTAGTGCCATTCGGCCGAACCCATCCTTATTCTTCGTATCAACCCCTGCATCGACCAAGCACTTAACCACCATAGCATGCCCATTCTTAGCAGCATTGTCTAGGGGGGTTCGTCCTGTGTTGTCGCGGTGATTTGCGTCGGCACCCTTTTCTATCAATAGTTGAACTGTTTTTTCGTTTCCGGACTCAGATGCAGTATCAATTGGGGTCCCACCCCAGATACTCTTCGCCGTCATATCCGCACCATTCTCTAGTAATAGTTCGATGGTCTTCTGGTCTCTAGTAGTCTCTTTGCCTCTACAGGCAAAGTGCAGTGCTGTCAAACCTTTATCGTCTCGAGCCGTCAAGTCCGCTCCATGTAATATTAGATACCGGATCGTAGTTTGGTGTTTGTGGATTACTGCAAGGTGAAGAGCAGTTTGTTTTTCATTGTTCTCGCTGGTTACGTTGGCTCCGTTATCCACAAGCTCTTTGACTACGGAGTCGATTCCAGCGGCGGCGGCTATATGGAGTGCGGTTTCTCCGTTGTTATCATGGTCATTTAAGTCAATCCCAGCCTTAACCAGTAGCTTGACCACCTCAGGATGCTTATTCCTCGCTGCAATATGAAGGGCTGTCTGCCCTTCAGGAGTCGTCGTGGCCAGGTCAGCACCATTCTCGACAAGTAAGCCGACTGTTGTTTCGTGGCCATGGATAGAAGCGTGGTGTAATGCAGTCCGGCCAGTCTTATCCTTGGCGAAAACATCGATCCCACTCCCGGCGAGTAAAGTCTTCAGGATTTCATCCTGACCTGCTGCAGCAGCCTTATGTACTAGTTCCATACTACCCCAATTCAACACTATGATCTTGGCTACTGCGGCATTCCCGAAACGATATTCCCTCGCAATATCATCTGTCGAGGTTGCAAAATTTATTTCCGCGCCGTAGAAAATGAGGAGTCGAGCGATGTTTGGGTGGCCGTGCTCTATCGATAAATTAAGAGGTGTTAGACTCTCGGCGTTCCAAGCGTTCACCCCAAGCCCATCTTCGAGTAGTTTATAGACTAATTTCAGGTCGTTATTTGCTGCCGCGGTATGAAGAAGAAATGCACCATCATCAATAGTAGGGCTTTTGGGAGTTCCAGCTTTCGAATTATCAAAGTTGTCATCAACAAATTTTTTAGCAAATTCTTTCGTAGCGTTCCTTGCCTCAATCGTGCAAGCGTGCTGAGCCCCCAATACCTCCCGGGAAACACTGAGAAATAGCCCAAATGCATCTCTTGCAGCCCCCCAGCGGTCTTTCTCGGCGAGTAACTTTGCCTTTGCTGTGCAAAAACGGGTAAGCCTTGAGTAGTCGGTAGAGTGTGAGTCTTGTATGGGCGTAGATTGATCTTTATAAGTCAATAGGATTTTTTGTAGGACTTTTGGATCGTCAAATGGGTCCTTCAATTTGAGGTATTGAGAGAGTGGGGGTACGACTAGTCTATAAGAGTCTTCGACTGTTGCAAATCCATAGCGCTGCACTATCTCTGCAATCCTGCTTACGTTTTCGTTGAGAAGCGTATACGAGCTTCCCCCGACGCCAGGCAAAACATCAACTTTGCCATCTAGGTCCTTAACAACTTTTAAGGCATGAACTAGAAAAAGCCCCACAAGGTATTGTGCACACATTTGTGGTAAATGGACCTTGGTTACAGTTCCTAAGAGCTGTTCATCTATGGGCATCACCCGATTTTCAATGGAGGCAGAGGCTGGGATAGGTCCGGGAGAGAGATTCAAGATTCGACTGCTGTCCACTTGGTTCGCTCCACAGATATCAGTTAGATTGCAGATGCGAACACAAGGGGTTCCTCGATATATCCACCAGTCGTATACGCTATTACTAAAGATATTGTGTGGGCCAAGAACCCAGAGTACGGATCTGGAATCGTGTTTCTCGAAGTGAGACATCCACAGTGAGATCACAGCCTCCAGCTCTTCCCTTTCTACTTCCCATGGTGTCCACTTGCCCTCAGTAGACCTTCTATGTAGTGTAAGGCTCAGCTTCGTATATTCTTCATCGCGATCGCGACATATTCCGATAGGCACCGTCCAGACAAAACTAGGAGCCCGTGAGGCGGTTTTAGAAATCGTGAGACCACTACTGGCATCAAAAAGATGATTCAGAATTGCTTGTAAACACTGCGTAACCTGGCTTGCGATATCCGAGGTCTCAGTCCGCCATAAAGTCAATGCAGACAACCTCACCCGGGTATAAAAAACACGAGAGGCGAAATCCGAGGCTTCCGAGACAACGGTTTGATCTCCACGGGTTGGGCTGACCTTTGTGAGGACTCGCCATCTTTTGCAATCAGTTATTGATTTTGTCATAAAGTCGAGTTCGAACCCTTCTGGTAAAGCCTGGTAGTCTGGCAGCGTAGACAGATGCCTGCGAATTACAAGCCGTAAGGCGGTCATGGTGCCTGTGGCGACTAGCTGAGCGATAGATGCAGACCAGTGCATGTTCCGAAGACTATGAGAGATCAGCTATTGTATCAAAAAAAAAGTAGATTGGTTGGGAAAGCTTACCCGACGAATTGGAGGATAAAACCTACGCCGGAAATTAGTACCAAGCTTTCAAAAGCTATTCTAGTCTCGCTCACTCACCAATCACTGATGTTATAGACCCCCAAAGGCTCCAAAACTGTAGTTTGACCAACCCCTCCCGAGACTTTCTAGACGTTGTAATCATTTTCTGGTTGCGCGGGGCGTAGATTGCGAAAGATCCAAAGGCCTGATCACCAACCAGTTGACCCCTCTGTAGCCATACGATTTGAAGAGGGTCCTTCTTATTATCACGGCTTACTTCCCACCGTTCTTCAACAGTCCTAGTCTCGATAACCCACGCACATATGAACATCCCAGTCACAGTCGCAAGGGTTCCAGTACATGTAAGTGGAAATGCATATACATCAACAGGAGCCCCGTTTTTATCCATTCTCCAACGTGGGTGATATGTTATCGCTGCATCATATACCAGAACTCCCACCTGCAAAATAACACCGATGATTGCAACGGTTATTGTTTCAAACCCACTCGAAGGTTGTGCAGCAACGTTCCGAAAGATGTTTGGAGGCGAATTATCCTGGTCCTCGATATGTTCCATCAATGGTTGGTTGGCCGAGTTTCCGAGGATTGAGAATTGGCTAGTTATGTTGGAATCATGACGGCTAGTTGTGTTGGAGTTGTGGCCTTTCAGAGTGAATAGGCCTGTTTTCTTTGCGTCCTCTAGTGTATAAACCTCGGCACAAACGCTATTATCATAGAGATGGGATGGCCTCCAAGTAGCAGGGTCATTGGTCTCTCTGCGATATATCAATTCCACAATAGCAGGTGACCCTACAACCCTTACTATCCCAACACCATTCCATAGCTCGCAGACATCCGAAGACGTTGAACTATGAAAAAGGAAGGTTGTCGCTCTCCATCAGCAATGTGTGCTCCTGATAGTTAGGCTCTGGGACGACTTACCTCATGAGTTCAAGCTCCGCAGAGGCCTCCCCCTCCCCCGCCCTCCCGATAATTGATTTCATTGATCGGCTCCCCCCAACCCTTATCGCTGAGATAGCACCGGTGATGATGCTAATGGGATTACATGCAAAGATCAAGCAGTCCAACCAGCTTGTGCTATGACTAAGAAACTGTTTTGCAACTTGTTCTCCAAACAAAGCCAATAGGGGTGCTGCGGGTAATCATTAGCGCGAATCCAAGGATGCAGAGCCGCCCGGGATCAAACTAACCCAAGTCGCTGAAGAGATTATTCGAGAAGTCTTCGCCACTCGCGGCCAGAACAGCTGGTAGGTGCGAGAGGACAGCTATGAGGGCTAGTAATAGTCGATTCTGGGCCCTAAACCCGGCTGCCCCTCTCTCTGCACCAATAAACGACATCGGAGGGTCGAGATACACTATTAGCGCTGGGTCGAGTGGGTTTGGGCTCAATCCCGCTTAGATTCTTTCACAATTTCTTGGAGAACAACGCGTAGGGCACCTAGGGTAGCAGCTGTGTATAATGATATGATTTATAGGAGGCCGGTGTGATGTCTTCAGGCTTAGTTATCCTGTTGAAAAGGACTCGCTTATAGAATCGGGCAGGAATCGTGGGGCTGTGATAGGCTCAAGTTTGCGGATGCCTTAAACAGGACCTTCTGTCATGGCACAGCTAGGATCAGTGTTGATTGGCGGGAATAATCCCCGGTTATGCAAGCATAATTACCAGGAGGCTCATTTTTTTGGTAACAGGCTTTATTCGCCTGGATGGATGGCTGGGCCTGCAAACAAGACTGATTACTATACTGTTGTCCTACAGGAGGCTCTTTGGTACTTATATGTATGGTGATACCAACCCTTTTTCGGTTGGGTTAGGATTTCCTTAATCGCTTGCTTCGTCTTAGGGTCTCTATGTCAATTTTATATCGAGAGTAATATACTGTAAGAGGTTTAAGGCATTAACCGGGAAGAACTGGGCTGTGCTTTAGGTCAATCGTCATGTGACTGATGGATGATTAGATTAGATGCCCGAATAAGGGTTAGGGTTCTATTTGTTTCCTTTTCTTCTCTCCTCTTTCTCCTTTCTCTCTCTGTATCTACATCAATCAATAGATCATCCTTTGGGGACTATAATTCTGATCCTAGAACTCCGGATGAACCTGTAATTTCAAGTCGGCTCCGGGGTTTACCGGGTCTCTTATAGGAATATGAGATTGATGCATTTCTATACGATTGAGGAAATATTAAGCCCAAACTTTACTACCTTTAAAACAGGCATAGAGATTATGAGGGTTGACCTATGCGGGATATGAAATACTAACACTCTAAAATTATGGTTCACTACACTATTTGACTATTATTAAACCACTATTGCCTAGGAGTTTAGAAAAAGTCCCAAGATGGTGTATTTAAATAGTTCTAAGGTGCCAACTGATGATTTAATTTCTTAGCTTGATAGAATTATGATTTCCATAGCCAAATATGAATTAGTTCCTCGTTAAAAATGAGCCGTTTATAAAAGACGTCGGTAGTGCTGGCTTAGGCTACATTATAGGACTTTAGGATAGGGATAGAATTGAAAGCACATGCTATTTTTAATGGAGACATAAAGCTAAAGTAATCGGACTGAGAATTTAATTTTTGGTTCTACGCGTACCGTCTCTCTAGATCAAGTCGTCCGATACAGACTACTTTCGATTGGTCATTCTTCACCTTCTTCACCTTTCGCACATGCTCCAGAACCAGAACCCTCACTGTCCTTGGGGACTACCTTTGGGCTATCACTTCTCCCAGAATTCGCGGCCATCATCGCGCTACGGCGAGCAGCTTTTTTCTTCTGTCTATAGGCAGCTTTGCGGAGTTTGTTGTGGTGGACCCCAGCTAGGTGGACCACAGTTTCCATAAGGAATCTGCGAATACTGCTCAACCGGTTCTAGGTTAGTACCTTATAAATGATGATTTGATAGAGGGGTGAATTAACTTGAAAGCTTGATCTAATCCACACCAGTCGGATCCGGCACCCGCAAGAAGTTCCGAGGTCTCTCGGTAGATATATTCGAAAGCCCTATACCAAGACCGATTGAATCCCCTCGTGGTGTGAAGAAGAATGAGATTCTCAGGAAACTCCATACATTCTTTCACGGTTGAGAGGTAGTTGTCCCACTCGCTATCTGAAAGGTTGGCCTTAATCATAAGGTAAATCGCGAAGTTTTCAGTGCAGGGGACCCGCGTTGCGTGAATACGTTGAGACATTGCTGAAGTGATTTTAGTTGAAGTGATTTTAGTTGAAGTGATTGATTATTCAAGTTGTGTAAATGTACATTTAGTTTACAGAAAGCTCCACTAGGTATAACCGTGCTCAAAAAATTCTCAGAGCCCCCAACATAGCCGGCTTATGCCGTAAACATAAGTTCTCTTCATGCGATGCTATCTATCCATCTACCGTATAATAAAATCATTTCAGGTTTCTTCTATACGTAACAAAGGCGTCGAATTACCATATCTCAGTGATTTTTTCAAGTTGATTATAGTCGAGATTACGTAGTGCCATAGGTTTCTTATAGAACTCTTGGCTCCCTGTAAAACGCTTCCTGGAGTTCATACATACTATTAAAAAGGTATAATATCTATTTTATTGTTATTTGATAGAATTAACTTTGATAAAATCTGTAAATTCTAGATTTCATTGTATATCTATTCAGCTATAATAAAAAAGATTATCTATAGAAGCTAGAGGAGTTAATGCTACGTTTTTGGATTTAACTCTTCTGAGGAATATGGATATTTCTGTCTATGAGTGTAAGGCCTGACAATGTTGTCTACTTTTTAATGAGGTTCTTTACGCAGGGGGGAGACGATGAGCCCGATGTGTGGATAGACTTTCTTTCTTTTCTCTATTATAATTCTATATGCCTAAAAGCTGTTCAACTTCCGAAAGATACTGTGGTGATTATCTGGCAGCGTGGTCTAGGGGTGTAAGACTTGTCTATGTTGTATACTTTGTAATGAGGTTCTTTACGTAGGGGGAAGGCCATGTGTTCGACGCGCGGACAGACTCTCTTTTTTATTTTTCTCTCATAATCCTATGTATACAGAAGCGGTCTTGTATATGGCCTCTACTCCTTTATATGAATCACGTACCGTAGAATTAATAAATCATTAGTATCACGCACTGTAGATTGTGGGGTAGGAGTCCCGGAGCGTTTCCGAGCTATCTCCGAAAATCTCCGACGTATTCGGAGGTCTCTTAGGGGGCTCGGAGTCCCCAACCCCCGAAGATAGTTGAGTTTGGATGATGACTCTATACAACTATAGGTATATGGAAGCGTAAAAACGTCAAAATTTTGTTTACTACCGGTGGTATATTAGAGTAAAAAACTGCTGTGAGGTCTGTAGGTAGGCTGATTCTCTATCTAGCTGATTGATGTCTAAAAACTGTCTACACAAGCCTATATAAGAGACTCTAAAAGAAATGATGACAAAGACTACCAAGAACAAAGAAAAAGCAATAGAAGCGCCTAATCATATCTAGATCTGACAACGTGATCTAATAACCGCTAGATTCCAGCATTTGTACGTGCTATTTTCACTGATTCCAGCACCCTGTACTTAGGTCAACCCCTTCTAATTAGCATTAGTTAATTAATTGGGTAGGAGAGTGAATAGGCCACCAGGTAGATAAGCCACTATCACTAATATCTAAGCATCTGTCTCAGTAAATTAGTTTTGGCTCAAGTGCAGGGTACTGGATTGAGTGAAAATAGAATGTTTTTTTCCTTTAACTTACTACCGGTGGTAAACATACTTTTGACCGATTTATGATTCTATAGAAGGTACCTAGTATACTCTGACAACTTACCTTTCGAGAATTTTTGAACTATGTCGGGGATTTTACAGCTGGCGCGGGCCTTCTGGGCACTTTAATGAATGAATTATTATAAGTATATAAAGTCATTCTGGTTACTTAGGATTTGTGTAGAAACCTAAGTGCAAATCCCCCCTGAACGCTTCTGGGCCAAAGTATGCCGGGAAAAGAAAAGTTTGAATTGTAAGTACACCAGACCCAACGGTGCTGCGCAGCAAAAATGGGGATATGAAAGATACGATATAGCACAAAGGGTATCTAACTCTAAAAGGTACCGTAGTAATCATCTGGTAGTGTGGCCTAGGGGTGTAAGACTTGTCTATGTTGTATACTTTGTAATGAGGTTCTTTACGTAGGGGGAAGACCATGCGTTCGACGCGCGGACAGACTTTCTTTTTTTCTTTTCCTCATAGTTTAACATCATAGAATATAGACACTTTAAGAGACAGCGAAATCTTTAGGAGAGTGGAATGAGGCAAAGAGATAGGCAGGAGAAACCAGAGGATAATTTGGTCCTGCTCAGTCAAACATTTGAGGCGTACCGGGCCGGGCCGGGTCACAAAACCCTTGGACCGGGTCGGCTATGAACTAAGTGGTGTAGATTATATATATAGATAGAGTAACCAGACGCCTTTACAGTGATTTTAGGCATCATGTTTCCTGAGTCATGATTCTATAGTACAAGAGTCTCATTACCAATTAGACAAATTACGCCGCAAATTATAGACTAGTCTAGTTTCCCCTATTAGCCCGGATATGACTATATAAGAAAAACCGCGGACTGGACAAGAAAATTAAAGGAATAGACTGAGTCGACCCATCCAAGCTCTAGAATATACTCATCTCTAGGAGAAACCGTCAAGATGTATGGAGGGGGGGTGAAATAAATAAGCGAAGACCTGGAATAGGGATGGGGAGGATTGGGGGAAGAGGAATAGTGATAAGGGGATAACTCCACAGCGGAAGAGACTTTCTAATTTTTTGTTTATTTATTAACATTATTATCTTGGTTTTTTTTTGCCCGATTACTATTCCTTGGGCCATCAATGGTCCCGAGTGGGACCGGTCTTTGCCACAACCCCCGATTTTCCAGTCTTTCTACACAAACTAGCTATATAACCCATCGAATTTATAATGATAACTATTTAGAATATTTAGTCTAAATTTTCTAGTATAATTCCTGTAATATCTAGAGGGGTTGTGGTTGGGGTATATCATTGAAAGACCGGTCCTGAATGGTTGCGTGTGACGATTTAAGGGATAAGGCCAACATATATAAGTGGGTAGTCACCATCTATATATACAGGAGCTGGTTAAGTTTTGAAAGAAACTGTGTTGATCATCTGGTAGCGTGGTTTAGGGGTGTAAGACTTGTCTATGTTGTATACTTTGTAATGAGGTTCTTTACGTAGGGGGAAGGCCATGTGTTCGACGCGCGGACAGACTCTCTTTTTTCTATTTTGATTTCTCTCATAATTCTATATACATAGAAGTAGTCTCGTGCATACATGTACCCCTATAGCCGCACCTCGCTATGCCGGGTGGTAGAAATTTAGGGGTTTTTGTATGGGATAGTAAATTTTACGGGACCAAATAATCCCTAGGCTAGTGGCAATGATAGGGGGGGGTTAGGGTTCTGGCAGTCAACTCTATCTATACCTAAAAGGGACTAGTAAGACCCTAATAGGTACTATCAAGACCTAATGGATGCTAGTAAGGACGGAAAATATTATTTGAGCAAACCGTTATAATCCACTTGCGTGGCGCATATCTTTTTAGCGGCTTCCACAGCGCCACACTATGGCGCAGCTAGCTAGTTGAGCCTCATAGACGATCACTCTCCAACATCATCATCCTTTGATGAATGAATGAATGAATGAATTTATCATTTAAGTACATGCAAATCATCCTTTGATAGATTGGTGTCGATTAATCAGAAAAGCGGATACAGAACCACAATGAATACCATTACCAAGGCCAGTACAAAATTACTCTCATGAGATCTAAATTAGATAGGGTTGGTTAACCTCTCATGATACTTTTGTAGCTTTAGGAGCGCCCAGTTGATGAAAGTGCTATTGTGCTGATAAGTATATAAGTATATGTATATACCCGTACCGCTCCGTATAGTATGTTTGAATGCGTCTCTTGGCGTAGGAGCCCCCTAAACCAGTGCAAAAAATCTATCTTTCAAACTAGGGGCGAAAAATTGAGAATTACCCCCTACATAGGTCTATCTCAGCTATCTGAGAGCTTTTTTAAAGAAATATTAGGCCCCTCCGGTGAATATTCATACTAGCGCAGAACTCTGACATTTCTCTCTGGTGTGTGGTATTATAGGGGTGGCAGTCTAAAAGGATATGCGCCAAGCGAGTGGTATTATAGAGGTTTTCTCATATTACTTTTATGGGAACAGGGTTTTGGTGATTCAGGTTCCCATAAGGTACAGAATAATTGAAAAATACAGGAGAACAAGCTGATTTTGGTAAGGAAATGAGGCAGCGGCCAGATTCGTCCGGGACAGAAATGGATCCGGCATACTGAAGATCCGGCATAGCAAGGTACAACTATAATCCTTGATACAGATTAAATACCATAGAATAAATGAATAAACGAATAAGTGGATTAATTAGTTAATCGTAAATCCTATATACTTTAGGTTCTATAGCAGTAAAATTCCTGAGACTATTCGGAGTTATCTCCGAAAACCTCCAACGTGTTCGGAAGTCTCTCGGGGGGCTCAGGGGGCTCGGGGTTCCTGACCCCAAAGGTCTGAATTTTGTATGGTGGCTCCGTAGAAACCTAAGTGCTAATCCCCCTATCCTCTTGAAAGCTTCTCAGAAAAGGTATGCCGAGGAAAGGATCGGCCTAAGCTCGGAGGGTAGGTACACCAGACCCGATGGTGTTGCGCAGCAAACATAGGTATAGGAAAGATACCAACACAGAGGCTGCTTAAGATTCAAAATGTACTATAGTCATTATCTAGTAGTGTGGACTAGAGGTGTAAGACTTGTCTTTGTTATATACTTTGTAATGGGATTCTTTACGTACGTGAAAGACCATGGTCCATGCGTTTGACGCGCTGAAAGGCTCTCTTCTGGTATCGTAAACCTACATACGACCTCTTGATCCTATATAAGATCTCAATTATAATGGGGGGGGGGGGGTTGCACCTGGTCTATAGATATACACCCAAACATGTTCCATGTCTGTTATGATAGATTGTCGACGCACGTATTGCGGTAGCGGGATAATGTATAAAGCAATAGTGGAAAAATAGCCGAAGAACGGGAAATGGATATAGACACCACGGAAATGGGCAAGAAGAAAATTAAGAAGATCCGGAGAGACCTATAGGTAAAAGCCATATATAGGAGATTAGTTTTTGTCGAGGGCGAACCCACTTGGAGAAAAGTATATATAAGGTGGCCACTAGTGGGGAAAGGAGAAGAAGGATGAATAGGAAGGTACATGGAAGAAGAGCTGGCCTGGCCATAAGAATGAAGTTTGGGAAATTTCTTTTGATTGTTGTTTTGTTTTGTTTTGATTTATACATTGTGTGTGTTGATGGAGTAACATAGCCTTAGAGCTACATGTACGTAAATTATTAATTTATTCATTGATTCAGCGGGATGACGTACTGATATGTATAAATTCATAGCCCTAAGCTAGTGACTTGCTATATATAGGCCGTTCATTTTATCATTGAACGATATCTTCTTTTATGAATAAGTCATAATCTTGCCTCATCTCGCTTCTCTACGCCTGGCATAGGTTTCTCCCGCCCAGTTTTCTTCGCCACGTAGGACTAGTGAATCGGGTGTAGTGTGGGAGTTATTGTGGTATATCTAGGCTAGACAAAAGCAATCGGCTATGCTAGGCATAGACATTTTGTATCCTTGCTTTCTTGCTGATATTATTCTATATACGATCCCATGATTTTTTATATACATAAATGCTGTTTAAGTTCTAAAAGGTACTGCATTGATCATCTGGTAGTGTGGCCTAGGGGTGTAAGACTTGTCTATGTTGTATACTTTGTAATGAGGTTCTTTACGTAGGGGGAAGACCATGCGTTCGACGCGCGGACAGACTTTCTTTTTTATTTTTCTCTCTTTTAATCTCGTGATCCTATCTAAGACCTCATGATTCTATATATCTCATTATTCTATATATGATCTTATAACTCTAACTACAATCTCATGATTATATATATAGTTTGCACGGCCATAATGGTGTAGCGGCAAATTTAGTATATAGAACACCCCTATTATAACTAAGAGTACCCAAGTATACAAGTTTTTTTGGCTACTTCATCCTCTAAAAGAATATTCAGATATCTATGTTAAAAGTACTTTTATTAGTACGCCAAAGCACCCAGATATTTTCAACACAAGTACCTCTCATGCATACTTTTATAATTTCTGCCTAAGTATATGTAATCATGTATAGGGTATAATAGAGAATGTTCCATATGACCCCTTCTCACACTCAAAAGTGAGGTTTTATTCCAAAACAACAATAGCCCTGGTTAGACTATAAAAATTCAGAGACCTTCCATATTATTTGTGTTTGAATATCGGCTCCAAATCGCAGTACGCCTTTATAACTGTGTGCACCATATAGACACGATTTAAGTTCTCAAAAAACTGCAATGACCACCTGGTAGTGTTGACTAGGGGTTTCAGACTGGTCTATGTTATATACTTTTTAATGGAACTCTTTACGTATGTGGAAGACCATAGTACATGTGTTTGACGAGTGGACAGGGTCTTTTCTAATCTCGTGAACCTATGGCCTTAGAATCCTATATAAAATCTCATGATTATATATTACGGCGGGCGGCAGCAACCAGTTCGCCATGATTGCGGTAGCAAAAGGCCAGAATCTCCCCCACACCAAAAATCTCCCTCACAATCGATGAGCCAACAGATATATTAAAATCATCTTGGGCTTCTTATAGGTAGATATACTTCTAAATAGCTATAAATTCTCAAGGGCAAGAGTAAGGTTTCTGAAAGACTAAATTATAATTTGCTATCGCTAAAGCAACTCTCCACTCAGTTCTTATGGAGTCCTAGGAAACCATAATAACACTTAATAGGTACGACAAAAATATTTGTGGGGGAGGGGGGTTTCAAAACCAGCAAAAGCGCGGAGGTATCCTAATTGGGCCTCAGGGTAAAGATTTGTGTGATAAAACCTCCTTCCTCTTAAAAACGTTATTTATTTGCCTAAATCACAAAGTCATTTAAATACAATAGTTAACTCGTTAACTTTTAGAGAGATTTTGGTGCCGGGGCGATTCTGGCGGACTGGTTGCTGCCGTCCGCCGTAGTCTTTTACGATAGATTGTTGACGCACGTATTGCGGCAGCGGGATGACTTACTAATATGTATAAAAACCCTGGCCCTAAGCTAGCAAATGAAAGAATTAATTAATTATAAATAAAGCCATAAGGTAGCAGCTTGCTATAGCTACACCGCTGATAGTATAATTAAACTATATCTTCTGCTTTTAAAAGTACATATTATCATCGTGATAATCTTTCCTCACCTCGCTTCTCCACGCCCCCAGTTTGCTCCACCACGTAGGACCAGCAAAGAAGGCGTAGTGTGGGAGTTATTATGGTATAGCTATGCCAGGAAAAATACAAGCGGGTGTGGCTGGTACAGTTAGGCGTAGACATTTCGTATCCTATATACGATCTCATAATTCTATATACACAAATACTGCTTAAGTTTTAAAAAGCACTGAGGTATTCATCTGGCAGCGTGGTCTAGGGGTGAAAGACTTGTCTATGTTGTATACTTTGTAATGAGGTTCTTTACGTAGGGGGAAGGCCATGTGTTCGACGCGCGGACAGACTCTCTTTTTTATTATTTTTCTCTCATAGTTCTATATATTTATATAATATATTTGGGTAACGTATGATCGATATTTAGCTGCGGTTGACTTTCTTTTAATGAAATAAGAGTGTTTTGGAAAAATTTCATACATGTGGGTAGTGATGTGTAGGAGATGAAGATAGAATGACGTAGGCCTTTTGCGGGGGGGGGGGGCTTCTCAATAACACACTTATTCTACAAATTTCAGGACTAATGAGCGGGACAAGATAATTATAAATCATTCCTCGAAACTATAATAATCTCAATACTTATTAATAAGAGTATATTATAAATGTAAGTATAGTTGTGAACATGATTGTGGAAGGCGAGGTTGGGTGTTTGGGGAAAATCGTATGTGCTCTTGATTAGGGAAAGACGGGTGGCTATCGAAGTAGCGATGAAAATCGCTGAACAAACAGTGAAGGGTATATGTGATCCCTAATAGAAAGATCCGCTACTATAAACATTGGTGTCTGGTATGAAATTAACTCTATAGAGGTACTACCGCTAGAAATAATTACAAGATTTCTTTAGTCTACATATTTGCCCCCGGTCATGAAAATCTACAGCTATTGGGAATATTCCGGTACAGCAACTATCCCGTCTAATAAATTAAGAAATACTATTGAAAATCTATGCTGCACTCTACAGTCGGCTCGTTCCCTGATCTAACTATTCATAATCCGAGTGATATACTATGCATCAAGGGATTATCTTTTTTCCCCCTCATTGGTCATGTACCAAGGGTGGAAATAACCCAGGGTAGTTATGGCCCAAGAATAATAGATTTCCTACATGTAGTTTGTTAAATAAACCACCACACCTCCTTTCTCTTAAGTATCTCGAAGTAAAGGTACTTTGAAAATCTAGAAGTATATACCCATGTTTTCTGTGTTTTACAGCCCCCCCAAGAAGAGAGTGAGACAGGTCTACAAATAAAGAGAGTACTAGCGGTATAAATAGCTTACTTTTATACCTGAAGCGCTACTTAGTGCTAGTATCATTGGAGATATTATTCTAATCGTTAGTTGTATATAAAGAGAAAGATAAGGAGTAGATTACAATTTGGAGGTACAGGTATATCTAAGACATTTCTGCTAGTCAACCAGTGAGTTAATAGTGGACCGTCATAGTACTTGTCATCAAGGCGAAGAACCAGGGGAGGGGGTACGCACAGGCACGACTGGGGTGGGGTCGGTGACGATGGTAAAGATTTTAGCACGACTTGGGAATATAATCTTCCCGAAGCTGTTTAATATTGGGAATAATGGCTTGGTATTTACCTTATTTTTAGATTTCAGGTGAATCTATAGTTCCGAGACACCTCGGTGCGTAGCCCGCCTTATTTTCTAGTTTTTTTTCTTTGGGGGACAGGTATTAATTCCCGGCATGTAGTCTGGTTTTGTACTGTATTTTAGGATGTTACTCCGTACAGTTATTACCGGTGGAAAATTGAGTTTGACGTATTTGCTCTTTGTTACCATACGGTCGTGAGCTTGCCTTCTGAGCTTAGGCCGATTCTTTTTCCGGGCATGATTCGGCTCGGTGGCTTTCGGAGGAGGAGGGGGGGAATTAGACTAATTCTATGTATGTATATAGAATTATAAGAGAAAAAGTAATAATAAAAAAAAAGAGAGTCTGTCCGCGCGTCGAACGTATGGTCTTCCCCCTACGTAAAGAACCTCATTACAAAGTATACAACATAGACAAGTCTTTCACCCCTAGGCCACACTACCAGATGATTACTTCAGTATTAGTTAGCTCTTGGGTAGTTTCTGTACTAGTTTCAATCATATCCCCATGCTTTCTATATACTATTGGGTCTAATGAACGTACCCTCGGACTTGGATAGATTCTCCTTTCGGGCATACTTTGGCTCGGGGGCTTTCGGGGGGATTTGTGCTCGGTTCCGGACCAGCTGGAAAAAACCCCGACATAATTCAAAAAGTCCCGAGAACTCCCACTATGCTAGAGGCTTTCCGAGATAACTCTGAAGAACCTCGGAAATTTATTTCTCTAGTAATTAGGGTATGTGATTCACATTAGGTACTGGCGCAGAGTCACCTCTGTATATAGAATAATGAGAGAAAAGTAAAAAATAGAGTCTGTCCGCGCGTCGAACGCATGGTCCTCCCCCTACGTAAAGAACCTCATTACAAAGTATACAACATAGACAAGTCTTACACCCCTAGGCCACACTACCAGATGTTCACTGTGATACTTGTTAGGACTTAAACAGCTTTTTGTTCTAGTGTTATTCCTGCTTCGCAGTATGGGAGCATAAACCAGTCAAAGATAATTTACCGCCACTGATGGTTAGCATCTGTACGTTCGATTAGCACTGAGGCCAGTATAGTGAGTTGAATTCATTTTAAGTCGTAAAATATAAAGTCCATAAGTCATTAATGTATACCCAATTTTAAAATCTAGGTACAGAGTGCTTGAGTTCAGCATGTTAACTTCAGTGCAAATTTAGTGGTTTTAAGCTCTAAATAATTAAATTAAATCTTTGTAAACTATGCAAAATCACAAGCACATGAATTCCCTTTGGGAATTCGTACAGTCCTCTAATAGTGACGGGGGATAGTAGTCATTGAAGTATTAAAAATACTGTTGCTATGGATATGAGACCTACAGCAATATCTAAACCACTATTGTATAATAATAAGCTACATATATTCAATAGTAAATCATCCAAAGCTTGTCGTAAAAGACCAACTAGGGAGAATCTCGTACTCAAGCGTTTATTAAATACTCGGAGCGAGATTGCAACCAAGATTCGTCGTGACGTAGCCCTAAGACAACAAAGAGAACCATAAAGACAGTGTATTCTCTTAGAGAGTCCCGCGACCTCACTCCGAGTATTTGATAAACGCCTGAATATTATCATCTAAAATCTACTGGTATCAAACGAGTTTTTTAGATGCTCTCAAGCAGCAGAAGGTTTTCAGGCCAAAGTACCGGTCATGTAATAGTTCTTTTGTAGTACCGAATTCTCACTTTTCTATCGCTCGATAAATGAACATAACCCAGGTTGCATAATACAAAAACTCTCTGAATATCGGATTATAAAAAAAGAAATGAGAGGAAAGAAATAGCGCCTGAAAATGATAATGCCACGATATCTAGGAAATAAAAGGTCTCTCCCACATCAGTACCCCCACCGCTTCGGAGCCTGCGCAATCAGCGCCCACAGTCCATGATACCCTCTCATACTCGCCAGATCTGCTGCCGTCTTTCCATCCTTATCCTTCAACCACCACGGCACCCCCGCCCGCAGGAGCATTAATCCCTCCGCCTCTCGGCCTCTCATGGCCGCTGCATGCAACACTGTCCTCTGGTTTATATCCAGCGCCTTCACATCCGCGCCATAGACCAACAGCAACTTTACCAGCCCAGTATGGCCATCCAGCACCGCCCAATGCAGTGGTGTCCCGGCCCGGTCCTTCACACGGAGACTCTCCATTTGTAGCGTCTGGGGAGAGGGTTTGTCAGGATGATTGTAGACATTGACCATTGCGCCGGCGTCGAGAAGAAGGTGTACGACGTCCTCGCTACCGGATGCGGTTGCAAGATGGAGTGGGGTCTCGAAGTTGTTGGTGCGTGTGTTGATCCCCGCGTGGTGCTCTAGTAGGGCCCGGGTTACGCCGAGATTGCCGTTGGAAGCTGCAATGTGGAGTGGAGTGTAGCCATCCTCGTCTTCGGCTTCCTTGTCGGCACCTGTGTCGAGGAGGAGGTGGGCAACCCCTACGCACTCGCCCTGGGCGGCGAGATGCAGCGGGGTGGAGCCGTCTTGGTCTTCTTCGTCGATGTCGGCACCCATGGCGAGGAGGAGTTTTGCGGACTCGACATTATTACTGAGGACGGCAACGTGGAGTGGGGTGCGGGATACCTCGTCGGTAGCGCAAAGGAGTGCACCGTTTGCGAGGGCGAGGTTGATTGTAGAGAGAGAGTTGTTTTCCACAGCCCAGAAGAGGATTGTGTCTGCTTCGGGGAATATCGTGTTGTGCAGGATAGGTGTAAGCAGGGCATAGAGGTACTGGGCAGACCGAGAGAAGCAATTCAAAGCTGGGCGGTCGAGGTCCCGGGCGATGATGATGAGGAGCTCGGGAGGGAGATCGAGGAGCTGCATGGATAGTACTTGCGGCGGTGAGAGTGATTCTCTTGACAGGATTCAGAGACCCAGCGGGGGAATAGAGCTGGAGGTCGTGAGGATCTCTGTTACACACGACAGCTGTACAGCTTGCATGAGTGGGGAAATGTGACATATCAGCTTTTGCAGGAGGGGCTATAACACGCCCACTATAGGTGGATAAGATAAGATAACGATGGGTGTCACGTGGAATATTTCTAGAGGTGTCTGTGATTCTTATATCCCTTGATGGGCTGAAACTCTGTATAGTGATAGCAACAAGCGTGGGTAATTCCATGTTACCCTCTTCCCCTGCGTCTGTGTCTTCTTTGTTCCTCTGTAGCTGTGAGGCTATTGATGGGGCAAGGTGTCATCAAGAGTATCTAGCACAGTGGCCAGTGACATCATCTTGTCTGTTAGCTTGATCTGTGAACCACGCATCAAGCCTACAATAGTCACTCATAGGTAACCGGCAGTTGGTGCACTGCATGTACTCACCTATATACATCTAGGTGGAACGAACTAGAGGTTGTGAAGGAACCCTAACCCCGGCTACTTATCGGACAGGAACACCAACCTCACCTCCCCTCCTTCTCCACAGCCATCCCCCTCCATCCCCCACCTCCATCCTCCATCGCTTTACTTTAGCTACTATCTACCTTACATAGCAGTCCATCGGTACAAATCTTCAATCTATATCCAGCGACCAGAATCCCCTCGCGACAATCAGCAATTAGCAAAATGCCTGGGGCAGCCGGGGTACTCACGTCATCAGAAATCACTCGGCCCAGCTGGCTGTCGAGTTACCCGGTTACGGTGGTAGATTCAGGCCACCAACATTGGCCATATCGGGTATAGTCTGTATCTTATAGGGGATTGCATTAAATCTGGCAGTCAAGGGATACAAATCATATCACCATCCCTTCAGAATATTCCAAAGACAATCCCTCTGCCATGGAGGGCTACGAACTATCAATCTCATATTATTGCAATGACTGCGAACGAAGCTTTCAGGATGATAACAGTCTCCAGCATGTAATTCCCCTATCCTATTTCCTTATAACAATCAGCCTGCTAATTTTAACAGCACCTGAGATCCGCGAAACACGTAGGAAGGCCACTGGATTGTAACTACTGCAATTACTCGTTCCCAAACTACTCCGCCTTGAGCCAACATTACGAGTCAGGGGCATGCCGTCGCTCGGGCCTGGACCACGATGCGGTAAAGCGAGCTGTACGAGGAGCGGACAAAGGTGGCTACATCACCACTGGTGTAGACTCTCAGAAAATGATCACTTCATCTAGCATCCTAGCAACTGAAGCCTCATGGAACCCGAATACATGGCGATATGAGTGCTGCCTGTGTAATCGCCGTGGATTTCCCAACCTCGCACGCTTGAATCAGCATCTCACCAGCCCCACGCATCAGCAAAAGAGCTACAAGTGTATCAAGTGCGATTCGCTATTCAAGACCCTGGGAGGGATGGTCCAGCATGCCGAGAGCGGGAAATGTGGTCTCGTTCGCTTCAATAATGCAGACAAGAAGTTTTACCTGAGTAATGGCGTGGTGAACGAGAGTGCGAAGCCTATGGCGTATCTGGAGTACCAACCTCCACACCAACTTGTTGAACCTCGTCTAGGTAGCAGCGTGGTTGGTGGGAGTGCGGAACCCCCGGTTATCCCAAATGAACGCATTCAACCTCGCCTAGGTAGCAGCGTGGTTGGTGGGAGTGCGGAACCCCCGGTTATCCCAAATGAACGCATTCAACCTCGCCTAGGTAGCAGCACGATAAATAGAATTACGGAACCTACGACCTATCGACTTCCACTTCCCCCGCGTGAACGCCCCAAACATAGTCTGGGATATAGCACGAGAGACGAACGTACGAATCTTACAACAAGCCCAAGGTACAAACCTCGGTATACTACACACAAACGCGTTCAGTCTCAATACAATTCACGATTTTTGCTACCGCTTACCATTGTTGCATTTTTACTGTGTTTTTTACTTTTCCCAAACGTTGCCCTTGGTATTGTTTCATGGTTCACATATCTGCTTCGGTCTATTCTTCTGTTCCTTCATCGAGTAATGCTATTTTTGAATTCAGAAGTAGTACATCAACGGAAAGAAGACCTTACCTTTGGTTTTGTCGCGTGGTCTACTGATTCTCTCCAACATATTATTCGGACCCTCAGGAGTGCTGAGATCTTTTTAAGCTCAGAGGAGGCACGTCAAAAGTGCGAAGATTTCACATTTAGATTTCTTTCATTAACTACCACCCTACTTCAATTTACTTTCCTCAAGATCTCAGACATCGTACGTTTCTTGAGCTCGGAGGAGGTGCGTCACCAGTTTCAGCGGATTATTGTTAATTTTGTCTCGTGCGTTATTATTGTATTTTGGTTCCTCGCTCAGTCCCTCTGGAGTATCTTGCACTTTGTAAGCTTAGAGGTTGGTCGTCGACTCGATGGGTTTATTTCTAGACTTGAACCCCCTACTGGTGTAGATTTATAGGCGTACGGGAGATGTAGAATAGCAGTTGCTATGAATGTTTGTACACTAGTTTTGGATGCTGTAAGATGAATTGGTGGCTGAGAGTTTAATGAGAGTCTTCTGGACTTTCATATGCATACCTAGATCTCTTTCTATTCGTAAGGGAGGATATCGGCGATCGGGGGTATACTAATCTATATAGCACCCTACTCATTCTCCCAGTGCGCACGAGATGGGTATGAGCCCGAGGTAGGGGACTAGCACATGTAATACATTATATCTCTCATGACTGCTGCCTATTCACATGGGGGCTATTTATGTAGTGTAAAGTCACCTGTTGTACTTTCAGCCTAGGAGGTTTTGACCATTGGTAGAATATATATATGTATCAACTATAGAACCCTAACCCTAGAGTAACCAATAGGAATATTAACATCTGCTCAGCTGCTGTGTAACACTGGCATTCACGGAAACCCTTGGATGATACCTAATTCGTCCACCTCCGGCGTTTATATCATATCCCGGTACCGGTGCGCAATAGGCGCTGGGAAGCGATTAACCTAGATACACACTGCTCTGGTTGCAGGATGTGATAAGGAAGATAACGAAAATGGATTTAGCTCTTGTCAAACAAAGGAAATTATATTCATGAGTACTGTGCCGGTACCAAAGGAATCAGTCATATATCAAAGAGATCAGCAAGTAAAAGATATTTTGCCAAGGCCACATAAGACTCGGACAATGCGCTTGGACTTCCACTTCGGGGGTACAAACGTCATGAATAGCGCACCATATGTCTCTGGGGGTAGTAGCATTAGTCCATACAACTCTAGGGCCTGGGATATCCGTGGGTCGTGTAGTGTAGTGTAGTGTAGAGCGGCTAGCTACGTAGCTGCTGCCTAGTACCATGCGCCACCATGGCCAGTTTTAGCGCGCTTAGTACCAACACGCATGGGCAGCCTAAGTATGTGCAAGAGCCCGATGGCTCTTTGTACGCTACGCATTATCTGAAATGGTTAGTGATATGACATACTTCAGGCGTCAGAAACACATGAATATCTGTATGGCCGAATTGGAACAAGGAATTTATTCTCTTTCCCCTGGGCTAGGCAACAGTACATGTAAAGAACGTATAATTCATGAGCAGCATATATCCGTATTTCCAGGTACTAGTCATTTGATTAGCTGTAAATCTCTATCACAAGGATAACCCTGAAACGTGTTTGGTATTGTGGAGCACGCTAGGCAATATGCGCTAGTTGGTAGTAGATAGACAGATTGCTCATAACCTCTTAGAAAATACATCACCATCAGTTACACCCAGCTTCTAGTCCTGAACAGAAGCGAGCCACAATATCAAACCTAGTGTAGTGTGAGGAGAAGTAAGGAGCAGACTATGTCTTACTTTGTTTGCTAATCTAGGAGATATAGGACGCCTGAAAGAATTCATCTATAAAATAGGCATACGATTGACGATGGTAATTCTAAAAATCATCACCTTCTCAAGCTATACTTTGCCTTAGCATATTTCCAGAAAAAAAGTATATAAGGTGAGCACTACATCCGTTTGCCTCAATATTCCTCGCTGATGAAAAATTCTGAAGATAACCTAGAGATCCTCAGCTTAGACAAAATATGGACGTCAACGCTAAATACACGGTTGTCAGCACTCCCGAGTCGCTTGAATCGATCATACCTAGCCTCTGCAACCTCCCTATTTCACCCCCTTCCCTCTATGTTGATATCGAGGGGGTAAACCTATCCCGGGATGGGAGTATATCCATCATCCAGTTATACGTCCTCCCGCTAAAACACACCTTTCTCATCGACGTCCACGTCCTCGGTGACGCAGCATTCACCACAAAGTCAACCACCCGACTCTCAACCCCGAGCTTCAAAGATATCTTGGAGTCTCCAGAAATCCCGAAGTGCTTCTTCGATGTGCGCAATGACTCCGATGCGTTATACAACCTCTTCAAAATCTCACTACAGGGCATTGTTGATATCCAACTATTGGAAAACGCTACTCGGCCGGGGCAGAGGCGTTATTTGAACGGGCTTGCACGATGCATCACGCGTGACGCTGGCTTAAGTAGGTTCGAAGCGCTTAGTTTTGATAGAAATAAGACCGCTGGGAATAAGTTGTTTTCACCAGAAAAGGGTGGGAGCTACGAGGTGTTTAATGAGCGCCCGATGAAGGCTGAAATATTGGAGTATTGTCTTCAGGATGTCACTTATTTGCCGGATTTGTGGCGGATATATAAGGCGAAGATTACCCCTCGCTGGGAGACTCGTGTTATGTCTGCTACGAATGACAGGTTGATGCTGGCGAAAAGACCGGTCCGTATGGCTGATGGACCACATAAGGCGTTGAGTCCGTTCTAGGTGGTCATGAGTTTATTTATGAGGTATGTGGTCCTTCCAAACTATACATTAGTTGGCCGCTTACGTTCGAGGGCACTATAGCTGTGATTAGAGGGTTGGAGTTGAGGAGGGTACGGTCGGATCAAAGGGTGGGGACAATTATGTTATCTTTTTCCTTTCGTTATTATGAGCAAGGGTTTTGGGGGAGGGGACATCTTGTACTTTGGAATTAATGTATTGCTAGTTTCTTTTATTATCTGAATTAAAGTAGATTTTTACATAAGTGCTAGCCTTATATACATGCATACATGTAGGTGATAACATGTAGGGTGATATTCCAACTCTCGTGCTTGCATGTATTCTCATGCTTTGTTGATTTTATTGATTTGTGTTACGTCACCGTTTCACTACATACATTTATGGGTATTATTCTATCCGGAAACATTCATTATTATACATAATCTCAGTAGCTCCATCTATTATGGTTAATTCATCCATTTATACTCTGAGTATCTCGTCGGCGTATAAATGCATCACAGGTTATTACTCGGGTTACTGGGACTTTGTACAGTTGACTAATTAAGCCTCCATAATAGTATGCCTTGTAGGCATTTCTACCCGTAGTGTGGCTGCTCAAGTTCTCAGAGTGGCTACCGATGTATGACGGGTGATGGTTTATGATTAGTCTAGTCTGTCCCTCTAGCTATCTATATATATATATATAACCCTAACCCTTGTTGCAACGGTGTCTCCACAGTAGGGAAAGTTACTGTGGAGCACGCTAGTCGATATGCACTAGTAGATAGATAGATCGCTTGTCACCTTTTAGAGAATACATCATCACCTTCTAATTTTCTAATTGTACACAGCTTGCTAGTTCTGAATAGACGCGAGCTACAGTGTTGATTAGTCATGAGTGACGTAGTCTGAAGGAGGAGCTAAACTAGCTTGGAGGAAAAGAATAAAAGAGGGGAGAAGGAAAAAACCTTCTCCCCCTCGAGTTGCTCAACCTATAGAAAAGTTCTATCAGAAGATCCATCATAGATTCTTGTTCTAATCTTAAAAACCTTTCTCACAGTATACAAAGAAGCCAATTGGCAGTCGGAGGCTCTTAGTGACGTGTAAATTGAGTGGGCCCGAAGGCCGCTCCTCCTAGGTGATTAGCTCAGTGCTCTATACTTGATAACTACTCTCTACTGAAGCAGGTGCTAGCTCCTCGTATCAATTAGTGGTGTTGTGACCTAATTTAATTAAAGGATGCGTGATTTCTAAGTTACAGAGGTGGTGGGTATACTTCGGATGTAGGGGTAAGTCTGTCCCCAGGCGAAATAGGCGCCACCACTACCACATGGGGACAGAATTTCCCCCACCCCCGAAGTACTATACTCGTAGTCGTCAAGTGTTTACGGGGCAGGGTGATTAAGAGCGTAATGTCGCTCACTGAGATCCACCAGATAAACAGGGTGCAGGTCAAGAGGGACTACAGTGATACGCTGAATATTGCTGAACCGACGATTAAGAAAAGATAGTCCTTATGTTTAACCAATTACACAGCCCACAAGCCCAGAATGTGAGCTAGTAAGAGAGACATGTCGCTCCCCCAGTTACAGCTCTCGGTAGGATTATTGTGGAAATGTGGCGCGCAAGATAATTGGTCTTCTACGGTTTTGACCAACATTTTGACAATATAATTTGCTAGCCCTGCTCGATAATCCCTGTTTCCAGAATAATTCTACCGGAGGCTGTACCATAATCCGGAAACGCTTGATGACTACGAGTATACCCACCCGTTTCAACCAACTAACCTCTAGTCTAACCCAGGACCCACAGTTGTGTGGTACACAAAGAAGGAAGGACAAAGAAGAAAAGTAGAATAAAGTACCCTAACCCTTAAATGACATCTAATCTGATCAATGAGGGTCGTCACGTGTCATACTGGCGTAACCATGGATATCTCAAAGGAAGAAGAGCAAAAGGCAACAGAGGCCCGGAATAAAAAAAAACACAGTCCTATTATTCAATTGTTGATAGAATGCCTTGTGGTGAGTGCATTGGAGCCCTCAAGCAAGTTTGATAAAATAGCTCTAGCAGTACCGTATAAACTCGATAAATTGGCTATGCGGGCGTCGCTGCCACTTCCTATCAAATGCAAACTTGCTATCTGATCGTAAGGATTATTATCATGAGCTAGCTTTGATGGGTTTAGAGGAAGCTCAAAGAAGTTTAGAGAACAATATTGAACATAGGTGGCGTTGACGCCCGCATAGCCAATTTATCAAGTTTATATGGTAGCCCACAAGACGTCAGAACTCGCCAAAACTAAGAGTAGGAATATTCGGTACTTAATTAAAACCTATAGTGAAGAAATAATTGATCAAGCATCTAGCCTTGGGCTGGGAGAGATAGAGATCAAACAAAATATATTGTAGGGGGACAAAAAAACCCGGACATCCACATGGCAACCAACTCAGGTTGGTATCCCACAAAACACAACCATGAACTTAGGATTTATTTTCTCCTAGTATAGCAAAGTTATAGGTATATTCCAAGGGTATATAGGTATCTTGCAATAATAGTTTGGTGTCTTGGGTGTTCCTATCAATAGAAATGGTCTCTAAAAACTATTTCATAATTCCTCAGATCCCAAACTTGTTAGATATGTTTAGGCTACAAGTATATGCTCCCTATATGAGAACAGTCCCTAGTCTAATAATTCATACCCTAAAGGGTCTAATCAGAGCTATGTAACTGTGGAGATAGTAATCTATTATTAGCCCATAAAGTCTATTTTGCCTTTATAGTATTTATGATAAGAATGATTAAGGTAATTTTAGATTTATATCCATAATAATAAAAATAATGAGGCTTTTTTGCCATAATTAAATTTTCATATTTGCTTTTAATGTGGTTGTGGAGTAATGGTTATTTGAGGTTGGCCTTTCTGGTTGCTATCCCAATGACCGGGTATTTTTGTCCCCCTACAATATTTACCTTTGCGCTTCCCCGCTCAATACTCGTAAATTGCTGACATTTGTGGAATGGGCTGCTATTGCATACCATACAAGAATGTGCCAAGTCCATGATTTTGTATGGTATGCAATATCAGCCCCTTCCAAGAACGTCAGCGCTTTACGAGTATATGCGTTGTTGGAGTATTTGGCGCATTTAAACCACTGAATGGCTCGTGCTTCAGCCTCCATCGGATTATCTGACGAATGCCGCATTTTAGTCGGACTGTTTATTTGCCCAAAGATTGTGTGAGGTTTAATTGGAAGTGCTGTAAAAAGAAAGCACCGACAGCGTACTCTTCTTATGGAAGTATATACACACCCGAGCTCCACATATCCGAGATCTACACTTTTTGACAATATATAACTCAGCTGAAAAGTCCTCATTTCGTGTACAGGTGGCTTTTTGACCAGTTCCGTTGGAAAGTCTCCTGGTTCTCTACTGGTTTTGTTGGTTCTTCGAGGTGTAGTCATGGTGCCTTATAACTATATTACACTTCGTACAAGAAAAAGAGGCACAGTGAAACTCTACTAGTAATATCTACCAATCACTAATCTAGAGTGAAGTAATCTCGTGGTCAATATGATAAAGCCTCTTCCAATAACCTGATTTAAACCTTGCGTAGATTGTGCTCCCGGAGAGTTGCCTGAAATATCATTTTCTTAAACCGTAAGTACTAACCGTTAGGTGGATGATTCTATATTCCTAGTAAGTGAGAGTAACCGTTATCTTATACTAGTAGTCACAAGAATCAGAGGATACCTTAAGAGATCTCGGACACATACTATAAATTGCCGGGGGCCATCACTACTTTAACTTATTATGTAACCTGCTAGTAATATCTGCCGTAGGGCAATTCCCCTATATATTCAAGCCCGCTGTGTGCTCCTACTACGGGAAATAATACCCTTGTGTTTGGTATAACTATAATAAATACTACTCAAGTGTTAAAATGCGTGGCCAGTACCATGAGGGATATAATACCCATAATATGATATCATAAAGGTAGTATAAATACTGCTCAAGTGTTAAAATGCATGACAAATACCACGAGGGATATAATACCCATAATATGATATCATAAAGGTAGTTGTAGTCATTACTCCAAGGCAGGGGTTGCTATGAGCACCAGTGGAGGTGAATCAGTGTAAAATGGGACTGTGCTAACAGTCACCCCAGGCGACCTCCGGAAACAAATCTCCAAATCAAACCTCGATGCGAATATCAGAAACACATACCCTAGTTATTTCGGGTGTACGATACTGGTTAGAATCATTTGATTTAATCACTTATACCGATCAAACATGGTGCTATATACATTGTCAACTTGGCTGGCGCCTTGAGAGCGGGGAATTGGTGGAATTACAGGTAAGACCTTTACATGTGATGGTTACTAGACCTAAGCTTATAGCTCAAAGATGGAATAGGTAGATGGATGAGATAAAATGTAGTATATAAGGAGCTCCTCCTACGACTAAAAGCTGAAGACAGCACGCAACTTCGAATTCTCATACACCACTAGAAAAATTCCATAAACTATCAAACTACCAAATAAACCATGGACCAGAAGGCCTTCAACAGAGAATTCATTTCGAGCATTACAGTAAGTACTACCTTCATACCCAAATTATGCGACTAACAATATACAGGTTGCATATGGGGATGAGCCGGCCCAGGCACCTGATCATCGTATCAGGGAAATAAACGGACGCAACGACGAAATCAATGCTGACTTCGGGGGAAAGTAAGTCCCAGCAGTTAACCCCATAAAAAAGACTGGGAAAGTACTCTAACGTTAGTGTCGCATTAGATTTGTCTGGCTTGTCCCAGGATACTCCACCTCTGCCTCTAGTGCCATCACTGGTTTCGACTTCGTGATTCAAGGCAAAGCGACTCCGGGTAAAGATGACCTTGCAAAGGGCGCCGGCGGAGACTTTCGATACCTCATCCCAATCATTGATACTCGTAATGAAATGAAGGTCTACAATGTCGGCCTATTGCGCTTGGGAAGTTCACTTGATAGTATACCAACCGGCTATAGTGGCAAGACCATAGATTTCAATAAAGGTCGCGGTAAGGACTTCCTTTACCTTATCTGGAAAGCGGACAAGGTCTAGGCCTAAGAGAGCTTTGGTGAGTCTTGAAGACAACCTATAAAATCTTACAATCTGTACTTACATGTGTGAAAGGAACCTGGTCCGGTACCATATCTGACCCTGCTTCCCTGTCCCAGATAATTGGTTCTCTGGGAAGATGGATTTAGATATTTCGTACTTCGTTTGCTACCTATCAGTGCTTTCGTATAAGAATTCTATGATACGTTTTGATGTAGTAAAATAAAAAATAAAAAAAAGATGACTGTTGGTGTTTTAAAGTCTAGAATGATTGTTATTGACATTTATGGAATTATTTATAACCAAGGCTTTCTCCAAATGAAATATCTGTGACGATCGTAGACTCCTATATACCGAGTTCTAACAAAGTTGACTAAGTCAGGAGGTAAATCCCTTTATAATAACCAGTTCATGTGGTATGTATATCCATAAGCGGGTAGGTTTAACGTACCATTGCAAATAATAAGTGGGACCCTCCTGTAACCCTATGTGCAAGCGCTGTCTCGCATAATCACTTATATCATAACTTTCGCTGTACGGTGTAGGCTGATTTGTGTTACCTAATAACTGAAAATAATCTAATTAAAAAAGGAGCTCTACCCTGAGGGGGGATAAATCTATGATATAATAATGATAGAGAAGGAAATAATCTATATATACCGTTTGATACAGCTCGTAAAGAATAAGTATCATAGTGCCTGATATCACTCAGCCCTTGATACTAGCGTGGACCACAACGGTGGGTGGAGTATAACCCTAACCCAGGCGCCGTAATAGGTCCCTAAGCTTCAGGCACAAAACTCTCGTTGAAATACTTCCAGAGACTTTCGAGTAAGGTCTTCATAGGTCCAGAACTATTGAAATATCCCTTGATACACACTATGTAGCTTCAGGAAGCCGATTCTCCGAAGTGATGGCCGGACTTATAGCTACTGGTGACGCCTAGTGGCCTACCTCCATGTTATTCACCCGAGCCCACAAGCACCCTAGAAATACCATATAATAGATAGATAGCTGAATTTATAATAACGACCTAGAATTTTAGTCTAACTAAGTGACGTAATAGTGATATGGCGCGCGCAGTCTTAAATGTAACGCAAAATTTCAGCCAATATGCCGGCTCTCACAGCCAGCCAAAAGACTAACAAAAGATATGTGGCCTTTTATAGCATCAAAAAAGCTCCATATCTTTTTGTTAAGCTTTGGCATGTGTAGTTGTTGTGGAATAAAACTTCATTTTTGGCTGTAGAAAGTGCCAAATGGAACCGTTCCTAGAAATACTTAGACATGCTGGATGCTGCATATAGCCTAATAAGTAAGAAGGGATATACTAGAGGAAAAACTCCACTGAGATCATATATTGGTAGTGTTTTCTGTTGAGCATACACTTGAGCTTGTAGGATTTTTTTTTATTTTTTGCATGCCTAGATTATTGAAGTTTGACTAAGATTTGGTGTGGGATTAATGATTTAAACAAAAAAAAAAGATTTGGTGTGGGTTGCTGTTTCACATCCGAACTCGGCTAGCACATTTAAGTCTGCGCGCGCCATAGTTAATTTCCTCGATAGGCAGACTGAATGGTCATTTAGGAAGGCACCTCAACTAGTAAAAGCAGAATGATAGGAATAGCAATTTAGCTTTTGCTTAACGGGTCTAGTAGTTATTACCTTAGAGAGGCACTAAATATGATCTGGCTCAAGGATGTGGGCCGTCAAACCAAATTAGTGGGTTCGTATATAGGAGCATATAAATGTAAAATTCAATAGCAGCTTCTTCATTATTCGATTTAGTTCTAACTACTTGATATTCAAGAAAAACGAATGATTTACTTTAATCGTGTATCCGGTGCGGGGGAGATTACCGAGCACAGGAGGTATGGTGCATGAGGTCATAAAAGTGACACGATTTTCAAGTTCTTATAACTTCACAACCACAACAACCATCACTTGATAAAAAGATATGGAGCCTTTTATGTAACGGGGGCACTCCCAGGGGAGTACTGCCGTACCAAAAAAAACCAACAACCTTCCTTTCTGATGAGAAGCTTCAGCAGCGAGGCTTAGAACCGCTCGTCAACACGGAAGGTCGACAGTCCCTAGGCAAACAGGAATAAGGATTTAATGGATAGATAACTAAAGACTTTAAAAGGCTCTGCTTCCCAGGGGAAGACAAACGTCTTTAGCAAAGAGTATGAGGGTCTCTGAACAACGGTTGTTCGTTGACTAGCAATAATGATTGTCCTGGGGGAAGGACGGGTTTAAGCTATGATTTTGATTGCGAGCAGGCTGCCAAGGAGCGGGGGAACAATTCCTCCGCGCTTGGAAATCAACTGAGTCTAGAGCGCCCCTAAGAACTAGCGGGGTCGATAGACTAGCGACTAAAAAGCGTTGGTTACTAAAAACTCTGTAACTATTGCTAAAATGGTCCGATTTCAAATCCGATTGCACCTATGGATTCGCAGCACTGTCCCCCATATACCCTCCGAGTTTGGTTCGGTTGGACGAATTTTCCTGACGGTTTTGGGGTTATTTTTGGGGTCCAAAACTTGTCTTTTTGTTAGGGAATCAGCAACTCAGGGGGGCCCCCTCTGCAAACGGCGGGTGGCACAGTGGGGCGCCTCGGGGGTGTTAGAAAACACAGAGTCCCCTAGGTAGGGTAACCCACTGGTGATTCCTGCCGTTGCTTAGATTCCTTTCCCACGTTCCTAGTCCAACCTGGGAGCGTGGCGGAGAGGTAATCTTGATCCATAAGGACCTTAGGGCGACGCACAAGGCATAGCCCCGTATGGTTCGATTCGTGACGCCGCCAGGTTAATTACTATTTTTGCTGGCGGCCCTAACTACTAAGCATAGCTTTGCTCTCGTTTCATGGCTCTCGGCCTCCCATAAGATTGGCCATCAGCGAAGCTGTTATTATTCCTCCTAGAGGAACAGGAGCTTAACTCTGTTCATGGAGGTAACTGCTTCAGTCTCATTGCGCTAGTATCTCCCGTAGCTATAAGCTACAGACGCATTACTCTGGTCTCTGTCGCATACCGACGACGGTGAGCTTCGCTCCGTCCTAGGGGCTCGCCAGCTCGCTTAGGGAACGGGCTATCATAGTAATGACTTTCCTTAGTATCTATTGACCGGAATGGGATAGCTAGTCCTATGCCTCAAGGGAGATCCTTAGGTGTCTCTAAATGGAGAGGTACTTGAGACTAGTCGTGACGATGGTAAAGTCGTCACATTTTATGATACTAGTGAAGCTCTATATCTTTTTGTTTGGTCATAATATCTGTGGTTGTAAAGTTATAAGGGACTAGTTTTGGGTGTAAAAAAGGGGAAGTGGAACGTTCCATAAAATACCCTATCATGACCAGATACGCTAATTTCGCTTTTCTTTTATAATATCACAAATAAATATATTAGAGACAAGCCTTCTGTAGGGGTACTTTCTAGACCACTTGGAGTAATATATAGCAGATTTTATAATATTATTATCAACTCTTAAAGTGAAATTATGGGTTTAGCGCAAATGTGCGTATCTGGTCACCCTTGTGTATTCTGTGGAATGCTCCTCTTGGCAATCTTTAAATCATACTCATACCAACATAACTTCACAAAGACTATTCCAATAACCTAATGAATATAGATAGAGCTTTATTAGTACCATAGAAAGCTACTTATTTTTTGGTTTATTAATCTGTTGCTTCTAAGGGGGTGTTCCACAGGCATCAGTATTTTGTCACCTTTAAGATCGCATGCACCATACCTATATACCCTGCATGCTAGCAGAGTTGAAGATAGGTCATATTTTAGAACTACATACCAGAGTTTATACCTAGAAACAATCAAATCACTTGATTCAAATAAATAAATAAATAAATAAATAAGAGAGTTGGGGGTTCCCGGGTAAGGTTTGGCTGAGCCGCGCAGACTGGTTACACTCAGAGATACATGGCTAGCACAGTATATTTGAGCACTGAGCCTCGGTTACACTGCATGTAGATCTCTCTGTGGTGAAAGTCCGATGGAGTGGACACATGCTTTACCGAGCTCTCCTCCCACCAACGTCACCGCCATGGTTAGCATTAACCTCTATCTGCATATCCACCTCAAACCGTCTGCATTCTGGACACGTCGTTCCATATTTTCAGCCTTGCAAAAGATATCCATCAAGTATTCTGTTTTACTGGTAAGGTTGCCGTATTGAATGTTGTGCGGCTCTCTACCTTCACCTAGTACGCAATCAACTCACATAGTACTGTCTAGCACAAATGAAATCTCTTCAGTGACAGAAACTATTTTCATTCGAGCTGCCTGACACCTTCAATGAAATGTTTTTGACAACTAAGCACTTGGGAAAAAGCATAATCTTTGAAACAGCGCTGCTCCTTTAGAAGGGTCCGTGCTCCTCTCAGCTATGCCATCGAGGTAGAAAATCGATGGCCATCTTGTCGTTGCAATTGGCCATGGATGATAGCTCTTTGGGACTCCCGGGGAAACACAGTAGCCTAGGAGCGTTCTTGGCAGCGGTGAGAGCAATCGATGCAAAGTGCCGTATTACGGTTAGGTACACAGTGGTTATTGGTACACCTTTACCCGCCTGTGCAACGACTGCGGTGTAATACCTCACCATTCACAGTAGGATACCGCCCACCTCCGTCGCCGTAGATTATCTCCGCAAGGTGATACATAGGACAACATTTTGAAATTAGTCTTTGATGACTCTACCACGTTTTTCTACGTGTTTTTTCTATGCGTGCTCAAGGCAGTGCAAGAGGGCCTCCCGGTTTGTCCACGAACCCCTTCCGAATCACGACTGCCAGTGCCACAAGCCCCGCTTTTCGCAGAGTTACCCATCTAGCGTTAGACCGTTTATGACTAGAGGTTAATCCAACCCTCTAAGGCTCTAGTCATAACTGGTGAGTTTAATTTTCGACTATTTGTGTGGAATGCCCACGTGCATAAATCTTAATAGAATTAACAAGGTACGTAGTAGGTCTGGTTGTTTTTCTAAGCGTTACACGATTACGAGTAGCAAAGCCGTAATGCGTAGAGCATGCTTTTTATGCTGGTCCGCATAGATAGGGTATACAAAAGGTCCATACAGATCTAATCTATTTATTGTCGCTTCAGGTCCTCCATTCCTCCCACATAACTTCCACAGCTCGATTACTATTTTGTCATCTATTGTTTCCCCAAGTATTAGCGCCAAACCCTCACATTCAATATGCCAGATAGAGTGAGGAGATTCATCAAATCTTTCAGCAGATCCAGCAAGAAACAACTTCTAGAGTTAGAAGCCCCAGTTCCTGAGATACCACAAACAGCCCTCGGGGCGAAAGAGCCGGCCGTGGAGGTGAAAGAGACGGCTGTAGAGGTAGTCAAAGAGATAGCTCCAGAAGTGAAAAGAGAAGCTCCAAGGGTGAAAGGGACAGTTTTCAGGGTTAGAGATATCCCTCTTGATGTCACGGCTGATGAATTGAACGCTGCGCTCTCGTCCGAGTTTTTGGGTGAGGGTATTACCATCGATATCAGTCAGACTACGATATGCAAGTCATGTTACGACCAAAATCAAACCGCTCTTGTCCAATTCACGCCGTACTCTCCCCGTATTCTGGATGAACTCCCCAATGATGATGTTTACCTGATCAAACTCGGTAATTCCGGTCACGAGGTCATCATAGACAAGGACTTCTATGGTCTCACTCAACTCTACCCCACTAACGAAGATATCAAGGCAGAGTAAGCTATGCAACATGTATTCTGATTAATCTTAAAGTCATCGGCTTATTTATTTATAGCATTGTCGCTGTATGTGGGCTTAACGGCCATGCATATGGGTCTTGGGCAGGGGAAAAGAATGGACTGAACCAAAGGAAGATGTGGCTTCGTCATTTCCTTCCATTTGATCTGCCGCAATGCAGGACTATGATATATGGGTATAATTCGAAGCTTACGAGTAAATCAATCCACACTATTCCGGACTACACTGATACCTTTCTGGAGGAGCTAAAGAAGGCAAGAGAATCGGAAGAGGTATGTCCGATTAAGCAGGAATAGGAATATTTAGAAACGCTAATTGTCTGCTGTGTAGGAAAAAAACAGACCGATAATATTTATTGGACATAGCTTCGGAGGCATTATCATCGCTCAGGTACTTCATGCAAAGATCAAGATATGTTTTTTTTCAGACGCTAATAAGTGCTCCCACTAGTCAATTGTCAAGGCCAAAGATAGTGAGAATATGCATGGCTCCCTGTTCTCGAACACTCGTGGAACAGTATTTTTTGGTACCCCACACCGTGGCCTTGTTGTTGATGATATCCTTGCTATGCTTGAAGAAGATTCGTCGAGGGTGGATCTCGTCACATCAATTCAAAGCGGGTCGGTAGAGCTCAGGAACGAATTGAGGAGGTTCATCAATTATTCATCGGGTATGAAGATCAAGATAGTTAGTTTTAAAGAGATTGGTCAAACTCGCAAACTGAAACAGGTATGTTAATTAAGATCTCCTGATGTGTTTCTCTAATAGCTAAGCACTAGTTAGGGTTCGGATGGTAAATGGTCTAGAACTGGTGACTACTTCACGGCTGTGGAAGCCGAGTCGTCAGTGCTTCAACTTCCGGAAGAGACTGAAGAAACCATAGCTGCTGAAGGAAATCATTCTACTATGGTTAAGTTCAAACACAAAGGGCACTCGTCATATACCAGTGTTGTTAGACACTTAAGGAATTTTACATTGGATGCCGGTAGGATAAATCAGAGTTCCTGTTAGAAGACTTTGTAACTAAGAATAGTGTTGTTCAGGAATTCAAAACGGTCTTATCACACCACTTAGCGCCGTGATGGATAAGGATGTCAACGCTCTGAAGCGGATTTTCGAAACCAATGGCCCTGGAGTGGATGTTTCTAAGGCGTATAGAGAGGATAGAGCGACCCTATTACACATTGCTACTAGTAATGGAGATGAAAAGACTGTTTCCACACTCCTCGAGCACAATTCGGATACCGAGGCAGTGGATTCTAAGAATAACACTGCACTACACTTAGCAGCCCGCAAAGGATATGTTGGGGTGGCCGAGATACTCCTGAAAAAAAACGCAGATATTAACGCGACCTGTGAAGGAAGTACAGCATTGCATCTTGCAGCCAGGTTCGAGCACGAGGGTGTAGTGAAGATGCTGCTCCGGAGGGGTGCGGACATGATGGCAACAGACCACAAGGGGAGCACACCCCTACACTTGGCAGCTGAGCTCGGATATGCGAAGGTAGTTGAGGCTCTTCTGTTGCAGGGTGCAGACACCACGGTGACTTGTGAAGGGAGTATGCCATTGCACCTCGCAGCTGGATCTGGGCGTGTGGAGGTTGTTGAGGTACTTCTGCATCATGGCGCGGATATCTCGGCGACAAACCAAGCAGGTAGTACGGCGCTGCATCTCGCAGCTGAGTTCGGACATGTGAAGTTGGTCGAGACTCTTCTGAGAGTTAATGATATAGAGGTTATAGCGATGAACAAAGTAGGAAATACTCCACTAAACCTCGCAGCGTCGTCTGGGAATGAGGTAATTATTAAACACCTCTTACGAGTCGATGCGGACATCACGGCGACAAATCAAGTTGGCGATACAGCACTACACCTCGCAGCTGGGTCCGGGAATGATAAAGCAGTTGATATCCTTCTGGAGTACGGTGCAGAGATTGAAGCGGCGAACCACGTGGGAAGTACGGCATTTCACTTTGCAGCTGAGTCCGGACATGTAGGGGTACTGGAGATGTTCCTGAGGAATGGCGGTGCATGCATCACGACAACGAATAACCAGGGGAACATGGCTCTGCACCTTGCAGCTGGTAGCGGACACTGGAAGGTAGTGCAAGTGCTTCTGCAGCATGGTGGGGGTACCACGGCGGTGAATGGTAAAGGGGACATGGCACTGCACCTCGCAGTTCAATCTGGGTACGAGAGGGTAGTAGATGTGCTTTTGAAGAACGGAGCAAACATCGAAGCGACTGACAAAGATGGGGACAGGGTGCTGCACATCGCAGCTTGCAGGGGGAATGATAAAATGGTGGGGATTCTGCTAGGAAATGGGGCGGGCGTAGCGGCAGACATCTCGGCAATGGGTAACAACGGGTACACTGCGATGCATTACGCAGCTAGGGCCGGATATGTCAAGGTTGTGGAGTTACTTCTGAAGAATGGGTCAGAGATTAAGGGGAAAAATAAGGATGGGAACACCGTACTACACCTTGTAGCCTGGAAAGGGCATGATAGAGTGATGGAGATCCTTTTACGAGACCGCACGAATATCAAGGCCAACATTGCGTCGACAAATAATAGCGGGTATACGGTACTACTCTATGCAGCCCTCTTCGGCCATGAAAAATCTGTGGAGATGCTCCTGCAGAACGGTGCAAACATCGCGGAGAAGGACGGCGACGGAGACACGGCGTTGCACATCGCAGCCTGGAAAGGGCATGAAAAAGTTGTAGAGGTGCTTTTGGGGTTTGTAGGGGATGTTGCCGCGAGAGTTACAGCAAAAAATAGTGACAATCGCACAGCACTACACATTGCAGCTAGGGAAGGGCATGAGAAGGTAGTGGAGATGTTTCTCAAGAGCGGAGTGGAAATTGTCGAGAAGGGAAAAAATGGAGACACCGCACTGCACGTAGCAGCCTGGAAAGGGCATGAAAAGGTGGTAGAGGTACTCCTGCGGAGCGGCGAGAACGTCATGGCGAGAATCACGGCAACAAATAACGACGGTTTCACAGCACTTCACACTGCAGCTAGAGACGGGCATGATAAGGTGGTAGAGATTCTTCTTAAGAAGGGGGCAGTCATCACAGCAACTACTGGTATAGGAAATACGGCGCTACACCTTGCAGCTTGGAAAGGACACGAAAAAGTTGCGGATATGCTTCTTCGGAACGGCGCAAACATTGCGGCGAAGAATGATAGTGGAGCTACGGCGTTACACTACGTGGCTGAGCATGGCCATGAGAAGGTAGCGGAGGTCCTTCTTCTGAAGTGGGCGAATACCGAAGTGACAAATGGGAAGGGGAATACTGCACTGCATGTTGCTTGTTGGAAGGGGCATGAGAAGGTGGTGGGGGTGCTTCTTCAGAATAAGGCAGATATTGAGGCTAAGGGAAATATTGGGTATATGCCATTACACTGGACGGCTGAGTATGGGCATGTGAAGGTGATGGAGATGCTTTTGCAGAAAGGAGCAAGCATCGGGGTGACGAATGAAGGGGGGAATACTGCGCTACACCTAGCAGCTTATTATGGGCATCAGAGGGTAGCAGAGGTGCTTCTACAGAATGGGGCAAGTTTTACAACAACAAATAAATTCCTGTACACGCCGCTACACGCCGCCGCACATTATGGGCACACGGGGGTAGCAGAGGTGCTTATACGAAAGGGAGCAAATACCACCGCAAAGGATAACGATGGAGACACGGCACTGCATATTTCAGCTTCGAAGGGGTTTGACCAGATGGCAGAGGTCCTACTGCGGAATGGAGCGAGCACCACGGCGAATATTACGGCGAATAACCTCGGAAACACAGCGCTGCATCTTGCAGTTATGAACGGACACGAAAAATTAGTCGAGATCCTCCTCAAGAACGGCGCGGACATCACGGCAACAAACCAAGTGGGGAATTCCGCAATCCACCTCGCATGCTGGAAAGGGTATGGGAAGGTGGTTGAGGTGCTTCTACAGAATAGGGCAAACGTTGCGTCGAAGGGAAATGCACGCTGCACGCCGCTGCACTGGGCGTCAGAGTACGGCCATGCGAAGGTAGCGGAGATGCTTCTGAAGAATGGAGCAGAGACTGAGGTGCCGAATGATAAGGGTAATAGGCCACTACGCCTGGCAGCTGAGTATGGCCATGAGGGTGTTGTCGAGGTTCTTCTAGAGCATGGAGCGAATATTGCGGCGAAGAACTACTATAATTACACTGCACTACTCTCTGCAGCTCATTACGGACACTTGAAATCAGTAGAGATACTTTTAAAGAACGGAGCACACATAGAGGCGGCGGATAATGATTCAGATACGGCATTACACCTCACAGCACATCATGCGCGTGAGAAGGTGGCAGAACTACTTATACGGGAAGGTGCAAACACCGAAGCAAAGAACAATAGTGGATATACGGCGCTGCTTATTGCAGTCCAGAAGGGGCATGAGAAGGTGGTTGAGGTTCTTTTACGTGGGGGGCGAAGGTGGGGGTGGTGGGGGATGGGGGCTTGACGTCACTGCACTACGCAGCTAAACTCGGGCATGAAAAGGTAGTGCAGGCACTTCTAAAGGGCGGGGCGGATCATGCGGCGAGGGATAATATTGGCAATACGCCACTTCACTATGCAGCTCAGGAATGTAATCCGACGTCGGCAGAGTTTCTTATTAGACGTGGAGCGGATATTGATGCAAGGAATAACGAGGGGCAAGAGCCAATGGACCTCGCACATTTCTTTGGGAAAATTGCCCTAGGAGTAGTTTTCACTGGTACCATGATTGATATGATGTAATATTTATTTGATCTGTCTTTTCTAAGTTCTTTAACCATTTTTTTCTCACTTTCAGGGCTTGGTCATTTCCTTTTCTCATCTGTTTGCGGTTTCTTTCATGCTAGTTTTTGGTTCTTTATAGTTTTTTTCTATTGGTTTTTGATTCCTTTTGTATAATTTATTACTTATTTTAGTGTGAACCTCTGCTAGAATATATTTGATCTGGTCTACATGATTGCTCTATAGTAGGATCACCGTCTATATAGATAAATAGAGAAGCGGGAGTGATTTCTAGTAAAATTCTTTACCTTCATCAACAATGCCTAGTCTCTAGTATCTAGATCTTTCTTAGTGTCTGTTCGAAAATGCCAATATTCACAAATTTAAGATATCTAAGGGGGAGCATAGTTAGACTAGATAGCTATCGACAAACTGACAGATAGTGCCACGGGAGCCCCTTATGTACCTTATCTTAGCACCGGTGTTGCATCAGTGCCATAAAATAATTTACTCTAATGTGGTTAAAGATCGTTTTTAATTCTATCGCTAATGTACTCACGTGTGACTGTGTCTGTACCCTGCCTTAGATTACACTCCCTCTCCAAACTATCTAGAAGTAGTTCTTGTCATCAATGACTAATCATTACTAGGGAAATCTCTCTATAACTATTCCATTAAGCCAGCTATGGGAAAATAGGCACTGGGAGTTGACCTCTAGGAATTTTCTTTAACTATCGCTAAGGTTTCTCACCCAAGGTTCCAATAAAACTAAGATTACTGTTAAATAATGAGGCATAATACACCAACGAGCTCTGCAGTACTTTAACACCCGAGTGCCGAATGTCAGGGTTGGGTCTATAGGACTAGAGAGTGGACCTGACCTGGAGGAGGGGGTTTGAGAGAGAGATAAACGGGTATGGGTAAGAAAGAAAAATCTGACTTTTTAAAATACCACTGAATATATTACTTCTGTCGCTATGGCTGTTTAAAAAACGCAGGTCCAACCTAACTATCCTTACCTTTCCGAAAACTTGAAGTGTGTTAGGCTTTGTCTATAACGCTTGAACTGATCTGTAACGATGTTTTGGAGATTAGTAAAGATCCAACCCAACCTCCAACACCCCTGGGGAGCAATAAACATACCCTCAGACATCCATCTTATGTAGTTGGCCATCCCACACTCTGTGAGTTCCTTCGAACTCGTTGTTGCACCTCTTGCCATTAGAATCTTAGCGGTACCCTCTTCGTTGCTTGCGACCGCCGCCGTAAGTGCAGATGTCCCGGGATTCTTCTTATCAGCACCAGCTCTCGCCTCAATATCTGTCCCATGGTCGAGTAGGAGTACCACCATGTCCACATTCCCCGACATTGCCGCATAGTGTAGCGGCGCGTGATCTAGATCATCTTTTGCGTTTACATCAGCCCCACGCATTAGAAGATCCCGCGTGGCCTCAATATCATGATTAGTCACTGCTGTTATCAAGGGGGGCATCTGAAAACCTGGTGGGGGCCCGTTGGCCGCGCTCTGGAAAGGTGTTTGCGTTACTGATGCCCAGAGTCGCGAGAGGTGTTCCATGATGTTTGAGACGATGAGGTGGTGAAGCAGATTGGGAGGAAGGGTATTGTATGAGAAAGGGCCTTATCTGTCACGTGAGGCTTGGCGTGCCTTGGAGGTTACTTAAAACCTTTTGTGCTAGGTCATGGACCATCATGATTACCATGTTTCTTACTTAATACAAGACTTTTCTTTGTGAGTTCACCGGCTGCGTCTTAGTGACTGCTCCTAGGTGACATTATCACTGGAATATATTTCAAGCGAGCTCATAGCAGATTTGTTATCAGCCCCGCGTGCACGGACCACCGGAGCACTTGTGAACGCTGATAGGCTAATTCTCTTTCTATTACCAGTGACTCTAAACACCCAACAAGAGTTTTATTGTAATATCGGTCGGTCTACGGTCCCCAAGGCTTGTGAGTGGATATGGAGCCTAACTTCACGTAATGTTTGACTTATAGATAAGTGGGGGGTGTCGATGCCTCTGTTTGGGAGCGTGACCCTCATGCCGTTATTGTTCCATAATTCTCACGTGGCATCTGTATTGCTATTGTGAAGGCTTATGATTACAGTCGTTCACCCCCGTGTGGCGAGCAGGGACTCAAATAAATAACCCTAATCCACTCTCCTATTCAACGCATATGAAGACACCTATTCGCCGCATGGGGATGAGCGACTGTAACCATAAGTACAGCTTGCGGTAGAAGTATTGTGGAAGTGTGGCGTGCAAGACCAATGTCCTTGATTGGCCTCCTTAGTTCTCGGCCGTCAATATTGGCTACAAAACCCCTGCTCATAACCCTTGTTTCCACAATAATTCTACCGGAAACTGTATATGTGGACCAGTCAGGTGATGTTCACACAAAAATGTCTCATTAGATATAAACTGAGGGTCCTATAAATGACCTACTGTATTTGCTCGATAAATTGGCTATGTGGGCACCGCTACCACTTCTCATCATATGTAAACTTGTTATCTGATAGTAAGGATTATTATGATGAGCTAGCTTTGATGGGTTTAGAGAAAGCTCAAACAAGTTTAGGGAATACTATTAAGAATAGGTGGGGTTGGCGCCCACATAGCCAATCTATCGGGTCAATAGTGTATCTACACATACTTGGTAGCTACTATAAGAGCCTCCATGGCCCGTAGGTTGGATCATACTTCATCGCCTACTATCTCTTGTAATTAGTTTGGTGGACTATACCCGAGGTTTTGGGTAATTTGTTTAAACACAACCATCTATTGTTTCGGGAGGCTAGCTTTTCCTTGGCCCAGGCGAAAATAATACAGTATGGCCAACAGTGGTCGATCCATGAGGTTATAGGCATGTAGGGTACGTGAAGTCTAGTCTGTGACCCTTCGATAGCTATTCTATGATACCGTTGTTAGCCCAGAAAAGTAAAGACAATCAAACCTAGTTTTTGAAGTATGAAATAATATTCCTATATATAGCTTACAGGACAAACTCTACGATTATTAATTTCTGCTTTTGCTGGTTCCAAAATCAAGAAATGAGGCTTTTTCATTTTTCGTGCAGCACTTCCTCTCTCATACCCATACTTTGTGAACATTATACTGCCCCCTTATCACTTAATGGGAAATTTATTCTCTTCATCAGGTAAGTATTTTAACACTAAGAAGTGGGAAACGCTTCTTACTGTTATTTTGTACATTTGTCAAGTATAGTGTTCGCCATGGAGGAGTGGGTCCCAAACTAACCGGGGAACCACGCCAAGAAACCGCCCCGAACCGCTCCATTCCCCGGCCAGATCGGGTTTGCCCTTTAAATATTCCCCATTAATCGAAATTTAACCTAATTAACGGTAGTGCGCCCAACGGGGCCCCGCTGGTTATCCCTCTATTGGGGCGGTTCCTTCATCGAAATCAGGCCCCGAACCCGGGCCGGGGCGGGTCCATTAGCTCAGAAATCACCCCGAATCGCCATGACAAACACTACTCCGGGATCTGTAACCGCTGTGTACTTTGAGAAAATTCTTCACCTCTCTAACGGGACTTTAGGGTCAATCAAAAGCAAGGTGGTCCACGAGGCCGCTCGAGGTGAGCCAAAGGGGTGGCCCCAAGGCGTCTCGGCTTTGTAGACCTCTGGCATTGGCCTCGCCTTAAATTTTAGGAGCTTGTCCTCCAGGTATAAGACTATTTTTAGTAATATGATTTGAGTGCTATTAGATAGTTTATATATACTAGCCTAGCTAGTTCTGTAGATAAATACCACCATTCTTGCTATAAGACACATCTCCATACTCAATTCTCTTCTCTGTTTCCACTTCCAATTTCTATACTATAGTAGTGATAGCCAGGATGACCTATTTTGCTGCTACTAGAGTCTGTAATTCTTTTTAAATTCATTGCTATTTACCTCGAGCCACCTCGAGGCGAGCATAGGGGAGGGCCTTGTTGACCACACTGATCAAAAGCAACTTTCATGTGAAGTTCAGTGTAAAGTGAAGATGATGATTCTATTAAACAAGTGGGAGATTCGTCCCCTATTTATACAATAATTTCTGTTACACAAAACAATGTGAGTCATTCTCGCCGGAATGCTCTTCCTTATTCCGTAGGTTTCCACAGCAATCAAGATAATTCCATTATTTTAATACATGACTAATTGTGGCGGGGCGGTTGGGATGGTATGGTAAAGCCTAGGCAACGGGACGGTGACAGCGACTAAGACGGCGACAATGAACGGTGTTATGGCAAAAGATATTACAAGTGAAAAACTCTGTAATATTTCTTTACTGGACAATATAAACAAGACGTTGCGTGCCTAAGAAAATCCTCGGGGCGAGGCCCCTCCTTATATGTTTCCCCTATTTCTTCCCTTCTTCTCTGCTTCCCAAATAACCTTAACGCCAAAGAAAACTTTTTCACTCCAACTAAATTTCACTGTTTCTGTTGGATATGTCATATCCAACAGAAAGGTATCTTTCCCATACAAACCGCATACAAAGTGTACAAAGAGCTCGGGTCATACGATAACGTTACGTAAATTCCGAAACTACCACGAGGGGCCGTCGGCCCGGAGAACCTTATTGCCAAAGACACAAACCCCCATCAACCTCGCGTGCGCGGATACGAGCCTTCCTGCGCCCATTATTCCCTTTCCGTTAAATTGCTCACAATGCGCGCATTCAATCGACTCGATCGCCGAGTGGGGGCGAGGTCGAAGGTGACTCTCTTAATGGGGTGTGGTCCGGTTTTGGTCTTGTTCCGTGCGACGGTGGCGTTGGTATCCTCGGAGCTGCCCGCGACAGGAGGCCCCTCCCCGAGGTTCGACTTCCCAGGAGAACTAGTGAGGCTTTGGCGAAAGTCAGGCTTGGTTGGATGTCGCTGATAGAAGATGTCGAGGGCAGCGCATTGTTCAATGTATTCGGGGGTATCCCACGTAGGTAGGTCATAGCCTGTCCACTTGACGAGGTACTGAGGGCCTTTGATGCCGTGGCCGGGCGTCGAGAATCTCCTCCACTTCCCACTCCGTTTCTCCTTCAACAATAACTGGAGCAGGGGGAGGAACATGGCCGGGAATGGGATCAGTGGCGACGGGGCGAAGCTGGGAAACGTGAAACACGGGATGATTGGCCATGGTAGCTGGAAGATCAAGTTCGTAGGCATAGGGACTGATAACCTTCTTAACGGTAAACCGACCAAGTTGTTTCCAGTCCAATTTCTTTGAGGGCCTCTGGGTTCGGATATTTTTGGCAGACAGCCAAACTTGATCTCCAACTTTATAGTCGGGAGCAGGGATACGATGGGCATTGGCAGTGTTTTGCTTGGGCATCTTGAGCGAGCTTCATTTCTCCGCGAAGGTAGTCGTGTAAGTCTTCCATTTTCTGGGCAAACTTCCGAGCGTCAATACTGGGGGGGGACCTATCATGAGGGACCAAGTCAAGGGTAAACCGAGGGTGGAATCCGTAATTGGCGAAGAACGGGCTAACTTTGGTGGTTTCCGAAAAGTGATTGTTAGCCGCGAACTCGGCAATGGGAAGCCAGCTGGACCAGTCGTCTTGTTGATAAGACACAAAGCTTCGGAGGTACTGTTCCATTACAGCGTTGACGCGTTCTGTTTGTCCATCGGTCTGAGGATGGAAGGCCGTAGATAATTTGGACTCAATCTTCAACTGTTTACACAGGCATTGCCAGAACTGGGACGTGAACTGAGTTCCGCGATCCGAGATTACCGTAAGAGGGAGGCCGTGAAGTTTCCAGACGTTTTCAAGGTACAAACGTGCGACGTCTTGAGCGTTGGCAGTGGTATGGCAGGGGAGGAGATGGCGCATCTTGGAGAGTCTATCGACCACAACGAAAATGGCATCGTACCCATTACTCGACGGTAGGCCAGTGACGAAGTCCATGGAAATGTCCTGCCAAGGTTGATTTGGAATGGGCAGGACGAAGAATTCCAGACGGGGCATTGTACGATGGTTTGCTGCGGCTACAAGTGTGACAATTCTTAACATATCGCTTCACGAAACTTCCCATCTTTGGCCAGTAGTAGTCTCTACTCAGAAGTTCGAAGGTCTTTGAGCGTCCTGGATGGCCGGCGGAGGGGGAGTCGTGGTACTGTTTCAGCAATTCCAGCTTTAATTCGTTGTGGTCTGGGACGTAAAGGGTGCCTCGATAGCAAAGTTTTCCATTGACGTTGGTGCACTCAGCCAGGGTTATTTCCTTTGAATGTTGCACACCCTGGCGAAGAAGTTCTAGAATTTTTTGAGGGGCGGAATCATTAGCATAGGCTTTGGTAAACAACTTTTCCAGTGGGGTCGTTCCTTGAGCGGGTTCATTTGACAAAGAACCCGTAAACAAACCAAGCTTACTGTCAAAATTTTCCCTTTTCAACACTATTTGACTCTGATGAGCCAATCTTTCATCCCCCTCTTTAGGTAGATCTCCAGATCTCCTAGTTAGTGCATCGGGTTTCCCCCCTTGTTTCCCTGGACGATATGAAATTTTAAAATTAAAACGAGATAGAAACTCGGACCACCTGGCCTGGCGACGATTCAACTGCTTGGTGGACATAAAATATTCCAGATTACGGTGATCGGTGATGACGGAGATTGGCTCTTCGGTACTCTCCAACTCTGGTCTCCATTCTTCAAAGGCTCTGATGATTGCTAGTAGCTCTTTGTCGTAAATTTCGTAATTGCATTCGGCGGGCGAATGTTTTTTGGAGAAAAAGGCCACCGGACGGAGGACGTTGTTTTCATCATACTGGGACAAGATACCCGCGGAGACATAATCGGAAGCATCGGTTTCCACCACTATTGGTCGGTCGGCGTCAAAGTGCATGAGAATGGGAGCTGAGGTAAAAGCTTCTTTCATTTTCTCGAAGGCTTCTTCGCACTCCGGAGACCATATGAACGGTGTATCCTTTTTCGTAAGAGCAGTAATAGGAGAGGCAAGATTAGAAAAACCCAAAATAAAACGCCGGTAAAAATTCGCAAACCCAATAAACCCTTGTACTTCCTTCACATTCCTTGGGGCAGACCATTCCCTGATGGCAGACACTTTCTTAGGGTCCATTGCGACGCCGTTAGGGGAGATGATTAGACCCAAGTACTTTGTGGATTGAACGTGAAATTCACATTTCTCAGGTTTGAGAAAGATCCCATTTTCCTTCAGAGCTTCCAGTATCTTACGAACGTGGACCTTGTGTTCTTCCAGAGTGTTACTGTAGATCAAAATGTCGTCAAGGTAGGCAGTGCAAAAGACGTCGAGGTACTTGCGTAAGGAATCATTGATAAAGTGCTGAAAGGTTGCGGGGGCATTGGTAAGTCCGAAGGGCATTACGGTGTATTCAAAGTGGCCATACCGGGTCCTGAAGGCGGTTTTCCATTCCTCGTTTTCTGCCATGCGTACTTGATTGTATCCCATCCTGAGGTCCAACTTGGTGTACCACTTTGCTTTAGCTAAGCGATCCAAGGTTTCTCGAATGAGAGGAAGGGGATATCGATTTTTAATAGTTATTTCGTTAATTCCTCGGTAGTCAACACAGAGACGGAGACTTCCGTCGTCTTTCTTGGCGAACAATACAGGGGCACCGGCAGGAGAGGAGCTGTCTCTAATGTATCCTTTGGACAAATTGTCCTCTAGGTATTCTTTGAGTGCGACGAGTTCCTCGCGAGACATTCCATATAGGGGGCCAAAGGGGGGTTCCTTTCCATCCCTCAGGGGAATCTTATGATCATAAATACGGCGTGGGGGCATGTTTTTTGCGATCTGTTCGTCGAACATATCCAAAAAATCATGGTACTCAACCGGAACTTTAGCCTTCCAATCCTCTTTGGTAGTCTTATGGTCAATAGCTTTGTTAATCTCATAAAGGGAGATTGACAAAATGCGAGAAGACTTCTTTCTAGCCAAAAAGGAGAAGGGGACAGCCCCAATCATTGCAATGGAAATTTTCTTGAGAGCGGGAGCCGGGGGGGAGATACCAGTGGAGACGACGGGAATGGTGGAGGAGGTGCAGTGTTTCATGCAGTAATCGGAACCGAAGGAGACATGATTGGAGGCAAACCTGATGGCCACATCATGGTGCTTCATCCAGGGAATGCCTAAAACAAGAGGATAGTGTCCAAGGGAAGTGACAAAAAACGGCGCATGCTCCTGGTGTCCCCCTATAGAGAGACCAAGATGGGAAAGATGGGTAATGTCCCCGGAGGCTACGCTTCGGCCGTCTATGACTTCTAGAGCCCGGGGAGTTTTTAACGGTAACAGGGGAAAAGAATGCTGGCGCGCGAACGATTCATCAATGAAAGCATATCCGGAGGCACCAGTATCAATCAGAGCGTGGGTTTTTACTGTCTTTGTATTGGTGGATAAGGTACATGCTACTACCAAATGCTCACCATCCAAAGAATCTTCCTCCACAACAATGTTTGATACCGAAAAGCCAGAAATAGAAAATGCAGTCAAAGAAAAATCGTTAAAGGTCCCTGGGCAGGGCCAGTTAAAGGCGGGGACTACTGAAAACCCTGCTGATCGGAAGAAGAAGATTGATAACGCGGGTCGCCGCCCGAACGAGAAGAAGAAGCAAAGGAAGACCTAGGTGGCGCACCGGCCACAGAAGACGAAGAAGGAACAGGAGAGCCAGAAACGGAAATATTGGAGATGGGGACACCGCCGCAACAGAAGACCCAGAAACAGAAGCAGCAGCACCAGAAAGAAGACCAAAAGGAGATGGAGTAATTGCGGCGCCGCGCATACTAAAGGACGAAGGGGTGGCACGTGGGCCGGAACGAGATAAAGGACAATTGGCAAAAACATGGCCACTCTGGCCGCAATACATACAAAGCCCCGAGGCAAAACGCCTCTGTTTTTCCTCGGGGGAAAGAGGACCACGGGGTTGACCAGCAGGACGGGGGACGAAAGCACTGAGATTCATGGGAGCCAAACCTCCAGGGGCGAATGACGGATGGTAGCCAGAACTGGCAACGGGGGCAGGAGCAGAAGCGCGGGGGGCAGGTTGATGTTGGAAGTTTCCGAAGGACCTTGAGCCCCTCTTCTCTTCCTTGCGAACACGGAGGTCATTATCCACAACAAGAAGGTCGGCGACGTAGAGATCGAACGTGGCTGCACCATGGGCATCAACAGGGACGCGGCGACCGACAAGTTGGTCCTTCATTTCCTCAGAGAGACCCTCCCGAAGGGCGTCTCTCTTGGCGGAGTCATCGTACCCAAGGTCTGCCATGATGCGACGGAAGTCAGCGAGATAGGAGGAGAAGTCCTTGTTTTTCTGTTTGAGGTTGTGGAGTTCCTCCTTGCAGTTCCATGAGGATCAGGGTCGGCGAAGGCAGAGTTCAAGACGGTGATGAGAGCTTCAACGTTGGCAAAGTCAATTCCAGTGGCAGTTGCATAAGGGAGTACCTGGTTCAAGGCGACTCCCTCCAGACGGTTAAAAGCATATCCGACTTTGGCGGCTTCATTGGAAAAACGATCGGCATTGTTACGGAGTTTATTGCGAAGTTGGGCGACAAAGGGTTTCAGGGCCGCGCGGTTACCATTGAACATTGGAGGGTCAGGGATTTTGTCAGATCTTCTGGGGGCGACGGGGTCATTGATATCGAGGGGAGGTGGAGTTGGAATTCTCCTCCTTCCGCGGCGGTTCGGGCTGCGAAGATCGTTTTCCAAGCTGGTTACTCGGTGAGCAAGAACGGTGTTGGCGGTGGTAAGACGTTGGGCGGTTTCTTCAGCGGTGACGATGGCTTCCTCGGCATTGTTGAGGCTGGCTTGTGCCTCCGTAGCCGCTTGAAGGTGTCCGTTTCTTTCGTTGCGGAGTCGGATGTTGTTTTCCTGGAGTTTGGCTGCATACTGCAGAAGATTGGCGTGGAACTGGGCGGCGTCGGTGTTATAGGCGGTGGTAAAATCATCGAGGGTAGCTGGGAGCGAAATGCCGGAGGGTCCCGGGGGCCACTACTGGCAGACATTGGTACAGTGTTGTTGGGTAGGCTTGAAGAGACGCAACGTAGTGTGGCGGGGCGGTTGGGATGGTATGGTAAAGCCTAGGCAACGGGACGGTGACAGCGACTAAGACGGCGACAATGAACGGTGTTATGGCAAAAGATATTACAAGTGAAAAACTCTGTAATATTTCTTTACTGGACAATATAAACAAGACGTTGCGTGCCTAAGAAAATCACTCAGGCGCGCCTCCTTATATGTTTCCCCTATTTCTTCCCTTCTTCCCTGCTTCCCAAATAACCTTAACGCCAAAGAAAACTTTTTCACTCCAACTAAATTTCCCCCACTGTTTCTGTTGGATATGTCATATCCAACAGAAAGGTATCTTTCCCATACAAACCGCATACAAAGTGTACAAAGAGCTCCCAGGGTCATACGATAACGTTACGTAAATTCCGAAACTACCACGAGGGGCCGTCGGCCCGGAGAACCTTATTGCCAAAGACACAAACCCCCATCAACCTCGCGTGCGCGGATACGAGCCTTCCTGCGCCCATTATTCCCTTTCCGTTAAATTGCTCACAATGCGCGCATTCAATCGACTCGATCGCCGAGTGGGGGCGAGGTCGAAGGTGACTCTCTTAATGGGGTGTGGTCCGGTTTTGGTCTTGTTCCGTGCGACGGTGGCGTTGGTATCCTCGGAGCTGCCCGCGACACTAATACATGACAAATGTACAATTTAACATCATGAAGGAGCCTTAATATTACCCATCGAGGAGATCCAATTGGTTATTTTCTCCCACGCATATTTTGCAAATCGTAGGCTCTACACTACATTTACTGAAGAGCTTGCATCACACGGATACCTAGCTGTCGCAATTGATCACCCGTACGATGCAGCCGTCGTTGAGATCCCCGATGGCCGTGTAGCTCTACTTGACCCAACAATGAATATGAGTGACCCAGACGTAGTTGGGAGACTGTTATACGCCAGAGTCCAAGACACACTATTCACACTAGACTTACTATCCACAAATCTCACGAGATTAATTCCCGGCGCGCACGGCCGATTACTTATTCAGGGAACCGGAATGTTCGGCCATTCTTCCGGCGGGGCTACAGCGGCGGCCACAATGCTTACTAACGACCGGGTCCAAGGAGCTATCAACATGGACGGAAATATTTTTAGACCCGTGATCGAGAGTGGCTTGGATAAGCCGTTCGTCTTAATGGGTACTCACAAACATAATGTGGATTCTGAGCCAACCTGGAAAGCGCTCTGGTCTAGTCTTCGTGGGTGGAAGAGGTCGTTGGTGTTAGACGGTGCAGAGCATCTTATGTACTCGGATAGGGGTACTTTTCAGGTTTCTTGGTCTCTAACCAGCAGAAGACATTGCAGGGATTCTTGGAACGATCGATGTTTTCCGGGTGATTGAAATACAAAGAGTCTATATATGTGTCTTTTTTAATTTTCTTTTGAAGGGTAAGGACGACCGGCTCTACAGCGGTCCGAGTGAGCAGTATCCGGAGATTCTCCTGTGAGATGGAAGTTAATAGTATGTGCAAGAATTTTAGCTTTAAGTGGGAAGAAGTAAATCGTACAATCATTATTAGAAACACTAATTATTTTTAAACAATAGACTTGATGTGTAGTGAAGAAGATAGAACTGACACACAAACTTGATTGATACCTAAAGAAAGACGCAGGAGAAGCCTGCTTATATAGTTACAAATCCGCTAACATAGAAAACATTCCGTAATCCCAATACAAAGTAAAAGCCAATCCGTTACCATACAATTCTTCCGATGCTCGGATAGAATTTCCTTCCGTCGGTTATACTATTCCCCCGCTTGGTTACCCTGCCGGACCATCCGGGATTCTATTCCTCCGGTGTTGCCACACCCCGTATTCGCCACACTTAACTTCACAGAGTGTCACTCATTCCAACAATTATAACAGACTATAGCCCTGGAGTATCCGGTGTTTTCAGAAGCTGGAGGGCTCGGGGGTTTCTGAACTCTAAAGTGCTTATATCAATGCGGCGGTTCTATCTATACAAACATAAACACATATTTGTTCCTTGAGGTAGTGCTCGTGATGTACACCGAATATTTTTCATAGACCTATTCCAAATGATCACTAAGTGACGTGATATATATAGTAAGTATAATACCATGAAAAACTAGCTGTGGAGGTGTAAAAGTTATAACCCTAACCCTATAAACAGCCTGTATCCATGAAAATAGTATAGTCTGTTGGAGTATGGCCGACAGCGGTCGATCCCATAGGCATGTAGGGTATAAGAGGTCGGGCTTACCCCCCTCCTCTAGGCGTATTATCGAACTATCATTCATTGCTCGCACCTGTACTTTCACATAGTCCAATTGCGATAATGACTTACCCATCCTATAGAGAGGGCCGCTGTATTATGACAGAATATGGAACTCTAGAGAGCTATCTGACGTCTAATTAGTGTCTTCTCGCCCAGTCAGTATCTGGGGTGGCAGCGTTATGGGCTACAAGCCATTTTGCCTTTCTAGTGACAATCCACACAAATAACGACACCCTAGGTTAAACTGATGTTAATGTGATTTCGATCAACAATTGTAGTTGAAGTATGTAAGCCGGTTCTTTGTGGGTACCATGGTCACCATGTTTACCCCAAGTCAACCTTTGTGAATGACAACCAAGTGCCCAGCTAAATAAATGGCAGCCAACCCCCAGAGTATAGCTACTTAGCTAATCTTATATTTTTACTGTACTTCTTTGCATATCTCTTCCAAGTATGGAAGAGCAAATGTGTCATAATTCAATTTCCCACTGGTGGTAAAATCATAGACCAACATGCTGGAATACAGTATCAAACTGGACCACTTGTCTAGAATACTATAGTGGTCCACCATAGTCCACTGGTCTAACACAAATATCTCACACATAACTATCCCTTTAATCATGATCTAGGCCTTATCTTTCCCTTTAGAGGCAATAGCCAAGGATCCAGCTTCAAGTGGTGCTTCATGTATTTTAATTGGTAAATTTGCATGTCTTACTTAATCTTTTAATTGTGAACCATCATAGTATTCTAGACAGATGGTCCGGTTTTATACTGTATTCCAGCATGTTTGCCCATGATTTTACCACCAGTGGGAAAATTCATTTTTGACACATTTGACGCCCCATATCCAAGTGAGGAATTGCTATAAATATATAATGCCTGTATTAAGAAAGAGTATCTTTTTTGTTGGGTGTGGTTAGGGATGGGACCCACTTTGCCTTTTCTGTCTTTTGAGATTTGGAAGATACATGCCGCCGCACATGCCGCAGAGCTGGTAAATTTTGTCATTCAAACAGAGGGAGTCTTCTTGTCCATGTTTCTCGAGAGCGTGATCTTAAAGACCCTATCGAGCCATAACTGAACTGACTATCGGCTATTGCCCGTCCTGAGGTGGGTTTGGCCGGACTACAGATTAGCATAGGCCGCATAGGTCATCAGAATGTATCATTCGAACCGTGGGTACTGCCATAATTCGGCGACCAGTCCTGGCTACCTGTGGTCCCCCACAGGTCTCACTTTATAGCATGTCTCAGACTTTGCGGGGCCGCGATGCAGATCATAATCCGCAGCTCGCGTCTACGGGCCGCCCCGCTGCAAACACTAAACTACTTGAATGCCCAAGCATAAAAGGGTACCCACAAAGGATTTTAAGACAATAAGCTACCTAACGTACTGGGCGCCAAACAAAGAAATGATACTGCGCACTGTCAACCACACCATGATACTATAAATAGGAGTATGAGGATTCTTTTGGGCCATAGAAAAACGCGAGAACGATTATTTCCCTGCGATTCAAAGGTTCATACGAACAAGCATAATTAATGCCCTCGAGAGACTGTTAATTAATTCACACCTGTCCGAGGCATATCTTCATAGTAAACGCCATAGCTAGCCTCGACTCTGTTAAGAAATGTTTTCTGGTAGGTGACCCCTCTCACAATATATGATACGAGACTGATAGAGAACATTTCAAAGTAGAATCAAGTCTAGTCTCGGGGCTAGCACCGCTCGCATAACAGGTTTAAAATTTTGGCGACTACCGTATTATCTCAGCGGTACCGAGCGGGGCTTGGTGGGAGACCACCAGAGAGAACTAAGCTATTACTAGCCGATGCGATAGCATTTCCTATATCGGTTGGTTTTGAGCCCTATTTACTGGCCAGTTGGGTCCTATCCGAGTATTAGACCAATCAAAAAGTTTACTTCACCTAGTGGCCCTGTCAGGCATTGCTGGGATATTACGGTAATCAAGTTTATTATCTCGCCTTACCACTACTTAGTTCTTTGCTATCAAGGACTAAAACCTAGTTAAGTGGGCGGGTGCCAACGCCTTATAGAAAAGATCATGAAACAAAGGTAGTGGGTAGCACCGATACTATTACAGAAATCTTAGCCGAGACTGTAAAGAGTCTATTAAGGCCTCGAATTTCATATCTATAAATCCTGCCTACCGGGGGCTACATGTGATTAATAGCTTCTCTCTTTTTATAGTACAGTTGTTCACACCCACTCTATGCCAACAATCTTATGTGTGTAGGAGTCATCATCCACTTTTGCCCCCGAAAACCTTACTTTAGGGTGCCTTTAAATGGTCTACGGGGAAGTATGCTGTCATAAGATTCTATAGGTTAGGGAGGTGTATAATAATCAATAATTGTAGTACAGTCGTTGCTGGAGGCTCGGGGATTTTTGCTATACTGAATCCTCGGCTTTCCATAAGAGAAAATTATATAATATATGTTGGTGACATATGAAGCTGAGAAATTATTGCTGCTAAAAAACTACGAAAGTTTAGTTATTTCAAGGTGATTTAATTCCCTGTAAGAAGAAAGTCACATCTTTACTCAAACTCTCAAACAGTTACCAGACTAACTCGCCTTGTGAGCGGTATAGAGATTCGTTTGGTCTAGCCCTCCTGTTGAACTAAATTTAAGTTCTAGTGGCGGCAGCCCATGCCAGTGACTCGTAACCTTTAGCAAGTGAGGGATGGCTGATGCCGTCTAAGTTGACAAGGGTTTTCTTACAGTGCATTGCATTCGCGTGCGCTGTCGATAATTTGTAGCCGAGCCAAGAAGTAGGCTTTCTAACCAAAACGTCGTCACGCGTCAGCTTCTTGACGCGGAAGCACGATTACAGCTTCCGGCACAAAGATCTAGAAACGCGGGGTTCGAGTTTAGGGTTTCTATTGGCCTTTCAGTTTTGTGGCGGAGATTCTAGCCCTTGTACCGTGGCCACTCCCTATCTCTCTTGCCGAAGACCTAACCGCTTAAACCCTGCCTGTCTCGCTTGTCGAAAAGGCGCGAAACTTAAACCTGTGTAATTCCGACCGGGTTACTGTAAAAGACCAGTGGCACAACGCTGCCCCATGATACTTGGCGCGTGTGGAAGTAAGTCGCCGGATTGGGGCCACACCCATGAGAATCGCTATACGTATCCGTGGAAATGTGGCATCATTATTACTAGGTCTACTCCATATAGCAAATGATAAGCCCTTTCCAAGATATTTTAGACTTTTATGAGAATTGTATACTGGCTTTTTCATGCACGGCGTTTTAGCCCGGGTCATAAACCAGACCGCTGAGGAATTGGAATACCAGGGATTCCCTATAGTAATCTGAGTATTGATAAGCGAAGGAATAAATATCTACCCTCTGAACCCATCTTTCAATATTCTTCAGTCGCCCTCGATCCCTCACACCATCATGTTACTATTGCAAGGTGCACGATCCATTCTGGTGGAGTGTAGTCTGTTTCAAGCCGCGGCAATCTCTCTACTTTTGACGCCGGTATTATATCTTTCTTATACAGTGATCAAGAACCGTTATTTCCACCCCCTTAGGCATTTCCCCGGGCCATTCCTAGCGAGTATATCGCCACTATATTGCGTTTGGAGTTTTCTTACCGAAAAGGAGCACTTGGTGATTGAGGAACTACACAAGAAATATGGTAGTTCTATCTTTGCTCTCTTAGTTTGACGGAAATCTACAATTACTGATGGGTCATTTCTCCACCTAGGCCCCATCGTTAGATACCAGCCGGATTTCTTATTATTCGCAGACCCAAAGATGATTCCAGTGATCTATCACAGATATGCCGACAAGACAGACTTTAACCGGATAGCGTACTCTGCGGGTGAGTCGCCAAGTGTAGTTGCCGTCATTGGTCATAAAGAGCACGCGATTGCTAGGAAAAGGATTGCCGGCGCGGTAAGAACAATGTCCCTCCTAGATAGATAGAATTGGTAACTCTCGGGTATATCTGGTGATTTGCACAACTAACATTGGTGGTCCGCATAGTATAGCATGTCTTCTGCTAGAGCAGTAGAGCCAATGATAGACACCAGGGTTATCGAATGGAAAGAAAAGCTTACTACAGACTTTGCTGAAACTGGAAAGGAAATGGACTTTGCGAAATGGTCACAGTATGAACCTCCTACCTCATAACCATGACCAAATAATAAAGATTCTAATAAATATTTTTTAGATATTTTGCCTATGATGGTAACCCTCCTTGTTTTTATTTGTCATACAATATGCTCACCGCCAATCTGTGGTACAGTTATAAGCGAAATTGGTTTCGGAAAACCGTTTGGCTTTGTTCAGTCATCTTCCGATGTCCATGCATTGATTAGGACCTTCCAACTTGGCTTAAAGACCATAGGTTTGCTTACGCATTGGGTCTTATTTAAAAAAGTTGTTCAACATTCTACCATTGCACCACTTTTGACACCGAAAGTCGATAATACAACAGGGTATGGGCGACTATGTTTGGTAGGCTTTTATTATACCTATTTAAAGTTTTCGAGGGGAGGAAGGTCTAACCTGCTTATTGGCTTAGGAGCGTGATGCACTAGTCGATGAGAGGATAAAACTAGGTCTAAAGCCTGGTGAAAGGTCCGATTTGATGCAGCAGTATGTCTTTATTTATTCGAGTCAACTTTGAGCTTTTTAAAACTGAATTTTGTTCTAGATTTCTAGAAGCTAAAAACTCCGATGGTTCTCCAATGGCTATAGCGAATGTTAAGTCTGAGCTACTTCTTGTAATGTATGTTCACAACGTATCCTTATAAGTCACCAGGATCTAAATTATCCTTATTCATCAGGTTTGCGGGCTCAGATACAACTGCAGCAACCTTCCGAGGGATTCTTCTCAATGTTCTCAATACCCCCGGGTGCTACGACAAACTAGTTGCCGAAATTGATGGTTTTGTTAAAATGAAAGGCCCTGAGCTGTCGGTAATTACTTTCGATGACGCCCAGTCACTTGAATATCTAACGGCATGCATCAAAGAATCTATGCGGTTTTCTTCGTCCTCCCCAATTCTGCTCCCTCGACAAACAATGAAGGGAGGACTGACTCTTGAAGATGGAAGATATATCCCGGAGACTACCTTGCTATCCGCAAATTCACATGTGACAGGGCGAAACAAAGAGATCTACGGCAGAGATGCTGATGTTTTTAACCCCAACAGATGGTTAGAAGACGAAGCAAAAACAGCTTTAATGGAGAAGTACGATTTAAATTTTGGAGCCGGTACTAGGGTTTGCTTGGGCAAGAACATTGCATTGCTGGAATTGTGGAAAGTGTGTTTCGAAGTTAGTATTTCTCTATCTGTTATTATGACAATTATTAATTTTGCAATATTAGTTTTTTCGGACATTCAAGCCTGCACTTGTTGCCCCAGAGAAGACGAAATTCAGAAACCTTGGACTACTCATTCATGAAGATTTATGGATTACGATTGAAAAGCGGTGCTAGCAGGGGTCGTAGATAGCATGTGTAATAAACCTTCACGATGTTTCAGTACACGCACTAGTCGTATTACCAATAATAGTTCTTGTACAACCAACCTTTTATGTAGATATTGTGCTATAAAGCTATTGTCTGTGGTTTAATGTAGGAAATGTAGGCATATACAGATTCTCCCAGTAAAAGGGTGATCAGAATCACTGTTCCTGGTGTCCCGGAGTCTCGGGCCCCAGGTTGTGGGGGCAAGAGTAGGAACACTCCTGCTCGACTAGGCTGACCTCTAGGCTGTGACAGTGGGTCTGGAAAAACCTATATCTATGTCCAGGTTCAGTGTTCGCAACTGTTCGGCGCCCTACAGCCACCTTAGGAACGGACGGACTATGAGTTGTGGTCCGTCTGGGGTTAGAAGCTCTCCAGACTATGGGGCTTATAGGGCCCCATAGGGCCCGGCAGACCTCCATGAAGGGGGAATTTAGCATTTATCGGCAAGTCACATAATGAAATATCAACTATAACTCCGCAGATGAACACCTAAAGTGAGTTCTTGACGAGTTGAGACACTTAGTTCAACCCTAACTCACCAGACCTTGGCGCCCTGCCGGTGACTATAGTTCATTCATTCAGTCAGTCTAGTCCTCGATCTCCACGCCCTATGACAAGTATAGTACCCGGATGACAGAGAATATGGGGTGTAGGGCGTTCAGTCCTAGGACTAAGGACGGACGGGCTGCCCTGTTGCCTTCACTGTGGACCAGGTTTAGTGTAAGGCACTGGATGTTTCTTAAATAATCGAACAGCATAGGTCCTTATGCAATATGCAGTAGGATGTGCTTCCGAATCTGAGCGTTTCCGGATCAGCGCTCTTTTAGACGGGCAAGGCCGATCCGTACAATAGTAATTAAAAATCTAGTCTATCCTGGGCCAGGCCAATCGTTAGACCGGTCCGGACAAAATCAATCTCTACACTCCTGTGATTTCAACCAGGCCTCACAAACAGAGTTTATTGCACCTGGACATATTGGTGGTTTTCACAGTGGTCCGGAACCCCAGAGGTGTTCTGGGCCACCCACCGATTTCGCCAATGGCCTACTGCTCCCATACATCCACAACTGGACCGGTCCATTGACGAATGGCCTGGGGAGACTGTTCTGGGTCACCCGCGAATTTCGTGATTTCGCGAATGGTCTGCCACCCCCATATATTCATGGCTCGACCGGTTCATTGACGAATGGCCTGGACCTACAGGGATCTAAATAACAATGTTAGACCCTCATCAGCCATACTATAGCTATATAGCTAGGCGCCCTATGGATACCTATGTACTGGGAGTTATCTCTCATAACTATAATCACTGGAGATACTTAGCAAAGAGGGATATACAAACTCAGACCCTCATCAGCCCTAATAGTCTAGAGAAGACATATTGTACACCCAAATAAATACATAATAACTTAGAGCATTTATGTGGTTAATCTCTGGTATATAAACCCTATAATATTTAGGGGGGCAAGTTGATAATATTATAATACCAGATCCTAATTATTTTGCTTAAAATTATCTTCTTTAGATCCCTGTAAAGATCCCTGTAAGCGGGTACTTTTCCGGATCATTCGTCAATGAGCAAGTCGAGCCATGAATGTATAGGGGCAGCAGGGGATTGGAGAATGGACCGGGTACATTCACTAAATTGTGAAATCAGCGAGTGGCCCAGAACAGAGGTACCTATATGTGCTTGAAAATCCTTAAACTTGAAGCAATTCTCAAAAAGTATACTTAAGAGGTGCCCGAGACGGCCTAGACTATGATATACATGTTGGCTCTGTTCTAGGTGTAGTTCAAAGATTTCAATATTCATCAATAGGTATGTTTATTATGATAATTTCTTTGGTTAAAATGAACCCCCGGGGTTATTGCCAACAATAGAAGTGGGTAGAATGAATGAATTAATCATAAGTACATGCTAGAAATGGGTAGAGGTATTATTGAGCTATCGAAAAATGATCAGAAAAGGTATTTATATTATGATTTCTTACTTATAAACTACATTTATCAGTCATCTATTGTCCCCCACAGTCATCTATGGTTTTTCACATGTCTTCCAAGTAGCGGGGCCAAATATATACCCAACAACTAGGGGGCTTGATTACATAGTCTTGTTTGGTATCGCTGAGATATCACGGTATAAAACCTCTAAAGAATACTAGTTAGGGCAGAATTATTCGAGCCATATTAGTAGCGCTTTCAGAGGGCACATATTAGTATTGCAGTACACTACAGAGAAGTAAAAGGTTACGTAAACCACTGGAGATATAGGCAGGGTGGGAGTCGATTATCTAGTGAGAAGTAGTACTTAGACGCGTCAGGGAAGCCTGCAAAGAGTCAAAGCACACAGGAGACAGCAAGATTATTCTCACAACATATGCTTGACGAAAATGAACTTGAGAGAGAAGCTTGCAAATAAAATCATGGTAGAAGGAGTATGATATCTTCTAATGAGCTAAAGCGCGCCTAGAGGCGAAGAACAAAGAAGCCTAGAATTTGCGCTACGGTGGTCCTAGGCATGTACAGCCGTGTTATTCATACATAATGATTATATAATATACATAATACCAATATGAAATAAGAAGAAATAAGAATATCTTTCCCTATCAATCTATATCGTAAATCCTCTACGACACTAGATCGGCCAGAGTAAAAAATAAGGGAGAAAGAGAAGAAAACCTAGAGTATGGATATAGAATACACTACCAAAAAAAGGAAAACTACGCAAGTGAAAACCATATATCCCACCTCCGACTATCCAATAACACCTGTCTCCCAGAATAATAACCTCGCAACTTCACCGTGACTATTACCAGCAGCAACTTCCAACGCTCTCCATCCATCATTATCTTTCAACTCTGTGTCGGCTCCTGCCTGTAAAAGCACCTTCACCGTCGTGTCATGTCCAAGGAGAGAAGCAAGATGCAACGCCGTCGATCCATCACTGCTCCTAGCTCGGATATCCGCACCACCCTGCAAAAGCAATCTCACTATAGCCCCGTGCCCACAAGAAGAAGCCCGGTGAAGCGCCGTTTCCCCATAATTGTCCTGTGCAGCTATATCCGCACCCGTTGCTAGAAGTGCCAGCACTGCGGCCTTGTGACCATTATCAGAAGCAGTGTTCCTAATAGGGCAGTCCGTCCGTTCTGAGCCTTAGACTGGACGCCTTATAGCTCTGTAGTCCGTCCTGCCCTGCGTTAAAATGCCCTAGGCCCAAAGCATGAGGACCGGGGACTAGATGGGGCCCCACAGGCCGCCAAGACAGCAGGGCTAGGGTTCTATTGTGTTTTAAGACTAATATTGGGCTTTATGGATGCCTTATTTTGTGTTAAAATTACCTATTTTGTTTTAGAAAGTATAAAAAAGGCGACTTGGCATGGTTTATAGGCCCCTTCAGGCCCTATAGTCACTGCTGTCCAGCACAATCTCGCCCTGGACGGACTATAATCCACAGGCCGTCACGTCCGGAGGTCGTGACGGGGCCCCATAAGGCCCCTATAGGGGCCCTGGACGGTTGGGAACACTGATCAGAAGCTAAGTGCAGAGCTGTTGACCCATAATCGTTCTTCGTCTCTATTTTTGCTCCGGCCTCCAGAAGTGCGCAAACAATTGAAACGAGCCCCTCATAAGCACCTACATGTAGTGCCGTCCACCCATTTTCGTCTTTCATGTACACCTCAATACCTGCCTGCAAAAGTTTTCTAACTACCACCAAATGCCCACCCCGAGAAGCCTGATGTAGTGGTGTCCTCCCGCGGTGGTTCTTTGCTGATATAGACACACCTCGTTCTAGAAATACATCTACAACTGCTTCGTATCCGCTAAAAGCAGCATAGTGCACTGCCGTCGACCCGGTTCGATCCACTTTGTCTGGATGCGCACCTGCATCTAAAATTGTCGCCACTGCCACGTGGTCCCCCCGTTGAACTGCTTCGTGAAGACCTGTGTCCATCGCCAGGGGTTCTAAGTCGAGGATTGCCTTCACCACTACAACATTCCTGCTAATAGCAGCCAGGTTCAATGCCGTCCACCCATCGCCGCTTTTTGTCTGCCAATTTGCACCTTTTTTCAGAAGTAACTCGACTACTCCCACTTCTCCGGCTGACGCAGCGTAGTGCAGTGCCGTGCATCCCGATTCGTCTTTTAGCTCTGGATCTACACCCGCATCTAAAAGTGTTTCTATTTCTGCCACTAGTCCGCTGGAGGAAAAGCGATGAAGAAATGGCATTGCAGCCTGGGTTTCTGACCCTAGAAGTGCCATCACGACTACTACATGCCTACTGGCAGCAGCAAAGTGCAATGCCGTCCACCCATCTTTGTTCTTCGTCTGCCAATTTGCGCCTCTTCCCAGAAGTATCTCGACCATTCTCGCTCCTCCGCCTGATGCAGCATAGTGCAGCGCCGTCGACCCAGTTTCATCCTCTAGCAGTGGATCTGCGCCTAGATTTAAAAGTGTCAACACCGCTGCTACATGATCATTACCAGCAGCATAGTGCAGAGCCGTTCGCCCGTGTTTGCCTTTAATCGCGACATCTGACCCTGAATTGACAAGTAACTCCACAATTGTTTCATGGCCATTATAAGCAGCGAGGTGTAGCGCAGCCGATCCAGTCCCATCCAAAACCTGCGAATCCAAACCCGCCGCCAAAAGAGTCTTTACTGCCTCTATTTTCCCGCTAATAGATGCCTGGTGAAGCGCTGTGGTTGGGGTGTTTTCTGTTTCCAGGAGCATCTTCAAAACACTCACATGACTACTATCAGCAGCAAGGTGTAATGCCGTCCATCCATCTTCGTTTTGCACCTGCACATCTACACCAGCTTTCAGTAGAATCCCGACAACGGAACCGTGTCCATTATCAGCAGCCCGGTGTAACGCCGTCCACCCATAATTGTCCTTTGCCTCTTTTTCGCTGCCTGCTTCAAGGAGTATTTCTACAACCGTTTCGTGCGCCTCTATAGCGGCCCAATGCATTGCAGTTCGTCCATCCCGATCCTTCGCCTGAATTTCCGCGCCTGCACTGATCAGGACTTTCACAACATCATAGCGTCCCCCCGAGGCCGCTAAGTGCAACGGAGTCGATCCAGAAGGGTCTTTCACGTCTTTGTCCGCTCCCCCTTCTATCAATACCTCCACGGTCGTTTGGTGCCCTTTGTGAGCCGCCAAATGTAGTGGCGTCAAACCTACGTGATCCTTTGACTCTTTATCTGCGCCTGCTTCTATAAGAGCTTTCACTATAGCCTCTAACCCACCAAGAGCTGCCACATGTAGCGCTGTCCATCCACGGCTATTTCTCTTCCCAATTTCCACTCCCGCACCTAGAAGCTCCTTCACCACTGACAAATTCCCCCGCTTAGCCACCATATGGAGTGCTGTATCGGCTTCATCGCCTTCTCCCTTGCCTAAATCTACCTCAACCATCGCTTTGACCACTGCCTCATGACCTCCCCTAGCCGCCAGATTTATCGCTGTGAGCCCTTCATCATCCTTCCATTCTTGGCCTGCAACTGGAGACTCCAACAAGCATCTTACTACTTCTTCATGACCAATGCTTGCGGCTAGGTGCAGAGGTGTTCTTCCATACTCGTCGGGTAAGTCTAGGTAGACTTCTTTTTTAATCAAAAGAGCAACAATATCCTGAGACCCGATATACGCAGCCCGGTGCAGTGGTGTCCTCCGCGCATTATCAAGAACTTCCAGTCTCACCCGTGCCTTGACCAATACACTTGCCATCTCCAGATTACCCCTACTTGCTGCACAATGGAGTGGTGTGAATCCATCGTTTCCTTTCATATCTGGATCTGCCCCCCGCTGCAATAACAACTGTCCAACCCTTGGACTCAAGCCTATATTCCACGCAGCATAATGCAAAGGCGTCCATCCCGAATTATCCTTTGGACTTGGATCTGCGTAAACATCCAGAAGCTTTGAGACCAAATCTTCCTTCCCCAGATTTGCGGCATAATGCAATGGTGTCCACCCGAGTATATCCTTTTCATTTAGATACTGCCCGTTTACGATTAGTTCTTGGTAGTCGACTATATTGCCGCCTAGGATTGCTTCATGTAATGGCGTCCGTAGGTAGTGAATATTGGTGCCTATATCAACTTCTGATTCGGATGGCTTCCATGAACCACAACCTTCCGCTCGACCCTGGGCCTCATAAATACTTGCAAGTTGAGACAGGAGTGATTTGTCAATTGACTGCGTTAACTCGCATGCAAGCACTGACTGAAGCTTCTCCAGATGTACAGATGTTTCGGAACGGCAGTGGTTGACTCTCTCGTGTGCTGTTATATTAATCGATCTTATAACTTCTGTTAAGGCAACAGTAGCTTGGATAGCTTCTGAACTACTAGGCTCAAACGTCATGCATATCCGGAATGCCCACAAATAAACCTCTCCAGCCTTTTCCCAGTTTTGAGCCAACTCCTGTTTTCTCGCCTCTTCACGAGCTATCTCGACTACAGCACCAGCATTCGGAAGCTTGCCCTCTACACTTAGCGCAGGGATAATGCTTAGAGAAATATCTTCTAGGTCTCCCAACCCTGTTCTTTGCACACCCTGTAACATCCTCGATATTGTCGGGTTTTGAAGGGTAAAAGACCGCCATGCAGTGGTACTGCTACCCAAGACAACCTTATCAGCCCCCTGCTGGACCTTTGCATGACCCATAATTCGTTGTATATCTTGTCGATCAATTGCCTTCGCAGCTGCCCACATAAAGGCCGAGAACATATCTTGAGCAAAGAGACGTCCAAGGGGAGCATCCGATACCATAGCCAGGTTAAGTTGAGGTTCGACAAGGTCGGCTGCAGGGGGATTTGGTTCCGGAGTAAGGTTAATGGCCGCTCTTCCATTGCTTTGCAGATCGCTACTCAAGTCTGAGAGAACGTTCTTGATCCTATAAGTTTTGGCTTTAACCCTTGGATACTCTCCAGGGAGGATCTCCTGAGCTCTAGGTTGGCCTGTAACTAATTATAAGCATTGTAGATCAGGTTGACTGGTTCTTAGGTACTCACCCGTAAACCCTACAATACGATGACCTTCGACCGTTATAGTATCTGCATTATCGATGGCACTACTAGTCGGAGATAAAAGTTCTACTTGTAACACCCTTGATACCCCACTACCCATCCACCATCTCATATCTCTACACAGAGCCCTTGTACTCTTTCCTATAAGCCGTATGCTTTGTTGTTTTGATACAAGGCCACTACGCAACCAAGCACTCTTATCCTCACTATCGTTATCATTACAATTATTGTCTTTTGTGTAGGTCTTCTGCTCATTCTCGCGTACAGAATATAGCCACAAAGAAATTGTGGCTTCAATCTCAGCGATGTCGGTAGTCCATTTCCCTCCAGGAATACGACTCAGCCTAAACACAACTATTTCGTTTATTGGAGCATTCAGGGACCAAAATAGTACGTTGCTATCGCTTGATACAAAGAGGGTATTCATCACAACCTCTATTGCAGAAGCAACGCAAATCGCGTTTTCAAAAGCGGGACCAGGCCACTGCGTCAGCCACCCGAGATCCTTTCGAACTTGCATTACTTCATGTGCTCTCCCAATCCTTCTACCGGATCTTTCGCTCATCAAGGGCTCAAACTCGCGAATATCTTCCCCTGTCATGATACCCCAACCAAGACATTTTGGGCTCCACAAGTACATATCTTTTTTTTGCTTACGCATTACCGAGCGCATAGAGATCCAATCTCGAAGACGTTGCCAAAAGGGTGGTGGGTGGTCAAACTCTCTCCAGAGCTGATCCTCGCTTTCTGTGATTCTTGTTGCTAGCCAGTCGATCTCATGTCCAGGGGGGAGTAGTTGAACATAAGGGCGCTTTGAAAGTCCTCGACGAACCCATGCTCTCAATATAGTCATGCTCACAATTACCCCGAGCTGTGCTACTGTGACAGACCAGTGCATCCCACGCAAACCGATGAACTGCGTAATGAACCCGCAAAGGCTGACTATTGTTCCAACACAGGACAAAAGCTCAAAACCCCCGGCTTCCTCGGGATCTGTAGAATTGCTAAGGTTCCGGCGTGATGTCGTAATAACCTGGCGCTCATTCTTGGCAAATATTGCATAAGAGTCGAATTCCTGGTCACTAACAGTTGCAACCTTTTGCAACCATACTAGATAAGCGCCTGCGTCCTCCGAGTTTACCCGGTAGCATTCTTCTTCAGTACTACGTTCAATGATTATAGGGCGAAAAGGGGTGTCAAGCCTTAGGGCTATGGCTAGAAACTCGCTTTTTTGCCCAAAGCAGTCCTCTGACTCCCGCCATAGAGTGGTCGACTCCCGGCCGGGAGTAACACGGTGTGGCTCCCGGTCGGGAGCATAGGACCCACCCGAGTAGTCTTTTTATACTTTTTACTGTTAGGCTACTCCCGGACGGGAGTCCTCTGCTGCTGCTTTGCCCACTCCCGGGCGGGAGTACCCCATATAGACCCCCCCTGCGCTGCAGCCCTACCCCCCACCTGCCTGGGTGCCTGCTGCAGACGCTGCTGTGGCGTTGCTTCTGCGCAGCCGTGGTTTTCCGCTGGGAGCGAGATTTTGGCGATTTTTGTAGTCCCTTGTGTATCTTTATTTCTAGAGGGGGACAATCAGACAGTGCCTTGGCGGTCATAAGCTCTCTCTCTATGTACTTGGACATGGTCGGGTACTTCCTCTCTTGCCTCTCGGCTGCGCGCTGCTGCAGGTTGCCCGATCACCCTGAGCTCCAGACCACGTCGCGCAATGCAGTGCTGCATATTGACCTGCGCTGCGCCTTGCTACCCCCTAACTACCTAGGGCCTATTTCTGACATCTCTGTAGCGTCGCTTGCTTGCCTATTGACTGCCTGCTTGCTTGCGCAGTCGTGGTCGCACGAGTCACGAGATATCACTCGGTCCATGTCACGATTTCGACTTTTGAGTGGGGGGATGCAGTCTTTTTTCACTCTGGAGACTGACTGACAATGGTCTAGATGTCCTGAGATCCCTTGTATGCACTCCCTCTTGTCCAGGTACTTCTGTCTCGGCACCTGGACCTCTCCCGCTGCCACTTTGCAGCCGTGACTCGTGATTTCGCTGACTGCTGGCAACCTGCGCCCTACCCCTACCCCCCTACCCCAGGCACCCCAGGCACCCCACGTCTGCCCTAGTACCACCTGCCTGCAGTCGCTGCTCCTAGGCTTGCTTGCCGCGCTTGGTGGGGGGGCGACTGCGCGAATCATGAGAAATCACTCGGTTTTCGTCGCAGTTTCTTCTTTTGAGTGGGGGAGTGCAGTCTTTTTTCACAGTTGGACCTTACTGACAGTGGTCTAGATGTCCTGAGGTCCTTTATATGCACTTTTACTTGTCCAGGTACTTCTGTCTCAGCACCTGGACTTCGGCTCTCTCCACTTCGCGGCCGCGACTCGTGACTTCGCTGACTGCTGACAAGCTGCGCCGTACCCCACCCCCTACCCTCCTGCGCCCTAAGTCCCTGCCCTAGGCACCCCATGTCTGCCCCAGCACCGCCTGCCTGCAGTCGCTGTGGCGCTGCTCCTAGGCTTGCTTGCTGCGCTTGGTGGGGGGGCGACAGCGCGAGTCATGGAAAATCACTCGGTTTTTGTCGCGGTTTCGTGTCTTGAGTGAGGGAGTGTAGTCTTTTTTCTTTGTGGGGCCTTGCTGACAGTGGAGTTGATTCTATTATAGGGCGAAAAGGGGTGTCAAGCCTTAGGGCTATGGCTAGAAACTCGCTTTTTCTCTTAAAGCAGTCCTCTGACTCCCGCCATAGAGTGGTTTACTCCCGGCCGGGAGTGACTTAGTGTAGCTCCCGCTCGGGAGCATAGGACCCACCCGAGTAGTCTTTTTATACTTTTTACTGTTAGGTTACTCCCGTCCGGGAGTCCTGCTGCTGCTTTCCCCACTCCCGGGCGGGAGCACCCCATATAGACTCTCCAGCGCTGCAGCCCTACTCCCCACCTGCCTAGGCGGCTGCTGCAGACGTCGCTGTGGCGTTGCTTCTGCGCAGCTGTGGGACCTGCTCAATCCATCGTGGTTTTCGGCTGGGAGCAAGGTTTTGGCGACTTTTGTAGCCCCCTGTGTATCTTTATTTCTAGAGAGGGAAAATCAGACAGTGTTTTGGCGGTCACAAGCCCTCTCTCTATGTACCTGGACATAGTCGAGTACTTCCTCGCTTGCCTCTCGGCTGCGCGCTGCTGCAGGTTGCCCGTTAGTTAGGGTTAGTGATTAAGAATTTTATTAACTCCAGCTAATAGGATAAGTACAAAGTATAAACTAAGTATCACCCTTGCGATTGCGCAGAGAGAAGAGACAAGTAATAAGAGAAGCAGTAAGACAGGAGAGTAGTACGGCCAGCTGCAATCCACAAAGAGGGGCAAGCTTAGCGATACGCTACCAACTCAAGCTACCACCACCAAGTCACCAGTCCTCCCCTCCACTAAGGGCAAGGTACCAAGCACAGAATACCCAGCACCAAGCACCATGCGGCCCCAGTCCTCCACACCACCCCATCAATACTAGTGTCGTCAAAGTAAAAGAGAACAAAACTTATAAGAGACCAGCAAAATAAAAGAAATAAAGAAATAAAAGAAATAGAGAAAATAAATAGAAGCATCCATAGTAACAAAAAAACACAAAGACGACACAAGCACTAATCGAATAAAAAGATCAATCACTCCCGTTATTAGCAGCAGCCACACGACCAGCAACAAACATATCAGCCATCCTCTTACTCCACTCAGCCAATATATCATACGCCCTATCATGAGCCCGGATATTGAGAAGATAATCAATCACGGTGTATTTGGTGTCAGGCGGGTGTAACACCTTGTCGAGTTCCATCAGCTCCTTTTCTTCCTCCGTCAAAACCCCAGTCAAGATACCACTCATAGCCATACAACGAACATGTCCCCTATCCCACCGAACCCCACACAGACAAACTCTTCCAAACCCGTAGAGTCCTCGCCTCCAATCCCACAAAGTAGTTTGCTGCTTACTGTTCAAAACGCTAAACCAAAAAGCACCTCTACGGTCAGCCCCCATCTCCACTCCCAGTCAAACAGCAAAAATAAAAAATAAATAAAAAATTAAAAAATGTCTCAAAACCAGTATTAAAAAATAAAAAAATAAAATAAAAATAAAAAAATAAAAAGTAAATAAGATATTAAACATACCCGAACGGCAACTATCAAGCGCTCCAGCCTACCCTCCGGCTCCACTATAGCCACCATAGTACCCGTCTTATCATCTCTCTTCCCCACCACTAAACTCTTCTCTACCGCCAAAAATCCTACCAGCTTTTCCTTCACTTTACCAGCGTCGAGACCAACAAGCCCCACCGTCTCCTCCCTGAACCTCCCATACAGCTTATCATAAGCCAAGTGGCCAACCAGCAATTTCTTGGACCTTCTAGCAGGGAGGGAGCCAACAATATTCCTAAGCGGGTTGCCAGCATCCATAGTATAGAGGTGGTGTTGAAAGCTACAGCGTAGATGTTCCATACGAGGCCTGATCTCGGGACTCACAGAGGTTGCCTATAAGCTTGGGACGCTTGGAGTGTACCACCAGCCACCCACACCATGCATTCATTCCACGCCAGCTCCAAGGGCTTGAGGAACTTGAAACAGGCACCAGCTTTGACCCAAGCATCGAAGAGAGGCAGCCCATACTCCATGATCGGTCGTAGGTAGACTCTTGAAGAGATTGAGCCCCGACTCTGAGGAGTCCAAGAGCTCTGAGCACCTGGGGAGAAACCTTTGAGCTTAAGGGTCTTCTCAACAATCCTGTCCCGATGGGCGTCAAAGTCTATACCATCACAGGTGACAGGGAAGCCGAGAGTAGCGGTAGGTATCAACAACCTGGCAAAGGACTTCCATAGAGAGAGAGAGGAGTATGCCACCTGTTGTGCATCGTCTTGGTAGTGACAACACCACATTTTGGCACCTTGAAGCGCATGCCATGGTCGACAGCCCACCGCTCACATATGTTAAGCAGCACCGTGGCTTTCACCCAATCCCGACACATAAGAACCCCATCATCTGCAAAGAAGAGGCTAGAAGGAAGTCCACTGGCATCCTGTACCGTAGCATTGAGCGCCACCACAAGGGAGTTGACAAACTTGTTGAACATGACAGGAGATAGAGGAGAGCCTTGTGGAATACCAACAACCCGTCTATGGGAACCTGAAGAGGCACCATTGACAATCAGGCTGTAAGACATGGAAGTGAACATGGTGGACCACCAGCCGCACCAGCAAAGCTGGCATCCCTTGAGCACGCAATTCCTCCACCAGTTTATCCTTACCAACCATATCGTATGCTGCCTCAAGATCAAGAAACACAGCTATTGGAAGAGCTTTGGTTGCCAGGGAATGGTGGAGAGTCAAGGCATGTGTGAGAGTGGAGTAGCCTTTCCGGAAGCCACCCTGTCCAGCATCAATCGTGTTGAAGGGAAGGGAGGGATCCTCAAAGGCCGGTATTATCAGACTCTCAAAAACCCTTCTGAACATTACCAGTATGGAGATAGGTCTTGTGTTGGCAGCTGTGTACGGGAGACTGGAGTCTTTTCGGATAGGATAGAGAATAGACCTATTCCACCGTTCAGGTGTGGAGCCTGTAAGTATGCAGGCTTGGAATAGAAGTGAGAGATCGGTGATGAAAGAGGTATCCAGTAAGGCTTTCATCTGCAGCGCGTGAATACCATCCTCGCCACAGGATTTGCTTCCTGGAAACCTAGAAATGAACTTTTTGACCCGCTTCTCAGACACCATACCTAGAAGTATGCTGGTAATCTCTGCATCATCCATCAGAGGTTCACCACATGGAATGCTGGAATCAGACCCAGAGGCACTGTTTATATCAGTCGTGGATGTGAAAGAGGGAGTAGAGCTATTGTAGACTTTCTCATACTTGGACTCGCACTCTTCCATGGGTGTACTGTTGTCCATTTCAGATAGCATAGTTTTCCCAATGGTGGAGGATCTCTGGACTCTTTTGAACAGTCCAATAGCCGAGTCAACATCCGTCGATGTTGAAAGCTTGCCGACCACCTTATCCGGACCCCTCCGTTCCACTGTTGGCTTGACAACTCCCAAAACCTCCTCCGATATCGATTGCATCTTCCCCACCAGTAACATATCCAACATGTCCACATCATATTCCTCTGACCCTTCCTTCCAATTGCACACATCCTGCAACAAGTCCCAAGAATCCCGAAATAATTTCCCATAGTCTTTTTTCTTCCGTCTCTTTAACCGATTCTCAGCAGCCAATCCAGCACTGCCCCTCAATCTATTTATCCGAAATAACAAAACCCCATCATTCCTATTTAATAGCTTTTTTGTGGTGTGACCTCCAGGTTAGGGGTAAAAAGTCCCTATTAGTGGTTAAAAAGTCTAAAATTCATATATTTTAGAGCCATTTTAGGGTTTTACTGATAGTTTTTCAAAATTTTCATTAGATTTATCCTGTACAGGGCTTTTTTCAAACACTACTTTGTGAAATAATTGCTGTACAGTACTGTTTAAAATTAGCATCTCTGTAACAATAAGCTGTACAGCTATCCGCTAGTTACTACTTACAGTGATAAGCCTGCTGTACAGGCAAAACTCTATCAATTGCTAGCGATGAAATGGTACTGTATAATAACTTACTACTTTTATTTTATTTGTTAAATCGACTGTACAGTATATGTATCAATGAATTCTTTTTTACAGTTTGATAGTACAGCCGCTTTGTACATAGTGGTATTTTCTAAACTTACTGTTCAGTCAAAATCGGAATATTTTAAAATAGTATAATGTAATGTATAGCTATTCTACATTTCTTCTAAAAAAGTACTCATCTCTATTCAGGCTCTAACGGAAAATATGGTTATGTCACTATTTCCTGTATAGCTGTTCTTCCATTCTTCTATAAAATGTAAACCTCCTGTATGTCAACTCTGGTAAGTTATTTCAAATCAATCGTGCACTGTATATCTAGTTATCAAACTTTCCGAGATTTAGCTTAGAGCCTAATATTAGTTCTAAGAGAATTAGTTTTGTCCTTCAATTTGTCCAAAGTACATTTTATTCCTCTTCAAATAGTAATAAAAGATTTAAAAATATTACCCAGTGAAACTTTATATCAATTTATTGATCTGTTAGATATTTTAGCACTTGGTCGGCTTAGATGTCACTTTATAGTTCTTTATCCAGCGCTTTCATTTGACTGTACAGTATCTTTTTATCTCGTCCAACCTATACTGAGTTTATAAAATAGCTATTCAAGCCCTATCTCAGTGATTCTACGCCTGAACAGTGCTTACTATTATTTCTTGGGCTTTATTTAGCCTGTACGCCGGTAGTTACATAATTATCGTTTAGCACACTTGCTGTACAGCCATATTTACTATTATAGTAGTTCATACTTATTGCTGGACAGCGGAATCATATATTTAAAACCGTCATTTAAGTTGATGTCCAGCTTCCTTTGCTCAGGCTCTTCTATAGCTACTGTACTGTATGGCTAGGCTGCGCAAAGAACCTAAATATATTTCTGCCTGTATTACATATTCAACGCTGAACTATTTATATTTATTATGCTATATAGAGAATTTGATTAATTCTTTTGAAGCTAGACTATACTCTACAGGTAAATTTATATTGATAATAGATTAATATTGTCCACTGTACAGCTAGATCCTAACGTTTTTCATGGTTCCCGCTGCTATATTACAGTAGGGCTTTACATTTTTGAAACTCCAAGACTGTGCTGTAAAGGCAGCACAAAACTAAATATCGCTTACATTATATAGTATTACAGTAGTATCCATCATTTCTTATGTTCAAACAATGGCCCTGTACGCTCTTTTTCATTCCTACCCCTTTGCCATATAGCTATATTATACTTTTCTCTACTATTCATATATTAATAGGATATCCCTATATAGTTAATCACAAGTCGTATCCTATTTATATATTCGTCTGCTACAGCAGTCTTTCTTAAATAGACCGCCCTACTCTAGCGACTGTACAACGCTAGCACTTAATACCTATCCTTCTAGCTAATGGTGTACAGCAATTATAATAGCACCTGAGTTTTGAAGGATTAACCGTACAGCACTCCGTTATGTGTACAACACTCTCAGGTAGCCCTGTACGGCACTCCTCATCTAAGTATCTCACTCCCAGCACCTTGCTATACGGTTTCCCAGAGCAAATACAATTAACCCCGACTCCACCTATACAGCGCTATCATAAAATAAATAAGCTTTGAATACTGGCTGTACAGTACCTATTACCGTGCTGGTCATATCCTGATACAGGACTGTACGACATTTTACAGATTCAATGAGCCCCCTACTCAATGCCTGTACGGCGGCTATCCTTAGTCATAATTCCTTTCAGCCATTAGCAGTACAGCACTTGCGTGCTCTTACGCTAAATATTATCCCACGCTGTACAGTGAAAACCGCCAGCTCTACTCATGCTCATATGTCCCTGTACTACACCCACATACCCCTTACAAGCCTAACGTTTCTCGCTGTACAGCCATAATTATCGCCGTCCCTTAAAATTGTTGAAGCCCTGTACAGCACTAAAAAGTCTCACTTCTAAGCGAGCGTCCCTCGCTGTACAGTAGTAACTATGATTTTCTTTTCCGATCACCTTCGCCCTGTACAGCATGTAAAAGATCTTTCTTCCTTGGTCTCCGCGATACTGTACAGCACTTTACCACGTATTTTCATGATTCTGAGCATCACTTTTAGCGAGACCATCATAAGCTAGGTTTTTGCAGTCCAGAAGGCTTACGTATCACTCGTGGTTTTCTAAAAGCTCTAAGACAAGGTACATCATGAAGGAGTAACTTGTGAACTATCCGATAGGTTATGGTATAACGTGCTGGGATATAAGTTAACCACAAATTGCGATAAACTGTTTTTGCTTTCTTTAGCGTCACCCCATAAATAGATTTCTTGGTCACCAACAATCACTCGTTATTTCACTAAAGTATTTGCCCTCTTCTACTTCTTAAATGATTCAGTATAACGGGGGTTTCTCCCTACGCAAACACCTTCAATTCTCATTTGTTTCTCGGTGTTTTTACTTCTGTTTCTTACTTTCCTAGCTAGTTTATAGAATATATGATTGTAGTATTCGTTATAGATTCAACTATTTTGAATTAAGGATAACGACAGCGTACAAATATAATGGGAATTACACACAATCAACCTTTGTACTACATATAATTTTGAAGAAGAGGGGAAGATGATCTTAGATTTATAAATGGCTTTATTTCTCTCTGTTTCTCGGCTCCGCTTCAATATCATAGGCCAGTAATAATGAATACGCGTAGTCACGCAATAACATAATAGAAGTTACTGAAAAATGACAGTAAAATACTGAAAGCCCTATGTAGTAGTTTAATGTCCTCTACATACATATTAAATCTATTGAGTGTATATCTGCCGTTATATAATTTTATAGTGGTTATTTGGGTGGGTCGCAAATGAGTTGCTGCGCGAGTGTACTATGGCTATGTTATATTGCCACTGGCAGTAATACTGCCAATGGAGATTGTATTGCCAAAGAAGCGGTAAAGAATCTTGACGCAGGTCTTCGCCTAAATTGCTATGCTGTCTCCGTATCTCAAATGACTGCCGATGTTCATTCTAGCTAATTCTTTTAGGGTATCTTTCAACGACGCGTAGTCTAAGTTCACAGTTTGGGAGACAGCGCGAGGAGATGTTAATTCTATGAACTGTGCCTTGGGGGGCTTTCGAAGAGAATTTTCTTTCATACATCACCATCGCCACCCATGAGTTTTTCATCAAGAAAAATCCTTACTCCAGTGACTTAATTATCCGCTACGTACGAGTGAGAAAATATTTCAATTCCTGTAAGGCTTACACCCCTGCTCCCTTGTGGTCATTAATATTTATCTAATAAAACAAGGAATCATGTCGGACCCGCCCATGCCGACTTGGAAGGCCCGTTTCTTGAAAAAAAGATCTGAAAATGCCGAGATAAAGACCGAGCCAGTGAGCCCTACATCTAGCGAAAGTATCATCCAACACAGACCCCACAGCCCGCCGCTCAGAACCTTCAAAGACAAAAAAGGAATGGAAGTTATCATTATATCATCAGATTCGGAAGTAGAAGATAATGACTCAGGAGAAGAGGGGGACAATGACTCAGGGGAAGGAGAGGATTCTGTTGGTGAGTTCAATGATGCGAGATCTGATGATGAGTTTCTGGACCAGGGCCAATCTCAACGCCAAACACTACTACGACTACGGGGATCTCGGAAGGCCTTAGCCGAACAAAGAACAGAAGATACGACTGGAAGTGAGCTTCTTGAAAACTCGGGGGTTCGTCGGGGGTCTCGGCCCTGTGCTATTCAAGGGAATCCATATGACTCTTCAGAGTCATCGGATGAGATTGGTCGGAGGTCTCATCGTCGCCGCACTATTCCACGGGATCGATACGGGCGTCCGGAGTCGTTGGATGATGTAGCTGTATCTGTGCTTGACGATGTAGCTGTATCTGTGCCTGACGATGTAGCTGTATCTGTGCCTGACGATGTAGCTGTATCTGTGCTTGACGATGTAGCTGTATCTGTGCTTGATGATGAACTTGATGGACTAGTTGACTTGATAGCTAGTAGAATACGCGCCTCCCCTGAACTTCCTGGTGGACCTCAGCAAGTAACAATCGTGCAAGGGTCAGGCGAAGATGAGGAAATGCCAGAAAACGAGCAGGACCCGCCACCTGAATTTCTCTCGCAAGACCCGGACTCGGAAATCCTTAACAATGGAAGAGTGGAGGTCGATACAGAGAGTGTATTTTACCACACCCCCGGTTCATTTCATAAACAAATTGACGACATGCGTTCGGCAACTCCTGCATATGCGTTTGAGAAAGCTGCCAAACTGATCAACACCAGAGCTTCTTTCGACTGGGCTGCTTCATCGATCGATTTTGCCTCAGATAAAACACCTGGCGGTCCCAAAAATGAGATTAGATCAGAACACACGCTTGATTTTACATGCGTGGACTCTATTGCGAATGGTAATTTTGCAGGGCTAGGACGTGGAAACCTAACCAATGGAAAACTAAGCTTCAATGAATGGAGTAAGCCGTATGCAAGCTACCGAGCGTACACCGCTAGCCATTCATATTACAAGCGGTGTATGAAGATTGCAGATGTCGCCGGCAGTGAGGTGTATGTCGTAATGGTTCCAAAGCCGGATCACGAAACATTGGAAATTGATCTTCAAACAAGAACTATGAGACAGGCAATGAAATACTCTTCCATGTCGAAGCTGCATGCAACACAACTCTCTACTTTGATCATCAGAATAATGATGACAGTTCCCCGACTGAGTAGGCACGGAGTTTCATCGGAGTGGACTCTAGGCGGAAGAGAACAGGCCGATATGGACGGAAAGGATTGGCGTATTTTATTCTCTTCAATCCTTGCCTATTGGCCGTGCTTTTGAATGCGTGCCCAGAAGGGTACTGGCTAAACCAAGACATCTCCTTTCACGCCTACCAGATCGGCCAAGACGTCACAGTGCGCCCAAAACAGATTTTGGATGGAACACTGGCCAACACGTTATCGGGAACATACGATGCTCACTGCGTTTCAAGAATGATGTTCGCTTTAGCTACAAACGTGAAAATCTCAGCACCACACGTCGATCACGGTCCAGAAGAAGCCTTCGATGAACCTCCAAGCGCGCAAGTCTTGTCTTCATTATTTAACACATCAGAAATTCTCTCTGAGTACGAAAATGTGAGAGGGGCAAACCTACGAGTATTCCCGATGGGGTTTAGCCCCGCCGTATGTTCTTTCCAAGCAAGCAAGCCTCCAGAATCTTACAAGACAGCAATAATAGACAGATTAAATCAAAGTCTAGTGGATCAGAATAATCTCGAGCCGGATAACGAAGTCGTCACTGTTGTTTTATTCCAAGGTTACAGCGTTCTTAAGCAGTATTGCCGCCACCGGCCTGGGAGACATCTGCTGTCGCACGGCTCTTACACAGCGGCAGTATGTGCGCCTTCTATGGATGGAAAGAAGTTTAAAGACAAGTTAACTAGTTTATGGAAGATTGCTGAAGACGGTAAGCCATTTGAGCAGTTCAATGACGCAGTCGCCCAGGCGGTAGAGACTGGACGAATCGGTTCTAGATTTGAACCGGTTTTATCAGTTAACTTCGAACTCTTACTACCAGAAAACCGGAACTTCACCTATGTCTGTAAAAATATCATGTTGCCTACAATGACATGGACAAAGATTGCCCGGCCACTGTATATGAAATGGTTTAATTTGTATACTCCGGAGGTGATTACCCTCGTATCCGTTTCTGCGTTAAGACTGTCACTAATTGGTTCAAAGGTGTTTCCTGGGGTATTAACAGATTTCAGCTATCTATTTGAGACATGTCTTAGCGGGATTGTTAAGAATTGCAAGAGTAACAATCGACAAGATGGATTAGTAGTATCAGAGGCAACTGCAACTCTTGAACGCCTTTCAGCGTTCATGTTTACCGGAAATACGGCGCATATCCCGTCAAGGTTATGGAAATGGATTGGCTTGTTCACAAGTATCGAGCGGTACGGATGGCCATACATCATGCCATCTCGAATTGATTTAATACAGTTACCTACTGTTAAGTCTCGTTCCCCATGGCTGATCGACGTTAGCACTGGCAACCTCGTCCTTACTCACCTCAAGAGTATAAAGTTTCACTTTGGAGAAGCTGCTGCAATATCAAGGGAGACCTCAATGAGCATGTTTACTGATAAAGAGATAATCACAATTGAGTTAGCGACTATCGCCTTAAGAGACATAATCCGCCGCTTCATGATACCCGAACTACAGGCCCTTGTAACGTCTCATTTTCGTGAACAGCACACTAGAATGGCTTCGGTCTCGGCTGCCGCAGCTTTAAACGATTGTGAAGAGGTTACTTCCCTGGTCGCTCAAAAGGATAGTGACCGCCGCGAAAGACTACTCATAGCGTACGCTTTAGTAAAGTACCCGTTTAGCAAGATGTAAGCTCAGCCAAATAATGTCAAATATGATGATCAATTCGCTAATTTTATGAATATTTATAGGACTATGTTATCCATGATCAAAAGCTTTCATCAAGTTAGTTTAGAGAAACCATGGGAGACACTGTTAGACAAATTAACTCCCTTTCCGTCCGCTCATATTGATGTAATTCAGCCCGCTGAGCTTGCGGCATTAATTTTAAGCTGGAACCCTCATAAAAATGCCCCATCTCTCGGAAGAGTTGGAAGCTGGAGGAAACCCCAAAACACCGTTTCTTCAAAAGGCTTTTGTAAGGGCGGTATGTTTTGGTTATCGGCAATCTTTGATACCGTTAGTATCGGAGAGATGCTCACAGCTAAAGATTGGCAACAGTCTTTAGCAACAGCCCTGAGGATCGAAGGTGTGGATATAATTCCAGGGCCCTGGAACGGATTACTGAGTGGGCGGCGGTTCACAAAAATTCGTGACTTTACTGGACTCTGGCAGGCAAATCATCAGGAACAATTAAGATTGGCAAGACCTACTGAGGGCCTTTATGAAACTTCGGAGGACTTCAATCTCACTATATCAAGAGTAGCGGCCAGACGTGCTAAAGCAACCCCGGCTTTCCCACTCAAGGTTCCACTCGAAGAGCTTCCTCCAGCGTATATTTCCGGTATGGATGCAGTAATAACGAAATATTTGAGAGCTCGATCCCACAATGTCGCTGGCCCCGGAAGTACAGTTGCTGCATTTTTTCGCCGCGCCGCAGCAACCCTACAGCTCAATAACCCACAGCATAACCTGTTTCTTCTCATCGGGTATACATTATCCCAAGCAACCCCCCCTGTCGCTCTGGGGTTCGACCGCTATAATCCAAATGTTGTGGAGTTCGAGTATGGAAAGAAGATAAATACGCCGAGGAATGAATGGCTTTTTATTTTTGTAGTAAGATGCCTTATGTATTCTAATCCGAGGGAGACCACACGGGAAGCTCCAGGTATCGCAGCCGCAAAACATGTCATTGAACTTACAGGTTAACCCCTCCCCTTCCACAAATATAACCAATTGTCTATCATACTAATGCGCTTTACTATTAGAACATAAAAAGATTAGCTGCCGGCTCTTGGAATGTGTTAAGATTTGTTATCGGACAAAGGGCGTTCGCCAATATCCACGCACTGATGAACTCAGTATTTACTCGGAGGAGTTTCACCGCGGAATTCTAGAGAAGGCCGGAGAAGCTGCTAAAATTAGCGCAAAGCGTGTCTTAAGCCTTTGGCTTCCAGATTTCATGGTAAACAAGATAATTGCCACCATGGCCGATGGAGTATCAAGTGGTGAGGAATAGATAGATATTAAGGCCAGGAGTGACTAGTTGGGTATGGCCCCGGCGGAGGGAGAGAGGGGGGAGCCTACAGCTTTATTTTTAATCATGTCCTGAGTGCAATTGAATAAATATTTCCTTCACTTAACGCATGCTATTTTGTGGTAAAACTTCAACTTGTCTATAATATCCATTCCGGATATTAAAATACGACCGAAGAAATCTGATATAGCAATAATAAGCAGTTATAATTTGGCTTAAAATCCTCTCCAGTTAGTCTAAAGCCTTCTTATGCTTAACTAGTTGAGCCTCTATACTATATAGCTTCAGAAATCGGTATATATATTTTTTTTAGTGCTAACAGCCTTAAACTTTTATCATAGCTGTATTAATTGAGGAGAGTACGAGAGATATTTTGGTGAAAACTTTCACGGATATACATATCTCGTGGTGTGTTTTGTAGGATGACAAATCACTTTGAGCCTCCCATTCCGTAACAAGACACCCCACACCCACACCTACACCCATCTACCTGCATTTATCGGTACCTTGATATGATCATCACCCCCATCCCGTTCTCCTTTGAGATATACAACTTTGTCAAGTAATCCTTCTCCTCTCTTTGTTACCGCCGAGATACCTACATTAATGGCCAGCTCAAAACCTCGCCAGCCGACGGCGAAGCCGAAGTCCGCCGGGACTGTTCAGCAGGTTGAGGAAAAGGAGGCGAAGAAGAATAAACCGCGCAGACAAAAAGCGAAAGTCTTTGATAAAGAAGATATGGCGAGCATTGCGAAGAATAAAGAGAAAGAAGCAAACTCAATTCAAGATGAAATTGATCTACACCTAATTGGCATTTTCAGAATGTCTGCATCAGCGTTCGACTTTCAATGGAAAGGTGCGGATACGAGCGATCAGCGGCGTGTATCGCAGGACCACGTAAAAAAGATTTTAGATGCCTTCGCTGAAACCGGTCTTAAAAGATGCCTGAATGAACACCACATTTCCTGCATAGTGAGTCGGGCGGTTTTGAGGATGCTCGACAAGCGACAATGAAAAACGTCGGAATTGACCCACTCATCACAAAACCGACTAATGAAGACGAATCGAAAGAGCCTGATCCTGGTGATGCTACCTCTCGTTATCCATACCTTATTATGCCTGCCGGAATAACTGTGGAAGCTCAATCCGGCCAGCATCGCATTCACGCTCTGCGAGAGCTGTTTTCCGAGGAACGAGACCGCTGGTGGGTTGTTAAGCTCTATGACGAAAGTATGTTTGGCCGGTCTACTTTATCGCTCTAGTTGCTAATTCATTGGTTTCTTATAGCAATATCTGCACAAGCAAAGGAGAAGCTTCGCTCGAATGCCTCTGAGCTACAGCTTGTCCCCACATTAGCGGAAATTTGGGCCAACCTGCTCCTCTTCAAAGAACGTAACGACAACGCATCAACAAATGCTCTATTGAACAATATGGGTTCTAAAGGCAAGATTAAGCAGCTTCTGAACTCCGAGAAATTATGCCCAGTCTTTACTCGAGCATTGAAGAACCGTGGAGTATGGTCAGGATTCAGTGGTGGAAGGCTAAGCCGCATGATGCCTCTGAGGTGTCATGAAGAGCTCGTGCAATATATTACTAGAGTATGTCAGATTTGGGAGTCTATCGGTGATGGGATTGTCGGTTTCTGGGAACAGATCGATGATCTCACAGTTAAGGCGTTAGACGGGAAATCACCAGGTAGGTTTGTGGAGGATGCCGAATTTGTCGTGGAGCAAATGTCACTCCGACTTTTCTATAAAATTACCTATGCTGTAAGCCGTAATATGATTCTTGAACGACTCCTCCGCATGGACTACCGAATAATCTCTCTTAATACCTTCTGGGAAGATATCAAGTTAGTCGAAGTGTTCAGTCGAATCATGACCGACATCGCGTTTTGGTTCTCCCCCGATTTTGCCTCCTCCAAAGCAAGCTACAGGCAAATCTTTTATAATATCGCTTTTAACCCGAAGGCGGTTTACCCGGATGAGGAGAAGTATCCGCAGTTTAAGTTAGTTCTAAACAAGCTGGAACCTCTACGGGGGCCCCGTTTGCAAGACCGCACCTACCGAGTCACCGCGTATTATCAGGTGTGGCTGTTTATCATGAGAAACTTCTTTGCATTGTATAAAATTTATGTCCGAAAGGACGTTCCAGGTCTCGAAATTGAATCCTGGGCATCTCGCAACGTGGCAATCAGTGTCGACATGACGCCAGAGGACATTGCCTTGTATAACAAGCGATTTTCTATCCCGGAATGGAGAAAGTTGTATAAGGTTTGTCGTGCGTTAGGATTCTATCCGCAACATGCGGAATCACTCGGTATTGGTCCAAGCTTTTCTGGTATGGTATCTGGGCCAGCGAGTACACCTGCTGCGATGGCTCGTGCCTTTGATAAACGAAAGATTGAGCAAGCATTATTGTCATGTCGCCCCGAGATGCCTATGAATACGGTCCTTCAAATGGTCAACGACATACAAACCAGCCTTCCGGCCCGTACAGCAGAAGAAATGGCAATGTTCTCGGAAGTGTGCCCTCGAACTGATGTCCCGTTAGCGCGATTTGGTGGTGTCGGCAATGTTTGGCTACCGGAGTTCCAAGATTGTCATATGAAGATCGACTGGAACCACGTCTTTTACGCTACCGAAATACGCGAACCCGGGAAGGTTGCACAAGCTATAAATATAGCAGAAGACGCTGAACTAACGTCAACTTCCTGGTTTGTTAAGCGAGATCTTATTTGGGCATTCCTGAAGCCCTTTAAGAACGCGGAACCTATCTTTGAGGTCCGGGGTGGTCCTTGGCCCCCACCTCCGATCGACGAAGCAAATGCTGCCGTGCTTATGGCACAAGAGGAAGAGAGCAACATATTGGATGCGATTGATGAAGCGGGGGATATTTTCGCGCGGAGGTACGCTGTTCCTCAAGTCCATCTGAATCGCTCACAGTACTAAAAATAGTAGTGATAGCAATGTAGCAACGGTTTTAGTGGGTGGGCACGATAACTCTGGAGATGATAGCGAAGATTCAGAATTATCTGAAGGTTTCTATCTTATACTCTATTACGCTACCTTCCACTGACATCCTTATAGCTGTTGATGACGACGACGACGGTCTGGGTATCGGGAGCAATGATCCAGAGAACCCGTCAGACTACGGCGAGAGGGAGGTTGTTAGAGATAACGATTCAGATTCAGAATCAGAGCTTCTGGAAGAGGAGGGAAGTGACGGGGAAGATACCAGTGATGTTGGACCCAAGAACTCTAGGGAGCTCACCGTTGATATCCCGGTTGCACAAAGCCCTTGTGGTGTGATTGAGCCGATTGAAGGTGAGCTTGATGTTGCGTTGGCGAGTCATCCTGGCTATGAAGCAGAAGATGAGCGTGGAAATTGCTGTATGAGCACTCTTTTATTGTTCTGGTGTACCTAAATCCCTCTCTAACACCTTTTTTCAGGGTCCGAAGATTCGACATACTCGACAAGGCTACATCAAGATCTCATAGTTCTTCCTCTCCCTCCAAACTTTCCCCACGACGAGAAGCCGAATAACCCAGAATTACAGCTACCTGTCTCACCATTGCCCGTGACTAAGAAGAATCCAGCACCCCCGTCCCCGGAGTCTGTAATGCTGGTGAACCCACCTGCAGATGCCAATTTACTGGATATTATGATTCCTATCTCAAGACCGGCCTCCAAAAAGAAGCCAAGAGCGAAAGTGAGATCAGGCCCTGGACCGACCCTGCGCAAACCAAGCTCTCGTCGAGTTCCCTCCGGGTCCGCAAAAGGCACTGTCACTTCCCCCGATAGAATTTCTGAAGACATTGAGCAGCTAGTTGAGCAAGATGATGTGGAACCGGTACCCCCAATTCAACCCAGTCCAACCCTGCCTAAACCAAGATCCCGTCGAGTTGCCTCCGGGTCCGCAAAAGGCACTGTCACTTCCCCCGATGGAATTTCTGGAGACATTGAGCAGCTAGTTGAGCAAGATGTCGATCCGGTACCCCCGGTTCGCCCCGGCCCGAAGATCCGCTCCCGCAAGTCGAACAAGGCAGTGAACAAGCCATCCACTAAGGTCACAGCTCGCGGCGGCAAGCGTAAAGATGCCTCCCCACTAGCCAGCGAAGCAAAGAAAAGGAGGATACCGAAGGGCGTTATTACACCAAAGTCTACCTTGTATGAAAAGCCAAACCCGGGGTCTACTGAGGCAATCAAGTCTGCTGTGTCGGCAGGAGTAATGGATGATAGTGACGATAGTGATATTTTCACTACTTAGGGTGTTGTCGTCCTCTTACCTTGTAATGAATATTTCAATTGAGTTAGAATTAAATATATCTTCCCCGGGTTGTATAATTTGTTGTCTTTTCAGTAGGTTTGTCGGAGGTTGTTTTCTTATATCGATAAGAGTGTGATTTTAGAGGTATTTAGAGATTTTCAGGGGCTATTGTAACAGGCCGTGAGAAGTTATTTTTGTTTTACACTAAATCGTTTTCCTAGCTACCACACCATAATGTATCATGATGTATGTTGTAGTTTATAACTAGGTCTATAGCATGAGAATCCCGAACCAAAATTATAGACATGATCCAACAACCCATTACTAGGAAGTGGGGGGACTTCTTTTTGTATCCTTTAGCTGTAAAATATTCAAGGGGGTAGTAATTAGAATCGTATAGCTAGGTCGATACGTCTGCCTCCTCGATGTGGGCCCTTTGGACCAACAAATTATTGTATGAGTAAGACTGTAGCTATATCAGTACTAGTAAAAATCCACTTACTGTCCCTTACTCTTGGTCTTGAACCGCGGATGAGCCTTTTAAAGCTGTATGGTGACTTTCGGTGGTGTGTTGGCTTGAGCAAGTTCTGCTGTACAGTCGAGGGATAAGCGAGATGGAGTGAGAACCACCTTGCCGTACAGCGGCGAGAAAGAAGTCAAGGTTGCGACTTTATCGCATTGTACGGCAGGATTATCAGCGAGTGGAATATATGTTTGGCTGCTGTACAGCGGTCAGATGAAGGCTAATGTCAAGGTGTCCTGATGTTGTACGGCGAGAATGGAGGTAATGGAAGAGGAAACTAAGCCGCGGCCCAGCGGCTGACTCGAGTTAGGAGTAGTACCGTCCTTGCGCTGTACAGCGCAAATACTGGGAAGCACGATACTAGCAAGCCCACGGTACAGCGATAACGGTAAAGTCGTAACTATGGTATAGTAGACTGTAAAGGAGTATTTCCAACATTTGGGAAAGAAGCTTCCCACTGTACAGTGGCAGCAGCAATGGTCGACTTTATCACCTTAAGACGTACGACGGAGGTTTATTAGTGAGTGAATGAGTAAATAACCCGTACATCGCTATGAGGAGAGGAGATAAAGTAAGAAAGCTTCGTGTACAGAGGAAAGAGGGGTAGTCGGATCTGCCGTATTCCGTCGTACAGCTGGCTAGGCTAAAATAGGTAGTAAGGTCTTCGTGTTGTACAGCTGGTATCTTAGCTAACTAAATCTTACCTTCGATGCTGTACAGCGTGTTGATGGGAATACTCTAAAGCCTAGTAGGTGCGCCGTACGGTGGCTGCGCGGCTCCATAAGCGAGAAGTTAGTTTTACCGTACAGCACATTATGCCACCTCGCGTAGCGATAGGATAAGTCCTGTACGACAGACTCTGATCAAGCACACTTATGCACATTGCCCCGCATGGCACGCTAAGCCACTACACTCTAATATGCGTACTGCCATACATTAGCCAATGGAAATCATCTCAAATCGGTCGATCGTCGCCCAGAGCAATCCATCAGGCGAGGGAATCAGTTTAATACCTGTACAACTAGGCTGCACTAGCAAGCTCGGTTAAAGTTGCCTGTCCAGCTATAGTGCCCTAATACACTCCATAGATATTGCGCTAGATACGTCAAGTGCCTGCTAATTAGAAATTGCCAACATTTGTTGTTCGGTATGATATCCGCTTTTCATGTGGTATCTATAGACCCTATACTACATGAACCTATACGATCTATGCTGCTGCCAAGCTTACCTCCGATTTCCACACTAGCTTAATAAAAAACTCTATAACAGGTACTACAGATCGAGATTCCGGAGCCTAGCCAATGACTTCTTGTACATTATATGGTATAATAGTCTTATAGTAATATTAGCATGGATATTACACCTCTGCCAATAGTTTATTTACCAAGCCTGATTAGCTCCTTTGTTGGTCTTTATTGCTAATGAATCTTTCAACGAACAAATCCAGACCTTTTGAGTAGATGCTTCTCTCGAGCACTCGAAGTTTAGTAGATTCGTATACGTTTGCATACTCTTATACTAGTTATCCTGACGGTTTATACTACGTCTCCATATCTCCTTAATATATTTTTGTAGCTTGATGAATAAAACTATTTATTTACTATGCAATTGCGCGCTTGAAAAGCGACAGTCTTTAGTGTTTTAATTATTCTCTTCTTGAATTACATTAATACCAACGCTACACAAAACCTCTACCACCAAATACCCTAGTGTGTTCCTGCGGAAAACCTATTATAAGCACCCTTTTGCCTTTCGCTGACGCAGATTCCAAGTGTGAACCTGGTGAACCTTAGTTACATGTGTCCTACCACGCCGAAAAGCAGAAACTAACACATCCTGTATGCTTCGGGTAGTTTTCTAACTTCTTTTAAACCTACCATTGTTAATTTAGTGTACGGAAAATCATGAGAAGTGACTCGATCGTTGACCTGAGTTATTTTCGTAACTGGATAATACTTTGTAGTGTCTTTGGCTCCCTGCGGCCTCATGTGACCTTTTGAAAGGTCTTCTAGTCGTTGTGGAGCTTGTGTCACAGGCCCACCCACTCTCCCTCAAATGAGCATTTTATTGCTTCCTGCTCTGTGTCATCTAAAATCACTTGGACATAATAGTTTTGCCGTCAAGTGACCTCCCGCTAGTCTAGTTTTACCTTGACCTTGTGATTAACGCCAGCTACTACTCTACGGCTTTCACTCACACTTGTAGCCTGTAGCCTCTGAGACCTGCCCCAGCTTTAATCCTGTACGGCTACCTTCTTTCTATCGCTGTAGTGCTCGTTCTATGCTTGATGCCTTGCGGGTGACGTCTGGAATCACGGTGTATCACTCGATTGTTGTAGCGCGTATTTCTTGACGTTGTGCTGTGTAGTACTTTTTTAAACTAAGCGCTAACAGACTCTAGACCTAACTGTGCAGGACTTCTTTTAGTGGCCCAGGTAACTTGCGTTTCCGTATCACAAGAGCTAACTTGATCCCTTTCTCGCTCCACCGCGGTCTGTCCCTTCACCTCTCTTTAGCATCACACCCTGTCACACGTCTTCTCCCCCCGCCCCCCTGCCCGTTGCTCTTTGTGATCGTTGTGTCTTGGACCTAACTCCCCTGCGTCACTGTTACTCACTCGGTTAGTTTTTAGAAGCTCTATGCGTCATCAAGTGTCACTCGATTATTTTCTCGTCGCGTTTTTGCTGGAAATTTCTCTCGCCTTTCCCAGCTGCGCTCCGGTTGCTCTTTTTCTTGGGGAGGTCGCACGGGGATCATCATAAATCACTCGGCTTCTGTCACGACTTTTCTTTAGTGTTCGAGCAGGGAACTTGTTCTCTCCTCTGTTTTGTGACTCACTAGACGCGTCTGAGGGTCTTCTTTTGCCTGCTTCAGCACTTCTTTCACTTGTATCACAGTCTGTCACTCGGTGCGCCTCGCTGGGCTAGGTCTTCAAAATCATTAAAAATCACTCGGTTTTTCTCTCAGCCTCTTTTTCAGTGGTTTTGTGTAGGTGTTCTTCGTAAGGTCGCCCTCTAACAGTAACCATGTGCTCTGTGACCTGTTGGGCGCCTCTTGGTACCTCTCTGGCTTGCGTCACGGGCTGTCACTCGGTCTATTTTCTCGGCGCACCTTTTGCCGGGACTTTGCTCCTTTGGCGCAGACGCAGCGCAGTGCCAGACTCTCAAGCGTGTACTTCCTAAAACGCGTGGCCGTACCCGTTAACCCGAGCAACCGTGTGTTTTTTGTGGTTCGCGCGTG